>OX243823.1:15743117-16020617 GCA_945859605.1 Lumbricus rubellus
GTTAAAGCTCTTCCTACTCAGAGTCGCTCCCGAATGCAGAGCGGACACTGCATCGGAGTTTCACGCCGAAGCGCTGAGCAATTGTGAGTGAAGGACTTGCCCAAGGTCCTTACGCGGCGAGGTGGATTCGAACCTAGAACCTTCCGGCTCCAAGGCAACGACGCCACCACTAACACCACCACGCTCCACTGTACAGGTCTCTGCTTCTTTCTTTGCGCTATCCCTTCGGTCGCCATTTTTCTTTCCAGTTTTATTCACTCGCCGGCCTCCCCACTCTCTCCATCGAACCTTCCTATACCAGCTGCCGTCCAAAGGCAATCGCCTTTCAATCGTGCACTTTGATTGCTGACGCGGGAAGAGGGCAAGGGGATCAGCATTTTATGGTTTATTAAAGGGATCGGTTCTTTATCGGTGGCGCGTTGATACATCAAACACTGCATTGCTTGTGTGGGTTGGGCGATGTTTCGCGATAATAAAAGGAGACGATGTCAATATACGACCGATCCCTTCATTGGTATAGGGAGCAGTTGATCTATCTATAATGTGCATATATATATATTGCGTGCATATGTGTATATATATGTGTATATATATATATATATATATATATATATATTGCGTGCATATGTGTATAATGTATATGTATACTATTGTATAGGCTATATATATACTTATGTATATATACATATATACTTACGTGAATTTTAGGTTCCTGGTGGTCGTTGTAAATATAGAATAAGAAGCCACATCCCTTCCGAACTAACCTTAGAAAAACTCATTCTGAAATATAGACCTACATGACTTTTGTGGAATGTGCAATAACGAGTTTTATTGATATTATTGGTTTTTAAACTTTTTGTAACCAAAATTTTTAGCGCTTTGATTTTGCTGTCAAATTTCAGTCCTCGGGTTTTCATCACAATCGTCCAAAAATTCAATGTTTCCAATTTTTCTTTGACTCTTCAAAAATAATTTTATTGCTGTTTCCAAAAGGTCGTATAGTCTGATATTAATTTCCAGAGGTTTTAAATTAGAAATAGAAAACTTTCATGATAATAAAAAATCCTTCTGTTAGCTTACTCTATTCTTCCATCATCTAAATCAGTGATTCCCAACCTTTTTTTTACTTTAGCGCCACTTTTTCTAAGTTGGAGTACACGAGGGTCACTTTTTCTTAGTTGATGGACATTATGGGCCACAAGGCTATAAGATTTAATTGACTAAAAGCATATTAAATTGCCATACTTGAATATAAAAAAATGTTTGATGCTATTTATAGACGTAAAAATCAAATAATTTGTAAAAGAAATAATTATGTGTTCGATCCTGTCCAAATTGTCAATTTTTTCACATTATGTTTGTTAATTTGTTGAGAGATGAGGGCCATTTTTTTACGGCCCGCGGGCCACTTTTGGCCCGCAGGTCACGGGTTGGGAATCGCTGATCTAAATCCTCTGCGGTCTCGCTTACAATTCCTCTCCGTCGTTCCATAGCTTTGAAGTCGCTAACTTCAGAAATTGATTTGAAATCAGACAAGTAGAAATGCAGTCAATAATTATCTCATTGTCCATGCAGTTCCTCCAACTATAGCCGTGAGTTACTGAGTAAGGCATGAGCTTAAATGGTTAGCGACTTCATTTTTCTTAGCCTCGGCATATAGCAACGGATAACTATAGTCCTCTCCCTCACCGTCTCATCTTCGCACCGACAGTGTGCGGTCAGTGCACTCATTAAATATGAGTTGGCTATCGGCCACAGGTGGCGCAGAAATCTCGAACCAAATTTGAACCTCTGACCCTCGACTGACAGCCAAACATCTTACCCAACTGCACTATCGAGGACCCCTACTCCCCCCCACCCACCCATCAGCCGACGCTTCATATCGACATGTTAGAAGTAGTAGTATAGATAACGGATAGTGAGGGGAGCGCGGCGATGAAAGAAAAGACATGTGGACAGAGGGAAGAAGGATTCCGATGGAAAGACGTGGATATGTGTGTATACTTATTGGCGTATGGATATATCGTAGTGTTTTGATTGGTGCATCCATCTGGGGCGCTATATAAATTACTTAGATAGATAGACAGACAGACAGACAGAGACGGACAGACGGACAGACGGACAGACGGACAGACGGACAGACGGACAGACGGACAGACGGACAGACGGACAGACGGACAGACGGACAGAGAGACAGATAGACAGATAGATAGATAGATAGATAGATAGATAGATAGATAGATAGATAGATAGATAGATAGATAGATAGATAGATAGATAGATAGATAGACAGACAGACAGACAGACAGACAGACAGACAGACAGACAGACAGACAGACAGACAGACAGACAGACAGACAGACAGACAGACAGACAGACAGACAGACAGACAGACAGACAGACAGACAGATAGATAGATAGATAGATAGATAGATAGATAGATAGATAGATAGATAGATAGATAGATAGATAGATAGACAGACAGACAGATAGATATATGCTCCATCTGATGATCGGATGGAAGGAGATCATTCCACCAGACAGATGTCAACTGGAATATTGCTCGCAACCACTGTGCGGCCGATGTGCTCATTCAGATGGCGCTATACGATCGTTTGACGTGGAGATGCGGAGTGGCATTGGATGGAATGCAGAACGAATGCCAGATGGATGGAGTAGTGGAAGAATTAGGGATGCTGATGCTGCTGATGATGCTGCTTATGCTGCTGATGCTACCGATGCTGCTGCTGCTGCTGCTTATGCTGATGATGCTGCTGATGCTGATGATGCTGCTGCTGCTGCTGCTGATGCTGATGAGGATGATGGATGGAATTTGCTGGAGTGATGGAATATAATTATTGGAGGTGATGAGTGGATGCGGATGAAGGGCAGGGGGATGGGAATGGATGGTGGAAGAAAGGAATGGTAAGAATGGCAAGTTTGCTGTAAAATGAATGACTGGGTGAAATGAAAAAGGATTGAAAATGATGAGTGGAGTAAAAAGACATGTGAAATGATTGAAGACATGTTGCGGTTAGAAATGACGAATTAAATTCACAGAAGAAGTGACCAGAGTTCACCAAGATGCATGACAGAATGACGAAATGAAGATATGAAGATGCATGATAGAATGACGAAATGAAGATATGAAGATGCATGATAGAATGACGAAATGAAGATATGAAGATTTCTGACAGAAGAACGAAATGACGAGCTGAAGATTTCTGACAGAAGAACGAAATGACGAGCTGAAGATTTCTGACAGAAGAACGAAATGACGAGCTGAAGATTTCTGACAGAAGAACGAAATGACGAGCTGAAGATTTCTGACAGAAGAACGAAATGACGAGCTGAAGATTTCTGACAGAAGAACGAAATGGCAAGATGAAGATGGGATAGAATGACGAAATGAGGATATTATACGAAAATTACTGACAGAATGACGAACAGCATTGAAAAAGAATATCACGTCAGGAATGAGAGACGTTAATAGCATATTTTTAGCGCAAGACGGCACATGAAAGGGGAAGGTGCAGACTCATTTAATCAGACAAGCAGCGGGAAGCTTCTTTCCAAAATGTACATGGCAGCTGCAACCGCAGGGTTTTCAGCCAATCCCGTGTCGTGATACATAGTTAACTGTCAGCGCTCCACAACCAATAAGAAATGCCCTTACTAATCGTAAAATAAAGATTCATTTTCAATAATCTTCACTGTTTAATGTTGGATATTTTCAACTTCTAGCAAAATTCTTTCTCGCAATTTTACGTAGGCAATAGCGATTGGCCTATGAAATTGAATAATAAATCAAAAAGGTCAGCAAATGGGTTCCCGGACAATTCGGCGCCGGACAATTCGGAACGGACAATTCGGGCCGGACAATTGGGAACGGACAATTCGGAACCGGACAATTTGGAGCGGACAATTCGGACCGGACAATTCGGACACGGACAATTCGGAATAAATTCTGGCACGGACAATTCGGACCTAGACAATTCGGACCGGACAATTCGGACCGGACAATTCGGGCCGGACAATTCGGAACCGGACAATTCGGACTGGACAATTCGGACCGGACAATTCGGAACCGGACAATTCGGACCGGACAATTCGGACCGGACAATTCGTAGCAGTCAAAATTAATGATGGAACTCAAACTTTTAGACCAGATTTTCATACTTATCAGTGTTATCACCATCCCCGTATACAGATGTCGACCGGAGAGACTATTGCGCATTCAAATTCAATCAAAAATAGAAAATTATTTTTTGTTCTCAAAGCAACCGTAGGCCTAAACATAATATTACGCAAGTGAGGAATAGCCTACTACATTATGTTACCTCACTTGGCAGTCACATTATAGATGATTAAAGTTAGATTTGGAAAGACATAGGCTAGGCACTTGAAAATGGACAAGTCACGCATAGTATGAGACTATAATGACCTATAATAGGCCTATTATGGTATTTGCAAGAAAATGGAATCCACGTACAAAGTAATAATAATAATAATAATAATAATAATAATAATTATTATGTATACAAAACTTTAACGCTGTGGCTTTCACAGGTTCCTTTATTAAGTCCCTAATTGACATGGTCTTACTGAAATTGATTTATACTGTTTGAAATTTTTGTTGAAGAAAATAAATATGTGTTTATAATATAAAAAGTAATAATAATAGGTCGACGTTCGACCATTGTTTCTGGGGACCCGCAAGAGACAGCACGCTTGTTTCAGCGACTTTCAATTTGCACGCAAAAGTTTAATGCTGTCGCATTTCGAAGCACGTTTGCACAGTTGACCGATGAGGATGACCGTTGACTCCAGAACAACAAAGCTTTTATTATTGTTTTTAAAGCCTGAGGGATCATGTATACCTCGGGCGATAAAAAAAATAATAATAGTAATAATAATAATGATAACAATTTTTCTTTAATTCAACGCCTGAAAACGCGTTGTGTTTGTATGCTACATGTACAAGTTATGCAGTAATCTTAATTAACATCAAACTGAACAGACAGCCTGCAATCTGAAACCTGACTGACTGATTTCAATGAGCTGCTTCTAAGTTGGCAATTTATTTAATAGGCCTATTACTTCTAATCTCAGTTTCTTAATTAAAGTTTTTGAATTTAGGGTCTTCAAGATCAGAGAGCTGTAATGCCACACTGCTTTTTAATCGACGCAGGCTTTTGATTTTTCTTATGCTTTTACTTCACACGATTGTTTGCAACTCCAGAAATAATTGGCTTAAATAAATAAATAAAAGTTTGATCGCCGTAAGCGCCTTTTAGTGGCTCACAATATGTATATGCACTCCGAATTGTTCGGGTCCGAATTGTCCGTTCCGAATTGTCCGGGTCCGAATTGTCCGGGTCCGAATTGTCCGGATACGAATTGTCCGGTCCGAATTGTCCGGTCCGAATTGTCCGTTCCGAATTGTCCGGGTCCGAATTGTCCGGGTCCGAATTGTCCGGGTCCGATCGAATAGTCTGGGTCCGAATTGTCCGGTCCGAATTGTCCGGTCCGAATTGTCCGGTCCGAATTGTCCGGTCCGAATTGTCCGGTTCCGAATTGTCCGGTTCCGAATTGTCCGCTCCCAATTGTCCGGTCCGAATTGTCCGTTCCGAATTGTCCGGCTCCGAATTGTCCGGACACCCAGCAAATGATTTCGAAATCGAGTCTCGGCGTGTAAACAATCTCAGTATTTCCCATGTGTCTATTTCTTTAGCGCTCTAACTTAGGCCTATTCGCCTGGGACGCGTAATTATTTTTCGCAAGTCCTGCATGAATCCTTCTAATCTATCCAGCTTTCAGATACGTCTCATCGCAAATTGATTTAATCAATCCGAATGCTATTTAGCGACAATTCTCTCTTCAATCAAACTTGTAGACTAGCCTATGCGTCCGACTAAATTTTGAACGCTGAAACGACTGGTTCTGTGGTTCACGCGCTTCTTGCTCACTTATTTTATAATTACAAAACGTTTTTATTTTATCGTATTTTAAAAATTTCTATTAGGCCTAGGCTATCTGGCCTGAGTAAATAAGAAAAATTAGGGCCTACCCCTTTCATAAAATATATAAGTGGGATTAATTCAAGAAAGTTTGCTCATCATGAAACTCACTGAATCAATCAATGAATTACGAAAGCCACTGGCTTAACCTGGGACTCGGCCTAATATTGATAACATTATAATCAATATGACATTAATATATTTTTTAACAAGCGAAAGGGCTTAGGCCTATGGGCCTTATTGTCATATAACTACACTTAGAAATGAATTTCTTTCTCGAAATCCAAAATACATATCTCCGTATATAGGAATAATTTTTATAGAGAAATTATTGAAACTGTCAAAATCAATCGTAAATAGGCCTATGTTGAAAGTTATTTGCGATTAGTTACGACGATTCACATTGGCTGTGGGCCATAGCAGCTTAAAATATGTATTGTGACTTGTGATTGGCTTAAAAACTTATGAATGCAGCTGCCATGTACATTTTGGAAATAAGCCACCCGTCACAGTCAGATGCTGCGCTTTCCCCAGCCAATCAGATGCTGCGCTTTTCCCAGCCAATCATATGCTGCGCTTTCCCCAGCCAATCCAATGCTGCGCTTTCCTTAGCCAATCAGATGCTGCGCTTTCCCCAGCCAATCAGATGTTGCGCTTTCCCCAGCCAATCAAATCGTAAATAGGCCTATGTTGAAAGTTATTTGCGATTAGCTACGACGATTCACATTGGCTGTGGGCTATAGCAGCTTAAAATATGTATTGTGACTTGTGATTGGCTTAAAAACTTATGAATGCAGCTGCCATGTACATTTTGGAAATAAGCCACCCGTCACAGTCAGATGCTGCGCTTTCCCCAGCCAATCAGATGCTGCGCTTTTCCCAGCCAATCATATGCTGCGCTTTCCCCAGCCAATCCGATGCTGCGCTTTCCCTAGCCAATCAGATGCTGCGCTTTCCCCAGCCAATCAGATGCTGCGCTTTCCCCAGCCAATCAGATGCTGCCCTTTCCCCAGCCAATCAGATGCTGCGCTTTCCCCAGCCAATCAGATGTTGCGCTTTCCCCAGCCAATCAGATGCTGCTCTTTCCCCAGCCAATCAGATGCTGCGATTTCCCCAGCCAATCAAATGCTGCGCTTTCCATAGCCAATCAAATGCTGCGCTTTCACCAGCCAATCAGATGTTGCGCTTTCCCCAGCCAAACAGATGCTGCGCTTTCTCCAGCCAATCAGATGCTGCGCTTTCCCCAGCCAATCAGATGCTGCGCTTTTCCCAGCCAATCAGATGCTGCGCTTTCCCCAGCCAATCAGATGCTGCGCTTTTCATAGCCAATCAGATGCTGCGCTTTCCCCAGCCAATCAGATGCTGCGCTTTCCCCAGCCAATAATATGCTGCGCTTTCCCCAGCCAATCAGATGCTGCTCTTTCCCCAGCCAATCAGATGCTGCGATTTCCCCAGCCAATCAGATGCTGCGCTTTCCATAGCCAATCAAATGCTGCGCTTTCCCCAGCCAATCAGATGTTGCGCTTTCCCCAGCCAAACAGATGCTGCGCTTTCTCCAGCCAATCAGATGCTGCGCTTTCCCCAGCCAATCAGATGCTGCGCTTTTCCCAGCCAATCAGATGCTGCGCTTTCCCCAGCCAATCAGATGCTGCGCTTTTCATAGCCAATCAGATGCTGCGCTTTCCCCAGCCAATCAGATGCTGCGCTTTCCCCAGCCAATAATATGCTGCGCTTTCCCCAGCCAATCAGATGCTGCGCTTTCCCCAGCCAATCAGATGCAGCGCTTTCCCCAGCCAATCAAATGCTGCGCTTTTTCCAGCCAATCAGATGCTGCGCTTTCCCCAGCCAATCAGATGCTGCGCTTTTCATAGCCAATCAGATGCTGCGCTTTCCCCAGCCAATCAGATGCTGCGCTTTCCCCCAGCCAATAATATGCTGCGCTTTCCCCAGCCAATCAGATGCTGCGCTTTCCCCAGCCAATCAGATGCAGCGCTTTCCCCAGCCAATCAAATGCTGCGCTTTTTCCAGCCAATCAGATGCTGCGCTTTCCCCAGCCAATCAGATGCTACGCTTTCCATAGCCAATCAGATGCTGCGCTTTCCCCAGCCAATCAGATGCAGCGCTTTCCCCAGCCAATCAAATGCTGCGCTTTTTCCAACCAATCAGATGTTGCGCTTTCATTAGCCAATCAAATCGTAAATAGGCCTAAGTTGAAAGTTATTTGCGATTAGTTACGACGATTCATATTGGCTGCGGGCTATGCAGCTTAAAATATGTATTGTGACTTGTGATTGGCTTAAAAACTTATGGTTGCAGCTGCCATGTACATTTTGGAAATAAGCCACCCGTCACAGTCAGATGCTGCGCTTTCCCCAGCCAATCAGATGCTACGCTTTCCATAGCCAATCAGATGCTGCGCTTTCCCCAGCCAATCAGATGCTGCGATTTTCCCAGCCAATCATATGCTGCGCTTTCCCCAGCCAATCAGATGCTGCGCTTTCCCCAGCCAATCAGATGCTGCGCTTTTCCCAGCCAATCAGACGCTGCGCTTTCCCCAGTCAATCAGATGCCGCGCTTTCCCCCAGCCAATCAGATGCTGCGCTTTCCCCAGCCAATCAGATGCTGCGCTTTTCCCAGCCAATCAGATGCTGCGCTTTCCCCAGTCAATCAGATGCTGCGCTTTCCCAGCCAATCAGACGCTGCGCTTTCCCCAGCCAATCAGATGCTGCGCTTTCCCCAGCCAATCAGATGCTGCGCTTTCCACAGCCAATCAGATGCTGCGCTTTCCCCAGCCAATCAGATGCTGCGCTTTCCCCAGCCAATCAGATGCTGCGCTTTCCCCAGTCAATCAGATGCTGCGCTTTCCCCAGCCAATCAGATGCTGCGCTTTCTCCAGCCAATCAGATGCTGCGCTTTCCCCAGCCAATCAGATGTTGCGCTTTCCCCAGCCAATCAGATGCTGCGCTTTCCCCAGCCAATCAGATGTTGCGCTTTCCCCAGCCAATCAGATGCTGCGCTTTCCCCAGCCAATCAGATGCTGCGCTTTCCCCAGCCAATCAGATGCTGCGCTTTTCCCAGCCAATCAGATGCTGCGCTTTCCCCAGCCAATCAGATGCTGCGCTTTCCCCAGCCAATCAGATGCTGCGCTTTCCCCAGCCAATCAGATGCTGCGATTTCTCCAGCCAATCAGATGCTGCGCTTTCCCCAGACAATCAGATGCTGCGCTTTCCCCAGCCAATCAGATGCTGCGCTTTCCCCAGCCAATCAGATGCTGCGCTTTCCCCAGCCAATCAGATGCTGCGCTTTTCCAAGCCAATCAAATGCTGCGCTTTCCCCAGCCAATCAGATGCTGCTCTTTTCCCAGCCAATCAGATGCTGCGATTTCCCCAGCCAATCAGATGCTGCGCTTTCCCCAGCCAATAATATGCTGCGCTTTCTCCAGCCAACCAGATGCTGCGCTTTCCCCAGCCAATCAGATGCTGCGCTTTCCCCAGCCAATCAAATGCGGCGCTTTTTCCAGCCAATCAGATGTTGCGCTTTCCCTAGCCAATCAAATCGTAAATAGGCCTATGTTGAAAGTTATTTGCGATTAGTTACGACGATTCATATTGGCTGTGGGCTATGCAGCTTAAAATATGTATTGTGACTTGTGATTGGCTTAAAAACTTATGGTTGCAGCTGCCATGTACATTTTGGAAATAAGCCACCCGTCACAGTCAGATGCTGCGCTTTCCCCAGCCAATCAGATGCTACGCTTTCCATAGCCAATCAGATGCTGCGCTTTCCCCAGCCAATCAGATGCTGCGATTTTCCCAGCTAATCATATGCTGCGCTTTCCCCAGCCAATCAGATGCTGCGCTTTCCCCAGGCAATCAGATGCTGCGCTTTTCCCAGCCAATCAGATGCTGCGCTTTCCCCAGTCAATCAGATGCTGCGCTTTCCCCAGCCAATCAGATGCTGCGCTTTCTCCAGCCAATCAGATGCTGCGCTTTCCCCAGCCAATCAGATGTTGCGCTTTCCCCAGCCAATCAGATGCTGCGCTTTCCCCAGCCAATCAGATGTTGCGCTTTCCCCAGCCAATCAGATGCTGCGCTTTCCCCAGCCAATCAGATGCTGCGCTTTCCCCAGCCAATCAGATGCTGCGCTTTTCCCAGCCAATCAGATGCTGCGCTTTCCCCAGCCAATCAGATGCTGCGCTTTCCCCAGCCAATCACATGCTGCGCTTTCCCCAGCCAATCAGATGCTGCGATTTCTCCAGCCAATCAGATGCTGCGCTTTCCCCAGCCAATCAGATGCTGCGCTTTCCCCAGCCAATCAGATGCTGCGCTTTCCCCAGCCAATCAGATGCTGCGCTTTCCCCAGCCAATCAGATGCTGCGCTTTTCCAAGCCAATCAAATGCTGCGCTTTCCCCAGCCAATCAGATGCTGCTCTTTTCCCAGCCAATCAGATGCTGCGATTTCCCCAGCCAATCAGATGCTGCGCTTTCCCCAGCCAATAATATGCTGCGCTTTCTCCAGCCAACCAGATGCTGCGCTTTCCCCAGCCAATCAGATGCTGCGCTTTCCCCAGCCAATCAAATGCGGCGCTTTTTCCAGCCAATCAGATGTTGCGCTTTCCCTAGCCAATCAAATCGTAAATAGGCCTTTGTTGAAAGTTATTTGCGATTAGTTACGACGATTCATATTGGCTGTGGGCTATGCAGCTTAAAATATGTATTGTGACTTGTGATTGGCTTAAAAACTTATGGTGGCAGCTGCCATGTACATTTTGGAAATAAGCCACCCGTCACAGTCAGATGCTGCGCTTTCCCCAGCCAATCAGATGCTACGCTTTCCATAGCCAATCAGATGCTGCGCTTTCCCCAGCCAATCAGATGCTGCGATTTTCCCAGCCAATCATATGCTGCGCTTTCCCCAGCCAATCAGATGCTGCGCTTTCGCCAGCCAATCAGATGCTGCGCTTTTCCCAGCCAATCAGATGCTGCGCTTTCCCCAGCCAATCAGATGCTGCGCTTTCTTCAGCCAATCAGATGCTGCGCTTTCCCCAGCCAATCAGATGCTGCGCTTTCCCCAGCCAATCAGATGCTGCTCTTTCCCCAGCCAATCAGATGCTGCGCTTTCCCCAGCCAATCAGATGCTGCGCTTTCCCCAGCCAATCAGATGCTGCGCTTTCCCCAGCCAATCAGATGCTGCTCTTTTCCCAGCCAATCAGATGCTGCGATTTCCCCAGCCAATCAGATGCTGCGCTTTCCCCAGCCAATCATATGCTGCGCTTTCCCCAGCCAATCAAATGATGCGCTTTCCACAGCCAATCAGATGCTGCGCTTTCCCCAGCCAATCAGATGCAGCGCTTTCCCCAGCCGATCAAATGCTGCGCTTTTTCCAGCCAATCAGATGTTGCGCTTTCCCCAGCCAATCAAATCGTAAATAGGCCTATGTTGAAAGTTATTTGCGGTTAGTTACGTCGATTCACATTGGCTGTGGGCTATGCAGCTTAAAATATGTATTGTGACTTGTGATTGGCTTAAAAACTTATGGTTGCAGCTGCCATGTACATTTTGGAAATAAGCCAGCGGGAATGCTGGGAAATTAGCATTTCACTGAATAAATTCAACGAAGATATGACAAGAATCGAGAGTTATAGACCATAATTTATACAACCCATACATGTATATATATACTTAATATATATAATTATATCTATGTAAAGTATATATGTTATATATTAATATGTATAATGTATGTATGTTCTATATAAAAAATTATGTATGCTGAATGAATGGAATGAAGGAATGAGTATATAATATATAATTATATATAATTTATATATATATATATATATAATTTATATATATATATATACACACAGGAGCGAATGGCAGAATGTATCGCAGAATGAACTGATGAACTAATGAACACCGCAGGCAAATGACGCCGCGACCACATACATGTACATGTAGACAATACTTGGCATTAAAGACAATCGATATCTAGACAACGAACATGAGAACAATTTGGACACTGGATCGTTCTTCCTTTATTTCATCCTATTCCTATTCCTCTTCTTCCTCTTGCTGCTCTTCTTTTTCATAATCATCATCATCAATTCATCGTCTTCGTCGTCGTCTTCTTCAGCTGCTTCTTCATCTTCATCTTCATCATCATCTTCATTTTCTTTATCATCACCATCTTTTTCTTTTTCTTCTAACAATGTTAAGTGTCACACAACTACAATGTACACAAAATAGTATTTTTAAGTTTCGCAACAACTTCCTTTCTCCCACCTTCGATTGTTACTTATGCCATACTACCTTCGGTAAATACAAGAACTGTTGATAACTGTCATTTTTCGGTGCTCCAACGCAAACACTCATAAATTTGAAGAAACTCACGAATGTTTGCAAACGACTTTGGAATATCGTGTAAATATGGCCACTGACATTGCTGTGGTTAAAATTGCAGACAAACCCTAAAAGTTTTGACCGATTTGTGACACTTTTTGTGAGGGTTACTTTGTAACCGGACACAGTGTACACTAAAGGAGTATCCTTGCTAGAGCAAAGTCGTCATTCATTAGACACATATACCAATCACTCCGAATGCCTTTTAATCACATTTACCATCTTTCACCAAATCCATTTCCATTCAGTTGCTTTTCACCGATCCGTCTTCTTCCTCCATTGCATAAACAGATCGAAGACAGGAGCTGCACATATAGGGTTGAACCGTAGGGAGTGGTTCTTCCAATTTATCCCTCCTCTTGCCACCGGCGCCTCCCTCCCTCCCTCTTCCCACCCCTCCTCCATTCTCCAGTCGAATCACGCCCTCCACTGAGTGCCCTCCCCTCAGGGAGACCCGTATGTCGAACGAAAACTCACGAGTCCGCAGGGATCGAGTCCGCCACATGCAACAGCGGAACTGGAAATAAGATTTACCACCACCACCACCACCACCGCCACCACCACCGACACCACCAACACCACCACAACCACCACCACCGACTCCGACTCCGACTCCATGGAGCAGGATGGGGAGTTCTATATGCGGACGACAACCAGTGGTGGGACGCTGACCTCTGAGACCCAGGGGACGTTTCCAGTCGGACGGTATAGGAGTGGGTCGTAATTGGACGAACGCCCAACCCTCTTCCCCTCTTCCCCTCTTCTCCTCTCTTCCCTCTTCCCCCCTTCCCCTCTTCCCCTCTTCCCCTCTTCCCCTCGTCTGCTGCTTCAGCCATGGTCGCGAATTAGTCGCACGCCATGTATAGTGTATACGCTGACTGAGATTTAGTGGGAAATGCGACTGTATCACCGGTTGGGTAAGATTTTTTATCGTGCTTGTCTTCTAAATCGAGACCCTGTTCTCGTATACAGCCCGCTTCAGAAAACAAAATAACAAGAGTCGGTGGTATAGGCCTACCGCAAATGGCTAGCATAATGAATCCAGTAGCATATATATAATATTATACAGACGCCTAAAAGTCTACAGACTACAGTATAGGCCTACATGCAGCGCTAATGCAAGGTAAAAATTAGCAAAATTTAAGTTTTAGTAGACTTGCGGTATACGACGAGACCCACAAAGCATAACTAATTTTATCGGGTGCGGTTGCCAGTAATTTTAATTGCATAATCGTTTTATTGAGAAAATAGCGAGACGTCATATAACGCGACAGTTAACAAGCTCCAAAAGAGCAGCGGAAACAGCTTTTTTAACCCTTTAAAGCCGGTGGGTATAGAATTTCCCATACCATTTACTACCATCTCGGCATTAAAGGTTAACTTAATTAAACAGCATTCGTGTTATGATGTTCTAGCCTTTTATTGTTCTTACTGCATGGAAAGTTCAAATGCCATGGACGAGGCTTGGGGCGCAGATTGCATTTGCCAAGATGCCAATCAAAGAAGAACTTATACGGAGAACCTGACCATTGTCCCAAGAGGCCTACAGCTGCGAATATGGCAGCATCGGCGGCCTAATCCATGGCATATACTGCTTATTTTCCAACAAAAAAACGATTGCTTGATGAAAAACAACGCTATATGACCACAGGGATGACCTGTCATATACACGCAGATAACCTGAAAAAAACACTCAACTTTATTCACAAAAATTCTAGCAACAAAGCATGACTTCGACATCTCGGCAGCTTTGTCGACACTCCTTCAATAATAGCTTATGCATTATAGGCTTATACAACATTAGGGCACATCATGCACAACTGTGGTCACATGATTATACATCATATATATATATATATATAATTATATATATAATTATGCTCCAGTATAATAATGGACTTATGGAGGTGTCAACTTATCAAGTGATGAGGAGTTTCAAGAAGGAGAAAGAGAAGGTGGACGAGGTAGCCTATAGACGAGAAAGAAGCGATGATAGAAGAGTAAATCGAAAATTTTCGTTGCAAGTTTATTGCTAAACTAGACGTGGTACCCGGCGTTTCCCGGGTTTTCGCCTCCCTTCCACGCCACCCCGCAGGTCTTGGCTGCTCTATATGCTTGCATTTTTCATAGAATTTGAACACTTTTAAAACAGAACGATCTTCACAGAAGATGTCCAGTGGCAATGCATCAGACCTATAATAGACTAATCTCGATGAAGAAAGACAAGTTGAAAAATGGAAGTCTAGCAAATTGAGGTGAGACGGGGTTTTGTTGTTTAAGCCTTAAGGCATGCAAAGCCAGAGATGTAGGCTATACGATGGCATCTTCATTCTATGCTATATAGGTTTAATTGGCGGTCGATGGCCTCTGAAAAATGCACTGAATGACTAATTGCCGCTGCCGCTGATAAAACATTTGCTGCAGTCATTTTGTGGATCTTTTATTCGTCAATAATATTCCGATCGCTTTATGAGCCGCCATTTATTTCTCAGCGATGTCGGTTAACTGCCTATATTTAAACGGTCCATGAAATTCAGTGATTTGTTTAGATCTTATCACCTAGATCTGTGTCGAATCCTATCTTCTACCAGTCGACCGAATAAGAATAATTGGACACACTATTCGACCGAATACGAATAATTGGGGAGACTATTCGACCGAATAGGAATAATTGGACCCACTATTCGACCCAATAAGAATACGAACAAGGATCCATGATTGTTTAGATCGTATCACCCAGGGCCGATATGCACAAGAGGGTATAACTCATACTCTTTATCTTAAATGTGGCCTATACGGGGTAGTGGGTATTTTTCGTATGCATGGCCTGTGATTAGCGAATTACGATAGGTAGGCCTATAACGATATTCCAACTCGGAGGCAGGTATAAGAACGCTACTCCGAAGGTGAACAATAGACAGCCGACTTTAGCTGGACGCATGAACAATAGGCAGCCGTCGATATTTCCCTGTGGACCGTCTATATGTCTTGATCTGTTCACCCCACGCTGGCAACGACCATATATAAATATCTTTCACGCATGCGCGCTCAGCTCTAACCTATTGAATTGGGGAGAGCAAGCGTCATGCTTCGTCGGGTGCAAGGAATGTGTAGATTAGTTATTCACTTCCAATTCTATGTTAATGCATACCGCTACATTCCAACGGCTACGTCTGGCTGAGTTATGTCTGAAGGAAGGTCTGCCTTTTAGGCTATTCCTGGTTATGCATCTCGGCCCTGGGTTGTAGCGAATCGTATACCTTGTAAACCAATCGACCGAACAAGAATACGAACACGGATAGTAAGTGAGAACAGATCGAGAGGGCCTGCGGCGTAAGTAAAAACTAAGCATATGTAAATACATTTTGAAAATGTGTAGAACAAACACACTTTTTCATACAGAAAAGACGGCCTATAGTAGTGAATTTCCAACACACGAAAATGTTTCAGATTTATTTATCTTAAAATGCACGGCGGAATCATAAACAGAGTTTGGATCACAATGCAAACTACGCAGTGATGCGCTAACTTTCTGTACATAGCGCATTAACCATTCGTATAAATTATACTCGGTTTAGAGACACTATTCGGACGAATATATACGAATAGGCTGTTTGAAGCACTATTCGGTCCGAATCGAATAATACGAATATTTGGTACAGTTCTATAGTTTCATTGGATAAATTCAGTCGGATTCTGCATGCCAAATCTGAGATCCTGCACCTATACGGTTTAAGATACGCTGACTGAAATATTATTAGCCTACCAGAATTCTCAAGTCTCAACCCATATATATATATATATATATATATATATATATATATATATATATATATATACATGTATAGAAGAGCAGACTCCTCAATAAACTGCGCTTTTTGGTTTCAATAATGATCGACAACAATGCACACTATTCACGCAGTAAAATTAATGCTTTATCCGAATAGAGTGCACACGAGAGCGTGTGTGTTTCTGATATGCACTCTGGCGTCGTAACTGCATGATATATCTATGTATAGCTTATACAATAGGCTACTGTTGTCGCAAATATGGACATATAATTATCACGCATATTATACGGCCTGCTTGCATGTGTATTGTGTATAGATACATATTATATGCGCAGATGTGTATATAATTAAATACATGCATATAAATGTACATGTTCATTGTTCACATGTATACAGCCTAATTGTTTGTATATGTAATTTATAGATGCAAATGCATCTGTGTATATTTGAGGGAATTAACGCTTCCGGACGAGTCCATTGGGGTGAGGCACAGAGAGCACTGAAAGCTTAACCCAAGATTATATAACCACCGCTGCATATATTGATTTCAAGCAGCACGATTCGTGGCTGCTGCAGTGTTAATGGCTTGTGAAAGGTTCGTCATGATCGACCAACACCCCCCCCCCCCCCACACCGCCAGAGCCTGTTCCCTCCTTCCTGTAGTCAGCAGAGCACTTCCGGTTCATTTCCCTCCCAAGCACCAGGAGGCGCCTCGGTGCAGATAAACGGCCATTGTCGGATTATGTGGGTTTTAGTCGAACCATTCACAGGGCAACGGGTGAAGCAGGGTATTATCTACAGCACCCTCTTGGGCTTTTTCTGCTGCTCAATGTTCATCCGAATGTGTCTGACACTAAGTTTGGTCGAGTGATATGGTGGTATCTCATTATAATGTGGACCGAGTGCTAAGTATAGCAAAAATGCCAAAGAATGGGAATTATGTGAGTCTGCAGTTAAATGTATCAGCATGCAATACAATAGAAACATTGAATGCGATATAATTATACGACACAATAGAATTCAAGTGACTACATTCAGTGGCGGCGCCAGGGGGGGGGGGGCTAGGGGGGGCTAAGCCCCCCTATCGGCGGCTCAGCCCCCCCAAAACAAAACGAGGAAAATCTCTACAACTGCTAACTTCGAATAAGAAAGCTAGACAGTGACCAACGGCAATGAAAACAACTATGTAGATTGCTTATCCTAATAGAATCCACCGCATATAATATTTTTGCCAAATATCCGCCCCCCCGACCCATCATGAGGTTATGTAGCCTATATATGTACATGTACCATAATATATTATGTAGCCCGCCGGCCGGCTGAGGGGCTACACCTGTAGTCTCATACAATCACATGCGAAATAGGGTTTTCAATTAGCAGCAGCACTCATGATGAGACTTTGGGGCTTGGGTAGGCCTACGGTCCCCAAGTTTGTGGTCGAACCCATCCCTTGGGTGTGCGAGGCCCAAAGCAGCAAGAGATTCTTTGAAAATGGTTCTGAAGCATAACATTTACGAAGTTGATTTCCTGCCAATATGGTAGGCTAAGGAGGCCTACAGTGTACATCATAGGCTTTGATATTCTAGAAAACCTGAATTCTACAGGTAGGCCTAGCCCAGGGCTGAAAAGTGGTTTGGAAAGTTGCCTGGCCTGACTTTGACGGACGAGCCTAAGCCTTTGAGCCAAAAATTTTCAGAAATCTTGTTTTCGTCATTTGCCCATAATTGAACAAATTTAGCCCATTTTTGGTACCTGACGACCTTTTTTAGTCATTTGCCCATAGAACTTTAGAATCATACCCTTTTTACCTATTTATTTTGTTTGACGACCTGTTTTTTTAGTTATTTGCCCGCAAATTGTTAGGACTTCCTTCCAGGCTGATACCTAGCACCAGCAGGTCACAAAAATCAATGCCGGGTCGCAGACCCTGACAGACCCGGCTCACTTTCAGCTCTGGCCTACAGCCTTTATACAGTAGTTGTGATTCGCTTTATTTGCAGATTCATGGGCGGAGTTTGGTCTCAGCTGGGGGGGGGGGGGGTGGCGGAGCTAAATCAATGTTCCGCGGATCTCCAATATAGTTATAGTCAAGTCAACTTCAAAACAGCAGGTCGTTGATAACACTAGAATCAAAATTATGACCTAAAACACCAAAAAATCGTTGGTAACACTAAATCAAAAAATATCCTTATACACCCGAAAATCGTTGATAACACTAAAAACAAAATGATGTTCTTAGACACTCGAAAATAGTTAATAACACTAAAATCAAAATTCAGTTCTTAGACACCCGACAATCGCTTGCAACACTGGAATCAAAATGATACCCTTAAACACCCGAAAATCGTCGATAACACTGGAATCTAATTGATATCCTTAGACACCAGAAAATCCTTAGACACCCGAAAATCGTTGATAACACTGGAATTCAAATGATGTTTTTAGACACTCGAAAATCGTTAATAACACTAAAATCAAAATAATTTCCTTAGACACCCGACAATCGTTTGCAACAATGGAATCAAAATGATATCCTTTCACACCCGAAAATCGTTGATAACACTGGAATCAAAATTAAGTCTTTAGACACCCGAAAATCGTTGGTAGCACTGAAATAAAAATGATATCCTAAAACACCAGAAAATCGTTGATAACACTGGAATCAAAATGATGGCCTTAGACACCCGAAAATCGTTGATAACACTATAATCAAAGTGATGTTTTTAGACACCCGAAAATCGTTGATAACACTATAATCAAAGTGATGTTTTTAGACACCCGAAAATCGTTGATAATAAATATATTCAAAAATATGTCCTTAGACACCCGAAAATTGTTTATAACCCTGGAATCAAAATGATGTTCTTAGACGCTCGAAACTCGTTGGTAAACCTGGAATCAAAATGATATCTTTAGACACCCGAAAATCGTTGATAACAAAGGAATCAAAACGATGTTTTTAGACACCCGAAAATCGTTGATAACAGTATAATCAAAATGATGTTCTTAGACACCCGCAACTCGTTGGTAATACTGGAATCAAAATGAAATCTTTAGACACCCGAAAATCGTTGGTAACACTAGAATCAAAAGGATACCCTTAGACACCCGAAAGTCGTTGATAACATTGAAATCAAAATGTTGACTTAGACGCCCGAAAAAGTATTTTAAGCAAAATTTGACGACTAAAAAAGGTGTCATCGGAAATTTTGACAGCTAAAAAAATGTATTCAAAAATTTTGAAAACTAAAGTAAGGTGCCATTCAAAATTTTGGCAAATAAAAAACATTTCTTCAGAAATTTTGACTCTTAATCAAAGGTGTCTAAAAACATCTAAAAAAAAGGTTTTTTCAGACATCTTGACGACTAAAAAGTCATCAGAAATTCTCCGCCGAAGAAACACTACAGAAATCAAATCCTGGCTACGGCCTTTTAGGCTGGGGAAGTTGTGCAGTTCAAAAAATTTGTTTAAAAACCCGTGCATTCTTATACTGGTAGTCGGCGACACTGCAAAACGACTTCTTGTTGAAGGTTTCATGATTTTTTCGTTCATAAATAGCTGGCAAAAAAGAGCCTAAAAAGGCTCCAGTTGAGGTCAACAGAGCTAAAAAAAATGCGTTGGTGGCTGGGGCTCCGCCCCAGACCCCGCTGGGGAGCTCACGACGCTCCCCCAGATCCCCCTAGTCGGTATGGGCTTCGTGCCTTCGGCACTCGAAGCTTCGCGCCTTCGGCGCTTCGTAAAAAATTCGGCCTTGGGGCTTCAGCCCTCCCAAACCTGAATTCCTGGCGCCGCCACTGACTACATTACAGTTACAACCCAGATGAAATATTGTTTAAACGTTGCAGTTGAACATTCATTTAGCGCCTTTAAAAGAGCTTATCAGAGACATCTTCTCTGTGTCTCTCTCCGGTGGGAGCGGTGAGCTGGGTGGGAGCGGGGTGGCATGGAGGGGGAGGCAAAAAAATCCCGGGCAACGCCGGGTACCACAGCTAGTAACTTTCATAAAAATAACATTTGAACAACATCATATACAGGGTGCGCCAAAAAAAGTAATCCCCTACGGTCTTTAGCCCATATCTTGGCCAAACATACGAATTTTAAAATGAAACTTTACAGTCTTAAAGGTAATTCATATTTACATACAATGGTAAAATTTCAACAAAATATTTCAAACAGAACAAAAGTTATATGACTTTTAGTGAGGCCACCCACCGTTTTTTGACGATTCAACAACGAAACGCAATTTTTACAGGTTTTTTGCTAATATCATGGCCAGAAATAAGAATTTCAAAATGATTTTTTACACGTTTATAGAAAATTCATATTTACACGTGATTGCCAAATTTCGTTAAAATATTTCAAACACAACAAAAGATATACCACTTTTAGTGAGGTCACCCACCGTTTTTGACGATTCAAAAAGAAACGCAATAAAACGTAACAAAACGTGATTTTATTGTCTCATCTCAAATAACTGTTGTCAAATGAACATGGTTGTGCTTCACAACGTGTGTTCAATGTGCCCACCACCATTGCCAACACTTATTATTATTATTATTTGAGATGAGACTTAATAAAATCGTGTTTTTGTTACTTTTCGCTGCGTTACGTCTTTGAATCGCCAAAAATTGGGGGTGGCCTCACTAAAAGTGGTATAACTTTTGTTGTGCTCGAAATATTTTAATGAAATCTGGCCATCGTGTGTAAATATGTATTGTCCTTACGCCTGTGAAATTTCATATCTAAATTCTTACTTTTGGCCAAGATATTGGGGGGAAAACCTGGTTTTTGTTGCGTTTCGTTTTTCAATCGTCAAAAAACGGTGGGTGGCCTCCCTAAAAGTGGCATAACTTTTGTTCCGTTTGAAATATGTTGATGAAATTTGAACCATTGTACGTAAATATGAATTGCCTTTAAGACTGTTAAATGTCATTTAAAAATTAATAGTTTTGGCCAATATATGGGCTAAAGACCGTAGGGGATTACTTTTTTTTGGCGCACCCTGTAGATCTACTTACTGCGTTCACCACGGCTATCTTAAAAGAGAGCCTCGCCGTGTTACATGGCTAAACCGCCACAATATAAATTATAGCCAATTCTCCATTGTTTTTGTTGTCGGGTGGATTTGACTGTTCAACCGCTATAGTATGGCTCCTCTATTAACCTCTCAGCTAAGTGACTATATAGAGGATAGACGTAGGACGTGGAAGGTGGCACTTGCAGGCGGCTAAACTGCTTCATATGTCATCATTTGTCTTGTGTCGATATATTAGCAACAGCGGCTCCTGTTGACAACTATGCCCGACCATTATCCCCGAAGGGTCTCAATCCATTTCCGCGTTTGCTTCTATTTGCTAAGCGAGCAAAATTTGCCTCCGGAAATCAATCGTCCTTCTTTATCCTTTGCTCTTTCTATGCAACTTGGCTGCAACCGTCGCTTTACGAGTCAATGTATTGTACGCCGGAACATTGCCACCGCTTATAATGAACTGGCATTAGAACAATGTTGCCGTTACAGTGCATGGGCGGAAGTGGGGCTACGTAATACAGCACTGCAGAAACCGGGAAGTCAAAACCACGTGACATCACAATGCCTATTAGGTCATGAACTCAGTGATCCATTCTTAGCAATTGAAAATCACAATGCCTATGTCATAACAATACAGCTATTCGTTCTGAACAATTGAAAAATCCTAAAAGCCTAGGTCATAACTCAATAATCTGTTCTCAGCAATGCTTGTAGGCTATTCCTCTCTTCCCTTATTGTCTAGTTTACTTTATGTTAGGCTATTTCAATTATGCCACACAAATAAACTTCGTTGCTATTAACGTATAGGAAGAAAAATAAACTGAATAATAAAAGCAACTGTTGGAATAATCGAGTAAATTCCGTCGACGATCAATGATTGTTTTGCAATAATTAGCACAATAGACCAACTGCCGTTTACAAGTAGCAGTGCTCTACGTTTAATAGCCTAAATACCAGCTTTTCTTACTTTACGCAATTTAGAAAGTCAAATGACGTTTTTTTAAACTCGTTAAAGATAAATGTTATTGGGTTTATCATATTGAAGGCATTAATTGTAATAAAAATCAAGAGTAGAGTTCACTGAAGAATTTTCACCACGTAGCAATGAACGTGCAGTTGAGAAAACTGCGGTTTAATTGATTTGGTTAAGAAATTCAAGCTGTATTAAATTTTATGACCGGTTGAAAAAATTAGTCATCAATTCAGCTGCAACGATTTGCTCCCAGACGACGATATTAAATCATTTGCCATAAAATAAATAATAAATCATCACAACCTATTTTTTAAATAATGCAAACTCTAGACTCTCCAATGTCGATTTGCACATTAATCAGAGTTGACGCAGACTCAGGTTCTGGCCGAACGCTGATAAAAAATAATCTGACTGACAGCCTCTTCAATATAATATAAGAAATGATGACAGCTCATTTGTCATCCAAAATGCATATATAAATTTCTTTCACCGTTCACAAAAGACCCACACGTCTATTGGTCCTGCATAGAAATTGCTTGCGGCTGAGGCAGAAACTTCAGACCGTAACCTTGGCATTTTAGTCTCATCCCACTTATGCGTATAGCCGTATACACTAATATACAAGCATTCAATACTGCAATAGACCTATATGATTTTTTTATCATGACATTGGTTTAATCATCAATCGAAGGTCAATCGTCCTAGCACGAACTTAACCCGAAGATAAAACATCCAGGAAGACATCGATCTACATCGATGTAGATCGGGGTAAAACCCCATTTTAGCGTCGGTAATTATTTTCATGGCAAATTAAATCGTCACATCAGAATGACATACACAACGTGCAGTTTATGCATAATTATCACCCAAGGTGACTATGAAGTTGTTAAATATGTCTTCTCCCCGAAATCTGTTGCGAAACCGGTTTCAGATTCTGAAACCGGTCATCCAGCTTCTATTTCACCTACAGAGAAACTTCATCCAGCTTCCATTTAACCTACAGAGAACTTTCATCCAGCTTCCATTTCACCTACAGAGAACTTTCATCCAGCTTCCATTTCTCCTATAGAAAACCTTCATCCAGCGTATATTTCACGCGTAGTAAAGCGGAAATGCGTACGCTAAGAAATAATGACCGCTGAAAATGAAACCGCTAGAAAAACGCTAAGCAAATAATTACCGACGCTAAAATGGGATTTTACCTAGATCGGTGTATATATAGGCCTATTGACTATTGAAGATTGAACATTGAGGATATCCACTGAAACACCAGCCCAACGGTGAAAATTCGATGAAAATGATATTAGAATAATTCACTCCAGTTATCTGTGATGAAGTCAATGAACTTCTTCTTTGATATATAAACAAAACTCCATTTTAAAAATTTATTTCATGATGTTGATCGGCCAATTTCCCGAACAAAGATCTGGCGAAAAATGGTAATGTGAAACTTTTGCGTGAAACAATAAGCGATTGTTTTTGCATGTGATGGAAATGACAATGGAGAAGTCAATGCTGACGACAAAATTAACTGTCGTCATTGCAATAAACAATAATATTGATAAACAAACCGTGGTTCAGACACATCGCTGATGTATCACGTTCAGCGTATGGAATGTCTGGTAGTGTCTGAAGTGTCTGGTATAAAGCATGGATAGTGACTCACTTTGTGAGTACATGCTCAACAGATACAAATTTATCGAAACTAATCGATTTTTGATCGAACATCGTGCTTTAGAGCTTAATTGTTTGATTGTTCTAAATCAATGCCAGGCAGCCAAGAAATCACAGAATCGTCGTTTCATTGTTCAAAGGTGATTCATGAGAAAGCAACAGGTTCCTTTTGATTTATTTAGGCCTATTTAATAAATTGATAAAGCACCCCTTCTTAAGATTTCTACTCAGTGGTGTGCCTGCGTTAATTTAAAAATGACGTTAAAGTCAATTTGACCAAATAGAGACACGGTAGTCGGAAACAAACACAGCTTGATCAGCAGAAATATTAGAAGAGTCGCCAAAGACAAGGTGCCGCAAACACGTAGAGCCCAGCCAATGGATTCTCGACCAAAGTTGATGGTTGGTACGTTATTCGAGGCGCGGTGGTGTAGGGGGTGAGTTCGGTGCCATGGAGCCGAAAGGTTGCGGGTTCGAATCCACCTCAAGCCGCCGCGTAGGAGGCCTAAGCAAGTCCTTCGCTAGCATTTGCTCATGTGCTTCGGCGTGAAACTCCAAGTTAGTGTCCGCGCTGTAGCCAGGAGCGCCTTTGAGTAAATATCTTGAAAGGCGCTATAACAATTGTTCAAACGTAGTCTACATGCGAAGTTCATGGAATCGTGGCTGACGTGACGTCAAAGAAAAGGAGCGACGAAATGCAACAAAGGTTTCAATGCACGCACCTTGACACCTCGATTGTTCACCGCAGATGATAGAAGCTACGAATCTACAATACTACAATAGTCCTTTGTCCGTAATAGACACGCACGGACGAACCTATAATTATTGGCTTCATTGTATAGCACTCGATTAGCACCACGCTTGTTTTGCACGCAGTACTCGCCTTTTATACTCTCAGCTATAATAGGCCTAATATAGGAACAAGCAGTGCAACTCGTAATTGCATTTATTTAAGCATTTGAAGCACCCCGGGCTAGCCAGTTTAGTGGGAGGCTGGGAGTACAGTCAAGTCCTAAAAATGTTATAGAGAATACTTTTCAGTATTATAATAATAATTTTTCCGAGATAAACGTTATCCATCGGGACTGCAAATATTAGGGATACGGTGTTACGGAATGGATAATAATTATTATAGCCAAGTCTTCGCAGATGGTTTTGTCGATAGTGATAGTGCTGCCGAAAGCGACTGCATTGAAGTGCTGAATGGTCATGAATATAATTTTATCATCATTATCACCACCATCTTCATTATTATTATTATTATTAGTAGTAGTAGTAGTAGCAGGAACAATGATGATGATGATAATGATAGTAATTATGATAATAATAATGACGATGATGATAAGAATAATAATGATAATAATAATCATCATTATCGTCATTATCATCGCCATCATCAACCTTCTATCCTTGTCATTGTTATCAGTAATCCAAATCTATAGCGACATCCGAGGAGTTAAAGACAGCTGCAGTGGTGCCATTAATGCTACAACAGTGACGCCTGCGAGTATGAGCATCAGAATGGCATATTCGATTATCGTGTGCTCTGCTATGTATGCCTATAATTATACTTAGTAGTTCTAAAAGGTGCATGGCTGTCTATAAACTGCAGACTCAACTAAATGGATCGAACCTGCACAGCCAGCTAATTAGCTTTTTCCTCAGGCAGTAACTCAATAGAGGTACATGCAACTATATAAGGTGCTATTCATTAAATCAATTTTATGCCAAGCTATCAGATGACTCGCGCGGACCTCGCAGGTTCTTAGCATCACACGTCGAAGCGCAGCCTTCTTTGGAGAGAAAAAAACAGCTGGGGGTTAATTGAGGCGGCCATGATGCCAACGGAAGTCCGTCCATAGGTCGAGGGGTACTTTCGAGGCTGAAGGAATAATCCTGCTTAGTGACAGCGGCGCAAATAGCGGGAAAAACAGCCGCGTCACTACACCGTTGGCTGTTTAAAAGCCAAAGATGGTCGTCTGCTCGGCTGCGTCAGTTACACGTCATCAGACGTGACGCGGGTGTTTTCATGTGACGCATGCGCGCAATTACTGTATACATACACAGCCAGCGTTCTTAGACATGAGACCCAAAGGAAGGCTTCTATCAGTGTTTACCGAAGACTACCGTGGTTGTCAACGACGGTTAACGTCACAGACGAATCACCATGGCAACGGAGGGCCGTAGCAACGACATGCGCGTAGAGACTTGGGGGCGGGGCTACGTATAGAGGGATAAGAAATGATGGATCTGCGTGGCTCAGATGTAAAAGCCAGCAGCAGGACAAATAAAAAGAGAAGGAGGTAAACACTAAACAGTCAGTAAGTGAAGGAATGGAAGTGACTGCAGTGGAGTGTGGATAGGACACTGTTAAACGCAGCACGTTTATAGCAGCGCCTAAGCGACTCGATACTATTTAAGAGATTAGGCAGATGATGATTCTGATGGAGTCAAATAATCCGTATCCATCAATCACATAAATTTATATAGCGCCTCTTCAAGATATCTACCCAGAGACGCTAAATGTTTGTATGTGCACGCACTCTTTATAGCGCCCCTTCAAGCTCTCTCTCGCTACTCAGAGGCGCTCCCGACTGCAGTGCGGACAATGCATCAGAGTTTCACGCCGAAGCGCTAAGCAATTGAGAGTGAAGGACTTGCGCAAGGTCCCTACGAGGTGGCTTGAATTGGATTCGAACCTGTAACCCTCCGGCTGCGAGGCAACGAACATATCCACTACACCACCGCGCACCACAAAAAACTCAAGTCTTTTGATACTGTTTAAGTGATGAGCCAGATGATGTCAATCTCCTTAAAGCGATTCGTCTGCCAATCGTAACTGTGGTTGAAAACACACGTTCCATGCTTAATTCCACCTGCCCCATTTCCTCTCTCCTCTTCCGTTTCTCCTTCTCTTTCCACTGAACATGCGATACATTCTCTCTGGCAATGCGACTTCGATGACGAAGACGACGACGACGATGACGACGACGACGATGACGACGACGACGACGACGATGACGACGACGACGATGACGACGACGACGACAGCGTTACAATGAGTCAGCTATTAGCGGACGATGGGGTGGGGATGGGCGGTTGCTCGCGAGGGAGAACGCGGGGTATTTAGTTCTTCTGCCTCTCGGTCTTTAGAGGCGCTCCTGCTCCATTTTTTCCTCTCGTCCAAATTCTGCTCTGCTGCCTCGTAAAAGCTTTCTGATTGTCGAATGTCGGTTGTCGTTGGTCGCATTGCGTTTTGAAGTCTGAAAGAATATTCAGAGAATATTATGAAGGAGAAGGAGGAGAACGATGAAGAGGAAGAGGAAGTAGAGGATAACCAGGGAACGAAACAGGGATGGAAGATGAAGGAAGAGGAGGATAAAGACAAAGAGGATCAGGAGGAGAAAGTGAAAGAGGAGGAGGTGGAGGACGAGTGGAGGAAAAAACAAGAGGAGTATATATAGGAGAAAGTGAGGAATAGAGGGATTGGAGGAGGAATAGCTGTCATAAAAACCATAGCAGAGAGATACAAAAAAACTGTCTGTCATAAAGTCTGTTTGTCAAACTGTTAAATTGGGAAAAAATATTATGGCGATATCCATAGACAAAAACGTGTAGATATTAATTTAAAACAGACAGAGACAGAGGAAGACACGATGACGCACACATGCATCCATACAAATACATGTAGATACACTCGCATGCATCTAAGAAAAGTTTAGTTCTCGCGTTTGCTACTCAGAAGCGCTCCCAACTACAGCGCGGACATTGCATCTGAGTTCCATGCCGAAGCGCACGAGCATTATTGCGAGTTAAGGACTTGCTCAAGGCCCCTACTTGGCGGCTTGAGGTGGATTCAAACCTAGAACGCTTCGGCTCCACCGCGCTGACACCGTCACTACACCACCGCGCCCACAAATACAGCACACCAAAAAAACAGACACGCGTGCTTTCATGTAGGGCATTGTAGGCCTACATGTATGTATCCAAACAACTGACGAATGAACGAAATTCCTCGGATTCATTTCACTCGCAAGGTGGCAAACCATTTCTTCATTGAGGAAGCGAAGTTCAGTGATGATCTGTTGATGACAGTGACGGCGCCAGCTATACAATTTCAGCAGGTTGCGTAATGGTAATGATGGTCATTCAGTAAGTCGAAGAAATTAGCTGCAGAAAAGACATTGAAAATTTCAACGAATTTTTAGGCAGGTCACAAGGCAGGCCAAGGGTAGACCCAGTGGCGTAGCTAGCTTTTCATGGGCCCGTGTGCAGAAGTTCCGCATGGGCCCCTGTTTGACCTTGTTAGGCAGGTATTTTGTGTTCATGCAATCAGCATGAGAATTGTAGAAAAGTTGTAGAAAAATAACGCTCAATTTTTGTGTCTCCCTGATTGTGGGGTGAGAGCTGAGAGAAGTTGAGAGCAGTATGAGGATTGGAGCTTGGTTGTGAAAAAGTGACAAGAAGACTTAACTACCACCTCAAACCCCGACAATCCTCACCCTGGTTGAAGCCTTGAGGGAGATGTCAAGTCACTACCATTACTATATCCAGCAAATCACCGGAATATACAACATGCCTGTGAGACGTATGAGATTTCTGCGGCGCACCTTTTTATTAGGCCTACAATAGGTTAAAAAATATGATATTTATTTTAAAACTTATTTTTTAAATATTCTTTTGATTAGAAAAGACTGCATCAGGCAGTCTAATTGATAATTAATTTTGATGTGCAGTGCAAATTTCTGACTAGACCTACAGTGCCCTACACGAATGCCATAAATAGAAGGACATACGCTTATCATACCTATCCTAGATAGGCTAGTATAGGCACACCCACCACTTGCATAGGAAAGCGAATCAGCGAAATAAAAATCTTATGCTGAATGATCTGATTCGTTTCTTGCTCTCAACTTAAGACAATGTTAGACCTTTTCTTTCATGACTCGAGACGAAAGCACATTCAAGTTAAAAGAAGTTCAGTAGGGCCTACAATTTTTCCTGTCAACAGGCGTCACTGCATCAGTAAAGTAAAGAAGTAGGCTAATGTAATTGTGTTCGCAAAAACTACATTTGTCACAAAATAATGCGAATTACTAATTAATTCTAGGCTTGATTAATAAAAAAAATTATCTAGCATTCTCTGTGGGCCCCTGGAGGTCGTGGGCCCGTGTGCTTTGCACACATTGCACACATGGTAGCTACGCCACTGGGTAGACCTAAAAAATTATCTAGCATTCTCTGTGGGCCCCTGGAGGTCGTGGTAGCTACGCCACTGGGTAGACCTAAGCCCTAAAGTGGACAGGTCAAATCCTGCCGCGATCTATGGTGGCGCCGCCACTGGTTGGTAGAATAACAAGAGCGCCGCTCTTGCTGGACTGAATTTTTGAATCGGGTTCTACATAATCCACATTCTGGTGCAAATTGTCGATTTAAGATCGTGCACCTTGGCTCACTTATATAGAATCCTCGTGGAGTCATAGAACAGAAGTCAATTATGCATCTGACCTTTCTAAGAATAGGCCTACTACGGTAGCCTATACTTGGCAATGTGGCATTGGAAACTCATCGGCATCCTAGTCTTGACATCTGGACCTAGACATGTGACTATTGGCAGAAGAACCATTAAGCATAGGCCACTACATCGCGGATATGTAAACACCCGATTGGGGTGAGCAGCACTGAGCTACGACCTTTGAACTGTGGCCTCTGTACTTTCTTCAGCGCATGCGCAGAAACATTTCTATTGTAGACAAAGTCCAGACTCAGTTGTCGTATAACTCTGTCCCTGCCTTAGACTGAATTTCATCACACTCTATTTTCAGCCCTTATAATCTATACCTCCCAGTCTATATGACCGTTCCGTTGAAAGTTTACCTGCAAGGAAAGCTCCGATTCATCTAATTTCCACCTTACAGAGAAGACGTCCGCTTTACCACGGATCAGGACTGAACGCTCCATCGTTCTAATTTCATGGCTGATGGTCAGGTAGGAAGAATGGATGAAGGAAGCGCTGAGGTCAAAGGGTCGAACTCTTTGTCTGATCATGACAGAGCCGTTCTCAACCGAGTCTTCAATCCGACTTTGCTTTCGGATGATTTGGATTATGTTGCGCCACATTTGGATGATGACAAAGACGAGGATGATCGTTTGACAACTGCAGAGCACTCGACTACATCAGGTATTAAATAATAAAAATAATGAGGATAATAATAGTAATAATAAGTAGGTAAATAACTAATACAAATGCCCTACTCCTACACTCTAATAGTCGTTTTTTTCTAAATCCCGATGTATCAATGATAGGCTACTTCGGTTTAAAAAGCAATAATGGTTTGAGCTGAACCTGCGACAAGCCCTTTGTGGCGTCGATAAGTAGCCGTTACAGATGTATGAATGAATGAATGAATGAATGAATGAATGAATGAATGAATCGAATGAATGAATGAATGAATGAATGAATGAGTGAATGAATGAATGAATGAATGGATGAATGAATGAATCGAATGAATGAATGAATGAATGAATGAGTGAATGAATGAATGAATCGAATGAATGAATGAATGAATGAGTGAATGAACGAATGAATGGATGAATGAATGAATGAATCGAATGAATGAATGAATGAATGAATGAATGAATGAATGAATCGAATGAATGAATGAATGAATGAATGAATGAACATACTCCTGTACACCACCGCGTCGTGACAGATAACAATGAACAATAGACTAAGAAGAGATCAGCTGGAGATGATGACGATAGAAAGATGATGATGATATCCATGCAGATGCGGATCGTGATGCCCTGATGCGGCTGCAGATGGAGATCGAGGCTGTGGAGGCTGAGGGAGTGAAGGCCGTTGAGGAGGGAGGCGACCCCCGCCTGGCAGCGGAACTCTTCAGCAGAGCCATCGACATGGACGCCAACAGAGCATCAGCCTACAACAACAGAGCGCAAGCATATCGACTCCTAGCGAATGTCCAAGGTAATGTAAATGCCATCACACGCACACACACACACACACACACACACACACACACAGAGCATCATACACATACACACATAAACACAAACACATCCCCACACACACAAGTAATCACACGCATTCACACACGCCATACACACACAAGTTCAAATAGTAACAATAACCGATTATTTATCAGAGAACTTGCGGAACTGGTCAAGAGAGGCATAATAAGGTCGGCCCTAAAGAACTAGGGTTTCAGTTGGAGTGTCAAAGACAATAATACTTATGGACTGGACCGAGGAAGTGCGGATCTACATAGGGTGAAAATTGCCGGGCGGTTTTGGGAGTTTCAACCCCCCCGGCCTTCCTTAGATTTCCATGGTGAGGTCTGTTTTTCACACACTAATTTTCAGCGAATCATAGTCCACCCCTCCGTTATTTTTCCACAATTCTCACACTGGAACTACATTTCTACTGCCCGAACAATCAAACAAACTCTATCTCTGTCTGTCTGTCTGTCTGTCTGTCTGTCTGTCTGTCTGTCTGTCTGTCTGTCTGTCTGTCTGTCTGTCTCTCTCTCTCTCTCTCTCTCTCTCTCTCTCAAGCACACACCCACATACAGCCCACACAAAAACATGCGTAGATGTTATCACAAAGTGTTTTATTTGTCTGGCTTTCATCTCATGAGTATCATTCTCATTTAGGGCTCAGAGTTTGTACTATGGACCAAACGCCACTAGCGAATTAAGAAGTCTGTCATAAGGACCTGGTGGGGGGCAGACAAGGAGAGACCGAAGACCATGCTCAGCCCAGTCATTTAGGGCCCTAAAAGTATTCATTTTCACCGTTGCACTTCTTATAATTTGCTAACGGCCTATAAAGAAAATTTCTTAACGGTTAATAAAATTTGTTAAAGAATCGGTTTGTTCAAACTGACAAATATAAAATTGCAGCGATGCTTAAAAGGTGACGATTTACGGCTTAATGACAAGACACCGACTTCCATCATGTCAGGGTTCAGAAGGGGTGAGGGTTGGGTAACTGGTGTAGCGTTTGCAGCAGCCGGAGGAGTAAGTCGCTATAGTAATGATGATACAATGTAAAATGGTCGTGTGGTCATTCGTTTGTAAGATAGACATTTTTGTGACTATTATTATTATGCAGAAGCCGAATCCGATCTGGACAAAGCGATTGAACTGAGCCGAGGCAAAGGTCGCGTTGCCTGCCAGGCCTACACTCAGAGGGGCCTCGTCAGGAAGCTACAAGGTTAGACAATCAAACGAAGCATCAATTTCTTATATATAGGAGCGCCATGGTCTGATAGATGCCATCGCTGGTCTGCCTTTCCTTGGAAGAGAAGGTAGTTGTATTCATGTTGTATGTACAAGTGTACATGTATTCATAAATAATAATAAATAATAATCTTTTCTTTAATGAAACGCCTGCAAGACGCACTCCGCTTTACATTTACAAGCTATGCAGTAATCTTAATTAAACTTAACTACCAACTGAGCAGACAGCTTTGCAATTACAATGGCGCTAATAGCAGCCTACAAATCGAACCTGCTACCTCTCGCACTCTTGGCCAGCATGTTAACCATTGCTCTACCGCCCCCCCCCAATGTTGTTTGTATGTACAATTGTATATGTCTGAATGTGTGTTTGTATGTATGTAAGTAAGTAAGTATTATGTAAGTATGTATGTATGCATGTCTGTCTGTCTGTCTGCATGCCCGCACACCTATACTGAAACATCGAACGACTATCAGTCTGTCTGTGTATCTGCAAGCATGCATGTCAGATTGTCAGTGTACAATGTCATGCAAAATGTTGATTTCAGGCTGAATAAGACGTTCGTGTTCTTGTGGTGGAAGTATAATTATATATTTTTGTAGTTAATCTGATGAGGTATTGTAGCAATGATAGTCGTTATTGAACCATAGCTAAACATTGTTATTTTTATTCAGGCAAAACTGAACTGGCGCTGGAAGATTTTGGGAAGGCCGCTGCCCTTGGAAGTCACTTTTCCAGATCTCAGCTAGTCTCCATGAATCCATACGCTGCTCTGTGCAACTCCATGATGACGGAAATGATGGAAAAGATCCGACACGGAGAAAATATAGATCCATAAAGACAGCAACAACCTTTCCATCCATCCATTCATCCATCCGTCTGTCCGTCTGTCCGTTCCGTCTGTCCGTCTCTCCATCCGTCCTTCCGTCCGTCCGTTCGTCCGTCCGTCCGTCTGTCCGTCCGTCTGTCCGTCCGTCCGTTCGTCCGTTCGTCCGTCTGTCCGTCTGTCCGTCCATCTGTCCGTCTGTCCGTCTGTCCGTCTGTCCGTCTGTCTGTCCGTCCGTCTGTCTGTCCGTCCGTCTGTGTGTCTGTGGATTATGTTCAGCTGCCTGTGTTCATTCATTCTTTCATTCGGAACATTTATGTAGCGCCCTCATTTGTGTCTACTGTATACTCCTCATACGTTTTCCAGTTAAGCAGCGACTAAATAGAACAGTTTTCGAGCGTTGATGACTAGTAGGTGTGGAGTTCCTATAGCCACAGCTATTTATAGCTAACGCAGACAATTTGTGCTCGTCTACTTATTCCACTGAATGTCTGTTTGTCTACGCTTGTCTGACTTTAACTAGTCCTATGGAAAAGCGCTTATTCGTATCACGGGTATCGTGATTGTAATCTCCAAACTTCTAAAGCGCCATTCGAAAGTCAAGAGCAGGGCACCAGCGTATTCGCGAGCGCTGATATGTTAAGTCCTCTGTGGTTGAACCATAGCCTGAACAGAATCGCGTTTGAACCTGTGCGTCGTCTTATAGTTAGGAATTCCGCATACACTTCTGTGAACACTTTAAACTGTTCCGTATCACCGAGGTTGGGCATAGAGCGCCACGTAGTATTTAGACTAGAAAGGCTGCACAAAAAGACTCTGAATAAATGAATGAATGAATGAATGAATGAACGAATGAATGAATGAATGAGTGAATGAATGAATGAATGAATGTATGTATGAATGAATGAATATGGAATGAATGAGTGAATGAATGAATGAATGAATGAATAAATGAATGAATGAATGGATGAATGAATGAAATAATGAATGAATGAATGAATGAATGAATGAATGAACGAATGAATGGATGAATGAATGAATGAATGAATATGGAATGAATGAATGAATAAATAAATGAATAAAGAAATGCAATATTGCAGTTAAGAAAATCTTACGACTCAAGCCAACAATTAATTATCCGTGACATGGATCCAATTGCGTTTTAATTTGCACAAGACCCGCCAGTTTGTGATTAAAAGAGAAATAAATTTTTCTATCGAAGACACATACAATTTGGCCTATACATGTATGTATGTATGTATGTATGTATGTATGTATGTATGCGCACTTGTTATAGCAGTAGATGTAAAATTAATTCTTTGGGAATTTTTTCATTGAAGAAACAATTAGCTAATAAATGAGTTTAAATGGTGCTAAAGGATTAGCTGGGGGTTTTTTTCATTGAAGAAAAAAGCCAGTTAAAATAGGGTTTAAACCAGTTAAATTCTTAGTCTTTTTTAATTTTCTAGGGGTCTTTTATTATTTCCTGAGGGGGGTGCTCGGTAGTACAGCGGTTAGCGCGCTGGAGTGGAAATTAGATGTCTTTTTAATTTTCTGGGATTTTTTTCATTGAAGAAAATATCAGCTAAAATATCAGTTAAAAATGGTGCTAACGGATTTTCTGGGGTGTTTTCCATTGAAGAAAATATCAGCTAATAAACCAGTTAAAACCAGTTAAAAATTAAGGTCGTAAGAATACTGCCGAAAAGTCTCTAGCTAATATATTTAGTGCGATGTGCGAATAAGCGAATATCTCGAGAAAATCGGTATTGGTTACGAAAATTATGCAACTACCGGTTGAATTGTTAAACGCAGCTCCCGTTCCCCCTCCGCCCGCAATTTGCATGTAATTCGCCCCATTTCTATACAGGTAGACGTTACCAGGAGCGGTACTACTGTTACCAAATTCTATGTACGTCGAAACGAAATAGTATCCGGCTTTACCGGGAGTGAAACGGGTCATTCCCGCACTTATAACACCATCGGTTTTGAATCTTACACTATCGAAAGTAACTCTTGTGTGAGTTTTAGCGATTAAGAATTGCCAAGTTAAAGAATGAATGCTAAGCGCGGGACCGATTGTGATAGAATCTACATACTGCTTCGTAGCTGCATCGCTGGCGCTGTTGGGATTGTGTAGACCTGTAATGTAACCATCATGCATAAAGATGGTTGTATGCACATTTATTTGAGATGAAATATTGTATTGCGTCGACTTAACCATCTCTAACATGATTTCATTGTTTATTCTAAAACGAAATCCATCCATCGATTGTAATGTAATAGGATTGTTTAACGAACATTGTAGTTTATTTCGTATACTACCTAAGAAAATAGTGAATTCTTTATTATCTCCTCTCAAGTCCTTACAACCCATTGAACGCAGACGATCGGTGCCAACGTTTAAGATTAGATCACCAGTCATGGTATCACCAGTTTTAGACACCTTCAATGTAACTTGTTCATCAACGTATTTCTTATTCGTCAAATGATTATCGTTGGACGGAGAATCGTCGTGATTCGTTATCAAATCAATGGCTTGACCCCAACTTAAGGCCTCATCCATTCCTGCTGTCAAAGGCTTCGTTGTGGGCAGTCCTTTAATTTTGTGACCACCCATTTTTAGATTTCCAGTCGCGATGTTTGCTCCATCCAATCGAAGAAAACTAGCATTTACTTGACTAAGAGTAACACCTCCAGCGATTACTCTTTGTGATGAACCAACATCGGTGTGACCAAATTTATCGACAGGCATTTTATATATAATAATAATTTTTAATGTAGATTAGTCATCGTATACATATAATTGCATAACCTGAATCCCTCGTAGAGGATTAGCTCCCATTGCCAGTAATGTAACTTTATAATATTGATACGCATCCGTAGATCTAATAATATCATAAAATGTCGGAACAGCCTCTGAAGTAGTTGAAGGAAGACGTAATATTAGGGATACAAACACTGCTCCATCATTGCTAGCTTCTACAATTAAATGTCCTATATATTCGCTTTTAAACGCAATTCTCCAAATTTTAACTGGCTCAGGACATTTAATTTGTAACCAAGTAAACATACCTTCACCTGGAATCCAAGCTGCGTTAACATCGTCAGTGAGATTAGTGAAAGCATGGTAGGCTTTGCTTCCGGAAAAACAAGAACTGGCACTAGCAACGAATCCTGTCACACTTACATCAGCTTCCAAGGGAGGAATATACCCAACACGACACTTTTTCAGAGATTTATCGACGTAATTCTTTGTAGCGGCATCTTGAGCTGAAAGAGGATCGCTTAAATCGTTGATATTATTACTATTCATTAGAATATTTTGGTAAACGTCGATTTGTCGATCGTTAGGTGCTCTACCGATTCTCATTATATTTTCTACGCCTATTTTGCATAGAAATCCATCCGTCGATTGTAATGTAATAGGATTATTTAACGAACATTGTAGTTTATTTCGTATACTACCTAAGAAAATAGTGAATTCTTTATTTTCTCCTCTCAAGTCCTTACAACCCATTGAACGCAGACGATCGGAGCCAACGTTTAAGAACAAGTCGCCAGTCATTGTATCACCAGTTTTAGACACTTTCGAAGCATCAACGTATTTCTTATTCGTCAAATGATTATCGTTAGACGGAGAATCGTTGTGATTCGTTATCAAATCAATGGCTTGTCCCCTACTTAAAGCTTCATCCATTCCGGCTGTCGAAGTATTCGTTACTGGGAGACCTTTTATCACATGTCCATTAATTTTTAAATTTCCAGTCGGCAGATTTGTTCCATCCAATCGAAGAAAATTAGCATTTACTTGGCTAAGAGTAACACCTCCAGCGATTACTCTTCGTGATGTTCCTCCAGCAGCGGTGTGACCAAATTTATCGACAGGCATTTTATATATATATCTATATTATGTAATAATTTTTAATGCAAGCCGTTTATAACTTCTTGGAAATTCATTCCATCACCCACCATCTTCGTCACATACAGACACAAATGACCACAAAATACTTCGTTATCGGGTTGTATTCGCTCGCTGTTATATAACACTGGACGGTGTAAATACTTTATCAGTTCCAGAGGAGGAGGAAGGCCGTAACTATCGAAATATATTTTTTCATTACCGCTCTTTAAGAAAGTGCACCAGTGGGTCTCTCTACCGTTCGAGTCGTCTAGATTAAGAATACCACATTCATTATCTCTCGGACTCATAGGTAATTCGTCTCTGAGAAATACTCCTCTGAAATTATTGATGTTTAGTTTCTTAGCCGCTTCGATTAGATCCACGTTCGATAAAGCAATATTCGGTAGTACTACACCCTCAACATTTATGTCTTTGTAGATCTTAGAACTCATTTTATATTTCATCTAAATGTTTTAAAAAGTAATTCGATTTTACTTCCTGCATTACATATAGCCAGCGATCTATTTTGTTTGCTTTTTGCATATTTTTAACCGGTAGCAATGGACGAATATTCTTCCAATTCATAGCTTTAAGAAGTTCTTCTTCGTCTAGCAAGTTGAACGACGATAATGGCAAAACATGATCGAAATGCCAAACCGAACCGTAATTTTCCATTGTCATTCCTTCTTCTAACTGAAATTCAATCCATTTAGTAAATATTTCAAAGTCAACACCGATAAGTTGGCACGTCGTTTGTGATTTCGATTTACCTCTTAATGATTCACTAAGCCTACTCCTCATATTTTTAAGTATTTTAAACTCAGGATCATATTGCTTTCGAGCTTCAGAATACGAGTGATTATATTTATATTTACATTCCTTACATTCTTTATCAAACCCGTCTTTACAACATCTATTTTTTACAAATTCTAATATGTTCTTCTCTTTCTTACATCGACAGCAAACTTTTTTATCTTTTATTTCCCTAGTCTCTAGTATCGAGTATTTTTGCCTAAGTTCCTTCATTTTGGTCTTTTTACACGTTTTACAAATAGTATAATAACCGCTCTTATTTGATTTATCTTTATGAAATTCGTTTAAGTTTTTTTCCATCCTACATTTGGTACACACTTTAGAGTCATCCATTATATATATATTTTTCTTTAAATAGTTTTCAACGAGTAGTGACCATATGCCAAAGTATGAATTCCATCCTCCATTATTACCCGTTTATCGTCATCTGCAGATAATGCAACTTTATTAATTTCTTCTGTATAAATATCGTGATGATAAGATCTAATAACATTCATCGTTCGTTGTTGTTCTTTTTTAGTAAATAAACAGTCTTTATAATCTTCGTGAGTAATAGTTTTCTGGACAACATTCTTCTTAATACCTTTACATTTCTTGTGCTCATCTCCAGCAGCCATCTTATAAGAATACAACTTTGCTCTGAGTCCAATAAATTCTTTTATCTGTTTCCCACTAGCTTCATCCTTGAACATTCCAATAACTTTTTTATTTACTCCAACCTCAATACCAGATGGATGATCTCTCGGGTATTCACTTGTGTCGAATCGAGTCTTAATATCGCCTGCGATATCTGAGTAAAAGTCTTCAGTTTTAATTTCGTATGTCAAAGAATCTGTATCGGTAAATAATAATTTAGCTCTATTTCCGTATTTATCCTTGATGTAATTGTAATGAAATTCATACATCAACGTTTTGCTCAAGTCTAATATACACATGCCAAGATATATAGGTTTATTATAGTACAATTTAGTTTTTTTCATGTGAACGGCTATTAGATTTTCATCGAAAATAGTACATCTCTCATAATTAGGTTTAGCGGCTAGTTCAATAGCCCTCTCCTCTTGACACACTAACTCTACATCAACACGATTTTCAATGTTCTCACAAGTTTTTCCAAAGACACTGTTATTCATTAACTTGAAAAAGTCTTTCTCAAAGTCATTAGTAGCTTTCGTTCTAAGAGCTGTATTTAAATCGATATACTTTTTCAACCAATCACTTTCTTCGAATAGTACACCTCTATGCACTTTTGTTATTTTCAAACCCAAGCTCTCATACAGCTTCAGATTATCGTAATGCAGCACATACTTCTTTTTATGGTTTAAGTTTGGAATTAACTTTTTGACTTTGTTAATCTCAATGCTTTCGGGGGCTAACGGAAAATCGTTATGCAGGTCGTGTAACTCTTTAGGATATTCCAAATCAACTTCCAATATGCATGGAATACTTCTCCAATTATTTAATTCATCTTCGTTCATCCATTTGAACCCGTGAGTAGGTAAATTTTTGATCATAGCCCATCCATATAGATTATTCGCATCCAGGTAAGTAATAAATGTAGAATTTTCGTTACTATTGAAATCGCTCATATATTTATTATTCGCTTTCCCGTAACGATTTGATATTGTGCTCACTCCTCCTCTCATCCCTTGCCTAAGCATCAGAATCATATCATAATCATTCAATAACTCCAATTTCACGCCTGTCAATTTTAAAGCGGCATCCCAGGCTAAGCCAGGAGATGTATAATACCATGCAGGGTCAAGCGTATAGTTCTTCATACACACATCTCTAAAGTTTTCGAAAACATCAGCAAGTAACAGAACATCCGAAACGTTGTATAAATCGTGATATTCTCTGAATGTTTTGCATCCAAATTCCTTCCATACCGTTTTTGCATGCTCGTAGTCTTCATCGTTAATATTCGAATCATTTAGCTTAGAATAGAAAGCGGATTTTGGTGGTAGTTCGGTTTCATTAAAGGTAGTAAATGAATCGACGTAGTCATAAGGATATATGCCTTTTCTCAGCAAAAGATCGAGCTTCTTTCCTGAATATCGTTTCCCAATATTTCTGCATTGGTCTTTGCGAAGGTTCCTCGATAAAGCATCAAGACTCGAAGCCATAAATTTAAAACTGTCGATAAAACGCAGTTGTCGCTTGACGGTAATCTCTTTTCCCTCTTTATTTACAAACTTATCAACAACGACCTCTCTGCTAAAAGATATATACTTTTCCTCGTTATTAGGTATGCAATTAATTTTCTCTCCATTATTACCTCTCAGTTTCTTAATGAACAGATGACAATCGTACCCGGAAAGATTATGAAACACTACAGGGAAAAACTTGGGGACTTTATAGTTTACATTACAAATGTTATGAGCAGCCCCTCTAAATTTACCGCTAAGATGACAGTGATCTCTCACTCGGTCTTCACCCAACGGTTTTTCACAGATATGGCATATAGTAGCTCCATCAAAACACTTCTTGTCCTCTTCTGTAAATATCATCTTCTTAGGGAATTTAAATTGATTATATATTTGTTTTATATTCTCTTCTAGTTTATCTACAAATATTTGACCAACATCATCATCTTCGCTTTCAGCCGTAAACGTCACAGGATCTTGAGAATATACACTATCGTCGAAACATTTTATGTGGTAACAAAAGGAGCTAGGAATATGCTTTTGATATTTATTAGTGTACGACAACTCTGGATTTGGTTGGCATGTATCGATCGGTTTTACAAAAGACTCAAAATCTGCGTAGACTATAAACGGAACCCTCATAGAATTGTTATAATTTTTAAAACTTAACATAGTTCCTGGTTCTGGCATTTCTATTTTTTGTGCGTTATGTTGAGAGCAGTACTCATTATGGTTGTTAAGCGCTCCTGGCGTTGTGAAACCATTCATACACCTTTTACAATAATACATCGAATTAGTCCGAAATCTCATCAATCTGTTAAAATTCTTGATCCAGCAATAATGTTTCCTTTCTCCGTTGGAAATAAGCAATAGATCTACACAAATACTACTTTCACACTTAGACAGATAAAGCGGGTAGACATGTTTTTCAAAACCGAATACATTAACATTAATATTGTTATTTCTCTCGAATTTACCTATCACATTAGCATCAGCAGCAACTGGAAACTCAATGCCACTCCAATTAAGTTTTTTCGATTGTTCTGTCAAAGCTTTCGTTATTTTTTCCGGATGGACATCCACCGGATTCAAAGCTCTAGTGATGCACCATTTGAAGCATTCTTCGTCGTGGTTTTTCATGTTGATGATTGCCTTTTTATTAGCTAAGAAGCTGGGTAGAGGAATGTAAGAACTACCTCTTAAGGGGGTATATTTTACCGTATTTATATCTAATTTTACAACGGCTTTAAATCTCCAATTACTTCCTTGCATCTGAAAACTAGCAATAGACTCCATGATTTTATCTTTTTTTCTGCTGTATATTTCATTCAAGTCGGTAGCTTCTAAAATAACTTCTGCCCTGGAAACGAATGGTATATCCTCAGAAGTCACTATTCCAGATTTCATATCTACTCGTTCCATAGTACAAGTAAGAACTAAATTAGTCTTTGTCTGACGATTGTTCGACAACAGATTTACTACCTGCGGTCTGACGAAATCAAGAAACGACGAGGCATCCATTCCATTAATTCCATCTATTCTATATTGCTTGGTAAATCCTTTAATAGCCGACGCCGTTTCTCGAATTTTATGTTTATCAAATATTTTGGAAACAGTTAACTTCAATGATTCCAGTTTTTCATTAACTGCTTTATTATCTCGTTCAGGTACATAACTAAGTAACCAATCCGCAAAATCATTTAATTTAGCTCTAACCCTATTTTTGTATTTTCTCTTAGGCGCTACTGGTTTGTACTTACCAGCTGTGGGTGTAAGCGTAGGAACCTTAATGTCAGGAACCGATGAGTCGAGCAAGTGTTCAACATGGTTCATGTTTCTTAAACTACTTTTCTTTAAATCCATTTTATCTTACCACGCAAAAATATTAATATCCATATTCGAACACTTATCTGTGAGATCGAAGATCCACTTCAATTTCATACATGTATCTATCTCTCATACACTTTAATTTCGTATCTATCTCTCCAGACATTTCCGTTATGATAAGCTATTATACCAGCACTCTGACCATACGCCTTAGCAGCTTTATACATCGATGGATACGAGGTAACAACGCCAGTCTCTCGATCTATAATATCTACTCTTCTCGGTTGTTTCCTGATACTACCCAACGTGTCATGTCGATATGACACAGACTTGTAGTCCGTCGGAAGAATATTCTTTTCAATCAATACAGCTATCATTTGAGGTTTGTTGAGATGCGAAGTGCCTGTAACATCGTGATGCTTGGCTAACATTCTAAGCTCTGGTAGCTTCATAATATATAAGTATTCTTTAAATCAATTTTCCATACACTACACTCATTTTCTGCCCATCCGATTGGAACTGCAGCAACCTATCTGAAATTACGACAGCATACGCTTCGGTGTCGGCTGGCACTGCTGCATTGAAAAGAGCCTTAATCTGAATATCAACGACTGACGATTTCAAACGCTCGGATTGTTTGCTTACATCGAACACGAACAACGGGTATAATTCTTTATAATCTACAGGTGTTATATTGCTTTGGGTAATCAACTTATCCATACCATAGAATTTTTGACTAAAGGAGGACGCGTCTCTGTACGCTCTGGAGAATTGTTGATTAGGAAACGACAGGTTATGATCGACAGCTGGATATCTTTCTTGATTCATCATCACATATATGTTCTTGAGATCGCAGTGATTAAATAGCGACGGATTACTTTCCTGATTACCGCTACGGTCCGTCTGAAATCCTACGATGATATATCTAGGTTTCTCCGGTGAAGTTTTAACGCTTAATCTCCAACTGAAACTTGTCGACTGAGGAACTGTTATAGTGTCGCATTGACGAGCTCTATACGCAACTGGCAACGTTAATTTCGATTCAATCGTCTTATACAACTGCATTCGTTCCATGTCGGAAGGAATAACGTGTGGAATAAACCATGAAATTTTGTTTATCGCAACTTTTCCAGCAGCTGCAGCGTTATCTCGGAATATTGCATCATCGTCCGCTTTACGAACTAAAGTCAACGTCTGTTTAAAGCCGTAAATAATCTTGTCGTAATCATCGCAAAACCCGAAAATATGCTTCAACGGAACAATAAAGCTGAACATTCCTTTAGTGTTTGGTTTGCGAATGAGAAAGCTTTGTCTAGTGGCAAATCCGGGGTTGTCCGCAATAACAGCAGTCGCTGCAGTGTCTTTATACCACAGCTGATTTAAGCCTTGAGTCAACTGAAAATCGTTTGGATACGTAAGTAAACCGAGCATCGTTGTAGCTTGACCCGGATGAAATAGCGTTTCGATTTCTTGATTAGATAACTGATAGGATATTTGACTGAATAGATACATAAGCCCATTATTCGTAAGAGCGACTAAATCGGCATTAACGTATGCGGTGTCATCAGCTTTAATTAGTCTTCCTTCGAATTGTAGATATGACTCTGCTGGGTGACTGTATAAGTCTTGTAATTCAATATTTATTCTTATTTCACCAGAACTGTTAAGGTTAGTTCTCGCTACAGGTTCGTACTCGTGCCATTCGTATCGCTCGATACCTTCATCGATCAATGGTTGCTCTGTGAATCTTAGAATATCGGATTGCATTTTATTATACATATATTTTTAAATAAGAAAATAAATTTTTACACCTAAATAAGAAAATAAATTTTTACACCTAAATAAGAAAATAAATTTTTACACCTAAATAAGAAAATAAACTTAAGCAAAATAAATTTAAACTGCCATTTTCAAACCACCTCCGTTTAAGCGTTTTACTAGATCTTGAATTCTAATAGCTCCTCCCGTCATTTGCGGATTCGACCCGAGTAATCTAGCTAGAATTACTTTAGTTTCTTGAGTTATCGGCTGCTGAACGGTGGTTGGTGGAAGTATCTTATTGAGTAATCGTTTTCCAACGTCGATCGCCTTATCCTTAGCAACACCTCCAATCTCTTTGACAGCTGTGCTCGCAATTTGTTTGGCTGCATTCGAAGTTAGTAGCCTCTTGAGAAATCCTGCAATGGAATCGAATATTCCTGCTCCACCGACAACGTGTACTTTTTTATAACTTCTTCTCGCAACGACCAGCATTTCTATATCATCAATTTTTAATTAGATCATCAATTTTTAAATTAGATCGTCAATTGTTTATATTCATCTTTGGTTATCACTCCTTGTCTTAGTAACTCGTCCGTCATACCTACAATTTCATTCCTTACACCCGTATTTCCCGCTTTGTAGCTATATATTCGCAACTCTAATTGTTTTACTAATTCGTTAGGATCTGAAGGAATGGTAATTATTCCGCTTCCTGTTTTACCTCTTAACTTTATGTAATCGTCCCATATGGGTTTTATTATCTGTTTATATTTTACACTTCTAGACGATTTAGGTTTGTTTGGTTTATTTGGCTGACTCATGGCATTCGTTTTAATTAGAATCTCGGCGTATTCTTTGAGATCACGATTATCATAAATTGAACTGTTTGGACTAGCTAACGTTAACAATTCCCATAATCCTGGAGTTCCTTGATAAGTTGTGGTTCCAACTGTAATATCATTTCCTTGGATTGAGGCTTCGCTGTCACCGATGTAGAATTTTCCATCTCTTGATCTTAATCCGAATGTTGTATCCACAAGTCTTCTATCGGAAGCATATTTTTTAAGGTATTCAACTGCAATATTTCCTAATTCTAACCTTCTAATGTCTTCTACTGGGTCATCGTCATCGTACGCCTCTATAGACGGATACTGGGGAAATTGAATAGTTTTCAACGAATCTGGAAGTGATTTTAGAGCGAGTGATGTTGCTGCAGAGTTATCTTTTATTGTCGACAGCAAAGCGTTTTGTTCTTTTGAAATTGTTGATTGAGAGTCGACTATTGGTTTGTAGATTTTCGTTAATTCTCGTTGAAGTCCAAGATCGTCTATTCTCTCTGAAAGAAAGTTTTGTTTAATATTTTTTTTCGTTTTTAAAAACTCTTCGATAATAAAATCTCTTTTTGCAGGATCGCTAATTTTCAGTAGTGACATTTTTTATTATAATGTTTAAAACGTAACATAAAACGTAAACGTAAAACGTAAACATAAAACGTACAATTTATGCATCGTAGTAATTAACATAACATATGGAGTCTTTTTCGTTTATAGTAACTGGTGAATCGGAGTTGTTTTGTATTGTAATTATTATATCCTCTGCGTCCTCTAGTACTGTACCATCTTGAAGGCTCAGTCTGAGTTGTTTCAACTTCTGTCTAAGAGAGACTAGACACATTCCACTGGTCATTCGGACTCCAAGGCCTACTTCTACTGTAATATTTGTCTTTGGTTCAATCGTTATCGCTTGCTGAGCAAAAATCTCATATCTGTCGCCTGCTCGTTGTCTTGCAGGAGCGTGAGTGACCACTTTAGGCATCCAAATTATCGGACTCACACGAGGCTTCCGTTTGGTGATAAATTTGTGTATTGGGTGACCGTATCCAGACATTTATATAAGAGATTGTTTAAAGTAACATTCCAAGAATAGGAGTATTTTTAAATGGTGAATTGGGGCCAAGTATAAGACCTTCACCGCTGATATATCCTGCCCCTCTTTTCATAAACAGACCAGAACCCGATATCGAACTACCCTTTTTCCACGGAGATAGAAAAAGACCTTCGCCAGCAGGCACTATCTTACAGCATATTCCTCCTTTCTTAACGTAGAGCACGCCAGATCCACTTACCGGGTGTGAGATCGAAGATCCACTAATTTTATCAACAATTTTGGAACCAGCTGCAGAACCCAATCCTGTTAAGGCTCCTGTGGCTAAACTCGGAAGAACACTAGACAGAAGAAACTTTCCGGCTGTTGCTAAGAACGGTAGAATAGCGCCAATAAATCCGCCTTCGACTCTCGCATTGTCTTCTAATTGCTTTTTACCCATTTTAATTGTCAAACCAGTTCCATTCTGATACGCTTTAGTTAACTTGTTAATTTGCCTCTGGTTTAGAGCTAATACATGCTCACCAGTTATATCTCCATGAGAAAGTCTTATACTCACTCCAGATCCTGCTTGAGCAGCTCGCTTAATCTTCTCTTTTTGCCCTTCAGAAATATTAACTTTGACCTTAGCGTAAGTGCTCATCTTATATTAAATATAAACTTTAAATTAAACCTCTCTTATGTGAAATCGTATCGACAATTCCTCACCTCTTAAATTAATTAGTTTTCCATTTTGGTCTATTAGTTTTGTTTCCATCGATGAAATAGAGTATAGCGTTATTGGAAGATATACGAGATTGTGAGGAGATTCGATTATCTTATAACCAGGCCCGACCGATGGAAAGAAAGAATAAATTATGTTCTCCGTAGTTCCGTTGGCATACGATGATCCTATTATATCACTGGTAATTCGTAAACTATTCACGCTGTTTATATCGACTATGTGCTCGGATTCGTTATATCCTTCGGAGTATACACGACTCTGAAATCCTAGAACCGTACTAATTGAATTTGGTACTGTAAAATCAACTTTATAGTTCTCATCAATTTCCAAAACAGCCTTCAAAGTATTGTTATTTGGTTGCAACTTTATACATTGTCCATGACCTTCTTCTTTTAGAATTCTCTGTATGTATTCGTTTAAGTCATCGATTTCATAGCAACCGGTTGGAATGTCTAAATCTTCCCACGTTACACCGTTATCTGACGAATATACGAATTTATTATTTGTTTCGTCTATATTGGGAAAACTGTAGTAAGTTTCAAGATTAACAAGGGCCATTTCATACTTCTTACTTTTGTCCAGTTCGATTAGTGGATTAAATTTCGTTCGAATTCGTGTGCTCCTTTCGCTCAACAAAATGCAAAAGGATTCTTTAGCCTCTGTGTTGCGTGCAATCGTTTGAGTAGTAGATAAAATTTCGTCAAGAAGGGTTTCCATTTTAGATAGCTATTTTTAAACCTAGAATATAAAATCTTAAATTTTGTTATCATTTTATTATTGCTTTTATTTAATGTAAAATGTATCTAATCCACTTCTATACCTACCCTTATTTGTTTTACTAGTAAGGTCTATAACCACAAAACCATGCGTTTCATCCCACGCAGTTTTGCATAGTTTTCGAAATTCTTCTATAGTCATATCATCTACACCTATATGATCGCTGTATATATGATTAATATTTTTGAAGTCTTGAGGGAATAGACATATAAAATTGGCATTCTCCCTGATAGTTTGTCTGGGCAGCTTGAAATAATTTTGTGCTAGGTAAAAGCAGTCTACATTACTATGCCTACCTCTTATATAATAGGATTCGCATTTATTTTGTCGCTCTAACTGTAAATCATCAAAAATCATGAGATTCTTTTTATCTCGACTTAAGTCTCGTGGATCTGGAACATCTTCAGAGGTTTCAAAGAACTTGCAGTCAATATCGGATTTCTTTTCCATGTTTTTAGACATCTCTTCGACTACGGCGGTCGGTGATACATTTAATTTCATTATCTCATCGCGATTATCAAAAAGTCTTATAATTGCTTCCTTTGGTAATTTCTCTTCGAATGCTTTCTTAAGTATCTTGTATTCTGATTGAAATAAACTTTTGCCAAAGATCTGCAGGTTATCGTAGTCTAACCAACCAGGTCTCAGTAATAAATTAAGTAGTAATATTGTTTTGCCGCATTGAGACTTACCGACGATCAAACCTCTGATGCTTCTTGGTAGGAGAGGACTGTTAAAGCGTTTACTTGATTCTTCATTCCACGATAGGTCTTGGACTTCCATTTTAATTATATTATATTAAAATGGAGCACAACTCGTATTGTGTAAAATGTAAGCGACAAACTGAGTGTAGAGATATTCAACGAGTTGTCAGTAAGAATGGCAGACCTATGATTAGAGGTATTTGCGTTGAATGTGGCGCTAGAAAAACTCAGTTTACTAAAATGTCCACCGCTACAGGTGGTGATTTAGTCTCAGCTCTCAATTCTGCTACTTCCAAAATTAAACTTCCATGGGCAAAATATCCGGGCGAAATGCATCTTCCAGGACATTCTTTCACGGGTCCAGGAACTCGACTGGATTTGCGTTTAAATCCTGATGGAACACCAAAAGATTGGAGTAAGCCAGTAGATAGAGTTGATGCAGCAGCCTATCGTCACGACCTAGCTTATGCTAAACATACTGATACGGCAGGGAGAAACGTCGCTGACAGAGCTATGATAGATGAATTAAATAATATACCTAATCCTTCTTTCCGCGAACGAATTGAAAGATCTATAGTTAAACCAATTTTATCAACGAAAACCCATTTTGGAATGGGGTTGAAAAAAAAACTCTGAGATGGACAGACCAACTTGCTGACGAATTGCATAAACCTATAGTCAGGAAGTTCAGGAAGCGAGTTGTTTATGTTCAGGGAGTGGACAAAGTTTGGGCAGCAGACTTGATTGACATGCAGGCTTATGCTAAATTTAATTCTGGTGTGAAATATTTGTTAAGCGTCATCGATATATTTTCCAAATATGCATTTATTCAGCCGTTAAAAGATAAGCGCGGAGAATCTGTGGCATATGCTTTCGTTAAAATATTTAATACGAGCAAAAGAAGGGGTGAAAAACTTTGGGTCGATAAGGGATCTGAATTCTATAATAAACAGGTAAAATCATTAGGTATGCAGTTGTACTCAACTGAGAATGAAGAGAAATCTTGTATCGTAGAAAGATTTAATAGAACAGTAAAAGAAAAGATGTTTAAGTATTTTACAGCAAATTCAACTCAGAGATATATCGATGTTTTAGATAATATGCTTAGTTTATACAACAACACAAGACATTCTTCCATTAAAATGACTCCTGTTAAAGCGAGTATCAAAGCAAACGAAAAAGCTGTTTGGTTAAATCTGTATGGTGACGCTGTACCTGAAACTGTTAAACCTAAATTTTCAGTCGGAGATAAAGTAAGAATTTCCAAGAAGAAGAAGACATTCGAGAAAGGCTACATGCAGAATTGGACTCAAGAGGTTTTTACTATTACACAAATACAATACACGGATCCTATAACCTATAAAATATCTGACTATCATGGAGAAGAAATAAAAGGGACATTTTATGAAGCTGAGTTACAATCGACAACGCAAGATACATTTAAAATAGAGAAGATTATTAGGAAAAGTGGTAATCGGTCTTTGGTTAAATGGTTAGGCTATGATAATTCATTCAATTCATGGGTTAACAATGAAGACTTGATATCATTGTGAATTTACTACTACTATTAGCAAACTGATTTACTACTACAGCCCTTGTGCAATCATTTGTTCTCTATGAACACGCTTTATTAACAAGTTGAACTGTACATTCGCAGCCTGTTCTAAGAAGAAAAAGACATTCGAGAAAACAAAATTCTTGACTTTTTGGAACGGATGACTAAAAAAAAAAAAAAAAAAAAAAAAAAAAAACAAAAAAAAAAAAAAAAAAAAAAAAAAAAAAAAAAAAAAAAAAAAAAAAAAAAAAAACCTAAAAAAAACCTAGAAAAAAAAGTTAGAAAAAACCTAGAAAAAAAGTTAGAAAAAAAAACCTAGGAAAAAAAAAAATTAGAAAAAAAACCTAAAAAAAAAGTTAGAAAAAAAGTTAGAAAAAAAAACCTAGGAAAAAAACTTAGAAAAAAGTGTGTGTGTGTGTGTGTGTGTGTGTGTGTGTGTGTGTATACATAAGTCTTGTAAACAGCGATTTTCATTTCGCGTCTTCATAATAATGACCGTGACCTATAAACTTGTCTTCATCATACAGCAGCGACAAGAATTTATCTTGACGACAGAACCGGAAGTAGAACGACAAGATTTTTGGCCAAGGTCGATTTTTCCACAAATTGCACCGCGTACGATAAGATTTAATCGCATTGTACCACGTGCGAAGTGTCAACGATGTTATGGATCGGTTGCAACGATAAGGCCTTCTTGCATACAATAGCTTATACAAAAGACTAAGACTTTTAACTGGTTTGTAGCACTATTTTAGCTTAATTTATCGGCAATGGAAACACCCCCAGATTGCTCGTTTATTACCTCAAAACCTTTCCCTAGCTACTCGTTTTTTCTTCAATGGAAAACACCCCCAAAGGAGAAGAGGAGGAAATAATAAAAGACCTCTTGGTTGACAGTTCAGCGCGCTAACCACTGTACTACCGAGCACCCCCCTCAGGAAATAATAAAAGACTTCCAAAGGGCGGTGACCAATCCTCTCCCTCGCCGTCTCATCATCCACTGACCGTGTACTCATCATAGCTGAGTCGGCTAGAGGAACAGAAATCTCGTTACAAATTTCTGCCCCGGCGGGGAATTGAACCCCCGACCTCTTGGTTGACAGTTCAGCGCGCTAACCACTGTACTACCGAGCACCCCCCTCAGGAAATAATAAAAGACCCCTAGAAAATTAAAAAGACTAAGAATTTAACTGGTTTAAACCCTATTTTAACTGGCTTTTTTCTTCAATGAAAAAATCCCAGAAAATCCTTTAGCACCATTTAAACTCATTTATTAGCTAATTGTTTCTTCAATGAAAAAATTCCCAAAGAATTAATTTTACATCTACTTATAGCGCCCTTTCAAGCATTCTACTCAGAGGCGCTCCCGATGCAGAGCGGACACTGCATCGGAGTTTCACACCGAAGCGCTGAGCAATTGTGAGTGAAGGACTTGCCCAGGGTCCTTACGCGGCGAGGTGGATTCGAACCTCGGACCTTCCGGCTTCAAGGCAACGACGCCACCACTAGACCACCGCGCCCCACAAACCATGTATGCATGCATGTAGCCTATGTGTATCAAATGCATATAGGGCTTATAACTTATTGTCTCATTCTAACGCATTCTCTCATCCTTAGGACCAAATAATTATGTTAGTGTGCCAACAAGCACTCTCCCTTTTAGCGTGTTAAAATTTAACTTTAAAACGAACATGTTTGTGTATGAATATCACTGTGAAATAAATGTCCACAAAAAATGACTCAATCGACGGAATATGCACGAGCCATGTTCACAGAATTTGCTGAATACCGGCAACTCTTTCTTCCCTCCCGCTGACTTGCTTTCTCTCTCCCGCTGTATCTTTCTCTCTATCTGTGTCTCTCTGTCTCTGTCTCTCCTTCTTATCCAAGCTCTCTGCCTCTGTCTCTGTCTCCCTCCATTCCTCTCTGTCTCTCTCTCTCTCTTTCTGTCTCTGTGTTTCCCTGTCTCTGTCTCTCCGTCTGTATCTGTCTCTCCCTATATATATATATATATATAATTAAATATAATGGTATGTATATAATTAAATGTAGATCTATAATTGTATAATGTATATGTAATTATTTATATAATTATATAGGTGTATGTACCATTTGTGGAATGCGTGCGTTCTCAGTAAAAATAATCATTTATTTTCTGTAGCTTATATTATAAGCTACAGAAATAAATGATTGTCCTGCTTCCGGAAAGCGATATGATATAGTCGTCTGTTTGTGCCTGCGTCTGTCCGTGTGTCTGTGTCTGTCTATGTCTGTCTGTGTCTGTCTGTGTCTGTCTCTGTGTCCGTGTGTCTGTGTCTATGTGTCCCTGTGTCCCTGTGTCTGTGTCTGTCCGTGTGTCTATGTGTGTGTGTGTGTGTCTGTGTCTGTCTGTGTGCTTGCGTTTATCTGTGTGTTTATGCGTCTGTGACACCGTGTTGTAACTGTGGACGACGCGACCTTTCTGCCTGGAGATCAACTATCAGCAGCGGCAGATCTCTCATGTTTATTACGCTACAATGTATACACACATTTGTATACACACGTGCACACCCACTGATGCACGCATATCTGTGCACAATAATGAACACGCACAAACAACAAACACACATACAGACACAAACTGACACCAAACACTCAGCACACAAACACACATGAGCACACATAAACAGGCGAATATGAAGACTCACACACTATCAATGCTATCAATGTATTATTCATATTGATGCTTGAGCGGTATTGAGCGATATAATTAAGCTTAGATCTATAGAATAATGTTTTCGTCATTGTATCAGGGCTTAAAGTGTGGCTGGACGATCATGAACGACGTCATGTTCTTATTTTCAAATTTCATCGACGTACGTATTGACACTTATTAGGCCATGGCACAGCATGGAAAGTTAAGGAGCATTGAGGCAATTCGTATGCATTTTAATCGCTGTATTGTATCCTAAGTGTATCATTGTGGATACAGTGTAATTAGTGGATACAGCGTGATTAGGTTTACAGTAAGTAGCCTAAGAGTAAGTGTAACGTAATGTGACGAACAGTGAACACCAGACGATATGTTAGAACTCGTGGAGGAAAGAGAGAAAAAAATGGTTAAGCAACAAATTACCTGTGCTGTATAGACAGGAAACAATTTAGCTGGCTGACTGGAAAAATCAAAGGGAAATTTAAACAGCAAGGACACGAAAACATCTGGAAACGGTGTAGAAAAGAAGAAAACGCTTTCAAGAATCATAAAATGTAGGAAGTCCGTATAAGATGAAAGAAACTATTCTAGACTGAAGGTTTCGTTAATCAAAGAAGCAAATAGCCAAATAGGCCTACTGAAAAATGCTGCAAGCATGTAGAAACGGTGGAAGGAACATTTCAAACGTCTACTGAATCATGGCCACCCACGCATACGGGCAAGAGGGTTACTTCCTCGCCCCCACCCCTCCATGGAAAAGGCCATCTATTTTTAAACTACTACATGTTCGTTTTAAATCAATTTCTTCGCACTAAAGCACGAGTGATGCTAATAACATACAGAGTGAAACTGAGAAATTTCCGTTTAGAAATATCTTTGAAAAATAAACATGTTCATGATGTTCCAAATTGTCTGCTTTGTAGTTTTAAAGCTCTTGCAAACAAAGTTTAATCGCGACTATTGTGTTTTGCTTCATCCTGCAAAAATGGTCTACTAAACGTAAATAGGGCCTACAGCCCTACACCCAGCCAGCGCCATCTTAATTTTCTGCAGTTTGGATATGAATAAACTCCGCCACAGGCTGCCCCTATGGATAATCAGTGCCTGTCCCAGGCCAGGATAAAGAAGGAGGGTTCTGCGGTGGACTTGCAGCTCACCCAGCCTGACCCAGGTAAAACAACTTTAGCAATAAGCTTATAGATGCAACGCAGAAAAGGATCCGTTTCCCGACGTGCTGTCCTGTACGGGAAGATATGGAGAAGCAGAGAAGTATACTAAAGAAAGCCAGCACAGCGATAATATGATAGATGCTGATAAATCCACTTTTGTGTTCGGGTAAGAACGCTGGTCATTGCGAAAGACATGACATTGTGTTGTAACAATTGAAAAGCCTCTGAAAGACGATAGCCTATATACTTCTTTCGTTGCAGCAGAAATTTGTCGGCTGTGCAAATTTATAGAATTGCAGGAATGTAGAAGATTAAAATGGTATAAAGCAGTTATTAGTGTGGCGCGGTGGTGTAGTGGGTATATGTATGCTCGCTGCCTTGCAGCCGAAGGGTTGCAGGTTCGAATCCACCCCAACTCCCCAAGCCGCCGCGTAGGGACCTTAAACAAGTCCTTCGAATCCACCCCAACTCCCCAAGCCGCCGCGTAGGGACCTTAAACAAGTCCCTCACTTGCATATTGCTCAAGCGTTTCGGTGTGAAACTCCCATTTCAGTGTCCGCTCTGTAGTCGGGAGCGCTTCTGAGTAAGCACTTGATGGGGCGCTATAACAAGTGCACATGCAAACAACGAGCTATTGATCATAGACGTACATGTAGAACCTTTGTTGACTTTTTTGAAAATTCGTTCAGCGAAGACTCAAGGTGGTTTTTCACGTAGAGTAAAAGCACAGAATGCCAGTTGACCGACTTCCTCACAGTGCACTGTATACACTCATCGAGAGAGAAAAAAAACAGAAATAGGAGCAGATCAAGATAACGCTGTATGGACGGACATTATAAATGATGACATAAAATCACTTTGACTAACACTATAATTATACATGTAGGAGAAGCAATGGCTTTGATTAATGGCCGAGGACGTGGAGGCCATTTATTTATTTGTACCCATCGCCGTCAAATATCCAGCGTCAGGAATTAATTATAGTAATTTTGATGATGACGACGTCGTCTATGAATGAATTCATTGGAAGAGACGTAAAGTAAACTAATTTGATGCAGTCAACATTCATTCGGCTCCACTATAGTTTCAGCAATGATCGAACCCTTGATAATGCCATTATACAGACCAATAAAGCGTACACACGTACACACGTACACACACATAGACACACACTCACACACGCAAACACACACAAACCTGTATATACAAGTATAAACGCATAGGTATGTGTAAAAATTGCCTGGATGGAATGGCTAAGTAGACTGACGTTGGACTTTGAAAAAATAATCCAAATCGTTTAGATGAGATATGTTCGACTGATCGAGGTGTCTGATTTCCTCGCCTATCGTCTGTTGTACGGCACAATAAACAAACACATCTACAACTCTTTATCCTCCTCCTCCTCCTCCTGCTCCTCTTCCTGCTTCTCCTCTTCTTCTTCCTCCTCCCCCTCCTGTTTCTCCTCCTCTTCTTCATTCTCCGCCTCCTCCTCTTGCTCTTCTTCCTCTTATTCGTCCTCCGTCTCCAGCTTCTCCTTCTCTTTATTCTCCTCCACTTTCTCCTCCTCCTTCTCCTCCTTCTCCTCCTTCTCCTCCTCCTCCTTCTTCTCACGTCTGACGTCCACCCTCCGACATCAACTGCTGTTGATTTTTAATAGATTCAGTTCAGACATTCTAGATCTGAATGCTTAATTAAAATATTTCGGAATTAGATTTTAATAGTAGGACCACCTGCCACGTGTGTGTGTGGTGTGCTTCGTGCTTGCGTGAACACACATATACATGTACGTCGGCTGATGCGAATGAATTACATCGGCGTATCGTGTATAGACAAGATATGGATCACTAACTTTTCAAGCGAATTATTCGCAGATGGCATGGCTAGGGTTACGAATGGGTGAATGATTGTATATGAATGAACAGAAGAACGAATGGACGAAAGAATGAGCCAATAAATTACCAACCAATCAGTCAGTTCGTCAGTCAGTCAATCAGTCGGTCGGTCACTGCGGTCAGTAAGTCAGTCAGTCGGTCGGACAGTCAATCAGTCGGTCGGTCGGTCAGTCAGCCAACCGGTCAATCAGTCAATCAATCATTCAGTCAGTCAGAAAGTCCACCAGTCAGTTGGTCAGTCAGTCAATCAGTCAGTCAGAAAGTCCACCAGTCAGTTGGTCAGTCAGTCAATCAGTCAATCAGAAAGTCCACCAGCCAGCCAATCGAGTTGGTCAGTCAGTCAGTCAGTAGGAGGAGAATTTAGAAGGACATAAGTTGAAGTAGGCTTGGATAAACTAGGTATGTTTCAATACACCTTGGAATGGATGGTTCAGTTTTGAATTACAGTCTATGCCAAATTATATTTATGACCATCATTTCTCTTGTATATACCGAATAGCGGCTTACGTAAACAGCGTCATTTTAACTTGAGGCGCTTGGGGTGAGCCCTGGACAGTCGTTCCCCCCTGGGGAACAGCCTCCAACTCCTGCTGCTGCCTCTGCTGCAACCACTTGGTTGATTCCTGGTCGCATCGACGTCCACTCAAGTGACAAAGACAGCGCTATCTAGATAGACCGCTGATTGCGCGGGTTGAAATATTACAAGAACAGAGAAGAAGGATTTGGTCATCATAATTTCCAATACACATCGATGGTTTTTTAAGGGTGCGCCGGGGGTGGGTTGGTGATGGTGGTGGTGGGACCGTCGGGCGACCGAAGAAGAAGTCCTCTATGTATCGAACAGTAATAGGATTGACCGACAACAAACGGCCTTTGACCGCACCGCGGCGTCTGCGCGTGACTTGGAATCTGTCGGCCCCCATCAAATGCTGCATCTCGGTCATCCGATACGATACGACGACCAACGGCGGCGGACTCGACCGAACCAGAATCGTCCGCCTCTGACCGACCGACCGACCGACCGACTGCCTCGATGGTAGACCCCTCCTTCCTCCTTCGTCCTCAGGGTCCGCGTATGTATACTCGGCGGCAGTTGTATAATGCGACGCGGACGGTATACCAGCGCGCGCTCCTCTCTCTCTCGGCGGAGTCCGATAGCGAGGCATGCTGCGAGCTGAGCGAGAGATAGATAACGGCCAAATACAATTATTGCATAACGCTTTGAGCAAATTGTTTCATCGTGACGATGCTAGGCGATCGGAAGCATCCTCCCCATCCTCCTCTGTAGCTGCTGCTGCTGCTTGGAGGATAGGAACGAACAATATTGGGGGCTGACGATGATGACTTCGCAATAAATTCGGCGACTTCATCTAACCCTGGTTTGGTTCGGAGGACTCTAGGTTACAAGAGATTGCCGAAAAGCGATTGTATCGCCTTAGTGTCCGTACGTCCGCTGGTTCGTTCGAGGGTTTATAAACATGAAGATCGGTACGTCTGCTGTTGGATATTTCTTGTGGATTGCTGCCGCTGAGATCTGCCTGAGGATTCTGTTGAGAACAGGTGAGTGGATTAATCGCGTCCTAAGATTCCCGCCGTGTTATTGGTACCACAACGAAATAATGGAATTTCACGCGGTATGAGCCTATAAGTGCCGACAGTGGCTGAGTGAAAAAGCTTTAGAAGGTGTAAACGTAATTTGAAGGTCAGGGTTTCTATAATACTTTCCTTGGCTCTGAATAATATATTGAGGTATTGAGGAATAAATAGCTTTTGATCGCGTTTTGAACTTGCAGGCTGTTTAAATGCATCTGTTGTTTGATGTTGCGCGTTACAATGTGACATGGGCAACAGCTATAAAAAATCGATTATACACGGACAAGTCGGACTAAGCCTACAAACTATTAAGTATAAAACCCATACTTATGCTATGATATATTATAATTATGCTCTTCGCTTCTCTTATATCCAAATCCTTTGTTTTGTTTACACTCCACGCCTCTCGTCTGCCTGCTATACACTTTGCAAGGTATCCTTGCAGTCTCTCTATCTTCTTGCGTTCCTATTATAATTGTCATATTATATCCGTGTGTTTGCTGACTACATCAGATGGGTTGTAAGTTAAGCTAAGTCATCAGCCATAACCCATTACGCTACATTACATTACTGTGTGATTTCTCGGCTATTCACCATCACTAGATGGCGTAACAAACGGTTTAATCTCTTAACCCGTTAGATCCATTTTGAGGGAGGGAGGTTCCAGGATTTTATTGAATCATCATTGAGGTAAGGTAGTGCCGACTAGCCTATACAATTATACATGTATGTCTGCATGTATATATCTATAGGCTATGTACTTTGTATAGGCCTATCGTGTAGGTATTTCTATGCAAGCAATATTGGTACAGAATGTACGGCCTGCAGACACCAGCGCCATTCGGTGTCCCAAAAGACTCATTGATATATACTCCAACCGACTTCTTACATCCCCTGTAGTATCTATAATAGCATGAGGTTGATGGTTCAATGCGTGGCTTATTCTGATCAGCATGTACCCATGTATAGGCCTACAGTCACAAAGATACAGTGTATACAGTCACAAAGATACAGTGAATACACACAGATACATTCACTGAATGTACTGTAAACAGACGCTTATATAGCGCTATAGTAAACTACCATCTGTCACATTTCTTTTTAAATGACTTAAATATTTTAGATATGCTTGTGCGTTCGTTGTGCCCTTCCATCATGACCTTTACGTGCTTCTATTCTTTCAGGGCTGTTTAAAGGAATCTTTAGAACTGCTCAACTTCTTCTTTCCTTTCCCATCCTCCTTGTTGCATTATTCCCAATCGGATGGCAATAACCTGTTTTTAACTGTACAGAAGTGCTTCTACAACGGCACAAATCCATTTAGAACTGCACATTTTGTGTACAACTGCACGTTAAAAAAGCCCTGTTCTTTCTGGATCTGTCGCTACGTCTCTGTTCTGTCCTTGAATTCTATTTCATCATCCGGAGTACTCGCACTGGATGCACTGGTTATTGCTGTGAGCGGCGCTATATAAGTTTAAAATGACATTGCATTAGATGAATTATAGGCATATTCTTTGCACGTTCTTCTCCTGCTAGTTGAGCCAGATAAGGGTCACACAGTGTTAAGCAATCATTCAATGCTGCACTGCATGGACCTCAATCACTCGTTTACATGTACCTTAATGCAACTGGATTATTGTAGTTCAATCAGTTTTGGGTTTTGCTTTTGCGAGTAAAAGGACGCGACCTGTTAAGTCAGTCGAGTTTCAAGAACAGCTTCAAAGTAAAACAGCGACTATGCGAGATAATAATTATAGCCTCCGAAAACACCTCTGTGTCTTGCACCATGCAGTGTAGCTATTGCTGTTGGCTGTTGCTAGGCTAGTTGTGCTTTCAAACTATCTACTTGAGCACATCAACGGTGTGGCATTATATCCTATTACGGTACTTGATTTTTCATAATAAATTATCACCCTTGTTTTCTATGGCGCCATTTCTTAGAGTGATACAATTCTGCATTTAGCTTATGCGAACGTTGTATTGTGTCTTTGTGCGAAAGAGATCTTGATGGAGATAGACAGACAAACATACAGACAGACAGACAGATAGATAGACAGGCAAACAGAGACAGACAGACAGCTAAGAAGACAGACAGATATAGTGAAAGAAAAATATAACGTTGCTTAAAAACAATGGAAGTGAAAGATCGAGTTAGAATGATGGGAAAGAGATAGATGAATAGAGATAGGAAGTGATGGAGAGCGAGAAAGATAGCCAAAGACAGAAAGAGACAGACAGACAGACATACGTAGCCTACAGACATACATACAGACAGAAAGAGGCAGAGAGGAAGATAGACTGCATGCAAAAACTGACCATCTGGCTGAGATTGACCGTACATTATAGATAGAGTCCGAGCTGAGCGTCGACCAAATCGCCCGGCAGAGTGGAAACGGACGCAGAAACACTTAGACGACCCACCAACCCACCAACCCACCAACTCACCAACCTACCGACCGACAGACCGTCCTTTAAATAGACAGCCTCCGCGAATTATCCCAGCTTCACAATACGGTCCGACGTTGATCTTTGTCTTTGTGCCTTTGCGTCTGTCTACGTATATGCCTCTGTGTGTGTGCGTGTGTGTGTGTATGCCTCTCTGTGTGTGCGTGTGTGTGTGTGTGTGTGCGTATGTTTGCTTTTTGTGTCCGTTTCTGCTGTACACTTAATTTCATTTGCGGCTTGAATCTTTTCTGGCACGAAACGCGTCATCATGCAGCCGCCGTGTCTGTTTGCGTGTCTAAATGCTTCTCTGTCTCTCTCTCTGTCCCCCTGCATATCCGTGGCTTTACATGTCCGTCCGTTTGTGTGTATCTTTGTCTGTGTGTGTGTGTGTGTCTCTCTCTCTTTCTCTCTCTCTCTCTCTCTCTCTCTCTCTCTCTCTCTCTCTCTCTCTCTCTCTCTCTCTCTCTCTCTCTCTCTCTCTCTCTCTCTCTCTCTCTCTCTCTCTCTCTGTAAAAGCGCGACGATCTATCGTTGAAAGCATTTGACTTTACCGTGCAGCAGGGAAGGGGTATACGCTCACTCTGGTTCACTATTTTTGCAAGACCAGATGCTCGCTGCCTTGGAAAAGCGTTCTTGCATTAGGAGGATGAAACGTGAAAGTGGATGACGACATTCGACATGCGAAAGCGTCAGTCAGACGAAGCTTTTGTTGTGACGGCCAAATGGGAGAAGGCAGAATAGAGGGAGGGACGAATAGATAGGGGGAGAGAAATCCAGGAAGAAAGGGAGCAAGCAGATTAGGAGCGAGAGAGAGACAGACAGACATAGATCTATAGATAGGACAGCGAAAGAGATAGAGAGATAGACAGAGAGACAGAGAGAGATATATATATATAGCCAGAGAGAGACAGAGACAGAGACAGAGAGACAGAGAGACAGAGAGACAGAGAGACAGAGAGACAGAGAGACAGAGAGACAGAGAGAGAACATATTGGAAGTTAACTATTAGATTCAGCAATTTCATCGGACACTATAGATCTGCACACAGTCCACTGTTCACTGAACATTGTATAAGTCAAACTGTTCTCTGTCTCCTTAAAATGGACAGATACAACGCCATCGTTGTCGTTACTTCCAAACTTCTAAAGCGTCACTCGAAAGCAATAGCTTATGCGCCTAGGCCTATACTTGCACAAGGAGTTTCTATGAAAATGACGATTCCAATACGAGCAGCTTTGAAGAAAATCAATCCACGAACAGAAATTCACACAATATTGATATGACAAACGCATTTCCGTGAAGTAGGCTAGATCATTCTGTCATGAAGTCAACATTAAATTCTGCATCATGAGTGGTAAAGGTCTTAACGTTTCTGTACATTCTGTATGTAGGCTACTACATAATATACACGTATATATCTAAAATTATATTTGTTTAGGCCTATATGTCAACTATTTATAGGTTTCTATTGAGTGTCAGTAAGTTATAAATTTTCAAATTCTTCTCAACGTTCTTATTACCGCCAATAATCTCGAAGCCGGTTTACAACGTCTACTACAATTCTTCTATAAACAGTTTTATAAATAGCCTATAGGCCTACAACCCAACTTGAACTGCTAATTTTAGAAATTCTTTATTGACTTTGAACAGCATCACATGGTTTTATAACGCTTTTAACGATCACATCGCCAATTGCAACAAGATTGCCATTGAATTGAACTAACTTTCAATCGCCCTTTCCACAGCACTTTCTTACATTCTTCAGTATACATGAAATCCTCATTAAACGAATTCCACCGTCTCATAACGACTGGCAATCATCTAGTGTTAGAGTAGTCCTAATAATTTCCTATAACAACCGCAACCCTGCATACAAACCTTATTACGTGCAACGTCGAGGAAATTGTTTTCCCAATGGCGGCATTGATAATTACTTCGTGATTGCTTTAGCTCAAAATCGATTACTGTACACACCGCGATTATGAAATTACGATATTCGTGTCGGGTATTATATGCACCGCATTCCGTTGATGCTAACCATCTTTGACGCTAATAACCGCCTTTCGTGATCGCAATATAAGACTCTTGTTTCCACCGAATAATATCCTGTGGGATTGATTCAGTGACTGAATTGCGATTAGCTTGTTCATGGCACAGAAGCCAAGCAAATAGAAAAATTATTGTCCTTTAACGACGGAAAGATGGTGGCTGTTGTAATTTTCATGTCTGATTTTATCAGTCGTATTATTACCGAAATACTTGGAGTCAGCTGCCATTTTCTCTGCACGCTCCTCATCCAACCTACATATAACAGTTGCTGTGTATTGATATCGAGTGCTATGCTATAGACATTATGTATGTATTGTACGTAGGCCTATGTATGTATGTATGTATGTATGTATGTATGTATGTATGTATGTATGTATGCATGTATGTATGTATGTATGTATGTATGCATGCATGCACATGCATGAATGTATGTATGCATGTATTATTTTCCTTTTATTTAGGTCACCAAAGTTATCAAAATGATTTGCGTGTTAATCTCACGAGATGTCATGGACACTTGCACCTTCTATAGATATAAAAATGTCTTTTGAGAAGCAAGCGGTGTAACTGATTACGTAATTAACGACCTAATCTTCAATTGAACTTGTGCATACTTACTAACATAATGCACAGTCCAATATACTTCTAATTTCTATAATAGGCTATATTGAACTGTGCATTAAGTTGATATAGAAGTATATGTCTTACAGGCGAGGCCCCACACAGACGGCCATTTTGAATTATATAGGACCATTATCTGTATGGAAGGATCTTTCGGTTAAATCTAGGAGGCGAGAATGACAGGACCGTGTGATCGATGACGTCGTCATTGCTCCTACCATCCGTCATACCTACTCCAACCGCTAGAGGTCTTCGGTCGCGACCTCTGCTGGGCAAACGTTGCAGTACTTTGTTCGCATCTTTCGAATGGAAATCGCGTCTCTTCTTTGACCAAAGATCACGAATGACGGCGTGTCCCTTCCATGCAAAGCGTCGCAATGTGACTTGTAGATTGTTGAGTAACCGTGTTTAGCATGCAGCACAACCATGCAGTTTATTCTTTGGTTTGCGAGAATTTTGGTGCAGTTATTCAAGTGTAGTCATTCTTGTTATCGCTTGCGGTACAAATAAAATTATATTTAATTGGTAGATTGGGGGGGGGGGGTAGATTCACTGCATTACATACAGTAGGCCCCTATATTGTAATTGAAGCGTATATAGCGCTATTGCAGAAACCCCAATCACGTTACGCTGGCCAATCAATATGATAGGCCTACTGATTGTTAATAACAGCGATTATTTCACCAAGAGGAAAACAATGCACAGAAAATCGGATAAATCGCCAGCGTTGGCCCACGCACACACGTAGAGCCTAACTCCGGGATTCGTATCCTAAGTTGACAGATAACAACATGATGTTTAGAGTTTGTGGACCCCGTTGCATTGATAACGACGAGCGATAACAGGCAAGTACATAGGCCTTCGCATCCATGTAGGCTACGAATGCATGCATGTATGCCTTGCATGTAGCCTATGTATGCATGTATGTATGCATGTATGCATGCATTCTGCATCTGACTCTCTATGCGCTCGAAACCCCATGAGTGCGGAGGAGAGTGAATTTATGATAAATAATGATTAAATAAATTTATGATAAATAATGAAGGTCGGTGATAGATGACTCTGACAATAACGACGACGACAACTTAGTAAAAATGTGATAAAAGCAACGATTTGTCTCCGATATTTGAAGTGAATTGATGGTGATGACGACGACGACATGGCGATGATGTAGATTGAGCAGCAGGACAGATGGACGCCCTGCATGCTGCTGTTAAATTGGACTGCTTTTGAACTTGTCATCATCTGTTATTACTATAGAGTCTAACTATCATCTTGCAATCCTACTGAGTACTTTTCAGTTTCAATTACTAAAAGAATTGGTATTATCACCATCGTCGTCGTCTTCATCATCATCATCATCATCATCATCATCATCAGTATCATCACAATCTTTATTATCATCATTATCATCATCATCATCATCATCATCGTCGTCGTAGTCGTCATCATCACCACCACCACCACCATCATCATCATCATCATCGTAGTCATCTTCACCATCATCATCATCATCATCATTACTATAAGACCATGCGATTATTATCATTGTAGTCGTGGCGTCGACGATGCCAAGCGCTGTCATTGAGGAAGTGTCTTGCTTCAACACGATCTTCTCCGTCTCCTGCACACCGAACCGAGTCATCGTCTTCGAGTCCGCTCGCTACGGTCGCAACGACACCCACCTGGCGGCCAGATGCGGCGTCCCATTCTCCCGCCACTGCGACATCGACGTCCACTTCCTGATGAACCGCGCATGCGCAGGACGCCGGAAGTGCAACATCATGGTGAACACGGCGCTGTTCGGAGATCCGTGCGGATACGAGGAGTTCCTGAGGATCACTTACCTCTGCGTTCCAGGTATACAAGACCGCCGTTGGTCTCCGGGTTTAGACTTACGTGGACTTCAATTGGTCCAGTCAAAGTTACACTTCTTTAAAGTTCATTTATTGACCTGAATCCTTACATAATTTAATCGATAAGTGGCATGTAAGAGATATTTGATACAGTTCCTAACCATTATGATTATAATAGGCCTAACAGGCTAACGCATGCCTGTTCTCATATGTTCCCAATGTTCTCAGCTCAAATGAATTTTCGGTGATTAAGTGACATGTGATGTGACATTCACGTCGTGAACGAGCTGGTCTTCTGAACGAGCTGGTCTTCTGCGCTTGACTTTCGAATAGCGCTTTAGAAGTTTGGAGATCACGATTTATTGCATGAACAAGCAACAAAGGAAGCCATATTATCCGGTTCATAAGTCAAAATTACTTATATATATGGCGACAATCTGACGGCACTTGTACATGCTGACCTAACACACGCGGAGTTTGGCGTGCACTGTCATTCACAACGAAGCCATATAATATTTATGAGCGCACACTGCGTTAGAGTGAGTGAAAGGGGCAGAGAGGAGGCAGGCAAGCAAGCGGGCAGGGAGACACAAAGGCAGTGGGAGCGCCTCTGACAAGTCTATGCTGCGAGAGGCGCTAGGCTATATAGTTGTTTAGATACGATACAGTCAGATATAGATATTATACGGACGGGCTGATATGTATAAACACAGTGAGAGTGAGATAGATGAATACTTTCTCGACCTACTTACTTACTTGAACGTGGTCGTCGGCGACATAACTCAGTAAATCGAGTGACTTCTATATGCGCCATTATCCGTGGGCGTCTTGACTTCGCGAGCCATTTATAACGGAGCGATATGTGACACGAGATAGGCATCACCGTATAAAGCAGTTGAAATTAGATTTCTTCCAACGATTCAATACCATTAGAGGAGAAGGAGGAGAAGGAGAAGAAGAGGAGGAGGAGCCGAGGAGCGCTCAGCATTGGCTTCCATCTTTGCTCATCTTGATGCTGGCATATAAAATTTGGCTTCCTGATCAGAAATTGTTTTCCTGAGAACTATTTCGCGCGTAGCTTTCTCGTCGCCTCTCTTTCACTTTCTACGCCCCCTTTATTTTCTTCTCTCTACCCGTCTGTATGTCTGCATGTCTATCTATGTTTGTGCGCCTGTCCGTCTCTCTCTGTCTCTCTCTGTCTCTCTCTGATCTATTGCATTGTATGAGAGTCGAGAGACAATAAGTGGAGTATAAGGTTTCTTCTGGGTAAACAACTAATGAGCTTAAGTCCTCCAGGGTTTCAGCCAATTAACCATCACAGAACTAACTGGATGTGCTAATGGGTTTAGAACCATTGAACCGCCAACACTACCACAACGTCAATAACTACCGCGAAAAACAATCATAATAATATTAAACTTTGCGTTTATTACGCATGCCCCCTCTTTGACTTTGTCTCTCACTGCTTTCTATATCAACCTCTCTCTGTCTGTATCTCTCTCTTCTCTATGCTATCCGTGTCTACTTGTCTCTGTCTCCTCTCTCTCTCTCTCTCTCTCTCTCTCTCTCTCTCTCTCTCTCTCTCTCTCTCTCTCTCTCTCTCTCTCTCTCTCTCTCTCTCTCTCTTTCTCTGTCCTCTCTGGCTGTTGTCTCGATCTCTCGTACCAGCTGACAATGATGATGATTTTGATGATTATGATGACGACGACGACGACGATGATGACGACGATGATGATGATAATAACGGAAAACGACGACTGCCATCATCATTTCTGGTTTTCATCGTGCAGCGTCGACCATTCACAACACGTGTCACAGTGCCTTCAGTCCGACCCTCTACGACCACGGCTACCTATCGACCCCCAACTACCCCGACAAGTACTTCATGGATGCCGACTGCAACTGGAGGCTGGCCGTTCAGAGCCACCAGACGATCCGCGTCGTCATCTTCGACTTCGAGCTGGATCTGAAAAGGGCCGGAAGTTGCAAGGACTTCCTGGAGATCCACACCGGAGATCGATCGTTCTTCAAGGACTGCGGGATCCTTGGGAAGCAGACGGTTGAGGTGAATGCCAGCAATGCTGTGGTTCGATTCGTCACCGGACAATCGAGTCTCACGCAAAGAGGTTTCTTCATCTACTTCGAAGGTAGGCCTATATATACAGGCGCAGGGCTCTCTTCTGCCTCGCTGTCGGTCTTTGTCTGTCTCTATGTATCCCTATATCTATCTCAGTCTGTGTGTCTGTCGGTTTCTCTCTGTCTGTCTGTGTGTTTGTCTGTTTCCCATATATATAATATAATATAATATAATATAATATAATATAATATAATATAATATAATATAATATAATATAATATAATATAATATAATATAATATATAATATTATGTATATACTAACGCTGGCTAATGTGTAGGCTAGAGTTGCAGTTGAAATAGGCCTACATGTAGGCCTAGGTCTATAGGCTGCAGAAACATTGCTACTCTTAGAATGAAGTCGAGAGCTCATCGTATGTATACATACACTCGAATGAAAGCTTGCCGCAATCAAAGATTTTATTCGAATCGAACGATGATCTTCTGGGCCCCGATCGAAATTTCGATCCCTTTCAATTTATTCAATCGATCACTTAGGTCTATGACCGTCCATCCGTTCGTCCATCCAATGGTTGACGACGTCCGCCATGACAGACGACGACATGTCGTTCTCAGACTGGTTCCCCGCCTCACAGAGAGTAGAACTCTCTCAAGAAGCAGTTTATTTAGCGCCTTAGTTACGACGCTGATCGTCGTATTGTTGTTGATTCATTGCGCATTTGAAAAACTCCATTAACCCTCTGACGACCGAGTGCTTGTGATTTACCGACGATGCGCGGACTTAATTGCAGATGGTTTGTCCGATGAGGGGCACTTATAGGCTACTCCCGATGTCACTGGAACAGAGAGAATATCCCTGTCCATGTGGACTCGTATTATACATAACCTATCCATAGGTTCATATGACTTTGTAACAAGCATTCATATATTATATATATATATATATATATTAACTCGATAACGATTAGAAATCACGTGACTGCCTGATGAAATTGTTGTTGCCCAGTCCCGGAAATGACGGCTGCTAGGCCAGGTCTACACATGTATATATGCATTATATATTGAGTTTGAAATAATGCATTTAAACCTCATAAAATCGTCGAATGCTTCGAGCTTTCTATAAATCATCGATACATACACCAACAATAAAGTATTATGATAGATTTGAGCTATATAATTTCCCAATATAAATTCTTCATTCACTATCGAGTGGCATAGAATGGACAATATAATAGAACAGCGCATTTATCAATGGTGACGCCATGACAGCTAGATCTATTCAATTTCAGCAGGTTGAGTTAGGGGCACACGGGTTACTCAGCAGGTCAAAGACGTTAAATTTTAAGGAGTTATTAAAAATTTAAAAGAATTTCTGGCAGGTTATAAGGCAGGTCAAGTGTAAAGCAGGTTGATCGAATGACCTTCCGCGGCGCTATTGGCATTCATGCACCGGTAGTACGGTACTGTACTTTTATTTCTGACAGGCAAGCAGTGCCAAGCACATCACATACAATGTCTATTGCAGGGTGAGAATTGAGAGGGTTGAGGCGCTCAAACCTTCTAGTCTTTAATAGCAGCCATAGTAAAATGTTCATTGCTAACCACAACTCCATATAAATCGACGTCTGACGCTCATTTATTTTACTAATCTCCTGCAGCTGTTGTATCCATTGCTCCAATTAAAACGGTCAGATGCATGACTTAATTGTTATCAACTGTTGGTTGTTATAGCTGTTAGTATTACTTGTTATGCATGTATAGTATTGGTAGGCCTATTGTTTTTGTAAGTCTGTTGGTGTCGGTATCTGTTGCTATTGCTGTTGATATCGGTTGTTATAGCTGTTGGCATCGGTTGCTATAGCTGTTGATATCGGTTGTTATAGCTGTTGGCATCGGTTGCTATAGTTGTTGTTATCGGTTGTTGTAGCTGTTGGCATTGGTTGTCCGAATCTGATGAGTTCCTCTTCCTACGGAGCCTTCATCATCCATTTCCTCGACAACGATGTTCTATCTGCGAACGTCACCTGTTCCGATGGAATGGTCTTCGCAGGTCTTGACGTGTCCTTCCTCCTTCTCAGGTGCATCGACTCATCCTGGTCTCAGGACATCCCTGACTGCATTGGTAAGTCAGATCCTCCGTCGAGATGAGGACAAAGGTAGCATGCGTCTTAAATAAATCCAGTTTGTCAGTGGCCGAAATTAATTTGGTCTAAATTAATTATCGATATACGCGTCATAGGCTAGAGATCGGCGGACCCGAGTTTCGATCAGTTCTGTAGGGTATACGCGCTTTGTATTAGCGCCGTGCATTGCAGGCTGCCTGTTCTGTTAGTAGTTAAGTTTTATGTCTTCTGTGATTTGTGTTCTTGTGAATTGTTTAAACTGCATAATTGTACACTGTAACCGGTTGCGGTCTGTCAACCGGATTTGTCAATGAAGGACTATTATTTGCAGACCAATGTCTGCTTGTCTATCTGCCAGCAATACATTTCCCACCCCATGCAAACAAGATATTAGTGTTGGTATAATACCCTCTATATGCCCATTATGCAATAGGCAGCTAAAATTGCTCTCTGCAGATTATATTAAATTATTATATTTATAGTGATTTATATATTTTATGTTCATTTACAGGCCAGCAGATTACTTGCTTTTAGTTGAACCCTCAATTTTTTTTGCATTCCTGCTTTGTATGTATGTGTATTTTATTCAGAATGACTATGTATAAAGCAAATGCAACTTTAATCATTTTCTGACTTGTCAGTTTAAATGTTCCTCCTTGTCAACCGCCTTTACAGGCATATTGGACACAAGTCTGATTTATGCAGAGTTTTGAATATCGACCATGAAACTGGTCGGTCTCTTCAGAATCGTGGTTGCTCGCGTGCTGAATACCCACGGATAGACGACTGTTCATAATATAAATGTAGCCTACAGCTGATATTTTACGACCGAAGGCATGATTATGTTCGTCAGATTTCATAGAATTAGTTTGTATCGACAGCAATAACTGTATGTAGTGGATATGCAAGCGAGCTGGGCGGCTGCTGTATTCGCTGGTTTTGATGGCTGTTCAATCAGCAATGATCAATAGATTTTTAAATTAAAGATGGCGGCTTTAATGGACTCCTAAAAAGTGGTCTAAAATTTTGAGCTGCAGTCAACTTTCGTCTAACGCTATAGCGTATGCAATGGATCTGCAGATTATAGCTGTTATATTTATATTAATTTTAAAATGTATATTTATGTCTACTATATTTATAATTTATATTACTGGCCTATAGTTAGCTACACCTTTAAGCGAGAGCAGCATACGTCTGTTGGTTGCAACGGACTACGGTTCAAGCCCCGGGCTGGGAGTTGACATTCAGAGATTTAGATATATCGGGCTAGCACGTGGGGGACGCGGTGGCGCAGGCTGCTGCGGAACGACCTTGGGTCTATTATAATATTATGGTAGTTGATGAAGTGGTCAACTATAGTAGGCTAGTTGACTGCAAATGTTCGTTGACGAGATGTGTAGCCCAGATATAACATACATTACTAACGTATCTGATCCATATCTCTAGTCACGCAAGGATCTGTTTAAATTTGTAGAGCCAGACGTTACAGAACCTGCTCCGGTTCGACGTATGACGATCCCCAACAGACACCGCGTCACTATTCCTCTGACGGATCCCAGCCACAACAGCAGCAGCTCTCTCTCGAAATCGGCCTCAATCATCGGTCAGTATAAAACACGATCTATGTTGACTGGAATGACAACGACAGTTTGGACAACGATGACCAAGGGCATCCTTTGTTGGATGTGGAATTACAGAGTGTAGCGATCATAGTCACAAACGAACTTTATGGTCGTAAATTTAGTTCGAGCCAAGTGCCACAATAATGGTGGTTGGGGAAAACGGAACGGCTTTCTGCTTAACGCTCCATCAACTGCAGTGAGCTTATATGTGCGTCGCTTGTTCTTTAAGGAAACTATAGTATGTCGCTATTATATAGTATGCTCTTCTGTTAATCCCAAGCTATGTCAGTAGGGCAGTCTATAGACTTATGTTAGTAGGGCAGTCTATAGACTTATAGCAAGGTATAGTCAGTGATGGGGAAAATACTTTCAAAAAGTATTTTGAGTATAAGTAAAAATACTTGGTCACATTTGTTTTTAAATACAAGTAAAAATACTTTTTTACAAAAGTATTTAAAATACAAGTATAAAATACTTGACTTGGAAAAGTATTTAAAATACTAAGTACAAATTACTCACTACCAAACTATATAAGAAATAAGCAAGTCATATTAAATTGCGACAAAAAATACTTAACATGGAATTTTGATTAAAAAAACAAACTTTGTTGTGTCCAAAGGTATTCGAGTCCAAGACACTAGAGATGGGGTCCAAGTTCGAGTCAGTCCGTTAACATCAAGATCCACAGAAGCACTCAATTTAATGACATATAGAAATATCGGTAGCCTACTATTTATGCAAAAAGAATGGTCAATGGTCAGTGTAATTTATCAAAATTTAAAATCACTAAAATATATAACGTTTTGTTCAGTAATCTGGCCTAATGGGATGGATAAAAAATTTCCACTGCTGAACACAAGCTCAACGTACATACCTTACAAAATCTGCTATGTTGAGACGTCCTGTCACAATTCTGCCCATCAGCAAAGCCTCTAGGCTAATTTTTAAGTAAATGTTCGAAGTCTGTGTTATGGGAGCCCTTCAATTGTGATAATAATACAGTACACCAGCACAGGTCAACTAAGTGTTATCTATAGGTGTCTTCCTGTATGCTGTAATTGTCAAGTAGGCCTATGTAGTCTGTGATCCATTAATATAATGAAACTCTGCGCCCCTTTTAAGGTCACATAAGTTCCAATTGCCACCAGCCAGTAGACGCATCTAATGCCATCCTCATTTGTCCTATTCATAAACATCTAGATAGTTAACATCTAGCGTAGGCTATGTCCCATTTTATCAGCATAGACATTTCCATTGTGGTGTCAAACATCAAACTGATTTCAAACATAATTATTTGCATGTCAATTTGATGCCTCATAAAACTAATATGTAAGAGAGACGTGTACACTGTACAATTATTGTACATGTGATCCGTAAACTCTTCCCCTACAACATAAGCTTACATCAAATACTTCTTCTTCTTTCTGTTCTCTGCCCTTAGGCAGGTTCGAATGTTTGACGTCTCCATTCTTCCCTGTTCTGTGCATTCTTTTTCAGCTTCTGATAACCGTCTTTCATCATCCAGTCCAACAGTCTTTGTCTTGGTCTTCCTCTCGTTCTTTTCCCCTCCAATTTCCCCTCTATGATTGTTCTTAGCATCGAGTCTCCTCTGAGTGTGTGCCCTATCCATCTTCTTTGTCTTTCTCTAATTGTGTGTATCATCGATCTCTTTTCTCCAACTCTTCTCAATATACATCAAATACACATGTAGTTAACTTCGCTCACCCTGTGGTCAGCGGTGCCCAGTCATCCGTAACAATGACCAACCACTATCAGCCTGTTTAACTGGCCATTGTTTGTCTTAAACAAGTATTTTGACAAAAGTATTTTAACATCATCACAATTTTAAGTACAAAATACTACCGAAAAAGTATTTTAAGTAAAAGTAGAAATACTTGATCACAAAAGTATTTAAAATACAAGAACAAAATACTTAGATTGTATTTAAAATACTATTTTAAATACTAGTATTTTAAATACTTCCCATCACTGGGTATAGTAACTATGGTCCCATGGCACTGCTCCACAGCATGACTCCATGTTTCTCTGTTTAGCCACCCATTTTAGTTGCGTCCCATTCGGTCTATGTGGAGAATATTTTCCCATCTACCGATGTAATGTTTATTGTGATAGCCATGATTATGACAACATTTTAAAGTCATAATAATTATTCTAGTCAATATTAGTCTACAAGACTTAGTGTCGTATTTACGGCAATCAATGTCCTGCATGATGATCATGACGGTTGAGATTAGCCAGTTTGCCATATTATATAGGGCCTAGGCCTACTGCAAATTCTACACGTAGGCCTATATAGGCTTTGGCTATTTTATTTAAATCTTAGTCTGGAGTTTGAACTAAAGGCTCTTTTTATGTTTTTGAAATTCACTTTTACTCCGTTTAATAATTTACTCTTTCAACGTAAACTGATGTAATACGAACTGTGCATTTGTATACGAATCTGTGCACTTTTATTCGAACCTGTTCACTTTTTTTCGAACCTGTGCACTTTTATTTGAACCTGTGCACTTGCATTTGAACATGCGCCCTTGTATTTGAACCTGTGCACCTGTATTTGAAACTGTGCACTTGTATATGAATATGTGCACTTGTTAAGCCATTCACTAGGCTCCACATATCAGACTATATCATATCAATGTAAAATCACTTGCGAAATGGCTTGTCGGTACATAGTCGAATGTCTGTCTTGCCTCAAAGCTTTGATCGGTCCGTTATGTTATTGGACCGATAGAACGATAGGTCAACGTCCCAAAGCAAGGCCTCCGTGGGACTGCGAAGTCCCGGGTCCCATGGGTCATTCAGGGTGTCACAGATGCGGCCACTATATCCTTCATATCAAATAATTTTATGCTGCTTTCGATAATGCGTCTTCCTATGCAGAATCAATCGATCAGTATAGTAGGTCCTAACGTTCAAACTATAGTACCCACCGGGTAGTACTCTGCATAAGCGGCCTGCTCACTTGGGCTGTTGATTGAGATACATCGATGTATGGTATCTGATCTCACGGGCATGGCAAGAGCAGCAAGTCCTCGGGGTTCTGAAATTGCAAGTGGTTGGGGATTTGTGTTCTGGAAATATGTCGGACTATATATATTATCGGACACTTTAAGAGGCGTTATATGAATTCTAGGAATGAATGAATGAATGCATAGGCTATTTATGTTAGTGTAGGCCTATTAATTGGCAAGTCTGACTATAAGCTCACTTGCACTCAATCAGCTAACAATGTTGTCTATTATTGGAACTGCAAGATTACAAAATAGTAATTTAAACCATAATTTTACTTTGTCCAGGATTTGCTTTGGGCGTTTTGTCTTCAGTTCTGTTCGTCGTACTTCTTGTTCTGATCATTCTCTATTGCTACATGAAAAGGTAGGCATATCAAACCGACCATATATGCGTGCAAATTAAATACGACCTTGTTTTGATTAGCGAAAAGCATGCCTTAAGGAATCATTTTATTTTAAGTGAAAATTTTGAGTGGGCAGTGCAATGAAGCGGCAGATAATTCCAGAACCCAGGTTTAGATAATGATGATTGCTATTGTAAAAGAATGTCGTCTGTAATTATTTGTTTTATTTTCCGCTTTAATGTGGCATATTCACGTTTGAGATAACTGCTTGAACCTGCGATGTAAAGGGTTCAGCTGCACATTCAGATTCGTCTTTATTGTCATTGAATCATTTTAAACGTCTATTAATAAGCTTCAATCGATTCCATAATACAGATAGCTTCAGATGCTTATACATGTATTTGGGCTGCTGCATAAAATGCAACTCGCAATTAATTAGGCCTATTGTCGATTGTGCACTGGTGGAACCTATAGATATAGGTTAGATATGTTGTGAACTTAAGAAATATCATGTGCTGGTCTGACTAGGTCTAAATAAGGATAATTATGGCGCCACATAGGACTATAATTATGACTTCGTAGATCAAATCTCTGGGACTATAAAATTATGTCAGAACAATTCTTCTTCTTGGGCTTAAACTGGTTTTAAAGTTTCATTCTAGACAGTTATAGCGAGTTAACACGTGCGTAGGCCTACGCCTGTAGGGCTATTCTGATTCAGGGATGTGGAAACTCCGAAACCTTAATAGAAAAAAGATCTCTGCTTGGCTGACGAGTTGCGGCTTCATAATAATTATCCCATCGATATAATTAGTCCAGATTAGATTGCGCTGTAGGCCCTACAATTTGTTGTAGAAAGAATCGTGGTTCAGGACGAAACGTCGACAAATGGCGCGTCGTCATCAACAACCTACAGGAGCACGCGACAAAACAGGAGCACGCCACATACCAGCACTTCCCCACCGACGACAACCTCAGCAACATTCTCCGCACGACGACGACGACGACCCACTGCCCCAACAGACGCACGCTGCAGGGATGCAGCAACGGACGACTGAACGCACCCACGAAAACGCCGATGACCCATGGCCAGCAGCAGCAGCAGGCTCGCCAGCACGTGGGGCTTCTGACGGGCGATAATAGCAGCGTGCCTGCAAAACGCACCCGTCCGTCTTGGATCGAGATTCCGCAGTCGTACTCTGTGGGACCGGAGTGTACATGCCACAGGAAGGAGTACACGACGATCGCACGGTGCCCGGAAAGAGAAGCAGATGTGCCATCGGTGAATAATGTACTAGAAGGGATGCTGGATAGCTGTGCTGGTACGACGGATTGTCAGCTCGTTGAGCGGTCCCGACAGACGATAAGTCCTTGCTGTAGTCACTGGGGAGCGACGAGGTCGTACAGACCGCCGATGTTGGGACTCAACGCTCCGCTGAGTGAGGTGGAGCTGAACTCTCCGGACTTCATCGTCAGTCAGTCTGCCCCTGATCTGTTCACGATAGCTCGGCACACAACCACGGATCAGCTGAACGTGGCCGAGGATGGGACGACGCTCAGTAATCGGGACGAGGACCCGTCGGAGCAGGAGACACTGTTGAACACACCGGATGGCCAGTGGATGCAGCGAGACAACGAGGCGCTTAGTCCGGTGTCGCCGGCGACAAAGCTGTCACACAAGGAGTCCGGTGTATTTCCCAATGTCCTCTGCAGGACCATTGACAAAAGAATAGACTGATATTCATTTATGTGGCATCTGCGATCTAACACGAAACCCCACGTCGATCGACTGCATGGTAAAAAATCAAAGGTAGAACATGTAACATTCTTCCTCATCCTTGGCCACTGTAATCTATGAGTCTCCGTAGATGAATTTCAGTGGTTAGGTGGGCGTACTGTGTGTACGTGGGTGCAGTGCCTAAAGGTCCATTCGCGTCGTTTTATAACCGTAAACAAAGTGCCAAAAAATAGAGATCAAACAAACAGACCCAGGTGGTATTGTTGATAGCCGCATTAACTCACCAAGGTAATTAGGTTCTTTTTCCGGTTTCTGCGCCTCGGGAAATGTCCTTCTCGCACCGCAAGACAGCAGGTGCCATAATATAGTTTTTACACTTCCTCTGCTGCCATCAATTGCCTTTGTAGGAAAGCATAATGTCTCTTCTCCCGTTCTCTGGTGTTTTTCCGGTCTGCCAGACCAGACCACTCTTATATAAGCCACCTAAGCCACCACCACCACCCCCACAGAATTTAACCATCTCTCGTGTGATTCTACAGATGTCTGAAAGCTTCTATTCTTCAATGCCCGGATCTCCACAACCAACGGCATCTTCAGACTGACCTGTGAGTCTTCGAAATCAGCCTTGGATTGAATTCATGTCAGAACTCATCGTTTCGGGTGGCTTAATGAAAACATTAGGAGCTTCAACATTATAACAATACTCATTAAAAAAACTCTAAGTACTAATTAGGCACATAATTTGTGCTCTCTTTCGGAGTAGACCTAGATCTGCAGCCAGGTCGTATTCGCAAGAGATGGATACTGTTAATTTTTACTTTGTTTTCTTTAGGCATCAAAGCCTTTTACCTTGACAGTTGAATTAAAAGTTATAAAAATCGGTTGGTTAAATATGATAAGGGTCTATCTGTTAGTAAAATGTGAAGAAAACAGCAGCTGTAAATAGACCTAACGGTCCTAACTTTTTGCTTTGCTCAGTTATTTGGCCAACCATACTATAATTCATTAGATATTTAACCATTCAGTACAATCTGTTTTATCCACTTTCTAGCATGCAGACATACAACACGTATATATGGCACATAAATGTTTATTTGCTCATTGTCACTAAACTACATTGTTCTGTAACCAAACCTTCATAGAAAGAAATTACTAAACAACAAATAACAAATGTAGGCCCTATTAAATAAGTTTCATCTGAACGTATTTTCGTAATGAAACTGCTAAATCTGGCCTATATTTAAGATGTCTAACTCTCTCTTTAATAGGATAACCTTACTAGACACTCTAAAAGTCGCAAAATTTAAGCAAAAACCTCTAGCACGAAAAGCTAGGCCACGTTACTCTAATTCAACATATGGCATAAATAAATAGTTTACGTCTATTCCTCTCTTATAAAAGAGTTGTCATTCGTGCCATGAGTCTGGTATTGAGATTCATGGCTCCAATCAGCAACACGTTCGCCTAGTCCAAGAATGTGATCCTTAGTGAACATGGAATATCCAGTCGACACAAATGGTGACCTCTGTCCCGGTAAGTCGTCGTCCAAGAATATTTCCGTAGATTTTACGATGGCAGGTTGCTGTGTAAAATCAATATCATCACAAGTATCACATTATTTTCAAGACAATGTAAGTTTCACTTTACACTAGGCTTAGCTTTTCAATTGTTATGACAAGTTTGTATTATATGTGATAATAATAGAAAATACTGGGACAAAATTATAATTTCCATTCACGAGGTTCCAAAACAAAACAGTAGCTTATAATAATACACCTCACTCGGTACGGAAACGACTGTTCCAGTGTGCTACACAGGCTGTAACCTCCATCAAAATGCCATCATTCAAAAGCTCTCAACTCTTCCTGACTTTATGGCAAGGAATAAACCAGCTCAAACTAACTAGGGATGTTATTGCTGGAGAGAGCAACTGGTGCAAATTCTTGCAGACCAATTCAAGGGCTTCACCAGCTACTCAACACCCCCACGTCAAGGCAAGAGAATGAATTGAAAGCAGAGGAACCAGAGTAAGAATTGTGGAATATGGCATATTTCCAGTTTAAATATGAGATTGCAAGAATTACAATGTTGGTAAGTTTGTAGTATCGTGCAGTATCCTTCAGGATAGAGTCACAGACTGAAGGGAGGATAATTAGGGTCTATTCAAGGTCAACAAAGCCAATACTGCTCCAAAATTGTACCAATTGACACTAAACTTTTCGCTTCTTTTCAGATACAAACTTTTAAATCTCCTCGTACAATGTGTCTTACAGAAATGCCCGTGTTTTACTTTTTTGTCAAATTTACAGAACAAAACTAAAAGAATATTTTACTAAAGAATGCGTTAAACTTTTCTATTTGAATACATACAGCATTGGATGCAAACATATGGTTATGGTTATTGCTGAAGGCAAGCTGTCTTGAAGTTGAGCCTCTCATTCCTAGGAAGCGTGCAGCATTCAACTCATTTTCGTCATCATCATCCTCTGAAGACTGAAATAATCAAACAGACTTCACAAGTTATGATGTGTATTTCTGAACAGATTTCTGCTTCACAGCAAAACTATTTTTTAGCTTCCCTTACATTTAGTTATGATACTAAAGCTCACGATTTATGTTAATCAATTTCTAATTCAATTCAACTCAACTCAATTTACCTCCTGAACCAGCAAGATGCAATTATGGCAGTAAACATAAGGATTAACATTATTGTAGTTGTCAAGGCAGACAACTAGACATAGACAATGCATTCATGAACCTATTCATGTCCATTAATGAGCCACAGTTTATAACACTATAGTCAAACTCCTGTGAAGACAGCTACTACTACTGCTTTACTGCTTTTCTCATTCTGTTGTGGCAAAACAATAACTGATCGTATTTTGCTGAAGTATCCAAACTGCATGAATAGCAACTTCCAATTCAGTCTAGAAAATAGCTTGATAGCTCACCTGTTAAAAAAGCTTCATACCATGCTAGACATGTTAAAAAGTTTGATAGCTTACCTGTTAAAAAAGCTTGATATCTTACCAGATAAAAAAAGGTTTGATAACTTACCTGTTGAAAATTCTTGACAGCTTACCTGTTGCAAACTGTTCCGGTAGAGGCTTAGGAAATGATCGAGTGGCGAGTTCAGTGCAGACGAAGGTAGCTTCCGCTTCCGGTCTGTACGCACAGTGGCTACCACCCCCTCTGGTTGACCCCCTGCACACACGACCTGTCGCTGAACGTTGGCCACCAGTCCCTCCCAGGGCATTGGACCACTTGGCAGGGAATGACCCTCTCGAGCTAGACCAGCGGAAGAAGAGAGTGATGACACCCGACTGCTCGTCCAGCTGAGGGTGGCGTCCGAACCAAATGTGAGGAAACACTGTTTTGTCGTTTCTAAGACAACGCTGGGGTTTGGTGGTCCCAAGATGCTATCGTTCGACATGGGGTTTCTTGAGATCAGCCCTGACTCCACTGGTTTTATTTCACTAAAAGAATAAAGAATTTAAACACATTTAAGTATGCATAAATGAAATATACATATAAAAAATTTTAAAATAATTTTAATGTCTGTAAGACCTAATATTTTATGGCAAATGCTAAAGCAAATGCTTTCAATATTGCAGAAATTTTCCATGGTTTCAATTGTAGCATTTTAACAGAAGACACAAATTCACATACTCATGAGAAACATTGGATAAACTGGCTATCAAGAAACATGATTATTTTACAGTGCTTGATGACTAGGCAAAAAGTGCTGTGCAATAATCCAGCTTCAAAGTTTGTTAACTGACAATGGCTACCGGGCATACTTTCAGCAAAAGCCAAACGTCTGTTTAATTCGGGCTCTTAACGATAAACAGATGTTAATTTATTCAACTACCTAAAGATTAATGATATATTGATCCTTAACTTCTGCAACCTAGATTAAGAAATAGTGCAGCATCCCCTATTATCTAGCAACGAATGAAAAATTTGCATTATTTATCTTTCAATAAATATTAAATAAATATTACATTGTTCATCCTTCAATAAATATTAATAATTACCACTAGTTTTGTAGTCACTTAGCAGCTATTTGTTCATATTAGTTCATGTTTTTTTGCTCAAATGTCTTCTTTTTAACCACAAAGGCTGTAATTCCATGGTACTTTATCAAATGTTGCAAGCGGTCTTCAATTAATCATTAAAAATAAATTTAATCCAAAAAAATGAACAATTCATTGATTGATGAATAATTAACTTCTGCAGCCCTACTGTTTGATAATAAATAACACCTACTCAAGAAGTTGCTTCTTTCTGTGAAGTTGTGACAGATGCTCGTTAATATCATTGACTGTTGCAGATGGTCTCCTGTTATTCTGCCTCTTCCTCTTGCCGTTACTGTTTATAGCAAACACAGACTAAGGCTAAAGTGGCTACTCAATAGCAATAAACAACTATAGATCAAGGCGCTATTCAATTTCATAGCAATGTCATACATAACTTTTATAATAACACAAATATTGCACAACTGTCGTGTTCCAAAACATGAAAATGGAAGAGATACAATACGCAAATCCAATTTAAGAGCAAACTACTCCACTTTAAAATTATTCAAGTGTCCTCCATTTGTTCCCCAATTTTAGGTGAACTTATAGCTTAGTCGATTTTTAAGATCAGTACACGAAAATCAATAAAAATCAAACCAAGCAAGAAGGCGTTTTAGAAAATACGTTGGCTGCAAAAGGACCGATATGCAATCAAAACTGATCACCAAAAATACAACAGGCAGATTAAGAATTCTTAACAGATAATTGCTGATACTACAATTAGACTCACAACATTTGGTTAGGATGTGGAAGTCCCTCCATGCCTGGAATTATTTTCGAATTGGAGCCTTGAAGTGTCTCTGAGAATTCCCCAACTTGACTTTTATTACCATTCTATAAACATTACCATAAATGTGAATTAGTATAAGTAAGTAAATAAATAAATAAAAACATTCTTTAATAGACCACCAGCAAACGCACAGCAGTTTACAGAGGAAATAAATAATAGAAAATAGAAAAACATTTATGCAAAGTTATACAACATTCGCATAATAAAACTTCTTCCGCAAAATAAGTATACATGACAAAAAACAAAACATAGTCAACTCATGTTAACAACTGTTACAACCAACATGAAAACTCAAATAGAAATCATCCAGTTTATCTAACTCGTGTGATTTATTAAAATTTAGGGTGACATAAACTTCATATTTAATTAAAGAAAAACTGCTTACAATTCCAAGACGCAATTCAAGATCTGAGAACGTGTCCACGAATCTGCAAACATCAACAGAACTGCTATATAATCTTCGTTTAATTGAGACAAATCAGGGTGATAAACAACAAAAGTAATGTGAGGATAACAGGACATGATTGACATTTAGCATTGCTAATGAAGTTCTAGCTAAGTGATTAGTATTTTAGGTTTGCAGAGTATTTTAAATTATTACAACAATGACGAATGTTGTTAAAATACTTAAAATAATCAAATAATGAATAATCATAATTCATTGTTGCAGTAACTAAACGAAATGAGAGGACAAAATTAATATTCTTTAGGTTTCTTGACATGCTTATTACCTAGAAAACTGTGGCAACAAAAATACCTGTAGTGTGAGATAAACAATCATACCTTGAGCTAGTTTGTGGTGGTGCTGTAGGTTTCCTTCTAACCATGTCATTAGTACTTCCTGGTTTAAATCTTTTCACAGTCTGAGACACCCTGTAAAGATTGTCACATAAAGCAATGTAGCAAGTTTCTGGTTAATTATAATTTGCCAGACTCTGAGATTTGTAACTTGCAGGCACTACAAATAATGATTTTTAAGACCTTAGAAGCATGCTCTAGGCAAACAATAACAACAGACAGGCAAATAACAATGAAGTACATTAAAGAAAATATTACGTGGGTGGCTTACCTAACGAAGGGCACAGGAAAGTTGCCATAAGGCGAAGGCGTTGTTTCTTCTTTAAGTAGGTCACTTGAACATGACTGACTGGGATGACCACCATTCACGTTGAAGGCTTTCGTCAACATTGTTGCACACTGAAGGATATGTAGCCTTCCAAAGAACGATGCGCATATAAAATTAAGGTATAAACATCCAGAAAGTGCTGAATGTCTGAAAAGTAACGCTTCACTAGATGTAGTCAATTTGTGCACTGCTATTATCTAGGGTGCATCAGATATAGTTTTTCGAGTGTGGGCAAGAGTCATTTGAAGGACTCGGATCCTTCACCAGTTCACCCTTCCGCAGTCTGTACAGTCTGGCAATGGCCTGTTGCTCTTCCATATATTCCTTGCACATTCCGAAAAAGATGCATCCGAAGAAAATTGCAAGAATGAGTCCCAAAAGGGCAAGACTGATGTAGGTAACCACGTTCATTCACATCTAGGTAAACGATTCCTCTGTGTAAAGCAGAAAGAGATGTCATTTATAATTATAGACCAGTGAAGGTCATTCATATTATATTAGACCTATATCAATTTAGGAAAAATTGTCTCTATGTGTAGTCCACTGTTTGCATACAAGCTTAAATTAAAATTTACGATCGCTTGCACATTCTAGATTGTTAAATAGGCTTATTCTGCATGTAAACAACATTTAAACATATGACCTTAAAATATTTATAGGCCTACCTATTTTTACGGTGTCTTTCTTAACTTCGTAGAGGAAGGCTTAATCTTAACCATGTACTTAAGAGCTGGACGAACCTGCTAGGCCTAGGACTAAAGCTGACTGAGCTTCCGAAACAGGTATACTATCTTGATGTATAAGAAGTAGCCCTAACCAATTAAAATGCAACTTATAAAATAATTAGGATAAACATAGGCTATATCCAGAGCCCTAGTTGTCAGGAGAGTTTTGTTGATTTTCTTACAGATTACATAAACACAGGTCAGAGCTAATGTTGTTAATAATATCGCACACTAAACAGTAGTTACTGACGACTCGTTAGATGTCTTATTTTTCCTGGCTTCACCTTTCAACATCTTTTCAGCCATTAAACTGATATGAATGGGTCGCAAACCATGCTAAAACACTGAGAGAATAATAATAATAAATAATAATTTATCATGCCGTAGCATTTTAAGTTTTTAACGACGACTTTCTTTGGTTTTATTTAGACTACCGTACGCTCGTCGTTGCGCGTCAATTCATTACGATAAAATTATTTTGATCAACTTCCATTACGTGGTGAACAATGTTTAAAAGCATAACCACAATTATTGCTGAAGAAAGAATAAAAATAATTATAACAAACCTTCAACAAATTATAAGTTATATTTCTTTTTTACTTTTTAGAAGTACAATATTATTAATAATAAGTCGTCGATGTCTGCGTCGTCTGCGATCGAAGGCTAAAGGTGACGTCATCAGTTGCTCTAAAATTCTATTTTTAGATCAATCAATCACGCTTGTAGAAAATTTAGCCAATAACAAAAGATAAGAATATTTACATTTTGATTACAATGAATAAGGTTTTAACGCAGTTTGTTATTTATATTCAGTGGTTTTAACTAGCCTAGGCCTACATGGATTTGTCCAAGTAGACTAGGTTACTGTGCGTTATAAATAGGCGTATTGAGGATTTCGTCAATTGTCGCTTTTTGTTTGGTCTAGGCCTATAAACAATGTACGTTTTGTGCTTCATTGTTAATTATTGTTGTTTTTATCTGAAAGAAAAATCATAGAAAATAGCCTATGTAGGCTAATTTAAAAAAAGAAATGTACTTTACTTACTTACCTAACTAACACAAGGAAATGTTTGGACAAATGTTGCACGTGATCAACATCGGCTCCGTGATTGGATAATAATGTTGGAGACGTCATATTTCAAACAAAGGGATGAGTGATGACGTAAAATTATAGTTTTTATGGTAGCGGAAGTTTTCGATCTTATTTGAAAATTTCTTCTGAAATGTTCATTCTGAAGTAGGTTTTTAAATTTATTATCTGTGTATTTTTTGCAGAAATGACATGCCTGCTGTTCAAAAATAAGAAGATTGACAAGGTAATCGATATTGCAAGGTTAGCTTATACCTAAACAATTTTTATTATCGAAATACTTGAAGGAGCGAGCTGACACAACGCTTGAGGAAAAAAGGCATTGCCAAAGCTAATTGTTTATTGACTCTAAGCCTTAGAGTCTAAGGCTACTGATTGGTATCACTTAGGCTATTAGTCAACACAGCTTAGATGACCATATCCTGAAAGTCAGCAAAGAAGTCAATCAATAGTCTAGATGCCAGTTATTTTCTTATTCAGATTGTTTTGTTGAAATATTAAAAACACTTTAGGCCTATCTGTGAAATAATATTTCATGCTAACAAACTAGGACCTCTATCTAGGCTATAATTATGATTTCAGATCAAAATCTTTCAGCAGTACATATTTGCAACTTTGGCTCTATCTATTTCAGATCAGGAAGGTACATGTACCTGTGGATACCAAGTACGTACATGTATACGGTAGTTTCTTCTTTAGCTGATAAATACTGGCAAAATTCAGACAGGAAGCCATAGTCAAAGCCATTACATCAAAAGTACAGAAGACATGCAAAAAACAACTTTCTCTCTCTCTCTCACTGTCTGTCTGTCTATATGTCTGTCTGTATGTCTGTCTATATGTCTGTCTGTATGTCTGTCTATATATGTCTGTCTGTCAGTCTGTTTGTCAGTTCTCTCTGCTGTCTCGCTGTCTGTCTGTTTGTCTGCCTGCCTGCCTGCCTGCCTGTCTGTCTCTGTCTCTTTCTGTTAAGTCTCAATCCATTCTGTCTTTAAGATATTTATAGAAGTAGTAGAATGGGTTTTTAGTAAATAAAAATTTTAAAAAGCGGATACTTTTAAGATCCAGTTTAATTTTTTTTTATCTATTATCTAAACGAAATTTTAGGGAACAGATGTGAAGACCAGTTTATCTATATATTTAAGCTTGATTTTCTCATTTCTTTCTATCTTTCAAGTAATAGTTTGAGAATTGAAGTGATTATTTTCAACAGATAAGTGTTGAGACATCCAGAAAGTCAACTTCACTAAGAACCATCGTAAAACAAAGTCAGGATTAACAAAGCAAAACTCAGAGATGAAGACGCCAGGTATTTTAAATTCATTTAATTATGTTTTGCTTGTTTGAGACGCTGTCTATGGGTTGAACCTGTTTAATGTATAAAAAATACTGAACATTATATATAGGATGTCATGATGGCTTGGCATGATCTCATGGATGTCTCAAGAGATGAAGACGCCAGGTAGGCCTATTTTAAATTCATTTAATTCTGTTTTGCTTGTTTGAGACGCTGGCTGTGGGTTGAATCTGATTAGTATAAAAAAAATACTGAACATTAGCCTATAGGTCTCATCAATGTCTACAAATGTCATCGTTTCTGTTCTCACCAGTCACCACAAGCAACAGGTCGAAGTCAAATGGAAAGGTAGTGACGTAGTCAGGAAAAGAGCAGCTATAGGCCTATGCGTCGAGGTATTTAATTCTGTCAAGGACAATCAATAATTATTGGAAGTTTGGAACATTCGACATCTGGGCTTCAAGAGAAAGTGAATACTGCCAGAAACAATATTATTGGAAGTTTGGAACATTATCTTCTCTAAGGATAATCCAACGCAGAAAGAGAGCGATTAGCTGTCGGCCTTCAAAAATGAAATGTAGGATATAGTTAGTAGTTGCATCTATGATATAATACCATAGGACATTCTAGAGCCTATACCTGTTCATTTACTAACACTCTGTTGTTTGTTTGTATGTGCACTTGTCATAGCGCCCCTTCAAGCTGTTGTAACGATGTAGGACATACACTGTGAAGTGTGAATGACTATCCTATGCAATGATCACTGTAATAAAATATTGTATTTTGACTGTCTGCAATAGATAGGCCTAGACTTAAGAGATGATACTCAGACGCAAACGCATCCAATATAGGCCTGCTGCCTCCCTTCTTCCCAGCAGGTCATAAAATTTTAAAATACACTTTCTGTATTTGTAGCTTAATTGCAATCACTTATTGATAGATCATCTTTTTCCAGAGACCGTCAGAGGCGCTATTAACGTCTGAAGACCCTAATGTCCTAGGCCCTACTGTTTTGTAGAACGCAGAGAACAAATGGATTTAGAATTCAATCGATAGATTATCGTTTTATCAGATAAAATTAATAAATAAATGGCTTGCTAAAAAGTTAAACTAATAAGCTATAACAGCATTTCCATGACAACTCTAGACGCACTGTAGACTAAAATATTGTAATTGAAAGCGTGAGCGCTACTACATCTCTGGCTATATACAAAGTCGTTAGAATGCAATTAATATTAGCATGAGGAACAAGCAGAGGATCATTGCAGAAATGCGCTACAAAACTTACTAGGGTCCTGCTAGCCTTTAGGCCCATCATATAGGCTAATCTGTCGTTTAATAGCTAGACTAATATTATCCTAAGCTGCGTAATTATATGAATTCCATGCAATGTGATTGCAATGGCATATTAATTTTTTCCAATTGGGCTATACTACTATACTAGTCTATAGCTTGATGTGTAACTTTCCTCTTTTACATAAAGGTCACAGTTTAGTGAATTTCTGTTCACAGTAGGCCTAATCATGGTCCATCTCCTCCCAATTTTGCACACAAGTCGCCTAGTCTAGTCCTATATCTATAGGTTAACCCTATCACGGTACTGGCCATTAACCCTTATATTGCGCCACGACAGCTCTACTAGCCTAGGTGTAAAACATTCAATCAATCTAACAATCAGACATCCTTCAAATCGTATAAACCACAATCGAAATTTTCAACGAAACTGCGAACAATATATATACCGTATTATATATCAGATATTGCGAATATAATAATTATTTCTATTATATTCATGCTTGCGTAGTGATTTAATGGCCAAAACGAATAGCGTTTTTGTGGTAAATTTCGCTTTTAAACAGCATCTAATTGTACCGAATATCGGATAAGATTTTATCATTTGTCTACAAAATGACGCGGAGGATATTAGTGAGTCTGTGGTTGCTGCAGCAGCAGTAGCCCTAAGACGTCGTTGATGAGAATGAGAAGGCTGAGAACTGTTGAGAATTCCTCTCCTCACCATCCCCATCCACGTCTTCTCAGCTGCTGCTGTTGCGATTGCACTTCGGACGTCTTGTTCGGAGGCCTTGACGGAGGAGGATGAGGATTAGAATCCAGCCAGTTCTTGGAAGGTTCCGTCCAATTCCTCGCTGATCGTCTTGTACCTTTCCTTTTCGCCAAGGAGTTCGTCTGTTGGACAAAAGAGGAGGATCAGTTATCGTATCGTATGATTCGTCAGTGTTTAATCAAGTCCCCAAAGCAATTGCCCAAGCCACCACCAACACCAAGGATTGTATGCGATGCGCCCTTGTAGTTGGCGGTGTGTACGACACCATAGAAATTGTCATTGTTATCATTTATTATCATTATATCTACTGATTACGGCTTGATCCTATTAGTCTATAGTAGATATCGGCGCAATAGAAGTTACATTAATTAACAAGAAGTTATCGGATAAACTGTTTCGCTCCTTCCAGGCTTCCACTGTCTCATAATGACCGATTTGGACCAAAGTAGCCTATTCTTCAACAGCTCAGCCGTAGCTGAATAAAGTTTACATTGCAAAGCAGATTAAGATTTGGTTTGATTACCTTCCAGTCTGTCGATTTCGTGCTGTAGCTTAGAAACGGTTCTTTCGGCCTCGGTGGCTCTGTTCTCCGCCTTAAGAAAAAAGCAGTTAAACAGCGTGATGTAAAATATATATACATGATATATGGGCCTATATATAGGCTAGGCCTACATGCTATACTATATAGCATATGAATGAATTGATGAGAAATATTATAAACCGAACTTACCAAAGACATAGGGCTTCTAGGTATTATGCATTTTCGAGTGAAATCACAATATTCGTAATTAATATGAGATTAGTCATAGGCAATATGACTAATCTCAACCGGAGTAATATTAATTATTACTCCGGTTGATAAAACTCCGTTAAGAAAATAGTTTAGTCGATGGTCGGCTCAGTGCCTATGTCTATGTCATAGTCGGTGCACAAGTAATAGGCCTATAATTATGGCCTCGATCTAAGGCTTATTCTAAGCCATGAAAATTAACGTTCTCGTTTGCAAGTGAATTGTACATAGGGGCCTAGACAAGAAAATTAACAAGGAAATGTAAACATTGCATTAACCCTGTCAGAATGACAACTTCTTTCTTCTTTGGTTCTCTGCCGTCAGGCAGGTTCATATGTCCAATGACGCCACGCATATCTGTTCTGTGCATCCATCTTTAGCCCTCTGTAACCGTCCTTTGTCATCATCCAGTCCAGTAGCATTGTTCTTGGTCTTCCTCTTGTCTTTTTCCTCTCCATTCTTCCTTCGATGATATCCCGTACTATGGTGTCACTCCTCATGATGTGTCCAATCCAGTTTCTCTGTCGCCTCCGTATTGTCTCCATCATTGATCGTTCCTCTCCCACCATCTGCAGTATTTCTTCGTTTGTCTTGTGTTCCATCCAGCTGACACGCTTCATTCTTCGCCAAATCCACATTTCGAAAGCCTCCAATCTTCTTATGTCATCCTTTCTCATTGTCCATGTTTCTGACCCATACAGGACCACACTCCACACCAGCGTCTTGACCATCCTCTTTTTAGAATGACAACATGGGACCCTATGTAACTAATAAAAGGAGTAGCCTATGTCACTACCTTCAGTCTGGAACATAGTGAGGTTGCTTCATTCTACAGAAAAATCATCATGCAGCTCTGGTTCAACGCAAGAATGACAACATGGGACCCTATTATAGCCAAAATGGGTCCTATCATCAATGCCTTTGCAAATAGTGGTAACCTAGGCCCTAGGGAACCTAACTAATAAAAGGAGTAGCCTATGTCACTACCTTCAGTCTGGAACATAGTGAGGTTGCTTCATTCTACAGAAAAATCATCATGCAGCTCTGGTTCAACGCAAGAGACAGACAAGCTTATCTTCTAGAAACCATGCTCTTTTTTCTTAAATTAAACTGGTTGTAAATAAGTCTACAGATTAAAAGTTTATGTTCTTCACCTCCTTGAGACGCTGCGTTAGATCTCGAATTGTCTCCTCGTAGCTGTCCTCTCTCTGCGACGCCTGTTCAACAAATCAACGACCAATATTAGTCCATTCATTCATTCATCGTATGAATTTGTATAGGGTACTACTCAGAGGCGCTCCAAACCCCAGCGCGGTCAAATAGAACTGTCTTAAGATGAACACTTGAAAGGAATGTCTAAGAAGAAGTTACAGAAAAGGAGTGGGGCGTCAAGGGGAGGCCATTCCAGTTCGAGGGTCCTACCACTGTCCATGCTCATATTGAAACTATTCACAAATGCTTAGCCTATAGGCATAACAGTACACCTGCAGTTAGTGACAGTTACCCTGCTGCCCAAAGACTGAAAGGTAAAACCGAATAGACCTGAATGTAAATTTAGCGACTGACTTTCGGGAGCCATCAACAAAACAAGCAGGAGATTAAACGGTAGGATACGGATTTAATGTTTGTAATGGTCTATACGACCTGTTGTTACGGTGCTAAATAAAAATTGACACTAGTCTTCAGCAACTAATGACGATTTATGTTAATTGAAACCAAGCAGAATTTTCAGGGATTTCTTTAGTTGCTGATTTTTTTAGGCCTACTTGTTTCGGTAAATCAGAGTCTAAAACATTTAAGTATTAAAACGAGCTGAACCGAATCTGTGGCAGCATTTTTCGGAATATTAAAAACGTCGAAGTTGCGTCGAAAATACAGGATCAACCAGGGTTCTAAGCATGGGCGTCAGCAGCGGGGCGCAAGGGGGCGCAAGTGCGCCCCTCTGGATTTTTCACATAGTTGCACATAAATTTAGATTATTTGGTTGTGATTGTTACAACGGGATTTTCAATGTGATTATCGATTCGTTCTACAAGTTGAACCTATATATCTTTCTTTGGGCGCGCGTAATAGGTAGGCTATAGGATTCTCTCGTGGTAATATGGAAATTCAAACTGTCACTCATTAAATTTAGACCATGGGACATTTTTTAAAAGTTTGCGCCCCCTTAGAAAAATTCCTGCGGACGCCCATGGTTCTAAGAATTGCGTGCAAACCCAGTGATTGTGGAAAAATAACTGGGGCTGGACCACTATCCATTTGGAATTGGGGAGTGAAAAGTAAACTTTACTCTAGGGCTGTAAGAATGACTGGGGGTTGAATCCCCTAACGACAATTATTCTCATCCTGTGTAAACCCTGTACAAAAACATTACAGATTTTGTAGGTAGGTCTATATGGTTCGATGTTTGTTTGTGTGTGTGCTTCAATGCCTGTATGCGTGGATATAGATCTACTGTTATGTCATAACACTGCAAACTCTGAGCTGGTATACAAACAAGCGGTATAATAATACGCAAAGATAGATCGGCAATGTTCCAGCCGACATTGGATAGCTTATAGGCGGCAAATCATTTCATCGGCGCCGACCTTTCCGAGTTTTATGGCTACAACGTGGCTCCTTTGGTCGATGGAGCTATAGGCTTATAGGCCTACTTGTGATCCACAGTTGTCTGTCTATCTCTGCCCAACCAAAACGTCTATTTGCAGACTATGGATGCTAGAGCCAGAACTAACTACCGCCGCTGCCGAGCCTAGTTTCGCGTAGGGCTTCAATAAGGACCAGCAGGTGCTTCCCTTCGAAGGGATGGGGGGCTCAGAATCGTATGTTTTGAGGGAAGGGGGAGGAAGAGGAGGAGGTGCTTACCAGGATGACACTGAGAGTGAGATCCCAGATTTTGGAAGGTCTTTGCACTCATGGATGGACTCGTGATACTCTCAGATGATAAATACTTAATTATGAAGATACAACTTAGGCCTACCTCCTGTTCGGATATCTCGAGCGCCTTCATGTTGGTACCGACAACCTTCAAATCATCTTCCAACTCGCCGATTTTCCTTTAAAAACCAACAGATCGATGCTGCAGAGGTGAGGAAAGCAAGAATTTAAGCAAACATATATATCCATGATCGTACAGTTAGAGGCAGAATTATCTCAGTCTTAAGTCTTCTTCTGTAAATTGTGCAGTTCAAACGATAATTCCGAAACACAGATTCTCTATAGGTATGCATGCATTATGCATGAATTGGATAATGATAATGTATAGGCCTGTAAACTTAGACATAATACAGAATGGAAAGTAATGCCAACTATTATAGACCACACTTCCTCTCGCTGATCTCTGGCAATCGTAGTCGGGGATGCTCGTGAATATGCTGGTGCCCTACACCTACCCTCGACTTAGCACCTTAAGAATCTGGAGTGTCTAGGATTACGATTGATTATTTACGATTAGCATGTTGTTAAAAGATGTTGCTATACTGAAACTACTACTGCTATTACTTACGATTCTGCGGTGTCCAAGCGAGTCTCGGATTTGTTTAGATCGACTTCAGCAATGGCCAGCTTACGAGCCGCCTGTCGAAATGAAAAGAAAACAGACAATGATTACGAACTCAGTTATTACATAATTATTAGGCCAACATTATTGTAATTCTGTATAAAAGGCTGCATGCGTTGATATATTGCTAGCAATCTATAAAAGCTTAGACTCCACCCGTGAACTTATAGTTTCAAATTGGTCACATATTTAGGTCTAGGTGCAATGATATCAACCGGTTTCGTGGACAGTGTTATTCGTCCACTTAATTCTCCTAATGGTAGTTAGGTCTACTGTGATCCATGTAGGCTACTTTCAGACTTTCCATGTGCTTTTCATAACAAACTATAGCCAAAATCTTTCTCCAACAAGCAGTCGCATTTATGGCGAAATAAAGAGCAGTCAACGGAGCTTCTCTACATAGGTCTACAATAAGACCCTACATATATAGATAAGTCTTATTTATATATGAAGCATGTATGCATGCACGCATACATACATATGTGTATGTTTATACGTGTATACATACATGCAGATGCAGATTTGAGTGCAAAGGAGCCATGCTGCCATAGCCTATAATTATGACTTCAGGAAAGAATTGGGATGTCCATATTGTTGACAAACCAAAACATGCATGCAGACTGGCCAACTCAAATACACAGATCTCGAAACTTGAATCGATTGGCCGAGTGCCAAAACTCTGTATTACTATAGCGTTAGTAATGAACTCAATTATCAATATGTGTAGTATTCTGGCAATGTAGTGGTTAATTATTAAGGAGTGGTGAGATCTTACCTCGTCGAATTTGCGGTCGGCATCTTCGGAAATGTACTTGGCCTCCTTGAGCTGGGATTCCAGGAAGGTCAACCTCTCCTCATCTGCAAGGCTGCGGCTTTCCAAACCCTTGCGGTTTCTGAAGAGAACATAAAACAGTTGCATCTGAGGCAAGGATTGCTTTCAATAATCAAGTATCTTCGACGGCAGGCTAAAGGTAGGCACAATAATGAGTATGCACATCTTACTCGTGGTGACGGGACAATTACCTCCTTGACAATTACCCTCTGGGACAATTACTCCCCGACAATTACCCCTGGACACTTACCCCAGGACAATAACCCTCGGACAACTAACTACCCCCCGTGTAAATTACCCTGGAGGTAATTGTCCTGGGGATAATTGGCACGGGGGTAGTTGTCCGGGAGTAATTGTCCTGGGGTAATTGTCCAGGGGGTAATTGTCCAGGGGGTAATTGTCGGGGGTAATTGTCTCGAAGGAATTTTCCAGGGGTAATTGTCGGGTTGATAAAAGTCCGGAGGTAATTGTCCAGAGGTAATTGCCCTATATAGAAACCTTACTCGTATATATACTCTTATAGAGACTATTATTTTGTCCAGGCCTATAGGCAATCGTCGTCCTGTCCTTCAGTGTGTTGTGAAAAACATAAAGACCTATGCGTACACGTTTTCATACTTCTTACCGACTCCTGGTCAATAACAGCAGCCAATCAATCAGTCAATCAATCAATCAGTCTCAGTCAATCATTGAAACCTTTGTAAGCCAATGTATAACATAGACACACACAAAACGAAAATTGAAAAACCAGTTTGGACTGCAGGCAGCAAAGGCCTCCTAATTGATAACAATCCTGTCATCTGGATTACGTTAGGCTTACCTAGCAATCTCCGTAATGAACTTGTTGGTCTTTCTTTGCTCCTTTCCGCAAACATTTGGGAAACCATTCTCTTTGATTGTGGTTTGATGCTATCAGGTATAATTATGGAAGCGACTCTGAGGAGTTTCTCTTGAAGTTGCGCTATATAAATTCGTGATTATAATTACGATATAGGCATATTGAAAATTGCATATTGAACTTTAAGGCGTTTTTTTAGTTTGTTCAAACTACTGTTCAAGAGAATTCTGCTACCTTTCGCTCTCCTCCGCTGCCTTTGAAGCTTCTTCGAGCTTTTCTGTGGCCACGGTTAGTCTGCTGGCCGTCTGCTCAAAGTCCTCCTCCAGCAACCGAATTCTTCGGGTCAGTCCGCCGACTTCGTTCTCAGCCTATAAGCCCAAAACAATACCAATGGTGTCATTACTATTAATTAGTGAATTTTTTATAGCGCCTGTATAGACCGAATCGAAGCCGATCGAATTAAGGTCAATATCGGAACATAATATAACAAGGGTTTTCAGTAGTTCGGAAGACGCTGGGTCTGTGTTAGAACACTGCTGCTTAACATGAAACACTTAATAGCTCAATATTCCTAGCCTCTTCTTAAACGCTGTGACCGTGTCCACCGAGACAGTGCTGTCATCCAAACCGTTGCACAAGTCTACAACCCTATGACACTGACGAAAAGGCATCGTTAGTATATAGTATTGTCTATGACGGTAGCATAGATGGACGGTGCGTAGACGGTAACTGTTGGTAGTTACCGTAGCGGTATGCTAGATATTCTTTTATATAAACGAAACCGTTTCTAAGGCAGCGATTTTCATGACAGATATTGATGACGGTAGAATTCACGATAGACTATACAATACAATAATACAAATAGGCCTACATCACATAAACCTTGGTTCAATGACATCACAGTCGAATAAAACCGCTGACGTCATATAGAATGAAGATGGATGCACTATAAGTAATGTGGACGGAATAGCTACCATGGTGACAATATTATGACGTGCGATCATCGACAATGATAGTGACGTAAACAATGATGCCTGAAGACTAAGTCAAAATACAATTTAGATTGTTCTGTGTATGCATAAGCTTCGATTGTTTGTGACGACAGTGCTAGCGTTGGTGACGTAAGAAACGAAGATGGCGACTGTTGTGATGATGACGTCATACATAGACAGAATAATAGTCATACGTTGCCCAGCTGTTTCTCGGTGTTTTCGAGCTTCGTCGTTGCTTCGGCCAGCTGCGTCTGAGCCTCGTCCAACTCTCCCTCAAACGACGAGATCGTCTTGTGCAGGTTCTGGATGTCCTCCTCTTGCTACACAGTACACAGACAGAAAGAAACTTATATAGCGCTATTTTAACGTTTATAGGGCCTACAGTTAGCCTACGCTGCAGTAAAATTTAGAGTCACTTCTTATAAATCAGCTTAGGCCTATTAGCTCTACGAACCAGTAACAACTGTTTACTAGCCTTTATACCTCTTGTTCCAGAATTTGGCAGAAGCAGATACATGTAGCTTAGTCTATGAGACATGACCTCAAAATGTAGCGGTAAGTCGACTGAATGTATTTTTTAAATAAGCGAAATAGCCAGCCATAATAAGTAGGGCCTACAAAGGCATCTTGATGGTTAAAGTAGAATGACCAAACTCTCTTTCAACTGTGTGCAATAGATAGGCTATTCATTACACAGTCGAGTTAGCAGGAGGGCTGGATTGCAAGGAAACCTTGAAACGTAAATTAGGCATTTTTGTCAGGCGACGTTGGCGGTTCGAATAGTCGAACAAAACCTAAACATTAGACTATACCACATCATTTGCAAGGAAGACAATGAGAAGCATTAGCGTCATCAACAATGCTCATCGTCATCATAAAGAACTCAAACCTCAAATACAAACTAATGACGTCACACCTATCCTAAGTTTTAGAAAAGATGACGTCATCTGCTTTATTAGACCGAATAACTTCGACTATGATTTCGATCATCTTCCCCTTTCTAGCATCCAGACGTAGGCTTTGGGAATTTTATTTAGGCGTAAGACACGGTCAGACTGCAAGCCGAGTGGATTGATTATCTATAGAATTCACCAGTAACTCATCATGAATGTTATTGAATTGAATTGAATTAATTAAACTAATTCAATTAATTCGTTCAATCAAATTGTCTGCCCAATGGCAACATATTCAAGCTCCCCCTCTCAAGCAGCACTCAACACGAAGTTCGTGGGCTAGGCTCGCGTGCCTCATCAGACATGGAACCAGTCGATGCGTGGGAGCGCATAGCCGATGGTATCAGTGGATGGGTGGCGATGCCAAGGGATTCCTCTGTCTGCTGCAGCAGCAGCTGAAGATGCAGATGCAGCTGAGGAAGATGCTGCCATCAGCGCTGAAGGATATGCCATGACGTATGTTGCTATAGAATGTGCAAGTATTTCAGAGAAAGGCTTTCAATCATGGAACGCAGACTAACCAAGAATTCCTTCGTCCGCCAGACACACATAACTAAAGCCAACTGCAACACATGTACATTGTACAATGTACATAGACGTACATATATATATATATATATATATATATATATATATATATATATATATATATGGTGGCCTTAGCCTACACATGTAATGTAATCGCCCATATTGGCCACACTTTATACCAAGCGTACACTTAAGTAGGCTGAGAATTGTCGGGGATTGTGGGGATTCAACTCCTCAGTATTTCTTATGGTCCCATAGTAAAGTCCTCATTGTACACCCACGTCCACATAAACCAACGTCTGACTCCCTCGGTTTATTTTTCTACCATTTTCGATATCATACTGCACTTAAACCAATAAGCATATTTCTAAGCATGTATAATGCGTACAGTTGTACGTGTATGAACACACAGATAGGCCATACGCACAAGTGTATACGCATTAGAAACAGATGTTGGCTTTGCATGCATGTGTATATGCATGAGAACTGCGTTATATGATTCGTCATGTAGATGAGTGTCGTGGTTATATTAAATGATTATCAAATTAAACACTTGCTATGCATGTATAATTATTAATTATAGGTAGAAGTTAAGCTAGGCAATTTAATTGGCGAGTTTAGGTAATATGTGTGGCAACATATAAAATATTAATACATAAAACCAATGACTGCAGCTAAGCGTAATAACGAGTGGTCAAGATTACCATGACAACAAAGGACGCTAATCCTATTCGTGATTGGTGCAAACTGGAAGCGAATGACGTGACGAGTTAAAAATGACGTCAGCAAAGTGGACGTTGAGTTTTTGACTCTCTACAGGTATATCTGGAAATGGTGGTTGTTTCGCTGCGGTGATCAATCCAAAGTTGTGATTTTCAGAGTAGAGACGAAGGTAATTGAACTGTTCGGACGATCAACCGATAGTTCAAAGTAGGCTATTGTGCATTAAGTGCAACGCAATTTAAATGAGAAATTTGCGTTAGTGCATAATAATCATCGTGTGAAGTGTGAGACACTTGCGAAGAAGACGAACTCTTAGGCAACAGTCTGAAGAGTCGTGCAATTTGAATCGGCTAGCGAACAGCTGATTCGGCGTGTGAAGTACGAGGGACGTTTGGTCAACTGGAGAGGAGCTGTGAGGTGAATGCGACGATTCATCTTGTGTGCAACTGATTCACGGCAAGATACGAGTAAGGCGATTGGTGTGGTTGCTTCCATGACTGCATTTCAACCGTCTGATCGACATTCTTGACTGCGACGATTGGACGACGGAGAGAGCCGAAGACATTCGAGTTTCATACGACTCGACAGATAAGAGCAAACATAATATTTCCTAAGTAACTCGCCACACTAGGTAAATAGGATTGTTATTTGTTTGTGCAATTGAATGATATTGAATAACTTTATTCTATTATATATTTCATAAGAAGCTGGGAGTTCGTTGAATTTGGAAGAATTTCTTGAGTAAGTTAAACCCAACCGATTAACCACTAGGATAATAAAGTGCCCTTTTACACGGGATACGACAACTATGGGGTCCTACGTTCCGGAATATTAAAACTGGATTTTTAACTAACACTCGAAATATCAACGAACAATAATCTCAAGTATTGAAAATGTATAGTTTTAAAGTTATCGCTTTTGCGATTGCGAAAGAACGACTTTATTGATAAGCGTTTACTCGATGCGATTTGTTTAACCTCGCGTAACCATAGAGTACGCATTTCAAGAGGGAACATTTTATTAATCTTGTTTAAGATTATCTTTTGAAGAATTTAATTCTTGTATAGCGAAAGCTATTGGGAAATACTTGTTAACTGAGTAAACAAGTAAGTAGACCATGTCGTCATTTGGAGAACATGAACAGTGGGTTAAACTCGCTAAAGAGATGGGAATGGAAGGTGATGAGTTGAAGACGTATATGCGTGATAGACAGCAGGAAGCAAGAGACGACAGACTGCGTGAACGAGAAGATCGAAAGCTTAAAGATGAGGCCGCGGCTGCAGAAGTTAAAGCAGCCAGAGCACGAGAAGAGGCACAAGCAGCCAGGGTACAAGAATTAGAGTTAGCAAAAATAGCGGATGCTAGGCTTGAACGGGAAAGAGAGGCGAATGACGCCAGAATTGAAAGAGAGGCGAATGACGCCAGAATTGAAAGAGAGGCGAATGACGCCAGAATTGAAAGAGAGGCGAATGATGCCAGGGTTCAACGAGAACGAGAGGCGAATGACGCCAGACTGGAACGGGAAAGTCGTGAGAATGAGGCAAGATTGGTTCGTGAAGCGGCCGAATGTCAAGCTAGGAGAGAAATGGATCTTGAGGTCAAGAAGCTTGAATGTGAATTAAGAATGAGAGAAATTGATTCTAGGAATAATCAGAATAGAGGTGAAGCCACATTCACAATGGTTGGTGATGGTTCATATCAAGGAAACAGTAACCATAACAGAGGAATGAAAGATATAAAATTCCCTGTATTCAATGAGAATAAAGATTGCTTGGATGCATATTTATTAAGGTTTGAAAGGACATGCACGGCATACGAGATAGCAACAGAAAATTGGTCTCTGATGCTAGCCAAGCATCTTGAAGGAAAAGCGTTAGAGGTGTATCAAAGAATGTCATCTGAGGAGACACAAGATTACGAGTGTTTGAAAAGACATCTGTTAAAAAGGTTTCAATTAACAGAGGGTGGATATCGTAACAAGTTTAAGATGAGTAAAATGGAGTCAGGTGAAACACCTACAGATTTTGTGCATAGATTGAGGAGATATATGCAGCAGTGGCTACTTCAAGCTGGATTCGAGAAAACCTACGAAGGAATGGAGAACTTATTATTAAGAGATCAGTTCTACCTTACGTGTAGCAATGAACTTAAGATGTTCCTCAAAGAAAGAGGCAAGATGAGTCTAGAGGACACATTAAACTGTGCCGAGTCTTATATCGAGGCGCACGGATATAAATACACAGAAAGTAATCTAAGGCCTCCAGTGAAATTCAGTAACGAAAGGCCGAATGTGAAACCGTTCGACGATAAATCAAGAGAGAGGTTTAATGGAAACATAAATAGAGGACGAGGAGACATGAAACAGAACAGGGAGACGAATCATAATGGAAGTATGAATAGAGGATTTAGTAGAGAAAGAGAACAGGCGGCTGAACATAAGATAACTTGTTTCTCATGTGGCCGAACCGGACACAAGTCATATGATTGTTCACACAAACAAAAAGGAGTTGTTAAACATACTGCGGCGGCTATACAAGTATATGAGAATAGGGCGTACAAGATAGCGCAAGCAAATGAAGAGTTGAAACTAAATGAAGTTGAAAAAGAGGAAGAACGTAAGAAGGAATTACCGATACAGTTGGCAGCAAGTACAATGGTTACTGATCGGAGAGATGATGGCGATGACCTTGAGAATAAAAATGAAGGTCAGCTAAAGGTGAACGGTGTGAATGCCAGTTGTCTATATGACTCTGGGTCAAGCACATGTATTGTCAGGAGATCACTGGTAAATGATGTTGATTTCACAGGAAGAGAAGCCCAATGCATATTAATCGATGGGACATTGAGAAATTTTCCGACAGCAAAGGTTAATATTGAAAGTGAGTATTTTACAGGAAACGTTGAAGCAATGGTGATGGAAGAACCGGTGAAACCAGTAATTATCGGTAGGATGAAGGGACTAAAATATCTGGTAGTGAAAGAAACTACAGATAACATGATAAACTGTGATCGGAGTGATACAGATGATAACGAGAATAGAGAGGATAGATTGAAAAAGATTCAGAAATCTTTAAGTGTTGAGTCACAAGGACAAAGTGACAAAAAGAAAGTTCATTTTGCGATTGAAATCACAAGTGAATTAAATGATGATGTAACGGATGACGTCATCGAGAATGATGTGTGCCAAACGACAGCAGCAGTTGAAACCAGAGCGGAATCAAAGAAAGTAACAAAATACAAACAGTTGAAAGTTACTGAGATGCCGGATTTAAATGTATCAACAAAAGAAATTAAAGAGTTACAAAGCAAAGATGAGACTTTGAAGAAGTTTTGGGATAAAGCAATTGATTGGAGTGGTGATGACAGTGTAACAGAGAAAGTTCTTTATGTGAAGAAGAACGGATTTTTGTATAGGAGATTCATGGAGACAACGGAAGGTGATGCGAAGTGGCAGTTAATGGTCCCGAAGGAACTTAGAGGTAAAGTATTAGCCGTGGCCCATAACTCGCTATTGTCAGCACATTTGGGTATGAAGAAGACCCATGATAAAATTGTGAATGAATTTTATTGGCCATCGATAGGACAAGAAATTAAAAGGTATGTCCTGAGTTGTGATGTATGCCAAAAGTCGGTGGATAAAAAGGTGAGCCACAGAGCACCGATGGGACATCTTCCGGTACTGGATGTACCATTCAAACATGTCTGTGTAGACATTATCGGAGTGATAGAACCTATGTCATCAAGAGGTTATCGCTATATATTAACGATAGTGGATTTGAGTACCAGATACCCAGAAGCGATTCCACTGAAAGGAATAACTACAGAGGAGGTGGCGGAAGCCTTGTTCAATTTTTATTGTCGCATGGGTGTTCCTCAGAAAATCCATACTGACAGAGGGAGCCAATTCACTTCAGAACTGATGGCTGATGTTAACAAGATGTTGTTGATCAAGCACACTTTCACTAGTCCTTACCATGCTATGGGAAATGGATGTGTGGAGAGACTTAACGGAACAATAAAAGCAACGTTGAGGAAGCTAATAGGAGAACAGGTCAAGGAATGGGACAGGTTCTTAGCACCATTATTGTTCGCGTTACGAGACACTGTACACGAAAGTCATGGGTTCACACCCTTTGAATTAATTTTTGGAAGGTCATGCAGAGGACCAATACAGATATTGAAGGAACTCTGGACAAATGAGAAAGTGGAAGATGAAGTAAAAGATGTTTATACATACATGACCGATTTGAGAGAAAGAATAGAAGAAACATGTGATATGGCACAGAAGGCCATACATAAAGCAAATGAAAAGAACAAGAAGTATTATGATAAGAAAGCACGTTACAGAGAGTTGAAGATAGGAGATAAAGTTTTATTACTGTTACCCAGTTGTAACAATAAGATGCTTGTAAAATGGCAAGGACCATTTGTGGTCAGAGGCAAAATAGGAGATTATGATTACAAGGTGGAAATTGATGGTGGAAAACTCAAAACATATCACATCAATATACTAAAGAAGTACTACGAGAGAAATGGAGAAGGTAATGATGTAGAAACGTCAGCATACATATCGGCGATAGTACATGATGGTAAAGATGGTGAAGATGAAGAAGAAGAGATATTGAGCTTATATGTAAGTAAACAAACGGAGACTTACAAAGATGTGGATATCAATCCTAAATTGACGGAAAAACAGAAAAGAGAATTAAGGGAACTACTGAGAGAACATGAGGACATATTCAGTGATAAGCCAGGAAGGACAGATATGGTAAAGCATGAGATTCATCTGACGAGTGATGAGCCAATTCGGTTACGAGCTTATCCAACGCCATATCATCTTCAAGCGGAGATAAACAAAGAATTAGAGACGATGCTAGATAATGGAATTATAGAAAGATCGGAAGCAGCGTATGCAGCGCCGCTTGTAGTTGTTAAAAAGTCAGATGGAAGTAACAGACTTTGCTGTAATTATAAACAACTCAACAAAGTGACAGTATTCGATCCAGAACCGATGATGTCGAATGAGGATATTTTCAATAAACTCAGTGGAAGTAAAATCTATAGCAAGTTCGATTTCTGTAAAGGGTATTGGCAGATACCAATGAGCGAAGAAACAAAAGACTTAACCACATTCATCTGTGCAAGCGGATTATATAAGTTCAATGTGTTACCATTTGGACTAGTCAATAGCGCGTCCAGTTATAATCGCTTGATACGGAAAATATTACATGGAACTGAAAATCTAGAAAGTTATGTCGACGATATTCTTGCTCATACGAAAGGATGGGACGAACACATGAAGACGTTAAGAGAGTTTTTCACAAGAGTGAGAAAAGCTCATTTGACATTGAAACCGAAGAAATGTTCACTAGGATATGGCAAGATAGATTTCCTAGGCCATACATTGAACAACGACGATATAAGCCCTAAGGGAGAATCTATTGACAAGATTGTGGAAATGCCACAGCCTAAGACGAAGAAGCAAGTGAGAAGCTTTTTAGGAGCGATAAATTACTATCGAAAGTTTATTCCACATTGTGCAGAATTGATGGCACCGTTGAGCGACTTGACTAAAAAGTTAGCTCCTAACAATGTTGAATGGAACCAAGAGTTAGGTGAAAGTTTTAAGCAGTTGAAAGAAGCACTAGCTAAGACACCAATCCTTAGGTTACCAGACTTGGAGAAAGAATTTATAATACAGACAGATGCATCAGGAAAAGGGATAGGTTGTGTTCTTATTCAACAATATGAAGGAATAAACCATCCGATAGCATATGCGAGTAGAAAACTGTTGGAAAGAGAGATGCGATATTCAGTTGAGGAAAGAGAATGTTTAGCCATAATGTGGGGAATCAGTAGATTTGATCGATATTTGTGTGGAAGAGAGTTTGTGATCGAGACTGACCATTGTGGACTACAGTACATGAAGGAAGGGAGGATGAAGAATGCAAGAGTCATGAGGTGGAGCCTTGCCCTTCAAAATTATTGTTTTACAATACGTTACATTAAGGGATGTAATAATGTAATGTCCGATTATTTAAGTAGAGGATTGACCTAAGATTTAAGTAAATCAATGGTGATACTATAGGTAGATAAGAAGTAGTTGTGTTAGGTTGTGATGTTGTGTAAAGTAGTATAAGCATAGGCATAAGCAGTTATTGTAATTTGATAATTAGATAAGTTGATAAAGCCTGTGTACAGACTTTTGAAGAAAGGGTATTTGTCGTGGTTATATTAAATGATTATCAAATTAAACACTTGCTATGCATGTATAATTATTAATTATAGGTAGAAGTTAAGCTAGGCAATTTAATTGGCGAGTTTAGGTAATATGTGTGGCAACATATAAAATATTAATACATAAAACCAATGACTGCAGCTAAGCGTAATAACGAGTGGTCAAGATTACCATGACAACAAAGGACGCTAATCCTATTCGTGATTGGTGCAAACTGGAAGCGAATGACGTGACGAGTTAAAAATGACGTCAGCAAAGTGGACGTTGAGTTTTTGACTCTCTACAGGTATATCTGGAAATGGTGGTTGTTTCGCTGCGGTGATCAATCCAAAGTTGTGATTTTCAGAGTAGAGACGAAGGTAATTGAACTGTTCGGACGATCAACCGATAGTTCAAAGTAGGCTATTGTGCATTAAGTGCAACGCAATTTAAATGAGAAATTTGCGTTAGTGCATAATAATCATCGTGTGAAGTGTGAGACACTTGCGAAGAAGACGAACTCTTAGGCAACAGTCTGAAGAGTCGTGCAATTTGAATCGGCTAGCGAACAGCTGATTCGGCGTGTGAAGTACGAGGGACGTTTGGTCAACTGGAGAGGAGCTGTGAGGTGAATGCGACGATTCATCTTGTGTGCAACTGATTCACGGCAAGATACGAGTAAGGCGATTGGTGTGGTTGCTTCCATGACTGCATTTCAACCGTCTGATCGACATTCTTGACTGCGACGATTGGACGACGGAGAGAGCCGAAGACATTCGAGTTTCATACGACTCGACAGATAAGAGCAAACATAATATTTCCTAAGTAACTCGCCACACTAGGTAAATAGGATTGTTATTTGTTTGTGCAATTGAATGATATTGAATAACTTTATTCTATTATATATTTCATAAGAAGCTGGGAGTTCGTTGAATTTGGAAGAATTTCTTGAGTAAGTTAAACCCAACCGATTAACCACTAGGATAATAAAGTGCCCTTTTACACGGGATACGACAATGAGACACAGCAACGCTTCCTCAAGAATTCCTGTGATGAGTTTAACAGCCCAGCAGCCATTTCTGCCTAGCACACGCAGTTAGTTTCACGCACAGACGGCCTGCAATAATGGCCTCTGCTATCATGGTTGCGGAAAGGCGAGAGAAGAAAGATTGCATGCAGCTTTGGCCGCTGTATACACAGACTTCCGCTTATCCAACAGATTCTGCAGTGAGCTAACTTGACTTAAGGTACACTTTGCAGTTTGCAGAGACTGTGCGTTGGTCAGTGCTTCGATTGTGGCCTGCTGTACACTGTGTACAGACTGCATTTTTTTCTATCTCTTGAGAAGGCACTTGCACAAGAGGCTGTCTCTGCTTGATATATAATTATGACAGTACACTACCAACTCTCTATAGCAAAAGTTAGAGGTTAGAGATTTCCAGTGTGTCTCTTTTCCGCAAACAGTGCAGTCTGTAGGCTACTGAGTACTGTCCATGCCGTCTAATCCGTGAGCATTGGATGGGGCGGCATTGGGTCCTATAATTATGTGAAAATGTGGGCCCATTAATGTGGCCATGGTGACAGGGAACAAAACAAAACTAACTGTGAAGTGTCTCACCGATATACCGTACTAGTTCGACATAATGAACCCTGTGCCCCAGACATCACAAAACGCCGCCCATCTCCCCTAATGTCACAAGTACACTATATCCAGTCTCCCTGGATCATATGTAGGCTAGTTAAAAGCCTATACCGCTGTTTTAAGATATTGAAACCTGCATTTGCATCGACGATATGATGTCATTTTCTATGGAAGAAGTTAGGTAGCGTGACACTGAATCTGAGTGGCATGACAAATGTAGCTAGCAAAAGAGTAAGTAGGTAGGCCTAGGCTTCATCGATTCATGGCTTTGCTACGGTCTACTCTACTCGTGTTCGATTACAAAATAATTATAATAAGAATTACAGTAAACAAATACAATGCATGATTATACAAATACAATAGCAGCCAACATACCCTTACCAATATAGTGAGCAAATACAATAACAGCAAATAATATATAAATATATATATATATAGGCCTATATACAGGGTGGGCCAAAAGTATTTGTTCAACTTTGAAGGCCTATAACTTAGGCAGTTTAGCAAGTAAGTATATGCTTAATGCATCAAATTAAAGGTCATTATATCAGCTATAAGTCCGACAAATGTCATTACGGTAGCTTGCACTACGCGCCATATAATTAATGTGTACCGCACCTACCTTGTTTTCTGAAGTAAACAATAATTTCATCATTGCGCCGTTATCAGAAGATGACAGGACTTTGATTCGAATTTTAAGAATTGAAAAACATTTAAATGCATATCAAATGATGAATAAATTTCCTGCTAGAAACTGGAGTAAAAACAATCTCAACCTATTAATTAGACAAATTGACGCGAGTGCAAATTCTAAACGTAAACCTGTTACTGGCCGTCCTCGTTCGGCACGTACCGCTGACAACATCGCTCATCGTTCTCGTCATACCCTGGAGTTTTTGACCGCAAACGTTCCTGAGTTCATTGAACCACATAACTGGCCGCCTAATAGACATGACTTAAACCCCGTTGATTACTCAATCTGGGGTGCTTTGCAGCAACGGGTTTGTTGTGAACGGATAGTAAACGTCGAGCATCTGAAGCGCGCGTCGTCACTCGTTGCTGGACTGAGATCAGCCAGGAACTCATCAATGGAGCCATAGATCAATGGGCACGTCGCATTCATGCAGTTATTCGAGCTTGTGGGAGACACATTGAATATTTATTTGACTAAATAATTCTTGGATTTCTTAATGGCTATCAATAAGATGCAAACTTGCAAAGACTAATTTTCCAAGTATTGTGTTTTGCAAGATAGACGAATTAAAATCATTGTAAACTGATACATATTCAGTACAGTAGTTTTACGCAATTATTATTAAAGCTAAAAATGTAAATTTTTGACCAGTTGTAGCTGATATAACGACCTTTAATTCGATGCATTAAGCATACACTTACTTGCTAAACTGCCTAAGTTATAGGCTTTCAAAGCTGTCATCTTCTGTTAACGGCGCAATGGTGAAATTATTTTTTACGTCAGAAAACAAGGTAGGTGCGGTACACAATAATTATATGGCGCGTAGTGCAAGCTACCGTAATGATATTTGTCGGACTTATAGCTGATATAACGACCTTTAATTTGATGCATTAAGCGTACACTTACTTGCTAAACTGCCTAAGTTATAGGCCTTCAAAGTTGAACAAATACTTTTGGCCCACCCTGTATATAATTACCAATATAGTAAACAAATGCAATTGCAGCAAACATATACAATTACCAATATAGTATAGACAAATATGATTAGCCTACTGCCTACAATTGCAGTAAGGTAGTAAGACACTCATGCAGTCTGTTACTTGTGGCATGGACCTTGTAAGCAGGGTTCGCTCATATAACGTGCTGCTGGTATATAGTTCAAGTGAACTAGGCCTATACGTCGCTAGCAGCGGATTGCTTTTTAGCGTCTTGTTGCGACTTGAAGGCTTAGCAGTTGCCCAGGGGGCGGTAGGCCTACATGGCGCCGGGATTAGCGAGGCCAGGAGGCTGGTAATGCTTGGCAAGCTGGAAATAATGCGTTTTCAGTCTAGAGCTGGGGGGAAAACAGGCTGCATGCAGAGAACCTTATCGGACAGAACTTAACAATGGAATAAACACCGAGAAAGCTCTTGGAACCTTGGCTAGTGCTACGCAGATTTATAGCAAGCATATCGATCGACCAGCCACTTGCAGCTAGTGTCCATGAAGTGTTAAATCTCACACTAACACAGGCTGTGTCGAATCACATTGGCCCCATTACCTTACCTCTTCTCAAAACTTGCTTATTCTCGCGGGGCCTTGCGCAGTGCGCGCTGCATGGGAGCGCTTCTGAACAATTTATACATCGACAATATGTCGTATTGCATGCTAGGCCTGCGTGCGCTTTAGATTTGCTTCAACTGATAATAACACATTGGGTCTACTGCAGCCTTACATAATTTGTAGTAGGGCCAAGACTATTGATGCGCTGTATAAATAGTAAACATAAGCTAGATCAACTAGGCCTACATATCCGAGTCAGAATGACCTCTGTTATATAATTGCATTACACAGTCTGTCAAGATGATTCCCTTTTCGCTATGTGTTAAGAATCCCTTTTAAAAGGTATTGTAGGGCCTGTAGGCCTAGGCCCGAACCTGGCTGCCAACGCTTAGATCGATTCGGTTTCTTCCCTTGGGTCCTTCCATTTGTATCCACAGCCACCAAATTCATATTGCTTGCTGTATCACTGTTGCATGGGCGCCCTCAGACATTTTTGCAGAAGGGGCAAAGCACAATAATTATAGTCCTGTTTAAATTTTTAGCAAGAGCCTGAAAATGCAAAAGCTGGAAATTAAAGACATGAGTATTTTCATAGAGTTTTTTAAATGTAAATTTTCCAGGTTCTCTTAGTGTAGCCTGTAATTAATATCGTTATAATGCTTTAAAGCGAAGAAATCTGTTAAAAAGCAAACAGAATAGTAGTAAAAAAAACGGTGTCAATTTTCTGGAGGGGCAAAGCCCCATCTTTCCTCCAATTTACGGGGGCCTAGCTATGACTGGGTGGCTACAAAAATGATTGATTGATTGGCTGGTTAGTTGATTGGTTGTTTATTACTTGCTTGACGGATTGATTGATTGATCGACCGATCGATTGATTGATTAATTGATTGATTGATTGATTGATTGGTTTATTGATTTATTGATTTGTTGATTTATTGATATATTGATTTATTGATTTATTGATTGATTGAAAATAACACAATGGCTCTACTGCAGAGGAATTTTTTAATATGGTGAGAGGAAGGGCATTTTGTACCTTTTGTACAGATAGATTACTCTCTGTCTGTTTATTGCTGGCTCTGTGTGTCTGTATATATATATATATATATATATATATATATATATCTGAGTGTATATGCCTCTCTCTCTGTCTGTATTTATGTCTCTGTCTGTCTGTCTCTGTCTGTCTGCATGTCTGTCTGTCTGCTTGTCTGTCCGTGTCTCTATCCCTCTGTCTGTCTCTGTCTATCTGTCTCTGTTTCTTTCTCTTTCTCTGACTGTCTGTCTGTCTGTCTGTCTGTCTGTCTCTCTCTCTCTCTCTCTTCCTCTCCCTCTCCCTCTCCCTCTCCCTTTCTGAGGGACAGAGGGGTTTAATTGTTGATGTGTTCAAAGAAGGACGGGCATTTCTACCTTTTCGTTGATGGCCTTCTGTTCGGCAACCCTCGTTTCGAGGACGACCGCCTTCTCCATCGCTCCATCCTTCTCGATTTTCATCGCCTGCATCTTCTTTTTGATGGCATCCATAGTGTTAGCCGCCATCTTGTCGGTTGGTCGGGTTTTCTGACGACGAAGACAAACGAAGAGCGCGAAGAAACGATGGCCGCAGCAGACGGAGTTAATCCGGCACAGAACCCGCAGACGATTGGCAAAGACGCACGACTGAACCTTACCGCAATGGACTCTCACTCTCTCGCTCCCTTCGTCTTGGTCTTGGTTTGGGACCGTACGAGCGATCGAGCTGCTTGGCTGGCTGGCTGGCTGGCGGTCGGACGGGCCAAGAGGTTGGTGAGCAGCCAAGGTTCTTGGTGAGCAGCTGAAGGAAGGGGAAAGCGGTTCTTGGCAGGCTGCAGCAACAGCCTATAGGTAGAGTGGAGCTAGAAGATGCTTGCCGAGGGCCTGATGAGGGAGCCAGGATTTTCGTTCTAGGCAACGGCATTGCTGAGGGATGCAGGCAACGGGGAAGGAAAAGAAATGGGAGGGTGAGCTGGTGAAAGCGCAGAGGAGTTGTGCAGCACAGCGGATAGAGAGACAGAGGAACAGATGTGGGATAGACGGAATGGGAGAGCTAGAGAGGCGGCAGAGTAAGTTAAGCATAGACGGACAGATGTGAGAAGGAGAGAATAGAAGAGGCAGAGGCGCAGAGAAGGAAAGAAGGAGAGATGTTGTGAGTCAGGGGCGCGATCTCTGCGTTCCAGAGCCGTCCAGAAATAGGCGTTTGGCGTCATGGTTACCTTCAGCACCATTTGCAGTGGCAGCAGCAGCAGCAGCAGCCGAGCAGTGTATGCCTACACTGCAGCAGCAGCAGCAGCAGCAGCAGCAACCACAGCATCAACAACAACCGCCTCCACACGGACCGGCCAGCACCATCCCTCCGGAACTTATCTCTCTCTGAAATATTTTGACTCGTAAGTAAATCCAATAAAGGAAGCTGAAAGTCGCGACTCGACCACTTTTAGAGGGGTGTCAGGCTGCTAGGCTACATGTAGATGGCACTGTTTTTGTATATGTTACATGGACTGGTCTTGTTCTTCATCGATGGCTATAGGAAAGGGTGATTTCAGTTCATGTGTCTGTGGCTAGTTAAGCAAGTAAACTAGTGGATGACGGATCTATCATCCATGTAAGGTCAGGTCAGGTCAGGTCAAGACACAGAAGGTCAGGCAAGGTAAAGTAAGGTTAGATGTGTTGAGTTCTGGTATGTAGGGCCTTGTAGGCCTAGGTGAGCTATTGAAATTCCACTTTTACACCAGTTCTATTGGGAGACACTCGAGATACATGTAGTGTCGTGGCCAGAGAGGTGGGGTTTCGAATCCCCGCTAGGCCAGAAATTTGGTTGCTATTATCTTCCGTGGCGTGTGGATGCACCGTTGTCAACTCAGCTATAGGCCTAATGAGCAGTGCTTAATCTTGTCCCATGCTTTTGGGCGAGGAGCATGGGCGGAGTTTATCAGGGGCTAGGGGGGGCTAAGCCCCTCCAAGAAGGCCCAGATTAAACTTTTTACCATGAAAATTGTATCCTTTTTCGGGGTTAGCCCTCCCAATAAGGCCCAGACTCGGGATTAGCCTCCTCCCAAGAACAGAAACCAAACTCCGCCCATGGCGAGGGGAATTTTGGTTTCTAGGGGCGGGAAAAATTCCGTTTTCGGCGTATACAGAAACCGCTCTGGCAGACACCGATGACACCTTTTTGGTCGGAAAATGCTTTGACGACTTTTTTTGGTCTTTCACCAAAATTTCCTCCAAGAAACATGTATGTTTCCAAGAAAGATGATAATCTTTTTTTAGTCTTTCCATACAGATATCCGAGAAAAATTATGGGAAATCAGGAAATAAGATATTCTAAGACTTTTACTTTTTTAATTCTGATTAGGCCTACCTTTGTTAGTACTTCAGTGCTTCGCAGTGGAATTTTTCACATGCATAAACCTGTAGAATTTTCTGGGTTGGGGACGTAGCATATTTACTTTTTACGGAAAGAGAAAATGCCACGTAGCCTATTGTAGCCTACATGTATGACGTGTACAACACCTCTCAATTTTTTCTAGGGAGAGTTCTCATTCCTGGAAGGAACTCCCCCTCGAGACTTCTAGATTAAACATTGTATGATGAGTATGTACATTGTACAATGGGGTTGAACTGGGATCACTCCTGAGTAGTTAACCTTGAAGTGGCGCTATATCAAATTGCTAGCAAATAAATAAATAAATAAATAAATAAATAAATAGACAATGCTGTCGGAAGAGGACATATATCACTCGTCCTCATATATCTCTGAGGCTAACTTATTCGGCCTATATGAAATCGTCAATAGGCCTACCTCGATCATAATATCGATCCATGGCTGCTTTAGGGCTCAATTGATTTATTGCTTCTTTTCTGCTTCTTACCAGCATTTGTTAAGCAATTTGAAATACTGTTTCGGGTATACATATCCTCCAATGCCATTATAATTTTTTATATTTATAGGGTCTATATAATTTTATACATATATATGATTATATATAATAATATAATTATTGTATATATATATATATATATATAATTTCCTAATGACTATGGATGTCTGAGTTGAGTATTCTGCAATCAATGCACAATCTGTTTGGTGGAAGAAAAATTCTTCCAACTATAGCAGCTAGCTGATTTGGAATGCGGTTTGTTTAGCCTACATCGTTAAAATTCCAGAGACCATATCAACCGCATGGTACTTACCGGAATAACGTAGGCCTACGCGTGCGAAATAACACAAAGAAGCGCGTACCAAGCGCGTAGACCTACGTCAAAATCTATAGGCTCTAATTGAAGTTGCATTGTTGCATAATGAACGAAATACATTTTATGGAAATATCGGGGGGTAAGCATCCATCCAATTGAATTTAGGTTTTGGACAATCAGTATTGATTATGTGGATTATCACAAGACAATTATTAGTTTGTTGAATGGAGTGATGAGTGTAGGCCTATAGCTGCTCTCAAGGCCGTAGTCAGGATTTAATTTGGAAGGGGGTCTTTGGTCAGCCGACAACAATAATTAACAAGCAACCGAAGCAACTGACTAAAGCAGCTTCCACATCATCATCATCCTCATCATCATCATCATCATCATCATCATCATCATCATCGTCATCACTCTTCGCGGTCTAAGCTGTTGCAGAATTTCGCCTTGTAGAAACCTGGTGAAGATCGATTATTAGGCCTATAGCACCGCGAACACCGAAAACAGCCTTTCTTTGCGGATTCTGTTTTTCTTGGCAAAAGTCCCACAGAGTTATTAGTACGTGTATGCTTAATATGTTGGAATGCCAAGTTCAGAGTCCTAGAAACAACAGAATGGCGAGGATTTGAGCCTGTAGATTGGTACTTCCTTCCCCGCCTTTAGCCTCATATTGTGCCACAACGATATCGCTCTTGCATTATTTTAGAAAAGGGAGGTTATTATGTTTTAATGACCATGAGTGACTGAGTGTGTGTGACGTTGCTTTGACCGACACCGTCTTACGCTGGTCCGATTAGCTACATTGCTAGAGCTTGCATCCTATGCATCTCTATGTGCATGGTTGCCTGTTCGCTTCTCGATTGGTTTTGAATCTTAAATCTTAGGCTAATAGGCTACATGGGAACCTTATAAGCGAGGCATATCCTACGTGGCAACCGTCAACGCTGCGCAATGAAGTTCTCGTCCAATCAACTCGCAGGAAAGGAGTGAAGTCTTGGTTGTTAGGTCAACATGGAATAACGTGTAAGGTGTATGCATACATTTAGCCTACATTAATCGAGGCATGCGTATGCGGCAACTTTCGCGGATTTCATATAAGCCTAGAAGATGGCGGAGATATTCGCAATCGAAAGGTTCACATCCGAACGGCAGGCTGTGCGTGTATAAGATATACTGTATAGGCCTACAGCATACATACATGTACGGCGGCTATTTTAGAGTAGAGACTATTTTAGACGGCAGCTGGCTTACTTACATATTATGCCGCTGCTTGAAAATAGACAGGCAACGGTAGAGCATCTCATTGCTCGTCTACTGGCATTTTATCCGATCCATCCATCCATCTATCCATGATCCAGCCGCTGCTCAGCATGGTCAGCCGCTTGCATTCAGACCATGCCTATGGGACCCCCTTGAAGTCAGGCCTATAGACATATCATGTCTGATGGCCAAAGATCCTTGGCATCGCTTCGCTATACGTCTTCCTGCTGCTTGTGATAGTGCTAGGCTGAACGGCCGAGTCTTAGGATTAGAGCAATTTTTGGCAATTGAACGCATGTGAATGAGCTATGTATTGTCTTGGACGTATACAACAATTATCGTCCGTAAATAGGGGCAATGCTTGCCCCCTCCCCCCCCCCAAAAAAAAAATCAACACCAGGTTCTATTTTTCTAACCACTAATTTTTTGCTTTTAATAAATTTCTTCACACTAGCCTATAATAATTGAAGTGAGATCACAATGGGCCTAGCCTAGTTATTTTCTCAAAATGAACGTCTATAATTATAGTAGATCTCTATCATAATCGAAGTGGCGTCACAACAGGCCTTGCTTACATCGTCAAAGTTTACTTCCATAATAGTAGATTTGTATTATAATCGAAGTGACGTCACAACAGGTCTAGTTTTCTGTTATCAGAATTAACTTGCATAATAATGAACCTAGTTCAATTTTCTCAAAATGAACATCTAGCACAGTAGATATCTGTGTCATATATAATCGAAGTGACGTCACAATAGGCCTTGTTTATGTTTTCAAAAATTAATGAACTTCCTTTATAGTAGATCAGTACCATAATCAGAGTGACGCCACAAATTACCCAATGGGCCTTGTTTTATATTCAAATTTCTAAATGTGAATTTCAATAATAAAATATTTGAATCACAATCGAAGTGACTTCACAATAAACCTAGTGTCCTAGTTTGTATTCTCAAAATGAACTTACATTATGGTCGATCTGTATCATAATCGAAGAGACGTCACATGCATATATAAACTAGCCTAGTCTATAATTATTCTCAAAATAAACTTCTACAATGTTCGATCTGTAGGCTATCATAATGAAGTGACGTCACAATAGGCTTGGTTTTATATTCTCAAAATGAGCTTCTTTAATATTATTGTAGATCTGCATCGCAATCGAAGTGACGTCACAATAGGCCAAGTGTCGTATCATGAACTTCTACAATTATAGTAGATCTGCAGGTATCATAACCGAAGTGACGTCACAAAAACTTAGGCATCTATAGCCTGTAGGTCCACCTTGCGACTATGTGAACAATAATTGTTCACCATCAGGCCTAAATCGTCCTCAGCCTGGACGTAACTACGGCTCTACCTCTCACATCCTTCCTTAAGGGGCGCTATAACAAGTGCATGCACATACAAACAAAAAACACTAGCCTAGGCCTAGATATATCGAGTCCTGTTAATAATCTCCGGTCCGCAGCATAGGCCTATGCAGGGTGAGAATTGCCGGGGGGTTGGGGTTTCAACAGTCTTCCTTAGAGCCCCAGAGTAAACTCTGTTTTCACCCCCCCCCCCCAATTACAAGTGGTTAATCATCCAACCTCCCCTAGTTATTTTCCACAATTCTTACAATGGGTCTATGTTTGATTTTTGCTTACTAAAACCTAATTAAATCTTATCCGATCATAATATTATTATATCAACTAGGCCTATTTTTCAGCTCCATCATAATATTAGGCTAGGCTTGATTTTTAACTCAACAAACGTCGGATAAAATAAAGTGAATCTTGTGGCGGCTGTGTACTAGGTTTCGCATAGGCTGTAGGCCTAGGCCTAATTTGAATTTTGAGTCAATTGAAATTATGGAAAGATTATTTTGAACCAGCTCCTTAGTTTCCCAGGAAATCGTTTCCCCAGTCGCGTGGGAGTCGCGTCGTAATTCTACGCACCAAAAAATTAAAATCGAACGGAACCCTCCTATAAATTGATTAAAATTGTTGATTACATCGATTGTGAAAAACTTTAATGTTGTCAATCGGTTAGCTGCGAAATCATCTGCTTGCTCTTGCGCATTCTTGCTTGCTTACTTACTTACTTACTTAGTTACTTACTCTCTTACTTACTTACTTAGCATCTGCATCTTCGAGTAAGTGACATCAGGGATGCCACTCATAGCTTTCCCACCTAGGTCTAGGTTTTTTCGGTCTTGTCTAGGTTTATAGGTTCTTTCTCAGGATCTAGCCTTTTTTCTCACGCCAGTTTTTCCGACTTATTACATAAAATATACTTATTAGATGAAATTTGTGAAAATGCACAAAAGACGTAAAATGAGTAAAAAATTATGTGATTTTGGACCAAAAATTGTACATTTTGGAGCAAAAAGCCATCGGAAATTTTAACGGGGACCGTCGAGAAAAAAGAACAAATTTTGTTCGACGGATGACAAAATGGTCGTCGGAAATTTCAAGCCCGAAAATTATGTATTTCTTAGATAAATTCTTTATATAGCCTTTTCTAGCCTTTTTGGCCAGATCTGACCTTTTTAAATTCAGAGTGGCATCCCCGAGTGACATCACACCATGAGCCGCACTAACGGGCAACGTCGAATTTCGGTTGCAGAAATCATCCATTTTTCTCGTAATTTCATAGTTGTCTTTGCTACTAATCTGTGATTGCTTCTCTGGGGAGTCCAGTACAAGAACGTTGCATTGGGATTTAAATCCGCTTATTGGGATTTTAAGTCCCATTTCGGCATTTCTGGGAGCTTGGTGAGTGACGCTGTTGTTTACACGTTCCCAGGACCTACTCTGGCTTTGGTGTGCGATAAAAACCTGCCGTCTAGCCAAAATTGCACATGTCTGATTTAGTATGATCACTAATGTCTTAGTCAGCTAAGTGTACACTTGCTGCTTCTGATACTTGTTGAACCGATGACAACGATCCTGTACTGTTTTCCTATGAATGATGAATCGCGACTAACAGATGATCCATTAGCCGCAACTGTTAACATAATCGAAGCATGGCAGGACTAATTTATTATCCGTAATTGCTTTAGCTACAATAAATAAGTACGAGGCAGTTCATGCAAAATTTTCAGCTTGCAGACTTTGTAAAGGTGTGAGTGATTCAGAGTGAAGTGGGTAAGGAATTCCCGATGATGATGCCAACAGCTGTGAAAAAAAAGACAGTGCACAGACGACAATTCCGTTTACAAAGGAGTCCTCTGATGTCGAGACAACAACTACTTTGCAGAACTTTGAGGTGCAAACAAGGGAGATAGATTGGCTTGCCTATGATCTCTATGTGTTTATGAAAAAGGATCACTTGCTGGGAATGGTTTTGTGGCCATCTAGCCAATGACATGTGCACAGAAACCAGACTGTAAATTAAAATATATAGGTAAAACTAAACTAGAGCAGGTCTGTGGTTTTTTTACCCAGTATACATCAATGATTTTTACTAACAGCGACTGTTGTTAGGAGAATGAGAACAGAATCAGAGATGATAAATTGTGGAATTGTATAATTTGTCATTTCTGGTAGCAGTAACATTGAAATTGGTATCTACAATGTGTCACCAGGTGTAGTTGCGTGTATAATTTCTTGATCTAATTTAGGGAAACTTTAAACTTTCACGATTTTGTTATCATTGTGCCAACTTGTGTTGTCTCTCTATAAGGTGTACGTTTGCATGCTTCAGATCTTGAGATGGCTAAGAATCTGGCGATCAAAACAAAGTGGTTGGACCATTTGAATTCGGCATGGGCGTCCGAGAAGAACAAAATGGTGACGGAGCGAGACGGGGCGACAGAACTTTACAGCCGGCTGATCGCAAACCAGGAGGTTGTTCCGATTCTCAACCGCGTTTTCCACCTGCGAGGGCTTCCGCTGCCGGATTTCGACAACGAGCCGCTCACCGGTGACGAGCAGGAGCACTACCTGGACGCGCTTCTCAACAGCCAGCTCACGCTCGCTCGAGCCGTCTGCTCGGACTCACCATTCTCGATCGTGCTCCAGAAGCGGCTGGTGATCCTGCAGCGTGTCTTTTACGCCGTTTCCGTCAAGTACCATGAGCCGGATCGGATTCGCCAGCAGCATCAGCAGCTGCATCACCAGGTCGCCGAGGTCACCGCTGGCCTTGGTGATGAGACGAAACGGGGTAAAGAACGATTTCGCAGTGGAGCGGACGCCCTCATCGAGATGGGCATCAAAACCGGCCTCAGCCTTGTCTTTGCTCTGCTTCGACAGAACTGGTTGACTACGGCACAGCAGGGGGCAAAGTTTGGGGCGAATATGTGCAACGATGTCCTGCGCACTGCCCTCGACGTTGTCACTGCTCTGCCACCACTGTCCCTTGCGAACGAGGCCAAACTGCCGGTCCTTGCAGCGTCAACGCTCGCGGAAGTTACCGCGTTTCTCAAGAGCGTAGCGATGCCGAACTCGGGAGCGGACGCAGTTGGTAAACGGTTGTCTGCAGAACTGATGCTGGCTTTGGCAACGCAGCGTGGGTCACTGCGTTACATCCTGGAGTGGATTGATATGGCACTGTGTGCTTCGTGTACGTGTAGGACTGATTCGAATGCGGAAGAGGAGCTACGACCACGAATGATCAATTACAACACGTTCATTGATATCCTGCAACAAATGATGAAATCCGCTGTAAGTTAATTTTCAATACTGTGTTGCTAATTTCTTATAATTGTTATTATGGAAGTAGAGGCCCTATAGTAAAAGGACTATTGACGTCAGTTATTTTTATTATTACTGAACATTTATTTGGCACGTTCTAGGAACTGTTAAATTGTTAATCCATGATGTGTGAAAAGCATTTAAATTATCGTTGTCTCTGAGTTCTGTTCCCTGAAATTACATGCTGATATGCATATCTTTTAAAGGGCATAATGATATAGTATTAATATTAGGTATTTTTAGTATGTAGGGAACTAGGAATGTACACTGTAGACTTTCACTTATGATTTTTTATATCAACAAACACTCTTTAAAGTTTTCCACCTTTGCATTGCACGTTCCTGTATTTATATGCTTGTTAAGAGTAATTTTTTCCATCACCCTTATTTGCAGAGTTTTTAATACTGTTGGTGTTGATATATTCTGGTGTAACTTCCACCAAGTTCATTGTTCATGTGTTTTGAAAACGAAAAGCAGATGATGCAGTATTTTGCATATATTATTTTCATGTACGTGTTGTTGAAAACAGAGTGGCACCGAGAGGTCGTTTGGAGTGTGGCAGAAGCTAAGTGCCAATGAGTATGGACTGACTCCACTCTACCAAGCTGCCATGTGTTTCCTGGAAGAGGTAGGCTCATTTTCTCTTATTTACAATGTTTTAATACAAGAAAAAGTGAGTAAATGTACTCTTGGCCATTGTTAGATGATCGGAAATGACTTTCAACTTAACCCTTTAATGCCGTAGGGTATAGGATTCCCATGCCATTTACTACCATCTCGGCATTAAAGGGTTAACCAGTACATAAGGTTATTGAAATGAATTGAAAGAGATCTGAGATGGTAAATTGTTATTTGTTTATTTGATTTTAAAAGTCAGCTGGTGACAAATGCAATTGTATATAGAGCCTTCTGCTTAATCGGCCGCATTCGTTATTGGTTAACACGTTAATGATGCAGAGGAGAGAATGCTGTAACATTGGGCAATATTCACTGCAATTGTCAACTTGCTAAAAGCTTGTCAGCGTTACGTTAACAGCACTTGGCGAACGAGTCTAATTTTGGAACTCTCTCAATGAATCTGCTTGCTTTACTCAGTTGCTTGTTGTCATTTCAGTTAGGCTTATCTCTTTGCTTATTCGCCATTGGCTGTCTGGCTATCGTAGCGAACTGGTCCTATGAAGAAGAACTTTGCTAATTAACAATAATAATAATGTATTTGGCTAAATTCATTTAATGCATCTTAACCTTAGTGTGATCTTGTTCCAGCTTTTCTTAAGTCACTTTGATCTTTGATGTTTATTTTATTGCTGTAATCAATTAATAATTAATTATTTGTAGTGTTATAACTGCTGCTACTCAATGCTTACAGCTTTAAAAAATATCCTGTCACTTTTTCAGATTTCCCGCCTGGCAACGGAATACGCCAGCACGTGCATGTCGCCAGATGAGAACCGGAATGACAACGAGGAGAACGGAAACTGTTCTGTGACGGCGACCGTTCAGTCTGGTCAGATGGGTCAGCAGCAGTCATGCGATGTGTACGTCTGGGGAAGCAACAGCAGCCACCAACTGTCAGAGGGAGCACAGGAGAAGATCTCTGTGCCTAAGCTGGCAGCTGCATTTGTTAACGTTGTTCAGGTTGAAGCTAATTATATCCGGTATCGTATCATATGTATAGATTTATATAGCACCTCTACTTGTAGAATTACTATTCAGAGGTGCTCGTCAGTAAGATTTAGTTTAACCTACCAATGCTACGATTGATTATAAATATGAGTCATGCTCACTTCCTACTAACAGTCGCAATGAGCTTGTAATAAATAAGAATTTAGCGAATTAAGAAACGACATGACTTTGGATGACTGGATATAGAAAAATAATGAGAATAAATGGCTTTCCTAAATTTAGGCAATTCGCAATTTAGGTTCGGATTTTAATTGGGTTTTTTCTTTTCATTTTGATGGTTGAATTTTGTTTATATTTTCATTTTGATTTCAGTTTACGTGAAATGGAAATTCACTATTTTATTTTCAGTTTCTCTGTCAGTTAAATGAAATATCACTGGATCATATTTGCTGATCATAATTTTATGCTGATCTTTGACTGTTTGTGAGACTCGTTATAACATATAAACACTGTTTAAATCTTGTGTTATTTGTTCCTCTCAATATAGCTTGAAGCCGGACAGTATTGTACGTTTGGAATCCACCAGGATGGTTCTGTGACTGCCTGTGGGAAAGGGAGCTACGGGAGACTTGGCCTTGGAACATCCAACAACCAACCACTTCCTCAGAAGTTGTCCTTTGAACATGGCCTCGCCTTTCGACGCATTTCCTCCTCAAAGGGATCTGACGGCCACACTCTCGCATTGACCGCTGATGGCAAGGTCTACAGTTGGGGTGATGGTAGGTTTACTGTCTGTTACACAAGTGTTCGCTTTGTGTAGTGTACTAAACATTGAAATATACCACCAAATTACCTAGCGTTGGTAACATACGATAGTCACACGCATATGCACAAAACATTGCACATGCAGTGTTCTAGAATGTTCTCTTGACTTTTGCATCTTGGGAAAAGCTTGTTATCAGCTGTGGTAATTTTTTAGATAAAATATCTTCATTTTATTCTTCATTCAGAAGATTTCAGTAGTTTCTTGTTTTTCTAGAATGTTCTCTTGCCATTTGCATCTTGGGAAAAGCTTGTTATCATCTGTGCTCATTTTTTAGACGAAATCTCTTAATTTTATTCCTCATTCAGAAGAATTCAGGAGTTTCTTGTTTTTAGGTGACTACGGAAAGCTGGGCCATGGCAATAGCACAACTCAAAAATACCCGAAGCTGATCCTTGGTATTCTCAGTGAGAAGGTGAGGTTATTTATTGTCTGTTGATTCTGTTGGAAGTAAATAAAATGCAAATTATTGGCCTTACAAATACACTTAATTTTATGATTATCATTTGTACTTCTGTTTTGTGATAACTCATCCTATGCTGTATTTAACAAATGCACATTACAAGACATGACCTGGCAAAATTTTCAAAATCAGTAAAAAAAATTGTTCTGTGCTGAAAAGAATTATGTCAAATTATTCTACATTATATAAATTTTAAACTAAGGTTTCTTAAATTGGAAGTGGTTGCAAACAAATTGGCAAATTTCGATCGACGAACGCTGAATAAATGAATGTTGCACACTTTAAATCTTTATGGTTTAGATGTGTGATTGGGTCTAGTGTTGAGGAAGTAGAATTCAGTTATAGGTGGCTCTTGGGTGCGGTATGTGATCAGTGTTATACTTAATTTGAAGATAGCTTTTGTAAAACTCTTAAGAAATTCATGAAGTGTTTAGGCATTATTATAATAAATTTTTGTGCAATTTTATTGTTTTAGGTGGTGAAATGTGTATCAGCTGGGTACAGACACAGTGCAGCTGTGACTGAAGATGGGGAGCTGTACACCTGGGGCGAGGGCGATTATGGAAGACTTGGTAAATGACGGGATTGTGTGGGGGGGGTTGTCTCGAATTTAGTAATCACCCCAAACTGAACGTGCATTGATTACTCATTCTGCTGTATTTAGTTTGCTTACTTGAAATATACGCACTTGAAATGTACACATACATGTAAGTAAGCCTATTGAGGTCACTGCTCTGATGGTAAAAAATGTGGGGTGTGCTGTCTGATCTGTCTGTATATCTATCAGGTATGATTTTGTGGTGAAAAATGTTTCGGAAACTTCATTGATCGTTAGATATATTAGATTTTAAACTCTTGCAATTCACTGTGCAAAGATTCGTAACATTTGTTAATTGTTTGGCTTAACTTCATTGTGGTCATCTAACTATTTTGTAATTAGAGATCATTATAAATGGTTGTCGTCTAACATGTTTTTTTTGTCTTAACTCGTATCCATGAGTTTGAATTGTTCAGAGCATACCTTTGATGGGTACGACTCTATGGCAGTGCCTTGCAATTCATGTATTTTTTGATGGCTTAACCCTTTACCTGTTTGCACCGAGAATATCCGCTGAAAACACGGGCTTAACAGGAAAAATGAACGGGTAAAGGGTTAAAGTTGTTCTTACCTTCCCATGATTGTAGCGGATGTGATGGTTTGTTGTCTATTTCCGCAGGACATGGTGATGGAAACAGTCGGAACATTCCGACGCTTGTGAAAGACATCAGTGGAATTGGTCAAGTGTCTTGTGGCAGTTCACACACTGTGGCCGTATCGCAGGACGGCTGGTCAGTTTGGTCATTCGGCGGAGGAGATAACGGTACGAATGACCATTTTAGACTGATACCCCCTTCTCAATACTCACCTGATTTTGGCTTGGTTTTGATGATGATGATGATGATGATAATGATGACGATGATGACGATGATGATGATGACTATGTTCATTTATTGGCCATAGTGTAGGTACATCATTGGTTGGTTTATTGTGCATTGGTACAATAGAGTTGCAAAATATGATTTTGATGCCAATTGCCAGACGACTGTCGGCAGAGAAGTAAACTGAGCCAATATTGCATAAATGAGTCAGTATAACATTTAAGTCCATTTTTATGAAGCCACCAGTCTTCCAATTAACGTAGAACTTGGTCAGTCGACCAACTTAAATTAATTAGCCAGAAACATGTTTAGTTAATTTATTTTTGTATTGATTGCTTGACAACTGGATAGCCTTTAATAACCTGCATTAAGTGCTATTTTTACGTGATACCTTTGAGTTCAAATGTTCTATGCTTTGTAAAATAACAAAACATTAATCTTAGGTTGTGATGAAAAAAAGTGTTTGAAGGACAAGAAGAGCATTAACAGGTTGCGATGAAAAAAAGTATATGAAACAAGAGAATGACAATAATATGTTGCAATGAAAAAGAATTTGGTCAGTTTGAATGGAGATGATTGTTTTGTATACATCAGGTAAACTGGGTCACGGTGACACTAATCGAGTGTACAAGCCGCGAATAATAGAGGCATTGGCTGGCATACACATGAGAAAGGTGGCCTGTGGTAGCCAGTCCACGCTTGGATTGACATCCTCTGGACAGGTACAGTTTGCAACGTGTTTGAATAAATTGCTTATAGCACCTTTTGAAAATTTGAGAGTTACGGTTTCGAGCTAATTCATTTTCAATTGGTACGTTGATATTATCTGCTTCTGGGAATGGCATACTCAATACGCTCTTAGGATTTTATTGGCTTGGATTTTATGGACAAAGATTGCATGATGCTGTGAGATCCACATTAGTGTCTGGTATGCTTGACTCTTTGTCAATATGGTGGTCACTTGTTGGTGCTGGTGGCAGGGGCGCAACCAGAACATTTTCCTGGGGGGTGCTCAGAATTATTATTGTAAGTGCCGATGGTGCGAAGTAGCGGGTGCCAAAGGAACTTGCTTGATTGTGTAATCTTAAAGACCGAATGACCCCTTACCCCCCCCCACTCACCACAAAAACTCATCGGATTTGGAAAAATTGCATGGGTCACCTTTTTAGCCTGGGGGGTGCTCAAGCACCCCCAGCAGCCCCCTAGTTGCGCCACTGGCTGGTGGTGTAAGAAGGCTTCTGTGTTTAAAGCGACTTTTTGCCTGTAATATGTCCCTGAGGATGACAGGTCTGTCTTTTGAGCAGCTTTGAGGACAATTAAAAGAGCAAAGTTAAACACAATGCATTAATTATGGTCCACAGCAGATCAACCTAAAGTAGACAAGTGATCAAACTTACTATTTAGATTTGCAATATTCATGAATTCCAAGACAAGGCAGTAATCCTTATGGTATTATTATTTGATTTCTACTACAGATTATGAATAGGAATTTTTCAGAAAAAGTAATTATTTGCTTAGCTGTGCATATTGCATATTATATACTCTGCACCATTGATAAAAATTGTATAGGCTCTAAGTAGCTGAATATATTTTTATATATGCATAGACAAAGTAAATTCTTTCTTATGGAGCAGTTTAATTTTATTAACATCCACGATTTGATTGTGGCGTGAGGTTATATGCTTGTTTTTCTGTAAGTGTGTGCTGTACAGTTTTGGAATATTTTGATGCTATAGGTTTATGCATGGGGTAGCGGCCCCTGCATCGGGTGTGGCGTGGAAACAATCGCCCTTCGACCAAAGGTCATCGATGACCTTCAGAACGTCTGCATTGTTGATATATCATGTGGAGACAGCCATTGTCTGGCACTTAGCAATGGTATGTCAATTGTCTGGCATTGCAGTCATACGTACTGGTACTTATTAGTATGTCAGGGCTGCTCAGACTGCATGCAGTCCATAGTTCGTACTGCCAGCCTTTCCTTGTGGAACACGCGTGCATAGGTCCAAGAAGCAACTAAACTTTCCGTGCTTACAGTAATACTAGCAGCTCAGCTTAGTATTTGCTTGTGTCAAAAGTTGTGCTGCAATAAAACTGGCTGGTCTGTTTTCAATGACTTACATGTATATTGACAGTTTGCACAGCACAGCTGAAGTTATGTTGTCTATCTCACATCAGCTTTTCTGCTTCAAGCTGTTGAAAATGCCCACATTGCCCAGTACTTTAGGATGTAGATTTGTAGTTATTGTGGTTTCTGCTATTTTTAAAGTGGACTTTAATACTCATTTCTGGTCTAACTTTCAGTATCCATACCAGCATGCGAAAACTTTGCATCATAATTAACACATTGACCGCCTACACACCATGTTAAATGACTGGCTGTACTACGAGTTAACTCGTAGTAGGCGGTCAACGTGTTAAACAGGAATGCCGAATAGCACTTACATTTGGCTATTAGAATCACATGTCTCCATAAGACATTGAAACTCAAACACCAGGTTAATTACTGGCACCGAGATATGTTGCTTCATACTCAAGCCAATTGTGAATCTAACTCTAGTCACCTTATATTAAATTTAAAATTAAATGCTTGAATGCAGTGCAATATAAAAATTAAATATCTTCTTTTGAGTGGACCATGTGGCCATGACCCTGACCTTCACCCAGTCTCAACTTAACCTCAAAACAAAAATTGTTTGTTTAGCCCTACCATATCGCAATGCATGTCAAATGCCACTATATATATAATAAATTATACTGATCTGCAGCAAATAATTTTGATGTCTTATTTGGATATTTCATAATTTGAATATATTTCAAAGATTTGGATATCTAACAGCTCTTCACCTATGACTGACTAACCACATCTCCAAATTGCAAAGCTGTGTGAATGCGCACGTTTACAATTTTGTGACATTAGTTAAAAATAATTGTATATCAAAATCGTATTCAATAACTAGTCTATTACTGATATTCATTAGGAAAGACTTTGATCAATGCTCAATGATTTTTGCTCGTGCTGGATTAATTGGCCTTTCTTTGCCCCGCTTCCACAAGCATTTGAAACTCATTCTCTTTGATCATGGTTAGGTGTTGTCAGATGGGGGAGCACCTCTTAGGACTTTCTCTTGCAGTGGAGCTATATAAAATTATGATTGCAATTACGTGATGAAAGATTTTGATTTTGATCAAGTTATTTTTAGATAAGTGGGCACAAGTGTGAAGTAGGTCGGTTCTTATTTCTTAGCTAAATTTCTTAAGCGAATTACATGCAAAGCAGGAAATGAATTTCTGAATCTAGCTGCAAAGTCTCAGACTGTGAAAGAAGTAACAATTTAAAAGATAATTATAAGAGTCAGCCTTGCCTGTTTTTATAATTTTTGTTTAAGCTTGAATGCTTTTCTCGTTTAGAAATTGAATCTTTTGTTTTGTGCAGAAAACGAAGCGTATGCCTGGGGTAACAATGCAATGGGTCAGTGTGGCCTTGGCCATTGCCAGAGCCCGGTCGCAACCCCAAAGAAAGTTGTTGGGCTGCGCGGCGTTGGAATACAGCAGATTTCAGCTGGTACCTCTCACAGTCTTGCGTGGACAGCTCTGCCAAATGACCGGTTAGTACGGTATGTTTCCTTCCTTTTGACATACAGGAAATCTTAGAGAAAGGACTTTAGTAAGTTAGGAATTCAATTCTTCAGGTTTCGTTTGTTTTATAAAGTGCTGTATATTTTGGTTATGTGAGATGACAGCAGTGTGTACTCTGGAGCTTAGGACAAGACTATTTTAAGTCCGTGTGTTCTTAAAGTTTGATACGATTTAAAATAGTAATCCTAAAATACTTTTATGCTTTGTGTTGTTGTCATCGATAGCTGGTGATGTTAGTGGTGTAATTTTTCACTTCAGTTTATGGATGAGCTATGCTGGTGTTTCTTGAGGTTAGAAATTTGTTTTTGAGCTGTGTATTTACTTATGCATGTTTCTTCTTTCTAAGCAGCCACGTGGGTTCGTGGCATCGGCCATTCTGTGTGGACCTTCAGGAGGCGACCTTCTTGATCTTTCGACTCTTTCTCGAGCGCTATTGTGATGGTTTTGATGCCAGTGAACCTCCACCTCCTTTTCCTTCCAAAGCGTGAGTATTCAAGTACATTCCTGCCTTAAGTACTTGTTAGTACTGCAATTTTAAAGCATTGAATGCATTCATATGACTGCTTATTACGGTCTGTGTGTTGATGCTGTTGGTTTGAGTGGCTAGTATGGTATAGTTCAAAACAGGCAAGTGGTGGTGAAGGCTCTCAGTTGGTCAATTCATTGAGAATTGTGCAGGGTTGAGACCACATACACAGGTTATATAGAAAGACATAGACATCTACATTTTTTTATCACAAGGCCGACACTAATGCAACCTAAACCATCAACACTGATGACTTTGGTATGATTAAAAATACATTTCTTTAAAGTGACCTTAGTCGGATGTGCATATTATGATGTAACGTGGATAAAATAAATATTGTTTTACAATACTTACCTTAAGTGTGATATGGTTTTCAAAAATTTGTAGGGAGCACAAACACTTTGTGTTGTTGTGTTTGCGTCTGCTTGGGACACATCTGTCGTTGGCGTTGGCACGGGGTCTCGGTAGCGCCATCATGGGATCTCAGGCGAGTCTGCTGCGGAACCTTCTCTTCCGACTGATGGACATGAACACGCCGCCAAATATTCAACAGGTGCGTCCGCTTTTTCAGACATTGACTCACACTCTCACCTGTCATTTGTAGTTTTTCAACTGAGTAAATGTTTCAATTTTCCCTGATTGGAATCAGAAATCAGTTTATTTACGTGTTTCAATGCTGTTAAGTCATTGTTTGTTCGTTTTCCCCCACTTGCTACATTCAATGGTAATTGCTGCAAAAGTAATTTTTCCAGATTACTTTCTCTGCTGATGAACAGTTTGGCATTTTAATTGATGTGTCACTTGCAGAATTTGTGATTTCTTCTGTAATTTTACTGCTTGATCATGGTGTTCAGTTAAATTTAAAAATTGTTTCTCCTGTTTTACGTAAGTGCTTATGCATTTGAATCTTGCTTAATTGTGCTGGTGATGTTTGGTGTGCTGCAGGTGTTAAGTGAGACGCTGTTGTTAGGCGCTCCTCTGCTTCTGCCTCCTTTGCGAGAACGCATGGAGCTGCTTCACTCACTTTTACCACATGGGCCTGACCGATGGGATGCTTTGTCACGAGGACAGGTGGGTTTTATTATTATCACCAGCAGATGGCAGTTTCAGTATCATTCATCATGCTGTATCAAAAAGTGTTTTTAATGTGTCTTCAGCTGTGTGGTCCTGAGCAGTACAGATACAGATGATGATGAAAACTGCTATAGAAAAACTACTATAGAAAAATTATTATTGAAAACTACTATTGAAATGACCCTTCCGCAAGTGTATGTTAAACTGTTGGTGATATGGTATATAGGTTCCCTCCCACTTGAAAGCATCTTGTATTATTATGCATTTGAACTATAGATGACCTTTTTTACAAATATTTGAGATGATGGTAAATATTTTACACCTTTCAGTTTTTGTAATTGGCTTTATATGAGACCTCTGCAGCAGGCACCGATTGGCATGTCAATTGTTCTTTCCATTTTATCACTTCCACAAAATGTAGGCATTATTACATATGCTGTTTCTGTCATCTGGGAAGATATAATTTTAGATCCTGGACTGTGTCTGTTCCTTACCATGTCATTTTGTATGTGAGACAGCACTTAAGCCTTCTGGGCACCCTTAGTCTAAAGTTTTCAGGCTTCCCTGCTTTCATTCTGTCATGCCGTTTTTAAAACATTTTTATGGATTTGTTGATTGTTTGGTGTTGCTTTGTGTTTGTGTATAGAGGATGCAGTTGGACATCATTCTGACCAGCCTTCAGGATAACAGCCACGTGGCGCTGCTGCTTGGTTTCGGAGGCGGAGGAGGAGCAGGCCAGTCATCCGATGCTCTCGGCTGTCTCGGTAGAAAGGCTTCACAGTCGGATACTCAGCTTGCCGAGGTTCTGATGAAGACGCTCCTCAGAAACCTTGGCTTCCATGCAGTACGTCTAATTATTGTCGATCAGCTGTCGCTGGTTGGCCTCTCATGTTTTAGTTTCTTCTTTGTTATATTCCTCCTCCTCCTCCTGTTCATTGTTGTTCCGTTTATAGATGGAAATTGTTATCCTGTGTTTTTATATTCATCATCAACATCTATGTCTTCATCCAGTTCTTGTAATATTGCATCGACCGTGTAATCTTTCGTTATTATAATGATAAAGATGGCAATTTACAAGGTGCTGCAACCTTGCCATTACAACGTAACCTTGCCATTACAACGTAACCTTGCCATTACAACGTAACCTTGCCATTACAACGTAACCTTGCCATTACAACGTAACCTTGCCATTACAACGTAATCTTGCCATTACTAGGGCACTTCACAGCCAGATTACTGCAGGGTAGGCCTTGGAGAACAAGTGAGTCTTGAGCTAAGATTTGAGAGCTCTAGTCAACTGAGTTAGCTGCTTGCATTGTGCATTTATTACTGATATTTAGATTGGTATTGTCTGCAGTGTGTCTATGATGAATGTTATTGGGAGTGAATTATCTTTCAGGACCAATGTCTAAATGATCTGGACAAGAATTTTGATAAGCAGCCAGAGCATCAGCAGAAGTCAGATACCGCTGCACCACCGGAGCATTTGGATGACCTTTTGTCCTCTCTCCAGCGCCATCTGCTTGTCTGCTGCTATACCAATGCAGCGGATGAATCGTTGGTGAGTTTTACGTTGAAAACTAACCTAAGTATCTATCTTTGGTCATTGCAAGATAGGTTGGGTTTCAAATCCCTACCAGAGCAGGAAATTTGGTTCTAGATTTCTGATTCACCTGCACCCACACTGCCCTCAGTTTCACCAGCTATTGAAGACTGTGTTTCTCGCTTGGCCTAGTTCGTGAGCGCCTCTGAGCGGAGATCTCAAACGGGTGCTATATAAATTTAGATTAATTGATTGCTTGTTTTATGCGTGTGTGCATGTTTGCGCTTTTGTGTGTGCGCATTTATGCATGTGATTGTGTGCCTGTATACATACTAGACAGCTCTTTCAATATCAAAAACGCTAACTGCAGATTTTTATTATGTTCATTCATTCAAGTATTTATATAGCGCCTCTTCAAGGAGACTACTCAGAGGCGCTCCCGACTCCAGCACGGCCAAACAATGTTGTTTGTGTTGTGTCTGTAAAACTTCAGTTGAGTGTGTTATGTTGTTTCAGATTGCGCCTGCAATATCGTTACTACACAAGCACCTGTCGCTGGTCCTCCTATTGGCCACCGATCTCATGGGTCGGGCTGAGGTCCTTCTTCAAGACATACATGGCCTGCCTAGCTTCAGGGATCAACTGAGAGGTAAAGCACATCATCTCTGTGTGTTTCATCTTTATTGAAGGATATGGTTTTTTTGTTTCTTGTCATGCTTTGTTACATTGCGATATATTCTGTAATGACTTCTTTGAGTTACTTGCATGACGTTCAACACTGGCTTCTCTTGTGGACAGAAAATCCTTCTTGTTCCTTTGACTGGCAGAACCATGCTTTGTTGGTATTGAGACCCTCGACCTGGAATGGCTTCCTCCGTAGCTTTACCGATTTTTCATGACTTTCTCTCTTATGTTCTTTCTTACTTTAGGGCTGCTCCTTTAATTCTACTGGAATTGGGAATGCCTCTTAGTAGTTCAGTTGAAGGGTTATTAAATAAATGTTCAATATAAATGAATGAATGAAATGAGTGAAATCTTACATGCAAATGTTACTTTATTTATTTATTTCCAGAATTTGAAATATAGCGCCTCTTCAACGTAGGCTACTCAGAAGCGCTCCCGGCCCAACCACGGCTAGATAAGAGAATTTTGAGATTCTTTTAGGAACAGAGTGGAGTGACCCCTGGGATCTAAGCACAGTTCAACAGGGAGGCAACCATTCCAGGTTGTAGGACCAGCAACAGAGAACGAACAATGATGATAAAACCATACACACATGTTACTGTGTTACATGTTACTGTGTTACATGTTACTGTGTTACATGTTACTGTGTTACATGTTACTGTGGCTGTAGATGTGTTGTACAACAGTCCATCCGGTGCAATGCTGTCATTCATCGTTCACTCTCTCCTTCTGCTTCCCGTCTACATTATCCGACCGCTGCTCCACGAGCTTCTGTCTCTCCTGCCACTCCTCGATAAACTCAACCGGATGTTGCCTGCTGCCTCACTTCTTGAGGAACAGGAATTGGAATGGTCCATCCAAGGTAACTTCCGCGTGCACAGACGTGGCTACTTATTTGTATTCAATTATTCATGTTTATTATTGAAGATTTATGTAGCACTGCTTCAAGTTTAGTGTTCACAGCGAAACTCTCTGGCTAAAAATGAGGTAGCTATAGTTATTTTTCTTCATAATGTTTCAGAGCTTCTTCACTATTGTGGTTTTTGTCTATTTGTATCTTAGTTCAGATTTCTGCAATGAATGAATGACAGAAAACTGTCGGCCATTGAAATGCCACATTTTCAGAATTTCTTTTAAGTTCAAAGCCATCTCTTTGGTAGTCGGTTCTGTTGATTGAATGATCGATTGATCAATTGATTGATTGAATATCAAGTAAAAATCTGTCAATTTCCTAAGTCATTGTGTGGTCTGTGATACTAGTATCATCTGGTTTTTATCTTCTGTGTCTTTTTATTGTTCTGAATATCATGGTTCTGAAAATGTACTGCTATAATAATAATAATAATAATAGCCATAATTATGGATGGATCCAAGGTTTGACGAAAGGTTATGACAACAAAGCCGCTGCCATCAGCGAATGCTATTCTGGCATATTACATTATATTAGCAGATACATACATATATATATATATATATATATTTATATATATATACAATGTACATGTATATATTTGTACATAAATGCATACATATATACAGTGTTATACAGTTACACACACATACATATAAACATGTAAGCATGCTGGCTCTTAATTGGCATTACAGAAGCAGAGGAGCTTTCACTGCCAGCTGAATGCCAGTCGTGGGTGTGGCTGGTGGATGTCGAGAGAGCCTGTGCTTTACTAGTCGGCCGATGCCTTGGTGGAATGCTCAGCGGGGCACCACTGTCACGAGAGGAACGAGAGACTGGTCACTGGCTTGCCAGCCATCTCTTTGGCAGCGGCCTTCAACCTCTGACCATTGACCTTGGTATCATTGTTACTTATTGTTGCTACTATAACATTGTTGATTATTGTTGTCATGATAGCATGTCTACTATCAGTCTGTTATTATTGTAGCAGTTACTTAAGCTTTAAGAGTGCTGTGTACATCCTCCCTTAGATTACCATGCGTGCATTTTGGGTGCATGGTAAAACAAATGCCAGTAGTGGCCCAGTACTTACTGTTGTCATGAAAATTGTTGGATTCAGTATCCTTTCATTATTTGTTGGGGTTGTGGTGGTTTAATTGCTCTGATGTTGGGTTTGACAGCAGAGTAAACTACCATAAAAATCTCTGTTGTGGATTTGAACCCAGTCAATATGGTAGAGCTATGCTAGAATTTTTTTAAAGTTCAATTCTGGACCCTGCTGTCTGGAAATTTATGCAAATTTAACTATATGTAAAAAAATTAGCACTGACATTGTCTATATTTTATTCCACTAAATATCAACAGTTAGATATGTTGAAGGATTGAAGAATGTGATGTTATTTAAGACGAGCTCATTTTTAATGCCTCTTATAAATTATGGTGTTCTTGAAACACTGCAATTGCATTAGTGGCATTTTCATGTCATTGTAATTAATACCTACTGCATGATCTCATTGCCAGGCTTGAATGTAAGTTTCTTTTTTCATTATTTTTTAAATGGACGAAAATAAAAGGGTTGGTACAGCACATTCGGACCTTGTTCCGTATATTCTGCACTTGCAGACCAATTTTGAAAATGCTCTTTGACTCTCAAGTTATGTCTTGTACATTTTCATCATAACACACAGCAGAAGTCAGTAGCTAAGAATACTATTAATTTTTAACCCTGTACCAACCGCGGGTTAGGATTCCCATACTGTTTATTACTCTTCGGTTGTTAAAGGGTTAAAGTGACATTCTGAATAATTTATTGGATGCGATTGCTGATGTTTTTGCAGTTCGGATTCTGGAGGATCTGGTGACTGCGGTGATGAACGTCGAAGGTGAATCCGTTCTTCCGCAGGAGCTGGAGCAGACGCTGGAGTCGTCGGACGTCTGTCTGTGGCAAGTGGCGCAGGGATGCATGTACGAACCATCCTGCTCCATCTACCCTTCGATGCAGGATTATGCCAAGAACAAAGGTCTGTCTCATTCTCTGATGGACTGGCTACATGGATTATTTGACAGGTTGTTTGAGCTTCAGTCGGTAAATAGTGAGGTTAGGTGATCTCTTGTGACCTAAGCTATGCAGCCACTTTGTCAAAGCAAGAGAACCAGAGCCCTGAATGACTGAGCCCTCCAATCGGTGCAATGAGCAGTAGGATGTGATAGCACCTTGCATGGCTGCCAAACAGTTAAGTTCAACTCGCGCAATAGCCTGTGATCATCCGTTCTTAGTGTGATATGTAATCTTATTGCGTTCGTGCCAGTGTGAAAAAAATAAACGAAGGTCATTATTGTTACTACTCTTATTATAATTTTGATAATGATTATACCAGTAATTATTGTTATTATTGCTAAGTACAACCATTGATTTAAGCAGAATTGTCTTGGTGCTATATAGATTTGTTTTTCTTCTTAAGATTGGGACACGTGCGACGTTGAGGATCGGTTGCTCCATCTGGTGTCACGTTTCCTTCTTGCTGCGCTCATTAAGCACTGTGGACTGTCGAAGATAGTTTTTCGTCATCCCAGGTACAGAGGAGAGATTTGTCGATTATAATTATTAAGTTCCTTCAACTAAGTCTGCTGTGCTCCATTAAGTCTGTAAGCACATCATTGTCTTTAGCTGATTTTTCTAGGAATTCTGTTATTAGAAATGATAAAAACAGGGATTCGTTCTGTATGTCCAGAATAATGTTATTGTTAACAACCGCTGTTTATTGGTGATGGGTAATTATGTTTGAAGTTATTGTTATTATCATTGCTACTTTTATTATAGCAACTTTTTAATGCCATAAAGTGAAACTTAGGGCAAGGGCATGCTTGCAAACAAACCCCATGTTAAGGGGAAAAAGCATTTAAGTAAATCAGTTATCTATTTTGGAGCGAAATGTGTTTGGTTGTCCTAATTGGTCTTAATTACAGTGCTTTATAGCGCTTCTGTTACATAGTCTTGATGTACTAATGCAACCATGGTGATTTCTAGCTACTTTAACATGCGGATTTATTGTAAGATAATCTGTAATTAACTGTTTATTATGAAGGGAGGTGTATGTCGAAAAGCCTACTTATTCAGTTGCTTGTTAGGTAAATTGATTCTATTAGTTTTGCCTGCATTTTAACATTTTTAATCTTAACTTTAATTAGGCCCCCCAGAAATTTGCGCCAAGAAACTGAAAAAACTGCGCACCAAAAACGAGAAATTTGCGCCAATTTTGCGCAAGTTAAAAAATTACAATGTTCGTTATTTTTTTAATTGAATCAGTGTACCAAAGTATCCAACAGTGTTTTTGTCATTTAGTGCAAAGCTTTGGCGTTCTAGAAATTAGAAAATCAAGCAAAAAATGTAGTTATAAAGTTTCTATAACCATGAGATTAATGTATTCAGGCGATTGCAAAGAATTTTAATCTTGCAAAATTTACGCCCACCGAAATCTACGCTCATTACAAATAGGCCTACAACTTAAAGATGGTATTAATTATATATCATACGCCTATATTATAATAAATCACCAAGTTCAAAACGTGTTGAATAGTAGCCTTCCGTCTTCGTGTGCACGCCTGACGCCTTATAGATTAAATGCGTTCGATCTGTCATAAGCTGAGACAGCACGCGACGCTGCCGTGTGATCGCTTTGAGAAACTTCATATTTTATTGTGTGGCCGTGAAGTTCAGGAATTTTTTATACTTAAAGTTTTGTGCATTACTACTAAAAATAACGATCTTTAACTAAAAATTCCGATATAATTTCGTTCCATTCGGCGGCCGCCATGTTGATTATCGCCCATCGGTTTCGTTGCTATGTTGCACTGCCGCACACAGAAGTGATTTTCAAGTCAATCAAAGCCCAATTTAGATAAATTAGCAAGATTTTGTCAAAATTGCGCTAAAATTGCGCGGATTGGCAATTTTTGCGCTGTTGCGCGAAACCTGGAAATTTGCGGAAAAGTTGCGCTGCGCAAGATCGCGAATTTCTGGGGGCCCTATTTAATCTTTGACTAACTTTTAACTGGATAAACTGATGAAATGAATTGTTTGTTTCTGCTGTTGGGTTCTCGTGGTTCATTGTTTAATCAAATGCATGTTTCTCACTGATCTTTGCACTGTTGTAGAAAAGTGTCAAATCTTCCGATGGCTGAGGTCTATTTCTACATTTACAAAGTACGACAGCGGCTCTGGTCGACCCGCACGACCCGTCCGATGGTCGGTCGACCCATGAAGGACGGCTTTCCGCTGGAGGACAGTGAAGCGGAGAAGAACGAGGAGCAGGACAGAGAACGAGAAGAGGACAAGGAGAAGGATGGAGAGAAGAAGGAACGAAAAGATGATAGTCTTGTTGAGGAGGGTGGGTTACGACTGGCCGATGAAGTTTCAACAGTTCTGCATGCGATATTTTTTGTTCTTTTTTTATAACACCCACCTTCAGGGCAACTACTCAGAAGTGCTCCTGGCACCAGCATATTTATAAATCATGGTTTTGAGGTAGAGGTTGTAATGAACCCTAGGGAGTAATCACTGCGGCTGCCTGTTATCGTTCATACCTTGGCAGCACAAAATGCTGAGTGAGATTAATCTAACTTTTTGGTTTTTGATGTGACGTTTGTTTATACCTAACACATACAAGCGCTTTGATGTGAAAGGAATAGAATACGAATGAGTGAGATCTTAGTAATTACTTTTTAACATAATTATATAGTGGCATTGTTTAAATTTTCTGAATGAATGAATAAACGTGAAGCAAGCAGTGATTGTGCATTATGACAATGGTCCTATGTCTAAAATCTAAATAATTTGATTAGATTAAGTTATCTAGCAGTTGATCGTTCTAGTGATTGGTTTCTTTGTTCAACGGTGTTGGAGAGCATGTCAGTTGATGCATGTCAGCTGGCAGGTTATTGTTCATTCATTTCTTTGTTCTCTGTTTGATGCGATCTATTATGCGTTCATTCATTCATGACATCATTGTTTTATTTGTGCTGCAGAGCATAGTCGTGGACAGGGATCTGAAGGAACTGAAGAGGAATCATCTTATGAAGGCATTTGCAGACGTATCATCAAGAAATGTGTCTTCCTTCTTCTAGCGATACGACCCGCCATTTCAGGTGCCATTGCTTGTCACATTATGTATCAACTTATAAAACATTCTTTATCTGGGTAAATTTTGTAGCTAACTGACTGTTATCATTTAGTCGTCTGATCAATCAGTCAGTCATTCAACCAGCTGCAGTCAGTCACTCAGTTCTTCAGTTATTTAGTTTTGTGTTGATCAGTCTTGTTATTCTTATTGTTCGAAAGTTGAATCAGTGAAACTCAATCAATGATTAGTGTGTCCTTCGTACACTATTTCATTTTTAGACAAAAACAATGATTCACGAATTTTAATCCATGGGTAGTACAAATAAGTTACTTTGCCTCTTCGTCAAAGGATGTAACTATAACAGCAGCGACAATCTCTTTGTGCTGCATGCACAGTTTGCAATGGTGATATGTAGTTGTGTAAAGAAGCCCTAAAATGGGTTTCCTAAAGTCGTGTAATGTACTTGGTAATAGAAGATTGCGTGGCTTTTGGGATATCTTTAAAAAGGTACATTTTAACCAAATGACAGCACAAGAAATTCGTAGATGGTGAGTTTGCAGCATTAGTACGTCTGTTTTGTTTTTTACAGAGGATGACGAAATATTGTACGTCAATTCGCAGCAGAAACCAGATGAAGAGGACTTCATGGAACACAGTATGTTTTTATTTACCTACGTTTTGTTAAATCTGAAATGATAGAATTAAATATCTGGTGATTTAATCCTTTAAATGATTCGCTGCATTGTAGCCCAGTCACTTTTAGAACCTTAAACCCATTGTTAAAGGTTTAAAGCTAAGTATTACTGAATTTCTGTTGTGGGGAATTTATTGCTTTGATCTCATAAATTGATAATATTCTTTGACTGTCACAAATGTCATTTAAGATGTTCGTGTGATGCCTAACATGCTCTACAGTTTCATTTGTTGCATTTTCGGGCAAAACATGTTTTGAATGGCGATCTGAGTGCTAATTTGGTGTGTACTAAAACACAGAATAGATGATAGTTAAAGATTTGTTAACTGTTATTGGAATTTGGGTCATATTGGCTTCAAGTTATCACAGAAAATGGCAGAACTGACAATGGTTGTATAATTACAAATGCCTTTGTGGGTGCAGTGTAAGTATTTGTTTCTAAAGTAGTAAAGAGGTGTTTGATATGATTTAAACATGAATTTTTTTCTATATGTCCTTTTTTGTAAGAAGTTGAGAAAGGTCACTGATAGTTGAAGATTTGTTAACTGTAGGTTTTTGGGTCGCAAAGGTTTGTCAGTCACTCATTCAATTGAGTAAAGCGGGGAGGAGACCCGACCGACGACTCCAATTGGAGCGTAGACTCGGAACCGACCTGGGCTGGCGAACCAAAGTCCACCGTGCCCACCTTCTCGTGGTGCGACCTGTTAGTAACCTTTCCGTATGGAAGGGTGAACGAACGGGCACGGATGGCAAACGGGGGGAAGGCAATGGCAAACCACCCCTTATCTTCTGCCAAGAAAATAGTCATGGTGTATCTAAAGAGTGAATCAACGATAGTCACCAAAGGTGAGACCCTCAGGCCTGAGGGTGACTTAATGGCTACTGGGGATGAGCACAGTGTCGAGTCGGGAGATTCAGGCTCTAATGAAGCCACAGGACCAAAGCCGAAAGGACGTCCAGCGGCGGATATGACCAGGAAGCAAAGACTTGACATGAGCTGTAAAAAAGCCATGAAAGTCGGATCATGGAACGTCAGAAGCATGCAGAGTGGGAAGATGGACATCATCCAAAAAGAGATGGGAAGGATGGATATAGCGATACTGGGATTATGTGAGACAAAATGGAAGGGAAAAGGACATTTTAGTTGGAACGGTTTTAAGATAGTAATGTCTGGGCAGGATGAGAGGAGAAGAAACGGAGTAGCAATCATGTGCGATAGAACGAGCGCTGATGCGATAATGGGTTATAATACAGTTAGTGACAGAGTACTGAGTGTAAGATTTCGTGGTGGAAAGATCAACACAACAATCATACAAGTATATGCCCCTACAGCGATGACGACGGAGGAGGAGCAGGAAGCTTTCTACTTGGACCTGCAAGGAACAATTGACACAACACCGAGAGGAGACATACTGGTGATTATGGGTGACTTCAATGCGAAAGTTGGTGAGGACAGAAATGGAAAGGATGAAGTAGTGGGTAAGTACGGACTGGGTGTACGGAATGAGGCAGGGGAGAGAATGGTGGAGTTCTGTGCTTCCAATGAGCTAAGAATAATGAACACATGGTTCGAACAACCGAAAAGAAGACTTTATACATGGACGACACCGGATGGAAAACACAGGAATCAGATCGACTACGTGGTGGTGAACAAAAGATGGAAGAGCACAATAAAAGACGTAAGAACAAGACCGGGGGCGGATTGCGGAACAGACCACGAGATAATAGTGGCTACATTGCAGCTAAAGTTGAAGAAGATGAAGAGAGATAAAAGACTGACCAGTTTTGATTGCAAAGGCATAACACCAGAATACAGAGTAGAGATAAAGAATAGGTTTGAGATCTTAGAGACAGACGATACAATGGAAGAGCAGGATACGAACACGTTATGGACAAAGATAAAAACTGCGATCCAGGAGACTGCGGAGAAACATGTACCAAAGAAAACGTCAAGGAAAACTACCCCATGGCTATCCAAAGAGACCATTGAGGTGGCAATAGAAAGAAGAGAAGCAAAGAAGGAAGGGAACAGGGATAGGGTAAAAACCTTGAATAAGACCTTCCAAAGGAAGGCAAGGGAGGATAAAGAAAACCATCTAAAGGAAATGTGTAGGGAGCTGGAGGAAGAAGGAAAGAAAGGACGGACTAAAGAACTGTTCGCAAAGATGAAGGAAATAAAGAAGACAGCAGGCCCTAGAATGGGTTCACTCAAGACGAAGGATGGGAAGATAATAGGAGATGAGGAGGAGATAAAGGAAAGGTGGAGAGAGTATACGGAAGAGTTGTACATGGAAGATGAATGTGTCGAGAAGGAAAACATCAAAATAGAGGAAGTCGAAAACGAACCAGAGATATTGGAGGTAGAGGTGGAGTGGGCGATAAAACAGCTCAAGGACAACAAAGCGCCAGGACATGATGGAATACCTATAGAACTGGTAAAGGCGGGAGATGAAGCAGTGGTGAGAACTATTACAAAACTATGCAATCAAATCTGGAGAACTGGGCAGTGGCCGGAGGACTGGAAAAGGTCCGTGTTCATACCAATATTCAAGAAAGGAGACGCGAGAGAGTGTGGAAATTATCGAACGATAGCGATGATATCGCACACGAGCAAAATACTTCTCAAAATAATCCACAAAAGAATGGAGAAGACAATCGAAAGGGAATTACCAACCAATCAAGCGGGATTTAGGAAGGCGCGAGGAACGCGCGATCACATCGCCAATATAAGGTGGATTATGGAGAGACAGAGGGAATACGGGCAACAGGTGCATATGTGTTTTATTGACTACAGCAAGGCGTTTGATTGCATAGACCATACACTACTGTGGCGGACGCTAATTGAGATGGGAATTCCGAAGCATTTGGTTAAACTACTAAAGGGCCTCTATGTGGATCAAGAAGCGGTAATAAGAACTGAATATGGTGACACAGGGAAATTTAAAATAAGGAAAGGAGTGAGGCAGGGGTGCATTTTGTCCCCTTTCCTGTTCAATCTGTATGCCGAGAGAATTATGAGGAGGGCTGGATTGGAGGAGGCAACAGAAGGGGTAAGGATAGCGGGGAAAATACTGAATAATCTGAGGTACGCCGATGATACGACATTATTGGCGGGTAAGAGGGACGACCTAGTCGAGTTAATAAGAAGAGTCAGGAAGGAAAGCGAAAAGGCGGGACTATACTTCAATGTAAAGAAAACAAAGGTTATGACAACTGCAACATGGAAAAACTTTGAGGTGGATGGAGAAACGATAGAGGTAGTATCGAGCTTCACATTCCTGGGATCTATGATAGAGAAGGAGGGAAGAAGTGATATGGAAATAAGGAGGAGGGTAACAATGGGGAAAACGGCAATGAACGGTCTGGAAAAGATTTGGAAGGACAAATACGTGAGCAGGGAAACAAAGAAAAGACTGGTAAAAGCACTGATCTTCCCAGTCGTCCTATATGGATGCGAGACATGGACAAAGACACGGGATATGGAAAAGAAAATCAACGCGTGTGAGATGTGGATTTGGAGAAAGATGCTAAGGATTTCATGGACGGAGAAGAGAACTAACGAATCGGTGCGCGAGGAGCTCGGAATAGAGAGGGAGGAGACACTGCAGCAAACAGCAACTTGGAGGAAATTGAGCTACTTCGGCCATGTGATGAGATCTAACGGTTTGGAAAAGGAGCTGATGACGGCATGCGGTGAGGGACGGAGAAGATGCGGAAGACCAAGGAAGAAATGGTTGGATGAAGTACAGGAAAAGTCTGGCATGAGACTGGAGGAACTAAGAGAGGCGACTAGGGAGAGGATCAACTGGAGAAGATGCACCAGGGCTTTCGCCAGAGCTCCAGTAGCTGACGGCACCAGGTGACCAGGTGAGGTTTTGAATGAAGACAGCTGAATTTGTTGGACATTGTTTGGTCTTTGTCAATTGCAGCGATATCCGATCCACTGGTTGGTGCTGCGAGGCGACAGTCGGCCGTCACGGTCAACCGAATCCAACAGCCGAGTCCTTCGTATGGAAGTGACACGCAGCTGAACAGACTGCCAGAAACGGATGTCCTTAATCTGGAAATGGAGGGACGATCCACTCCAGCTGTTAGTATGCCGGTTTCTTTCAACAGTTCTGTGGCTGTCCACAGCACTTGCCGCATCTTTATGAGGACAAGTACTTAATTCACAAGAGAGGACATCTTTTCATGCTGCCTATTGTTAAATCTAAAATTTTTGAAAGAAGTTTTGTTAATCAATACGGTACATCGTTAGTTATACTTAGATGTGCATATTTCTTTATTATTGGTCAGTGTTATTGTTTGTCAAAACAATCAGTAAACATCGTAATGCATGTATGTTTGTCAGATGCAAATAAGGGGTACTTACTGACTACCTACCAGGACCACCATGTGCTAAATGCAATTGTAATCGTAATATGGTAAGTGCATATTTATTTAGCTGATATATCGAGGAAACTCCTCACAGGGTGCTACACAGGGCCCCGATCAGATAGAATGGTCATCGATTGGTTAATTAATTATGGGGCAGAGAATAGACAGTGTAATTGATCAAAGGTATCAATGAAAGAGATGAAGAAATGCTAATAGTGTGAGAGGCAAATTGATTAGCTGAATTATATTGAATTTTCATTTTGTTTTATGTAAACGTGGTTTTGTTTTAGGAGTCTTCTCTTGGATACAGGTTGTCCGCTGAAGAATGGCAAGGTTCGTTCTTTAATTCACTAATTAATTATGATTTATATTAATTTATTTCTAGTTATGCAGAAATTATTTTAGCGTGTTTACTTTTATTAGATGTTTTTATGTCTTCAAATAATTTTTTCATTCGATACTAATCAGTGATTTATTGAATTCATGTTGTCTTTTGATTTTATTTTAGTTTATTCAATAGAATGCAATTGGATGCATTTATTACATCTGACCAATCAAACTTTGATTAACAAATCTCTCATGTCTTTTTTTATATTGCTGTGCCTGGGCTAGAAGCGCTCCTGAGTAGCTTTTTGAAGGGGCGCTGTATGAGTTCATAGAATGAATGAATGAAATGGCTTCGGTGTTGACTAGATTTTCATGTTGGAATTGTTCATACATGTGAAAGTGTACAAATCAGCGTGCAAAACCTGTCTTTACGCTAGGTCAGCATGTGGGCAGTCTTCAGGCTGTGAAGGAGAGCTTGAGACGAATGCGCTGGCGACACGAGAGACTCAACAACATGTCGATGCCGGCCTCCACCACCGGCTTACACGACGATGGTCACCGCTACTCGACATTCCTCGATCAGCACCTCCATCATCACGACCGTGCCCTTCAGCGCATTGCCAGTGAGCTTATCCAGTACGCTTGGGACTACGGGAGTTTGGAGGGAAGTGGCATCCTTCTCCTGCCGCACAGCACACGTAATAATGGGGGAACGAGAGAGAATGATGAAGGTGGGCTCTGTACCGAGACGAGAACCATCTCCGTTGCTATGTACCACCAACAACAGAGGGCAGAGGTTTGGTTTCTCATTTCTTGACTGTTGTACCTTGTGGCTGTTACTTTTATTGTCGGATTTTACACAGCAGCTATTGACTTTTAAGGGGCTCAGTGCTTAGCTATATATAGTTACCGAAGCAGGTTACTATGTCTGGGAAACTGATGTGTGTTGTTCCACTCTCCACTTGGAGGTGCAGATCTGGCAGACAGTCAAGTGCAAATAGATGGTGTTGCATTGTCTATGGCCATTTCAAATTGGAATACAAACTCCATTGAGTGCCAACCCATCATTAAGATGCATGTTGCTCAAAACCAAGCTAATATATATTCAGTAATCAGTTTATCATAATCGCAAATTTATATAGCGCCACTCGAAGAGGAACTCGCTAGCGGTACAGTTGTGATAGGCATGAAAAGTGTTGGCATTGTTATATTGCATATTGTTATTGTCCAGTCTGAGTTTATCTAGACTTGTGAGGCTCTAAACAAGCCAATTATTAAAATCATCGCTGATTTTTTTGTGGCAGTCACGACTCGAGGCCCTGAATCAGATCCTGGAGATGCTTTCCACACAGAAGGAGAAATCGGAAATGGTGTCAGCATCCGAGCGACCAGGTTGCCCATTCACGTCCACTGTGCCAATTGTGACCTCCACGACGCTACTCAATTCTGTCCACCAGCAGTTCTTGACCGGGTGTTTTGGATTAGGAGCCCTCAGCACGGACTTAACGTCCAGTTCACAGCTTTACCACTATCAGGTCAGTCGGCTCTGGTTATTTTTTTCTGTGCACATGTATTTCTGTGAAACATGAGGTGAGTGAGTATTGATTGATTGATTGATTGATTGGTTGGTTGGTTGGTTGATTTGTTGATTGGTATGTTGATTGATTAATTGATTGATTGGTTGATTGATTGATATTCAATGATTGTAAGACCATGTAATCAGCTCTTATGTCATGCTGCTGTTGCGGAATTGTGTTATGAAATGTTTTCTTGATATTTTATCATATACGTGTTTTAACTCTTGACATCCACGTATTTTGTGTGCTATCAAGGTGTGGAAGTTATATATTACAGGCAGGCTGTGTTTTTTACAGGTTATACACTTTTGACAGAAAAATTATGTAGTAAACCTCAGTTAGAAGCAGTAATAGGTAAAAACTTGGTTTGGAAGCTTGACTTCCCAACACTCATCCATCAAAGAAAAAATAGAGTATTGGGTATTGCGTAAGAATGTGTTGACTTAATAAGAATGAATTGTTTTGAATGTTTGTTAGGACTGCATCCATGCCGCTGGGTCTACAACACAGCAGGCGATCCAACTGGTGGTTCATCGTATCTACGAGTATCTTGTCTCTGCGTTGGCTCAGAAGCACTGCACTGGAAACTGTGGAAAAGGTTAGAAGGATGATGGATGTGTGATATGTAGTTAGACAGCATAGGTGGCCGTCAAGTGGATGGGTGGTGGGTGGCTGTTATGGAGATGTGGTGGGGCGCGGTGGTGTAGTGGTGTGTAGCGTGTACATTTTATCAAATTAACTATTGTCTGTTTATTTTAATTACACAATTATAGGTACCTAGTATAAGACAGATAATTACCAGTGGCATTAGTTAATTCAGTGGCTATTTATAAAACTTAATTAATTCATGACGCTGAAGGTGGACGTGACGTAAGCTACCCTGACGTAATGCGACGTCGCTTAGCAACAACGAGGATGACAACAAATGAGATTAAAGGTTCGGGTCTTTAAAAAAAAAGAACCGTTGGATCAGTTAGAGGAAGAAGGCCGACGGAAGAAGGTTTCGAGTTGTGGAGACCTGATCGTAGGGTCGTGGTGAGAAGATTCGAGTCGTCTAGATCGAATCAGGAGGACTTCGAGTTGTCGTAGTCGTCAAGTGTAGTTGGGTTGTTATACCCATTGCGGACACTACGTCGGACTGCATGAGTCGAGTGAATGTAGTTGAAACGACTAGTTTAAGGTCGTTGTGCGTTGGTTGGAAATAGTAGCGAACGGTTGAGCTTCGGACTATGAACTGTGACTGTTGAATTTGGAAGAAGGAGTACTGTTATTCGTCTTCACCAAGTCTTCACCGTTGTTTGGAAGGACTTAGAAAATTGCACATCGTCGAGTATAAAGGCAGGTTTCATCCAGCTAAATTTATGCTGGATATCCCTGTATTCGAACTGTTATCTACGGCAAGTTAACTCTACGAGCAACAACTTGACAGCCGTCAAGTCTACGTCTTGGTCGAGACAACCGTCAAGTCAACGTCTGTGTCGTCGGTGAAGTAGCGACTACTGGTGCGAATCTACATATGCCGTCCAGCATCTCCGTCTTCCGTGTCTGAACTGTCCGTGGAGAATAACCAGTCAAACACAAGAGAAGAACTATCTGAAGAAGCAGATAAGACTTCAAAATAATATATTTTAATATAAGCATGCCACTGTAGGTAATATAGGAATTGTGAATTTGTATATAATCTAACTTAACTTTATTTTAATATATTCACAAAATCTACAAGTTGCCTTTTGTCATGATGTTTGCTAGAATTGCAGTAAAAACCTTGATGTAATGTAATCCAAGTTCCCGATATTCATAGTCATTATAAAAGTATTAGGCTGTCAGCAAAGACTATCGTAGGAAGTCCTATTTCTGCCAGTATAGTGCTACATGGTGGCGTTGTTGCCTTGAAGCCGGAAGGTTCGAGGTTCGAATCCACCTCACCGCGTAAGGACCTTCGGCAAGTCCTTCACTCACAATTGCTCAGCGCTTCGGCGTGAAACTCTGATGCAGTGTCCGCTCTGCATTCGGGAGCGCCTCTGAGTAGCGAGAGCTTGAAGGGACGCTATAACAAGTGCACATACAAACAAATATATTTTATTATTGCCACCAACATCACCACCAGGTGTTAATAATTTTTTAGGTGTTCAGCGTCGCCAGCTGCTGACGATCTTTGCGTTGAGCGTTAAGTATCGTGCGGTCGACGTTTCGCTCGCCGTGTCCTGTGGAATTCTTCCGCTGCTCTTCCGCCTCTGTGGGTCGCCGGGCGTCGTCATGCAGACGGGCATCAGTCTGTTCGATGGCGCCGGTCACGCCAACCTCGGCGCCATTCTCAAGATGTCTTCGATGAACTTGCTGCAGATCTTGGCGATGACGGCTAGGTTTGTGCAATCCATAACTGATCAATACAGAGCAATACAGATCAATACAGATCAACACAGATCAATACAGAGCAATACAGATCAATACAGATCAATACAGATCAACACAGATCAACACAGATCAATACATATCAATACAGATCAATACATATCAATACAGATCAATACAGATCAATTCAGATCAATACAGATCAATACAGATCAATACAGATCAATTCAGATCAATTCAGATCAATTCAGATCAATACAGATCAATACATATCAATACATATCAATACAGATCAATACATATCAATACAGATCAATACATATCAATACATATCAATATGAGATCCGATATCATCTGTTTAAATCGGTTCTGATTTATTCTAGGTTTTTTAAAGCACTGTTTTATGTATATTTATTCCAAGGCTTTTTTAACGTGCAGTTGTACAAAAAATATGCAGTTCAAAATGGATTTGTTCTGTTGTAGAAGCACATCTGTACAGTTAAAACTAGCAAAAAAGGTCATTGTCCTCCAATAATATTGGAAGTAATATACCAAGGATGATGGGAAAGGAAAGAAGGAGTTGTGCAGTTCTAAAAATTCATCAAAAACGGCCCTTATTTATTTATTCATTCATTATGATTGGGAAGTTTTATGTAGCATCCCATGCAGATGATTCACTCATGGATGCTGCTCAATAGGACTCTTACGAATAAAATAGAGCATAGTGGAAGGGCGTCTGAGCACTAGGTGAAGTGTCGAAGGGAGGCCATTCCAGGTTGCTGGGCCAGCATTCAAGAATGGTCGGCACTGCCTGGTTAAGGTCCATGAGCGACAGACAAGGAGTTTGGCTTTTGCCGATTAACAGAGTGAGCCTCAGTCCCGGATGACCGAGGTGGAGCAGCATTTATATACTTAACCCTTTACCTGTTTGCCCCGAGAATATCCGCTGAAAACACGGGCTTAACGGGAAAAATGAACGGGTAAAGGGTTAAGGCATGCTCTTGTTAAGGCATGCTCTTGTCTGTCAGTATGTGAAACAAATCTTTAAACCAAGGTGGATGACCAAGGTGGAGCAGCATTTATATACTTAACCCTTTACCTTTACTATATGATTGCTTCTTTGTCTTATGCTGGTTTAGCATCTCTTGAACCTTCTCTATATAATTTTAAATAAATTATGAATTTATTTAGTGATTATTGGTATTACTGTTATGTATAATACAGCACATGTGCGGACAAGTTGACGACCGGCGTCCTTCAGTCGCTTGTTGACATCCAATGGCAACAACTCTATGCAATGGTCCGAGCGCTTTCGGTCAACGTATCCATGGCGGATGTCAACGATGACGATGGCAACCGGTTGTTGGCTCTGGAAGCCGACAGCTTTGAGGAGAAGGTCAACAAAGAAAGTGAAGGTGGGTGAGATGTGTGACTGCATTGAATACCTGTTGTTGAGATGGATTGAGATGTGTCTTAATGGGTTCAGTCCTTTATATGAATGATAGATTTGATGCCACAGGATAGAAATTCAAATACTATTACTGGGTGGCATTATTCAATCTCTGAGGTTTTGTGCATTTCTTTCAACTTCATGTCTGATATTAGATTGTGTATTGTATATTATTGTATATTATTGTATATTATTGTATATTATTGTATATTATTGTATATTATTGTATATTATTGTATATTATTGTATATTATTGTATATTATTGTATATTAGATATTAGATATTAGATATTAGATTTAGAATGAAAGCAGCTTTACCTTTTGCCCAACCAGCATGCAAAATTGGTGTATGTCCAACATCTTTGCAATTATACCGAAACTAACATGGGTCTACTGCTTTGGTTGGTTAGTCTTAGCTTAGTGATGCTAAACAAAAGGCAGGTGTCTTAATTTGTCTTAATTTGGTGAATTTTTGATGTTGAAAAGTGTTTAGGAACTGTTGTAATTCACCCAAACTGTTCTCAACAAGGCTAGTAATGTCAGTCAAACTTGAAATGGAAATGCTTTTCTAAGCTTAATTTAACTAGAAGTACTAGAATGATATTCATTAAGGCTATAGACACATTTATCTCACCTCAACCAAATAAGGCGTAAAAAAAATTGTTGTGTTTCCGGTAACGCGACCGACCCATTTTTAGGGCCGCGACCCAAATATTTTTGTAAAAAATTTTTATTAAAAAAAATATTTTTGGGGGAGAAAAAAATTTTGTTTCAAAAAAAAATTAATTTTTTTTCAAATTTTTTTAAAAACATTTATATTGACATAACATAAGAGACGTCAGCAAAATGAAATTAATAGGACTGTTTCTAGAGCAGTTTTAGGTGCAGACAGTCGGGAAATAGGCAGTTTATACTTGCTTAGAACACGTACTTTGTTTCAGTGTGCAAAAAAGACTAGTGGGGTATACTTTTTCGGATAGTCGCTGCATAAAAATATTTTACAAAATAAAAATATTTTCCGACCTACCTACCCAATTTTTTTTAGCTCTGTTACCGGAAACACAACATATTTTTTTTTGGCCTAACTTTCTAGCATGCGCAGTCAGTAAACCACTCTAATACATTGGAAATGCCAATGTGTTCCAACAAATTACCTTGCGAATGTATACATGACTACCGGTACATTGTTGCAAGTTCATCATCTAAACCAGCAATCAGTTTGTTGAAGGAAAGCACCTTTTGGCAACTTAACGGTACCTGACCCTTGCTTATGGGTACAAACTCAGAATTTTGTAATAATAATAACAATGACGATTTCTATGGCGCCGTAACACAGCCATGCAGTTACAAGGGCGCTGAATAAGGGTTGCAGAGTAATTATCATCTACCAAGATTTGCTGGTTTCTTAAATTCAGGGCTTGTGGACGTGCATAACTCTGAAATTGCACTCGGCGATTTTCTCGTTTTCCTGACCCGTGTTGCGTCGTCGCTGAAGATTCAAGCAAAGATGACGACCCTGAAATGGACGCAGCTGCTCCTGAAACTCATTGGCCATGATGAGGAAACGGGTATGCACGTTCACGACCAGCATGGTCTTCTATTGTTGGCTTGCTGCGTTATTATCACCATGCCCTTACTAACTCAGAGTCATTGCTCCACTCTGTGTTAACCCTTTAATGTCGAGATGGTAGTAAATGGTATGGAAAATCCTATACCCTCCGGCGTAAAGGGTTAAAGCAACAGCCATCATATAACTCTTTTCAGAACAATAGTTGTCACATGAGTCTTTGTAGGAGCTATGTTCTGTTAAGAGTTCTATGTCAGGAGGTGAAAGAGTGTGTTGAGAAACTTGTAGTAGTAGTATCTTCGTTTATTGAAATCTACATGTCAGGCCGCATCCACGTACAGATTGCACGAGAAATAAAATTGTTGCTAACATTATTCTCATAAGAAAAGGTGGTTTGTTAACTATTTTACTAAACTAAATAATATATAAAACTAATTATGTATCACCTGGTCACCTGGTGCCGTCAGCTTCTGGAGCTCTGGCGAAAGCCCTGGTGCATCCTCTCCAGTTGATCCTCTCCCTAGTCGCCTCTCTTAGTTCTTCCAGTCTCATGCCAGACTTTTCCTGTACCTCATCCAACCATTTCTTCCTTGGTCTTCCGCATCTTCTCTTTCCCTCACCGCATGCCGTCATCAGCTCCTTTTCCAAACCGTTAGATCTCATCACATGGCCGAAGTAGCTCAATTTCCTCCAAGTTGCTGTTTGCTGCAGTGTCTCCTCCCTCTCTATTCCGAGCTCCTCACGCACCGATTCGTTAGTTCTCTTCTCCGTCCATGAAATCCTTAGCATCTTTCTCCAAATCCACATCTCACACGCGTTGATTTTCTTTTCCATATCCCGTGTCTTTGTCCATGTCTCGCATCCATATAGGACGACTGGGAAGATCAGATGTATATAAAACTGAATATAGTGTCTAAAACTAAATCTTTCTGGTTGACTTTCTGGACTGAATGATGATGCCATTCGTTATTGTTTCTTAGGCTACCCATGACAATGCCATTCGTTATTGTTTCTTAGGCTACCCATGACAATGCCATTCGTTATTGTTTCTTAGGCTACCCATGACAATGCCATTCGTTATTGTTTCTTAGGCTACCCATGACAATGCCATTCGTTATTGTTTCTTAGGCTACCCATGACAATGCCATTCGTTAAATTGTTTCTTAGGCTACCCATGACAATGCCATTCGTTATTGTTTCTTAGGCTACCCAGACAATGCCATTCGTTATTGTTTCTTAGGCTACCCATGACAATGCCATTCGTTATTGTTTCTTAGGCTACCCATGACAATGCCATTCGTTATTGTTTCTTAGGCTACCCAGACAATGCCATTCGTTATTGTTTCTTAGGCTACCCATGACAATGCCATTCGTTATTGTTTCTTAGGCTACCCATGACAATGCCATTCGTTATTGTTTCTTAGGCTACCCATGACAATGCCATTCGTCTTTGTTTCTTAGGCTACCCATGACAATGCCATTCGTTATTGTTTCTTAGGCTACCCATGACAATGCCATTCGTCTTTGTTTCTTAGGCTACCCATGACAATGCCATTCATTATTGTTTCTTAGGCTACCCATGACAATGCCATTCGTTATTGTTTCTTAGGCTACCCAGCCATTAGCAATCTCCGAACACGTCTGCTTGGTTTGCGTCTGCTCGAGACGATCTTGCCTTCGTCTTCATCGAACAACGATTGTCAGAACAAGCAAGAGGTTTCTGTCTATCTAAATATACTACAGCAAGCTTTCATTTGTGCTCAACCATAGTTTCATCAGATATTGAAACTTTTATATTTTAGGGGTATTCTAAACACCTAATAATAATAATAATAATTACGACGATTTATATGGCGCAGTAACACAGCCATGCCGTTACAAGGGCGCCTTACACCGGATAAGCCCTAGATAAGCACCTATGATTTGTTATTATTTCTTTGCTGCAAAGATAGAGTTGCTTTTATCATATTGACTCATGGTCGTCTTGCAAGTTGATAGGTTGCAATTTGTTACTGTTAGTATGATGTTCTTCTCAGGCATGCACATGAGTTTTACTTACATGCATTTTACTTTGGCGTGTAATGGCGTAGCCGCGTTGCAGCATCAAATATATTGTCGTAATTGTGTGGCCCGTGTATCATATTTTAGACTAATGAGGAGTCTCTTTAGATGTGTTCAATGCCACGCATGCTTAGTTTTGCTTTCTTAATCTTACATGCATGATCTCTTTGCTTTGGATGTGACCATGTTAATTATTATTCGTTTCAGGTGACCGAAATCCTCCTATCCAACCTCGGCTATTCGATGTGGACCTGGCCGCAGCTGGAGGCCATGCGCTACATGCGCCAGCAGAAGGACCACCTCGAGAAGGTCATGACCTCCATGTCGCAGCCAGCCGAGTCAGTGCTCGCTAGTTGCGAGGTGCCAGTGCCGTCTGCTCTGAGGAGCAATAACAGCCGAGCGCTGCTCGACATTTCGTTTGATGCGGACAAAATGCTCAACTGTTCGATTGAAAATGGCCAGACACTTGTGCATGGAGCTGGCGGTCGAGGGTATGGAGTGGCTGGGGTTCCAGTGTCTAGTGGCTGCTACCAGTGGAAGGTCAGTAGGTCACTTCGTTGATTAAATTCCTTTTCCTTTTTTGCTTCTTTAGCTAGAAGGGTACAGAGAGAAATTAAAGTCATTAATGAATCACAATACTGATACTATTTGTGTCCTCGTTCTCGTAAGCTTAGAATTCCACTTTTGACCTTCTCACAAGAAAGGGTTTCATTACTAGAATCCTTTCCACTTATTAAAATTTGTTTGGCACTATTTTTCATGTATATTAATATGCTTTATTATTATTATTTCTATGTGTCATATCGCATTATTTTTCGATGTCCATTTTGTGTTTGCATTTAAAGGAGTAATAAAGAATATACTTACTTATTTACTTAACTGTGCATTCTGCTGTTTTCACAGTTTCTGATGGTGAAGGAGAATCGTGGTAATGAGGGTACGTGCGTTGGTGTCTGCAAATGGCCGGTCACTGACTACAGTCACCGCACGACATCGGACATGTGGCTGTATCGAGCGTACAGTGGAAACCTCTACCACAACGGCGAACAGAGCCTCACTCTGACGAGCTTTACGCAGACTGATTACATTACGTGTATACTAGATGTCGACAGCAAGACACTTTCCTTTGGCAAGAATGGAGAGGTAGTAGCGGAAATGGTTTAGATAACTTCTGACAATGATACTGGAATGGTCTTTCTTTTGAGCTACGCCTACATCCTGGGACTCTACCAGGATCGTTTCTTACTAAACTTAAAACTGTTCTTTTTAGGCGTGCTGGAGTCGGGAGCGCCTCTGAGTAGTTTTTTTTTACTTGAAGGAGCGCTATATAAATGTCCGAATGAATGAATGAAGATGATCTGATAATATTGCAGTTGCATCTATGCTCTGAAGCGCTTATATGTCACAGCATCTGTTGAAGGAAGGAGTTTGGGTCGTAAACTTTTATTGTATTGTGAGACGAGGTGGCCAATTGGTTAGAATGGTTGGCCTGTAGCGCGGAGAGTACGGGTTTGATCTTCATGCGAGGCGGTTACTATGCAGGGACTGTGAGCACATTCTTCACACACATTTGCTCTGTATATAATTGAATTTGCTCCGCCAATGTTTGTGTGTGTGTGTGTGTGTGCAATTAAAAACTTTTTAAGAAAGTCATTGTCAGATTGCAGTTCTATCTATAGACGTATATATTGTGTCTCACAGTGCACTCCTATCAGAAGCACTCCCAGTGCAAGAGGCTCTGAAAAAACGAAGGTGGTACAGAAACAATGAATATAGGCGCTTGGTCCACTAGTTAGCAAGGAGGAATGTGTCATGTAATATGTATGATTTCATGTATGATAATATAAGTAATTCTGCTTTTAGTGTAATGATTAACTGTACTTCCTTTGTACTATGCAGGTTTGATTGTCTGTAGTTGTTTTGCTGGATGATTAGTTAACTGAACTGGGGTTTTTTCAGGAGCCAAAGCTGGCATTCGAAGATGTGAATGCCGCTGAGCTGTATCCATGTGTAATGTTCTACAGTAGCAATCCAGGAGAGAAGGTTAGCACTGAAACACATATCATGGACGCTTGTTTATCTGGTTGTCTTAGATGCATTTAGCAGTGCATGCAAAGAAACATGTGTACAAGAGTTTTAGATTGCGCATGAACTAATTCTCCATAATTTTCTAGTCTGGTTTTTAAATGCAATCTCTTCTCTGTTCAGCTGTCTGTGAGTTGACAGATAAATGCATGATAGTGTCATCAATTGTTGACTTGTGTATTTAAGAACCCTTTGAAATGGTATAATATAGCATGATGTCTTATCTGATGTGACTTTCCGCTTCGGTGACTGCGCTTTCTCAGTGGCCGGTCCCAAGATATGCTGGATCAGTCTTCCTCCCGCCCTGTTAGCGGCTGACCCACATGTTGCATCATCGCTGAAAATTCAAGCAAAGATGACGACCCTGAAATGGACACAGCTGCTCCTGCAACTCATTGGTCATGATGAGGAAACAGATATGCAAGACTTATTTATTCTATAAGGCCTATCCTGCTGTTAGTTGTACATGTATGTGAGGCGCCATGGTAATAACTTGACAGGGTTACGGCACCATAGTCATTGTTATTATTGTTATCATTGTTTTTATTGTTATCAGGTGAAGATCAGTGATATGCAGTTCCGAGGTCTACCGGAGACGATGCTTCCGGGTGACCCGCACTGCGCCCCGGCTCACGTCGTCATGGCTGAGTCGCTGGCCGGAGTCTTGCGGTCGCTGCACCGGAACGACTCGTGGAACGCAACGGTAAATGCAGCGATCCTGTCGCGGCTTGCTGTTGTGCGTCGACTTGTGGATCAGATGTCACTGGAGGCTGGAAAACAGACGAAGGAGGATGAGCGCGGAGGAGAGCAGGATGAAGAGGAAGAGGAGGAGGATGGCAAGGAGGGAGATGAAGAGAATGATGCGATGACGAGTGCGGAAGAGAAGAAAGACTCACCAGGTAAGCTGTGGTTAACCCTTTAATGCCGAGATGGTAGTAATGGTATGGAAAATCCTATACCCTCCGGCATTAAAGGGTTAATACGTTTGGCAGATGAGTACAACTGAACGATTATTATAATGTTTGTGAGAAGTTCGTTAACTAATTAATGCCGGAGGGTATAGGATTTCCCATACCAATTACTACCATCTCGGCATTAAATGGTTAACTCAGACTTAAATTAACTCCGACGGACGACCATTCGTGCACTTTTCACGCCAGAGTGTTACCGTTACCCTAAACCCCTCCCCAGTTGTCACTTGAAACTGATCAGCCGTTGTTTTTATGATCTTTTGAAGAGGAATTAATAGAGAAGAAGCTGAAGAGAAGGAGACGAAAGAAGAAAGACAGTCGTCAGTTTGAGAAAACGGAAGAAACGACGCCAAAGGATGAGAATGGTGACGTAAAATCCAGCATTCATCTGGATTCGCTTGAGGGACTGAGTAAAATGGTAATTGTTGTGCGTGTATAATGTATATCTGTTGTGTTTTTATCAAGTTTTAATTGACAGAGATAAAATGTTTTGTGTGTAGACTAGCATTTGACTTGCCCTTTTTGCCTTTAGAGTAGAGTTTGAATTCTGATAATGAAGCACAGTTTTTTTTTCTAACAGCCTGGTGCTGGCATGTAGTGCTGGATTTCTTTTGCAGAGTTGAGCAATGTGCTGCATGTCAACATACTTTGCATTATGACCATATTTGAAATGGGCAGGCCAACTTATGCCTATTCAGCCTTCCATCTTTTTGGTGATCATAATGCAAGTACCAGTACAGGTTGGGAGTTTTAGTGTCCTGTCTGTGAACTGACTTTGGTCATGTATACACTGAGGCAGAACATTCCTCCAGCCTTTGAGTTGTACAGTTTTTGACATTTGCTCGTACTTCTGACTTTTAACTGTCTGACATTTGCTTATTTTTACAGATTTTAAAGGAATAGTAAACAAAATTCTATGACTGGTGCTAAAATGATCAAAACAGTTGTAGGCAAACAACTGAACATATACCTCACCTGGGGCCGTATTCACGACAATATACTAGCCTAAGTAATGACTAAGCGCTGCATTACGACTAGCTGGTATGCGACTATGCGTCTTAGATATCGTCATGAATACAGTCCCTGATGAAATCCAAAAGATCTGTTTTATTATTGTTTGTTTGATGGTTGAAGGTGTGGCCGGCCCTTGCCGTCATCGGAGGGGTTGATCGTGGCCTTCGAATGGGTGGTCGATGTCGGTCAAAGGTTAGTGGACGGAATGGAACCCTGCTTGGAACGCTGAAGGAGGGATCGCTGTCAGCCAAGGTCCTCTGGGATGACTCAGATGCCATCACCAGGTCAGCTTTCTACAATATTTCCTTCTTTTAATTGGATTCAATTTGAATACGAAATTGAAGTTGAATATTATTGTTTATACACAACTTGGACAAGAAAAGAAACAGAAGCAAGCTGTTGCATAGTTTAGCGTAGTGATGATAAACACAAAAGCAGGTGTCTTAATTTGGTGAATTTTTGATGTTGGAAGGCGTTTATTGACTGTTGGAATTCACTCAACTTGTTCTCATCAATACAAGTAATAGTCAGACTTAACGGAAAACGTAGCATTTAATCATCAAATACGGAATGACGAAGATACGAAGCTTAGCTCATATAACCAATACATTTGCCAATAATTATTTACAATTTACATTTTGCAAGTTGATTAAATCTAATTTGTATTGCTGTGGTTGAGCTGGGAGCGCCTCTGAGTGGGTTTCTTGAAGAGGTGCTGAACAAGTTTTTGATACGAACGAATGAATATTAAATTCTAATTATAATAATGTTTATTGTTGTTTCTCCAGTGATTGTCCAATCAGCAGTCTTGACCCGCTGGAACCAACTGACTTTGACGCGTCCAAACTGCGTGACCTTTCTCCCGTTCTCCTTCAGGATCTCATGAACCTGACCTTCATGAGCGACGAAAAACTGAGCACGAATCCACTCTATCCGAAAAGACGGTCGTCCCAACCCGGCACGTTCGCATACGATAAGAAAACTTCTCCGTCTGTCGAAAAGGACGTACCGGAATCAAACGGCCAGGAAGACGAAAGCGTTGTAAGAACATCCAACCGTACGTGCAGACTTGCAAACCACGAGGACGAGCTAAACGACCACAATGCCGACAAGAAACCTGTGATTCCGTCTTCGCTGCCTCCGAGATCACGGAGCGAGGGGGACGACGAGGCGCTTCTGTCCGTCTCCGAGAGCCTTTCTCTGCCGTTCGTGAGCTGCAGCGAGGACTCAGCGTCGAGTCGAGCGGAACTGCAGGCACGGCCGGAGACGTTGAAGCGAACCGCGAGTGCTTTTCAACGAGCAAATCCTGTCTTGGAACATGGTGCGGCGCCCGGCGCTTATCCACTGGAGAAGTTGGGTAATTATTGGAAGTAAAAAAAAAAAGGTTTTTATGTGTAGTGAATAGACTGTGACACAATTTTTAGAGACTGTCTCTTCTCTGTGGCTAGTCAAACAACCTGATACAGGCTTCTCTTGACTATGCGACACCTCCCAAACTGTTCTCAATTTCAAAAATTGTTGAAGATTTTTTTGCTTGATCTCAGCCAGGAGTGCTTGTGAGTAGCGATCTTGTGGAGACACTGTATAAATTCTGATCGATTGTTTGATTTTTTATCTCGTGGATAAATAATATATTGCATTGTATTGCAATGGTAATTCGTAAGTTTGTACCAATACTTACTTGAAGACAAGGTCCATGTTCTAAGAAGGAAGAAGACATGTGACCATCAACTAAAGGTGCAAATCAGTAAATGTATAGCTCATTTCCTCAGCATAACTTAGCTTCATTTTGGCTGCTTCCTTAATTTAAGTTTTTACGGGAAAACCTGACCGATGTAGCACCACTTGAAGAAGATGCTGTGATCATACAATACAAAGTTGTTTTTTACGTAAACTTTTTGCAGATGATTTGGTTGATTCGAACAAAGCTGACGAAATCGACGTCGTAACGTCATCAGATCGATTCAATCGCGAAAGATCCGCATCGTCTCCCGACTCCGGTGTCGCTCTCCACCTCGCCATTCCCGAGTTCCGACTCCTTCAGATGGCATCACTCCAGCTCGGTGCGCTCAAATGCCTCAACGTGTTCCTCAGCAGCAGCAAGTTCACCGAGCTCCTGCTCGTTCCGAAGGGCGACTTAGGCGCAAAGAAGCTCGCTGCCGCCAATAGCGGATCGAAAGGGGAGAGTGACAGCGAGATGAGGGAAGCATTGCGGATGATCCTGAAGCAGATGGTGAAGCGAGCGGTGATGCCGTCGCCGATCAAGCGTAGCGTTCAGCTGATTGAACTCGAAAGAGCGCAGAGCATGCTACAGAAGGTGACTGCTTACCTGCATGCTGACGAGACGGTGGGAGTGCAGAACATACGAGGTGGGTTGTGTTGAATTCATCCATTCATTCAAGAATTTCTTTACTCCTCTTAACCCTTTAATGCCGAGATGGTAGTGAATGGTATGGGAAATCCTATACCCTCCGGCATTAAAGAGAGTCTAGTCAGAAGCACTCCCAACTCTGGCATGTGGCAGTAAAGTACAGTTTTGAGTTGAATAAAAAATGCTTCAGTAAGAGCCCAAGAAGCAGACGTAGCTTAGGAGCTTATTCCAGACCACTGGGTCCACCATTGAAACAGCTTGATTCTGAATGCTAGCAATCAGGTCTTCTGTGCAGTTACCGGTAGACTTTCTGTGTGATTCATCTAGTAATTCTAATTGCTTTAAATATCTTGGAAAAACAACCTCGCTCTTTTTTCGTGTAAAGTCTGCTATTTAAATAAATCTCTTGTACAAAGTCTGCTGGGTTTTTTTAAACTAAAATTCAGAGTTTTTAAGCAACATCTGATTTTCGTCGTTGATGAACTTTATTCTACCGATGTTTTTTCAGTTCAGCTGAAGTCTTTAATAGGATGATTTGATGCTTTATGCGCAGAATCGCTGGAAGAGTTGAAGGGTAAGTCACGTCCAAAGCAGCCGGACGTCAGCAAATCCGACGTTTCGCATCGCCTGCGAATCGCGCTGACGACATCCGCAGAGAATAGGGTTGGCCACAGTAGTTCGAGCACAACGGATGCAGGAGGGTCGAGGGATGTCATCTGCCCAAGCCTTCTGCAGGATGTGGGAAGCAACGAGGCGCTGCCACGTATCCTACGGCAACAGCGCGAGTCGATCCTGCACCATCTCGTGCAGACGTCGCGTCGTGACGTGCTTGGACAGAGAGTGCAGGAAAGAAGAGATTCATTGAATCGGTAAATGTCTAGTTCTGCTGTAGCTTTGCAGTTAAGAGTTAAATTGTACGCTTTTGTACCATTTTCTTTGCAATTATGCAGTTTAGTAACCTGCAAGGAACCATTTTCGTTCTATTCCCATTTACTACTGGGAAATTTGGGTCCCTCCTCTTAGCGGTATTGTTGCTCCTTACGGGGGCCCTTTGCTTCTTGCATTTGAATTTGGTTTTTCAGTTGTATTTTGTTGTGTTCTTGTTGTATATTTTGGCTTACAAAGGTGTCAGCAAAATGATGATTGATTGATTGTTTGATAGATAGATTGATTGATTGATTGATTGATTGATAGATAAGTCATGAGTACGTAACTGTCTTTGTTGAAAAGTAGCATAGCGTTATTTATTAGTTTGTGAACAATGCGGAAATGAGTGGCTCTCCTAGATTGTGCACGGAATGAGGTGGCTATAATTGCATACATTCAATACTACGAATCAGGACATGTAAAAAAGTGTGTATCTTATAATCAAGTATTAGTAGATGTGCAGAAGATGTGATTGTGTATTATAACAGTTTGCTCGTCAATCTTGTTAAAAAACTTGTTATCATCAACAGGCAGGAGTCTCAGTGGCTTGCTCCGAACACGTCTGCATTTACACGCGTGGAGCAGACCCTTCGCAGCTCCTCCATCTCTCCTCCCGCTTCGGAGGATGCAGTTAGGATGCAGCTGAGGTTCTCGCCTGGACGCACAAGTTGGGATTCGCTAATTAATAATATTTCTCTTCCATCAGTCATCATATCATGCAACTTGATGTCATGTGTGATTTAACCCTTTAATGCCGAGATGGTAGTAAATGGTATGGGAAGTCCTATACCCTCCGACATTAAAGGGTTAACATGTTTTGACATCTTGTACACTATTTGTCACCTATGTTTTTTGTTTAACTAATGATGTGACGTGACTCCTTAAATACTGCTACCTTTGACAGCCATACCAAATACTACCTTCACTTCATTCCTACTTCTGCCCTATGTTCTTCTTAGCGAACTATATTATCAACTGAATGAACATGGAGTGTCATTGACAAGAGCATTCATTTATAAATGTCTAGAGTGTGTGAACCAATGTGTATCCAGACATTTGATGTCCTACCCTTAACCCTTTAATGCCGGAGGGTATAGGATTTCCCATACAATTTACTACCATCTCGGCATTAAAGGGTTAAGTGCCTGTTACTGACACTGCCTCTGCTGATCTATGTGTTGTTAAAATTCTTAAACTATCTAACTGACTAATGCTGTTGCAGTAAGGTTATACTATTATGAAGTTTGGTATCATTTGTCCTTGTAAATTGACCTTTGCTTTCAATATCTCCGTATTTCTTGCTTGCGTTCTTAGCTCCAGGTCCTATCCGCAGTCGATCGTCGCCTCCTCCAACGCTTCCAGTGGCCACTCCACTTCTGGAAATGGGATTCACCTTGCCACATATCAAGAAAGCTATGCAGACTACAGGTGGGATGTTTGCAAACTCATCCTGATAAATGATTAATTATGTTCCTTTCTCGCTTAAAAACTGCCTTATTTAGCCGTTGTTGGACTGGGAGCACTTCTGAGTAGATTACCTCGAAGGTGCACTATGTAAAAAGTCAATAATAATAATAATAATAATAATAGTTACAATAATAATAATAATAGCAGAGAAAGCCGCCACAAGAAAATTGTCAAAGTATTTGGATCTCCAAAGGACATACCTCTTCGTCCCCTTAGCCGTGGAAACAATGAGCCCCATCAACAATGAAGGTCTCGCCTTTGTGTCCGAGATCGGACGCCGGTTGTCGAAGATCTCTGGTGATTCACGTGAAGCAGGCTTTCTATTCCAGAGCATTTCAGTCACCATCCAGCGCTACAATGCCGTTGCCTACCAAGGCACCTTGTCTGGTTTACCTGGAGCTATGGACCGGCCACTCTAAGCAAACTGAAATTGATCTGTTAAAACTAAACCAAAACCTAAATCTAACATTCCTGTTATAATAATAGTAATAATAATAGTAATAATAGTAATAATAATAACATCTCTGTAATTAATGTGTCATGTTGATGACCAGCTTTACCCTGTTCTTTAATTGACTCTCAGTGAGAATTTTGGGATGCAGAATTCTTTAGCAAATATGTTCAAAATTGGTCACATAATATGCAATCAGTCAAGCGTGGCTGCATCATACATTCATATGGAAACGGCTGCCAGTTGATGGTTGCATCATTTTACATACATGTGTGTGTTTTTCCAACAGGAGTTGGTGGCGAAGTGTCGGCACAGAGCATCAGTATTCTTGCGTCATGGATGATCGACCATCCGTTCATTGAGGAAGTGCCACGGTCCAGCACATCGTCGATGGCTTCCGGTAGTAACAGACAGACGGATGTGACCGCTACCACCACCCAGAGTGAACCGCCGACTCCACAGGGTGCCGAGACTTCAAGGACACCCAGTTCAAGAGATAGGTTAGCGTTTTGAAACGAGTTGTAAAATGAGCAGATCAGCTTAACCAAGTAATGAAGACAATTTCTATGGCGTTGTAACACAGCATATGCTGTTACACTGGCCACTATGCTAACAAGAACGCAATCAGACAGAGATACACCTAAGATAGTAGTATAAGATAAGATAGTAGTGGAGATAGTAGTAGTTGCAGTTTAGCGTCACTGTACGGTAACAAAGACCATTAGCGAGACTTCAAGGACACCCAGCTCAAGAGATAGGTTAGCGTTTTGAAACGAGTTGTAAATGAGCAGATCAGCTTAACCAAGTAATGAAGACAATTTCTATGGCGCCGTAACACAGCATGTATATGCTGTTACAAGGACAGCACCTATACAAACAAGAACGCAATCAGACAGAGATATGCCTTAGAAAGGAGATATATGTCTTGAGTCGTATCAGGACACATTCCTCTGCTTCCTGGTTGCAACTCCAATCGCCTGATAAAAGCGATTTCTGCGTGATTAATTCTAATCCAATCCAACTAATCTAATCAACGACTACCATTGTGCGTCTGTTCAGATGCCCGAGATGGTCAACAGTGACTGTCTGTATTGCACAAGTGAGCGAATGAGAGAGAAAAAGAGAGACAGCTAGACAGACAGGCAGACAGACAGACAGACAGACAGAGAAAGAGAGAGGAGAGAGAGAGAGAGAGCTAACAAGTAAGCAATTGGTATCTATCTATCTATCTATCTGTGTGATTTAAATAGCGCCCCTTCAAGGGCTCTACTCAGAGGTACTCCCGACCCAGGCCCGGTCAAAAAGAAAAGTCTATGTGTCGATAAAAGTCTATAAAGTATATGTGTGTCCACGCGAGCAAGCATAAATTGTTGATTATTTTATCAGATTTTTTCTTTTCTTTGTAGATCTGACAGTGACTTTGCAGAGAGCGAGCACCCTACGCTCGTGAGCACAACCACTGACGACATAAATGTCCACCCGATGGACATATCCCTCGACAAACAGCGTCACACGCACAGACGCCTCGCACCACTGCCACCCAAGCGATATGCTGCCCAGCGTCACAACGCATCAAATGTCATGAGAAGGTTTTTCTCAGTTGCACGACATCAACGTAAGTTACAGACTTCAGTCGTTATTATCCATTTGATGCATATTTGTGTGTGCCAGTAATCAGTTGTATGATGATGATGATGTGATGATGATGATGTGATGATGATGATGATGATGATGATGATGATGATGATGATGATGATGATGATTATCATGATTATCATGATGATTATCATGATGATTATCATGATGATTATCATGAGGATGATGATTATCATGATGATGATGATGATGATGATGATGATGATGACGATGATGATTTTTATGACGACATATTTTTACTTTAGATATGAATTGTTCATGATGTGACTTTTCACTAAACTTCAGTCGTAATTTTTTTAAATAGTTTATTAGTGTAGCACGCAGCTTTAAGAAAAAGTTCTTCTGTGTGTGGCCCACGGTGTAAAAAAATTGGACAGCACTGATATAGATGATGATGATGATGATGATGATGATGATGATGATGATGATGATGATGATGATGATGATGATGATGATGATGATGATGATGATGATGATGATGATGATGATGATGATGATGATGATGACGACGACGACGACGACGACGACGAGCAGGAGGAGGAGGAGGAGGAGGATGATGATGATGACGATGATGATGATGACGATTGATGACGATGACGATTGATGACGATGACGATTGATGACGACGACGACGACGACGACGATGATGTGTGATAATTATCATGGCTTCGCTGTCGGTGGTGATGATTGCAGCAGGCGTTCCAGAGCGTGATTCACTCGTCGCGATCAGTCCGTCGGAAGTGGATTCGCGTGACACGGCAACGCAGGTCCACTCGTCCGTTGACCTTCTCTGCGAATCCATCTATCCGTTCGATGACATGGAGATTGATGAGGACCTTCTCGATGATGACGGAATGGAAGACATGTTCCGTCTAGATCTCGGAATCGGAGGAGCGCTGAACAGTGGAGCAATGACCAGAGTACAAGTGCTTCCGCTACTACCACCTCTCGCTGGAAATGCTACTAGCCTAGTAAGCGTTCACTGTTCTGGATAGTCTGTTTTGTTGTTTACTCTTTAATTATTATTATTATTATTATTATGCTATTGTTGTTATTTGAAAGGCTACCCCTGTTTCAAATCGGGCATCGGGTTAACGAAAGAGCCCGTGAAGGTAACAGCGTTAAAGCGCTGAATAGTAATTTAAATTATTGTTATTATTATTATTATTATACAACAGTCGGATTATATACGTGTAGCATTGTTACAGAGGCAATGTGGAAGAGAAGCAGATGGCGTTCCCCCGACTTATTCTTAGTTTTATTTTGATTCTAGGCCTGTATATTATCTTTGTTGCTTGGTTTGTTTAAATTTGTGCGCCATTTATATATTCTTACGTATTTATTTGTTTTGAGCTGTTAGTCTTAGATCTGCACAACATAAACCGATAATTCTTTATCTGTTTTATCTTTGGGGATTAATAAGGCTGCACCACTTGACGTTCTAACAACCGTGCTCTTTTCAGACTCCTGAGGGCGATCTGGATGAGTTTGAATACTTCGTCAAGTGTGAGCTGTGCCGTTGTGAGACACCAAACATTGCGTGCCACATGCGCATCTTGCATCCAGGATGTGGGAGTAAGTACCTACAAGATTGATCTTTTTTATTAAAGGTAAAAACTATAAAAACACACGCGTACCCACACAAATATTTATGTGCCTCTGTAGAAATGCATCAGAAGCCTGATACCAAAAGGTCAAAAGATCTTTCAGCTAGAAGAATTCTTTCTGACCATGATGATTGTTTGGCACAGTGGCTGATATGTTAGAGTGTTCAGCTTGTAACACAGAGAGTGCAGGTTTGAGTCTTGTCTGAGGCAGTTAATGTCTACCGTTGAGCATGATGTCATTCTCTTGCAATTGTTCAGCGCCATCTATATTCTGTCTTGTGGTGATGTCCACTTCTGAAGTCTATGAAAGTAAGACAATATAAATACACATTTTTATTTTATTGTTTTTTAATCCAGTGAGATTAAATCCTCTTCTTTGAATAATGATGCTTTTTAAACATTTAGTTAATTAATTAGGAATAATGTCTAATAATTGTTACCTTCGATTTTACTTGTTTACGTAACCCTTTTACAATGAGAGTTTTCTAAAAGTGACTGGGAAGACCAGTGCAGCACATCTAGGAAACCAGTGCAGCTCATTGATACTGTGTTGAGACTTTACGTGGCCTTTCTCTGATATTTTATAAAGCTTAGTAAATTGAATCAGTGAATTGGATGGCTCTCAGTAGAAAGTGTGATGTTTGTTTGTTTGTGCACTTGTTATAACATCCTTCAAGCTCTCTCTACTCAGAGGCACTTTCAAATGCAGAGCGGACACTGCATCGGAGTTTCACGCCGAAGCGCTGAGCAATTGTGAGTGAAGGACTTGCCCAAGGTCCTTACGCGGCGAGGTGGATTCGAACCTCGAACCTTCCAGCTCCAGGGCAACGACGCCACCACTACACCACCCCTTCCCCCTCCGCAATGTATGAAGCACTGTAGCTGTAATTACTGATTGACTATGTTACATTACATTGTTATTTACAACTCCAGCCAGCTGTGGTCAAGCATTCCGCCTGTGTGGAACTCGACTGGAATTGGTGCCAGGAAGCGCCGTGTGTGGCACCACGACTCCCTACTACACGCTGTGCCAGGAGTGCCACGACCGATACATGGCTGAGGGCAAGAATTCACGTTCAACGCTCGACAAGTTGCGGAAGAGGGAGGGTGCTGATGCCGTCGAGAAGGATATGAGATATGCCAGACTGCTTCTGATGGCGCCAGATCTGCTTGGCGGCGGTGGCGCCGAATCCTCCTTTGAGCAAGGTGTGTAAAATAGTGTCGTTGTGGTCGTCAAAGGTGCTTTTGACTGTTGATAAATGTTGATGACTGTTGACTGTTGATGACTGTTGATGACTGTTGACTGTTGATAAATGTTGATGACTGTTGACTGTTGATAAATGTTGATGACTGTTGACTGTTGATGACTGTTGATGACTGTTGACTGTTGATAAATGTTGATGACTGTTGACTGTTGATAAATGTTGATGACTGTTGACTGTTGATAAATGTTGATGACTGTTGACTGTTGATAAATGTTGATGACTGTTGACTGTTGATAAATGTTGATGACTGTTGACTGTTGATAAATGTTGATGACTGTTGACTGTTGATAAATGTTGATGACTGTTGACTGTTGATGACTGTTGATGACTGTTGACTGTTGATAAATGTTGTTGACTGTTGATAAATGTTGATGACTGTTGACTGTTGATAAATGTTGATGACTGTTGACTGTTGATAAATGTTGATGACTGTTGACTGTTGATAAATGTTGATGACTGTTGACTGTTGATAAATGTTGATGACTGTTGACTGTTGATAAATGTTGATGACTGTTGACTGTTGATAAATGTTGATGACTGTTGACTGTTGATAAATGTTGATGACTGTTGACTGTTGATAAATGTTGATGACTGTTGACTGTTGATAATAGTTGATGACTGTTGACTGTTGATAAATGTTGATGACTGTTGACTGTTGATAAATGTTGATGACTGTTGACTGTTGATAAATGTTGATGACTGTTGACTGTTGATAAATGTTGATGACTGTTGACTGTTGATAAATGTTGATGACTGTTGACTGTTGATAAATGTTGATGACTGTTGACTGTTGATGACTGTTGATGACTGTTGACTGTTGATAAATGTTGATGACTGTTGACTGTTGATAAATGTTGATGACTGTTGACTGTTGATAAATGTTGATGACTGTTGACTGTTGATAAATGTTGATGACTGTTGACTGTTGATAAATGTTGATGACTGTTGACTGTTGATAAATGTTGATGACTGTTGACTGTTGATGACTGTTGATGACTGTTGACTGTTGATAAATGTTGATGACTGTTGACTGTTGATAAATGTTGATGACTGTTGACTGTTGATAAATGTTGATGACTGTTGACTGTTGATAAATGTTGATGACTGTTGACTGTTGATAAATGTTGATGACTGTTGACTGTTGATAAATGTTGATGACTGTTGACTGTTGATGACTGTTGATGACTGTTGACTGTTGATAAATGTTGATGACTGTTGACTGTTGATAAATGTTGATGACTGTTGACTGTTGATAAATGTTGATGACTGTTGACTGTTGATAAATGTTGATGACTGTTGATAAATGTTGATGACTGTTGACTGTTGATAAATGTTGATGACTGTTGACTGTTGATAAATGTTGATGACTGTTGACTGTTGATAAATGTTGATGACTGTTGACTGTTGATAAATGTTGATGACTGTTGACTGTTGATAAATGTTGATGACTGTTGATGACTGTTGATGACTGTTGACTGTTGATAAATGTTGATGACTGTTGACTGTTGATAAATGTTGATGACTGTTGACTGTTGATAAATGTTGATGACTGTTGACTGTTGATAAATGTTGATGACTGTTGACTGTTGATAAATGTTGATGACTGTTGACTGTTGATAAATGTTGATGACTGTTGACTGTTGATGACTGTTGATGACTGTTGACTGTTGATAAATGTTGATGACTGTTGACTGTTGATAAATGTTGATGACTGTTGACTGTTGATAAATGTTGATGACTGTTGACTGTTGATAAATGTTGTTGACTGTTGACTGTTGATAAATGTTGATGACTGTTGACTGTTGATAAATGTTGATGACTGTTGACTGTTGATGACTGTTGATGACTGTTGACTGTTGATAAATGTTGATGACTGTTGACTGTTGATAAATGTTGATGACTGTTGACTGTTGATAAATGTTGATGACTGTTGACTGTTGATAAATGTTGATGACTGTTGACTGTTGATAAATGTTGATGACTGTTGATAAATGTTGATGACTGTTGACTGTTGATAAATGTTGATGACTGTTGACTGTTGATGACTGTTGATGACTGTTGACTGTTGATAAATGTTGATGACTGTTGACTGTTGATAAATGTTGATGACTGTTGACTGTTGATAAATGTTGATGACTGTTGACTGTTGATAAATGTTGATGACTGTTGACTGTTGATGACTGTTGATGACTGTTGACTGTTGATAAATGTTGATGACTGTTGACTGTTGATAAATGTTGACTGTTGATGACTGTTGATGACTGTTGACTGTTGATGACTGTTGATAAATGCGGTGCCTGGGAATTCAATCGCTGTAGGGAATAATTTGAAAGATGATTGTATGGAAATGGGTTTTTCCATGTGAATTGCTGCATACGCATAAAATAGAATTTCTCTTGTTAAACTAATGGTGAGCTAGACCGATCTATTTGGTCTGTCAGCTCCCATTTATCTTTAAAATGGCTGGCATAGAGCTTTGGATTAAGTGTCTGACAACAATATAGTTATTTTTGTTGAGCAGTTTAAAAGTCAACTGATTAGAGAACATTGTATCAGATACATGTATGAGCATTTACTGAATTTATAATTTATGACTGTTCTGATTTGTCATACACGTGAAATTCATTAATTCAAAACAAATTCCATTGCTTCCAAACCGCCTGGACTCAAATCACGTGCTTCAGAGTTTGTTTCCCCTCCATGGAAGTGTTCATCACTTCCGCACAAGGACACATAATGACCATAGTTTTATCCCATGAATCCTCTGTATAAGAAGTCTTACTTAAGTAAATGGCCCAAGACTGGACTCAGAAATGAACTACGTAGTAGCTTGTCTGTTCCAAGTTGCGTGTGACGACTTTCTTGTAACGAATAAAGGAATATACGGATTGATTGTTTTTCTTTCTTTCTCCAGAGGAATGTGACATTCTGTCGGATGATGTCTCTTCGTCTTTTCCACCAAGCGAGCGCTTTGAGAACCTGATGGGTCGTCTTGGCCTCTCCGACCGCAAACCAGTTCCAGATCCGGTCGCGTGGGATGAACAGGATCCTCTCGGATCGAAAACCATTTCAAACGTCTTTAGTCAATCAGATCCACTAGCACCAATCAGTGAGTAAATTTGCAATCTATAATTTCTTATTATTTTATTCTAATTGTTTTTGTATGTTTTCTTTATTTATTTCTGTTATGGTTTAAGTCAGGGAGTATACTGTGTTTGGTCACTGGTCAGATATACTTCTTTGGTTTTACTTGCTTAATCTTAGATTTTATTTGCTTTTTCATTCATTGTTGCATTAATTTTTTTTCCCATCATTATCATCATTGTCGTAAGTTCTCGAAGCTATTTGAAGTGATGGGTACGAATAGACTATCTCTATTGTTCTTGATCATTTGTCAAGTCCATTACTCCTTTAGTGTTAGTCTAAATGACATTATGTCCTTGTTTATATTACATATATATCCGGAATTGTATTTCAGTTTTATTTTCTTGCTGATTGTTTCTTTTTTCATGCGTCAGTGAGTGAAAGCTGATCGGTCATTATGAGAACATTACGAGAACATTTGTCAACGGTTTCAGGGATTGTTGATTATCCTGAGGTGATTTATCAATGAATCAATCAATCAATCAATCAATTTAAGTGTTTATTGTTTTCGTTCATTTGAGATGCTACTCTGAAGACACCAGAGGACGTAAAGAGGAAGTCACTTGGAGAGCAGACTCTCATTCTTAAGTCGGCCAAAGACCGTATCATTGCGCTTCGTCGAACCACAGCTGCGATGCAGGTGACGCTGGCACGGTCCATGGTCCTCAAGTCGTTGTCTCTGCTGGCCATCAGGTAACACCATCACATATAAAAAAAATACTATGCGACACCTCCCAAGCTGTTCTCCATTTCACAAACTGTTGAAGACTTTTTTCGCTTGATCTCAGCCGGGAGCGCCTCTGAGTAGCTATCTTGAAGGGGCGCTATATAAATTTTCATTGATTTATTGATTGATCATGTATCTTCCAGGAAACATTGTTATCCATAAGAAGCTTGGTAATGGTAATTGTAATTGTAATTGCAACTTTATTTATATAGCACCACTTCAAAAGACACTCAGGATGAGAGGCACTCCCAACCTAACGCAATGAAACCACGATCGTTGGTAGAGTAATGTTAAGAGTGATGGGAGCAGTGATGAAGATGGTCTTAAAGTTGAGCAGATGATGAGCAAGTAGGTGGTGAATATGATATTTATAGTGATAAAAAAATTATTCTGAATAGTAAAATGAGAAAATATGTTACCAGTGTGATATACGATGTAAATTCTTGCGGGTGTGAGCATTGTTTAGGTTTCTGTTGTTTAACTGTTTCAGTGGCTCAGCGTGTAGTATCTCGGCCGGTTTGGAGTCGATGGGATTGGCCGATGTTCGTCTCCTGGTGAAGCTGATGTGTTTAGCTGCAGCTGGAAGAGTGCCCTTGGAAGCCAAGGTCGTTGGCCAGTTCCTGCCTGCTGCCCCTCTTTCCGAATCACCTTCAGGTCAGTCAGCTTTGATCAGAGAAAGAGAAAGATATGATAAGTGATCTCTTGAGAGAGTGAATCTAAGCCAGAAACACGGATTCTTGAATTTACATGCTAGACAGCAGCAGTCATACACTAATAATAGCACTATCAAGTTGGCAGCATATTTTTATAGCATGAAATTGTTGATAAATTGGTTTATCGCTTGTGGATTTTGCCAGTTCATTGTTGTACATTCAGACTTCTAATGTGATCAGTCAAGCATTCTTGGCGTTATTCTCTCGCTTTTGCCTGTATTGGATGGCAGTTGGACATTCGTTTTCGACGTCTCATGTACAACAATGATCTTGATTCTGCTATGTTGGAATTCTTTAGTAACAGTTTATTGGTCATTTGATTGTATGATGCATTGTGTGGAATTGGCTGTCAGGTTGGCAGGCTTCAGCACAGTTGCAAGAGACCATTTACATGTCTAAATATATATACATACCTAATACATTTAATAACCTAATACTTGATTGGATTGTCTGCCAAACTGATGATCTATGCAGGTGCAGCTTATGCTTAAGAGTAAATTATGTTGAGCTGACGCACATACAGTGCAGTACGTTTACAGGGTTTGAATTCTAGAGTGGCGGTATCTAGCATCTAGTATCTATTCTGTGCAGCGTGAGTTGTTATAAAATAAAGTATTTTTGCAGAGAGTCTGTTGACCTCATCGGTACCCAGCTGTGGACTGAACCTGTCGTATCTGACGGCAGCTATCGGAGGCCTAGCCCAGAACAATGAGAATGCCTCACGCCTTCTCATACAGCTATGCACGCAGGTAGCATGATTATTGTATTAAGTAACAATTGCAATCGAGCATTTATTTACAGGCCTAAAACAATTAAAGTGAAACTTCCATTGAACATAGGAACATGGAGTAGACTCTCACATTGTGCTTCAGTAGCAGCAGAATTTATGATCATGTCTCTTATGATCATATTGCCAATTTCTTTGGGTATGATTCTGGATGTCATGGTTACATTATATAGAGATTTGGATGCTTTGTTGATAATTACAGTGATTACTTTTTTCATTTAAATTGCTTTGCATTGAAAGTTGTATTGCGAGTTCTTCCACTGTGCCATTTCTTTGTTTATCAGGAGTTGATGATAGCTGCTGCTGGCCTTAACACTGGCCTCATTGAGGACAGTCGACTGAAGAGACGGCCTGGTCATCTGCTGCGCTTGACCGATTCATCTGACCACATGGCACTGACCAGTCCAAGTTTTGCTGTGACGCAGGCACTTGTGACACTGCTTGCTCAGACGAAGGGACCAAGGATTCGCTTGTCACCTGCATTTGGGAAAAAAGGCATGTGGCTTTATCTGTAATAACCATAGAGTTAACCCTTTGAACCCTAAGCTCCCGTAACTCTATGGATAACATCCCGCTAAAACGGTCAGCCGGGATCAAAGGGTTAATTCTGCCTGGTGTGGCATTCTAGATGGCATGGTACTTTCAGTTCAAAATACAGGTGGTGTTTTAACTGTTGAATTTTGGAACAAAAATTATTCTGCATTCTACACCACTGCAAGGATGCCTGTACCATTGTACCAGTGTCTATATATGTATGCATCTAAATGGTGAATATGTATATCTCAATTCGTGTAGCTATATATAATTATGTACGTATTATGTGCATTTCTTTGTTACAAATATCTTTTAAAGTGCTTCTGTAACATTGCAGACAGTTATTTTTCTGTTTTAAAACTTGTGGATAAGTCAGAATCAGCATGTTTTGATTTTTTGCAAGACATCTGTTTAGTTTCTGCTAAGAAGCTTTCATCGGAAGTGTGTCATACATAAATAGCAGTCATATGGTAGAAGGTCTGCATTTTCAACTTTAGAGAAGCAGTTACCTGCTTGCATTAATAGTAACTGCGTATTGTGTATGTTTATTGTTTTATGGTTTGGCACATTTGCATTGATATTTCACATTGACTATGTTGTATGCTGTCGGTAAATAGGGAATGTGCTGCGTTGTATTGTGCATAAATGTACTTATGAGTTTAATGGTGGTCGCTGTTTCAGGTCATTGCGCATCGAAGGACTCCACCCCAACCTGTGAGCTTCCACATGTTTCTCCGCTGCACCTAGCAGACGCCCTTGCGGCGTGCACCCTGTCCGCCCGGCTGAGGTCCGAGCACCGCCAGTGGGCTGTCCAGAGGCTGGTCCAGATGTTGTCTGCGATTGGAAATGATGGAATAACGGAGACGGAGTGCATGGCTGACCTTGCGGGTGACATGCCGACGTGTCCTGTGACAAAGCTGGAAGGTCATCAGAATCGTGTGACGGGTTGCATGTTCAATCAGAAGAAGAATCTTCTAGCTTCGAGGTAGGCATTCACTTCATTGTCTTCTATCATTATTATATTTAGTTTTTTTATTATTAATAATTTATTATTATGTTTATTATTTGCAGTATTCAGACTTTATTAATTTTTTAGTATTATCCAAATATATGAAGTGGTGATATAGTTGTAGAGCTATTGTTTTTATTTGTGTTATTCTTATCTTATTATTATGCTTTTTTATTTATGTTTTTATTGTTAATGTATTTTGGTATTATATTATAATTCGTTAAAAAAACCTATTGCTTTATTATTTGTAGCATAATTATTCAGTTATTATACAAAGGTTAAGCCACATAAAATGTAGTGATTCGAAGTAATACTAGAGATGGCATCAACTGGTCGTAATGGTGTTATTGGTGATGTTTGCAGTGGGCAGGATGGCACCGTCAGAGTCTGGACAATTGGAAGTCGGACGCACGCCTTTCTCCAGCAGACTTGCGTCTTCAACAAAGGTGACGAGCAGTCGGAAATCGACCTTGAGGACCAGCTGCTTTCTCACGTCTGCTGGAACTACACGGGAAAACTAATTGCTGGAGCAGTGGACAACATGGTTAACATATGGACCGTGTCAGGTAGACGATGGTAGTTTCCAGTCTTTAAATTGAGTCTTCTGATTCTGTATAAAGTGACTCAGCATTTCAGTGATCCTTATTGTGATTTTATATAATAGGATGTATACGACTCAGTTTTAATCGGATGGATGGATGGATCGATCAATCGATGGATAAATGTATCTTGAGTTTAACAATGTCTTTTGGCAACAAAGACTTGTTAGTATCCACAGAAATTATTTTGAACAGTTATCACCATTTCTTTGGTTCAAGTTAAACGCATGCATTCCTTCATGCCTGCTTAAATGCTTGCATGCCCGAAAACCTACCTACAAATCCCTGTGCTTGAAAGTTTCTGTGGATAATAATAAGTCTTTGTTGCCAATTAAGACATCAATTGTTAAACTCTAGCAGTACTTAGAAGATGCATTTTGGCCATCATTGAGGCTCTGTGCTTGATGATTAATGTTATTGGTTAATGATGTCTTGACATACAAGCTGTTTGATTGTCATTCAGGTGGCAAAGGTCATTTGGATTTCCAGACGCACTTGGTGACAGCGTTGGCATGGCCATGCAACAAAGGGTTAATGGAAGGTTGTCTTGGTCTGACTGTTGACATCCTGTTGGTCGGATGTCTTGATGGATCTGTGTCGATGATTAACGCCATCGATAGCTCAACGTTCACTCGCAAAGCTCTCCAACATTGCAGTCGCAGCGGAGGTACGTGTCTCAACCATCCTTGAGGGGCGTGGTGGTGTAGTGGTGGTGTCGTTGCCTTGAAGCCACATTCAGGAGTGCCTCTGAGTAGAAAGAGCTTAAGGTGCGCTGTACCAAGTGCACATACAAACAGATAATAATAAGGCGTTAAAAAAATTTTTTGTGTTTCCGGTAACCCGACCGACCCATTTTTACGACCAGGACTCAAATATTTTTGTAAAAAAATTTTATTAAAAAAATATTTTTTAAAAAAATTCTAAAAATAATTTAAATTTTTTTCAAAAAATATTTTTTTAACATTTGTATTGACATAACATAAGAGACGTCAACAAAATGAAATTAATAGGACTGTTTCTAGAGCAGTTTTGGGTGCAGACAGTCGGGAAATAGGCAGTTTATACTTGCTCAGAACACGTACTTTGTTCAGCGTGCAAAAAAGACTAGTAAGGTATACTTTTTCGGATAGTCACTGCATAAAAATATTTTACCAAAATAAAAATATTTTCCGACCTACCTACCCAATTTTTTTTAGCTCTGTTTCCGGAAACACAACATTTTATTAGGCCTAATAATAAATAATTACTTTGACTTCTTTGGTGCCGTAACACAGCACTTAACATTTCAAGAGTACCTCGGCAAAAGCAGCACACGATGCAAAGAGATACGACTGAGTCTTGACTTAAAAGACTCAAATGTGTCGGCTGAATATATCATGGAAGGCAAACTATTCCATTGGCTGCTCAAGGCCAACTGTTGGAAAAGTGCGTTCCCTGAAGCATGTGTTTGTCCTCCCCACGTACATGTATAGATCACCCTTCACACTCGACCTGAGCGTCAGTCCAGCAATGTTGAACAGTCGGATGTTATTTTGTATGGGTTATACGCTATTTTATATGGCCTTTGTGACGTTCGTGCACATGGCCAATTTGCTGAAGAGATCTTTTATTGAAAGTACTCTTCCAATTACTGAGATGAGCTTTAGTGCGGCTGTGAAAGTAAGTAATTGTTTTAATCTTCAGAAGTGTATTTGAGATCATATTTTCCTCAGTTTACTTTATGCGTTGGCTTGCTTACTTACTTACTTGCTTACTTGCTGAACTGTTTTGTAGTGTCTGTGACGAATCTTCAATGGTACGATGAGGACAAGCGTTTTGCAATCGGATTTTCTGACGGCGTCGTTTATCTGTCGACGAAAGATGACTACCTGCCAGTCGTTGTTCTTAATGCACATGAGGTGAGCTTTGCTTTGACTTTTCTATTGTACTTTATCGCAGGATCATTTGCTGCTAAAATTGCAGCGAAGCCGTTACTCTGGAAGACTTGGTTAGCATGATTCAGTAATATTTTATTGGTCATTTGTTATGATGCATTGTGTGGGATTGGTCAGGTCAAGCAAGGTCAGGTCATGCAAGGTCAGGCAGTTACGTTGATTGATTTGACAGCTCAGCCTGCAACGTGGAGGGTGTGAGCTTGAACCTCATAAACTTAAGATAGTCACTGCATGGGGGGAACATGAGCAAGTCCTTCACGCAGTTTCTCAGTGCCACTAGCAGATGCTTAGTCATTAGGTAGTCGTGCTTTGATAAATACAGACCCATAAATTTTGCTCACATGACCTTAGCTGACTGACCTTAGCTGACCTGACCTTGGCTGACCTGACCTTAGCTGACCTGACCTTATCTGGCCTGACCTTATAATGACCTGACCTTAGCTGACATGACCTTAGCTGACCTGACCTTAGCTGACCTGACCTTAGCTGACCTGACCTTATCTGACCTGACCTTATGTGAACTGACCTTTATTGTCTTTCGTTTTCAGCACAGTATCTTACACGTGCGCTGGGATCCATTTGGTCAGACGCTGGTGACGTGTGCGAACGAGCGCCACGTGAAGATCTGGCAATCGAACGATGACCAATGGCAGTGCAGCCACTGTCTGCCTCACGTCAGCCCAGTTTCCATCACTGAGTGGTGCAGCATGGCCGGCAAAGGAGACTGTCCAATGTTAATGCTCGCCAGGTCAGTCTCAGCTATAGGTGTTGTATTGTATTGCAGCTATAAATTTTAGAGTGCCTCTCACGGTGCAGACCCATCAGAGGCGCTCCCTGTGTGAAAGACCCAGAGAAAGGAAAGTGTCTTTGAGATAGCGAAAAGATGTGCTTGGGGTATGCCAGTAAATGACAAAGAACATATCAGTGGAGAGAACTGATTCCAAAGTGCAGGATCAATAAAGGACAAAGTTCGAGTTTTGGTCAAAGCAGTCCTTGGTACCTACGGCAGTTATGCATTATTATGCATGTACCTGATTGTACCAGTATGTATGGATGTATGTATGCACTCTGTATACCTAAAGGAAAATCATACTGTACTGTAGTAAGGAAGAAAACTTACATTTGATGACCAATTTGCTCATGATGAAAGCTGAAAAACTGGATGATTGAGGACCAATTTTTCTGCCCTATTGATTTGCAATGATAAATGGACTTGTACGTTGTCTTTCTGTTGTGTTTGCAGTGGATGCGTTGATGGCATCGTTTGTGTTTGGATCATTCCTCAGACCACGGCCAGTTGCAGCACTCCAACCTTACTAGCTTTACAGGTGAATGCCATGCGCTTATTGATTATTTTAATTGTTTCTAAGTAATTAGATCGTTCACATTTTTATTTACTCTACTGTTTCCTTCTTTCATTCTTTTGGTGGATTTCATCATTCACTCATTCATCTTTAACCCTTTAATGCCGGAGGGTATAGGATTCCCATACCATTTACTACCATCTCGGCATTAAAGGGTTAATTCGTTCAGTGCATAATTGTTCTACTGTTCACTTATCATATTTTTATGTCATCAATAGATTGTGTCAGATGAATTTGAATTTGTTCATGATTTTTTTCTTCATTCATTCATCCATCATTCTTCACTCCGTCTGTGCCGGTAGTTTTATTCCTAAGTCAAATTGTCATTTGAATTTATTTATTCTGTTGTCATCTTTGCCTGCCTTTACTCAGTGTTTTTCATGTCTATAGCCGAATCGTCAGGTTGATTCACCGCGATTTGATTCACCACGACTTCTCTTGACTCTTCGTGGCCACATTGCCACCGTAACATCGTTGGCCTTCAACCCCAGTGCCTTGCTGTTGGCATCAGGATGTATCAAGGGCTTCCTCAACATCTGGGCCCTTCAGGACGGAGCTCTACTGCAGACTGTCACTGGAGTTGGGTCAGTTCATGACCTGACCTGGTCATCAGACTCAAGCCTGGCTGTTGCCTTCACCCGGTCAAAGGTTTGCCATTTCTTCTACTTTTACTTTTTTGTCTATTGATACTTTTGCATTTGTGTGAGTAGCAACCGTTGTATTTGTTAGAAAAATTACAACACTGAACCCTCTTGATGTCATTCATACATATAGTCTCATTGTTCTTACAGTGGCTTGTTATTTGCATTGTAAAAGACCTGTGATTAGATAGATGTGTTTTTACAATGAGATGAGGAAAGTACTTCTGTTGCTGCAGGACCTGATGATGGTCCACTGTTCCGTCGATTTCTACCACAAGAACAAAGTCCTCGCAACGAGTCGAACGTCGCTACGGCAACACGGAATCTCCGGACTCAGTCAGACGCCGTGCCTTCGCGCTCTGCTCGGCCGTCTCGCTCTTCTGCTCCAGGAGCAGCACTCCTACGAGAAGGTAAGAAGATGGTTTGGATTAACCCTTTACCGACCAAAGTGTGGTAAATGGTATTGGAAATCCTTTACCCTCGGCCACTAAATAATTGAGCTATATGAGTGGGCGCCGTTGATATCTGCCAGTTTTCTCTTGTATTTGTTTTTTATGTCGTTTTGTGCGCTTGTAAACCAGAGTGGGTTTTTGCAGCTGGTACATTAAAGAATATATTTACTTACTTACTTAAATGTTTAAAGCAGAGCCAGATTATAATGTAATGTATTTAGAGTAAAATCCTTCAAGATGTAGTGGTATAGTGTATAGACTATTCAAAACAACCTTGTTTGCCAATTTTTTTGAGTTTGAATTTTGATGATTGTTTTTCGTGCTAGTCACATCTGGTAATGAAGTGATCTGGAAGTTTGTGCCATACAGTCAAAATTTGACTCAGGACTGTTAAACTTGTTATGATCTATTACTACTATGTTGTGTCAATGAATATGTTTCTGGTTGCTTGTCATCTTGCATAATTAACAAATGAATAATGTAATTATATATTAGTAGTTGAGGTAGAATTGGTAATGGTGTTAACGATTTTTCTGTTTGTCTTTCTTTGTGTAGCCTCACGTGATGAATGGCGACCAGTTGCTGCACAGTGCCTACCTGCAGTGTCTGTCGCTGTGGGCGGTCTCGCTTGGTGTCGACAGAATCCTCTACAACATCGCTCAGCCACCTCACCTCGGCTGCCACGCTCACCTGGATGCAGACGCCTCCTCCTCCTCCGTCAGATCAAGGGTTCCAGACTGCCTCAAGTATCGATCAGGTCAGGTCAAGTGATCCCTTTCAGTTCACCCTATAAATGGGGAGCAAATTAGGTCAGGTCAATTGATCCCTTTCAGTTCACCCTATGAATGGGTAGCAAATTGGGTCATGTCAATCTGTACAGTATTGATATTTATGTCAATTTGTTACCCTCTTCGCTGTACATAAATGTACCAGTCTTGTTCTTTGGGACAGGTCAATTGTATTATTCCCGTCTTTGTACAGCGTCAGTATATGGGTCAGGTCAAGTTTCATGCTATTTGCTAAATGCAGGTTTAAGTTTACTTGCCATGCTGTGTTCAGCAGATTTGGTGCACATTCTGTTTAGTACAGATACTTAGATAAGATGCTTCCTTGCTGGTTATCTTGTCAAAACAGAATGCTTAACCTGTTCTAAAGTTGATCAATGATTGTGCTCTGTTCAGTGTACATGGGTTTAGTTGCATGTACACATTGTCAGCCACTGTCTCCTGCATGTAGATATATTAAATCACACCATGGTTTCCTGCTTGAGAATTGATGTAGCTTTCTGTAGTCCTAAGCCTTATATAAAATTAATTTGCCAGAGGAAGATAGTTGAGCTGGTTAAGATATTAAGCAAGTTGCGTGAACAGTTGTGCCTTATTCGTTTAGATGAAATTATATTATTTGTTTCAGGTCAGGGATGTCCAACTGCATTGGATTGGCAGTGGTTGTACAACTTTGGAACTGCCCTACGAACAGCGGAAGCATTGAGCAGACGTATGCCCTTCCCACCTGCTTTTCTTTCCACAGGAAGAGACTGCGAAGGAGATGATTCAGAGAAATGTCCAAAGGTGAACGCTGGTGATTTTTATAAAACAGAAATACTTCTTGTTGTTGATTGCAGAAGATCAAAATCGTCATTTTGAGCAACAGTGTTTATGACAGGAGGTGTTTGGAGCAGGGTACTTAACCATATGAAGTCAGTTAAGGTTCAGAGAAGAGTTATAAATTGAAGGTGGATTGGATGTTATGTTGAAGGGTAACTTAAATTGTGTTAAAGATGAGGCTCTCATTAGCTGTGCTTCATCACCTTCAAGAATTTTCTTTGAAGGCATTTCTCTGTTACACTGTCATGTCATGATAGGAACAGATCAGTGTTATTGATTCATCAACTGTGTGGTGGTCTTATGCCAATGCGAGTAACAATTCTTCAGAGTTTGAGTCTTCATCGTGCATTGATAGCAGATTATTATGACTCTCTTACTTGAAATCTTGCACCACAGTGTGCAGAGTTGTTTTATTTTCGTGTTGTGATGAGTTGTGTTCCATTGCTTGCAGGACAATACCCTGTGGGATCTGAGAATGGATGAGCAGATAATGGCGTGGGCGATCCAGCGGCCTGAGGACTGGCAACTAGGAGGAAGGTGTGAGGCGTACATGTGGGGTGGATGTCGCATCGGCCAGTTGGGCGAGGGTGGACGCAATGTTCTTGTGCCCACCATTGCAGCTTCATTTTCCTGTGCACAGCAGGTAAGGCCGACTTTCCAGAGAACTTTGAAGTGGATCTGGTTTATCTTTAGCTTGTGACACTTGTTAAATTGATCAATTACCTTTTTATTTATTAAAAATGCTTAAAATTATGATTTAAGAAATGTGTGGCATAATTTATAAGAGGAGAATAATGTTTGTGCACTTGGACATGTGCTAACTACATTGACATCATTGTGATGAAAAGTGGATAAGAATTCTTTGGTATAAATGTAATGTGGACATTAATTCGTAGAGATTTCTTTTATGCAATAAAGTTTGAATATGTATTACATAAACCCTTCAAATTGAATTGAACAATTATGAATTCATATTTAACTTTTCTTGAATTGTCATGAGGTGCTTTTTCACTCTTGTATAGCATAATGACGTAACAAATGTTAAACTTGTGGATGTAGAATTTGGAATTTAACACATTCATTAAGTTTTCATATTCTTTGTGAACTACTGGTGCTTGTTATCTAACTCAGAATGTATAGATAATTTTTTTCTATTTTTCAATGACTGATACAGAATTTAGCCTATAATCTGGACAATATTGGTACAGTCTGCCACATCTAGTTTCCTCTTATTGTCATTCTCATGAAATTTATTATTGGATATGGTTGATTTTTATGTGGATGACGTTGATTTTACATGCAAGTTCACATTACTGTTTGGATACTGTCTATAGTTGTCATGTGATATAACAAGAATGGAAATTGTAGATAATATGCGGCCAGAACTGTACATTCGTCATCCAAGCCAACGGAACGGTGTTGGCCTGCGGTGAGGGAAGTTACGGCCGCCTTGGACAGGGCAACTCAGACGACCTCCACTTCCTCACAGCCATTTCTGCTCTGCAAGGTAAAGTCTGCCAATATCACTTATTTTTTATACCCATGATAATGGCGTGGGCGATCCAGCGGCCCACATATTTAACTTTTCTTGAATTGTCATGAGGTGCTTTGTGATAAGATTATATCTTATCTGTTACTTTTCGGAATACTCTGATACTAAGAACATAATTTCACCACAGAGCTGGTTTTGAAATTACTCTAGAGATGCAGCAGAGGTTCCCAACCCGTGGCCCGCGGGCCAAAAGTGACCCGCCAGGCCTCAAATAATGGCCCTCATCTCTCAAAGAATTAACAAAAATATATGAAATAATTGACAATTTTGACAGGATAGAACACAATTATTTTCTATTACAAATTATTTTATTTTGACGTCTATAAATGACATCAAACATTCTGTTTTTAATCAATTATAACACTTATATATGCTTTTAATTAATTAAATTTTAGACTTGTGGCCCCTAATGTCCTTCAACTAAGAAAAAGTGGCCCTCATGTCCTCCAACTTAGAAAAAGTGGCCCTCAAGTCAAAAAAGGTTGGGAACCACTGAGATACAGACTTCATCTGAACTTGTTATTTTTTGCTGACATGTGATGTTGATGGAGTTGATTTTACGTGTTTGGATACTTTTTATAATTGCCATGTGATTTTAAAAACTGAAGACTAAGATGTGACTAATTTTTCTCAAGCTTATCAATAAGAACATAATTTAATTAAAATCTTTAATTTTATTTAATTTTCATTTAATTTCATTTAATTTAATTCTTAATTTATTATTTCATAGTTAGACTTCGTGTTGTGTTGCTGTTATGTTGCGTAGGTTTTGTCGTGACTCAGCTGGCGACATCTGTTGGTTCGGACGGTCACAGCATGGCTCTAACTGAGTCGGGTGAGGTCTTTTCATGGGGAGACGGCGACTATGGAAAACTCGGTCATGGCAACAGCGATCGACAGAGACGACCGAAGCAGATCGAGGCGCTGCAGGGAGAAGAAGTCACCCAGGTTATTTGAATTGATTTCATTTGTTTGTATGTGCACTTGTTATAGCGCCCCTTCAAGTACTCTCTACTCAGAGGCGCTCCCAAATGCAGAGCGGACACTGCATCGGAGTTTCACGCCGAAGCGATTAGCAATTGCGAGTGAAGGACTTGCCCAAGGTCCCTACGCGGCGACTTGAGGTGGATTCGAACCTCGAACCTTCCAGCTTCAAGGCGATGACGCCACCACTACACCACTGCGCCCCACAATGGAAATATAATTAGTTTAAGTGTTTACGTATGCTTAGTTTTTCGTTTTCAGTTGTGTTTGTTTCATGCTGCATGTTTCGTTTTTTGCACTGTTGCTACTGATAAATGTTGACCAGAAAGAAAGGGTCAATCAAGTCTCAGTGGGTCTGCTTGACCCTTTTGGATTGATCCTTTGATGTGTGCATCAATCACTTAAAAGTCATTGAGTTTATTTATAGCGGAAATTTATATAGCGCCTCTTCAAGGTAGACTACTCAGAAGCGCTCCCGGCCCAACCACGGCTAAATAGAGTTTGTACTGATTGCTGTTATTTTGTGTTTGGTTGATACTCTATCAACAAACGTCAACATACTTAGGTTGTAACCATGATATTCTAGCAATAATATTTCAATTTTTCTCCATATTATATTGCTTACATCTGCTGATCTTCGGTGTTTGTGGCTTGTTCTGTCGGTCATTAGGTGGCGTGTGGTTTTAAGCACAGTGCTGTCGTGACTGCAGACGGTAAACTGTTTATGTTTGGTAATGGTGACTATGGTCGACTTGGTCTGGGTTCAACATCCAACAAGAAGCTACCAGAACGAGTAACAGCTCTTGATGGCTACCTCATTGGTTATGTGAGTTTTGTCTTTTCTTCGATTTGATTTAACTTCATATCTGTATGTATCTGTAATTTTCTGTATGTATCTGTTCTGACATTTACACAGTAGCATTTAAAAACGTTTCTCTGGTGATGCTTGCTAACGTAAATAGTGTTTCAGCTTGACAAGAATGACAGACTAACTAGTTATTCAGCTGGACTTGATATATAGCAGTAGAGTTGTTAAGAGTGCTGCATCTGCTGCTTTGGTGCCAAGTTCAAATCTAGGCCATAGCCGAAAGTTAGTTAGTTAACAGATAAATGTTTATGAAATATGAATTAGACAGAAATGAAGTGTGAAGTAGACCACCAAATGTTAATGTTTTCTTCCCACTAGCATTGAAAGTTGCTGAAGTACAGTTGGAAACTTCTACACAGAAGAAATTAAGCATCTCGATGATGATGCGATCGTCTGAATTTGAAATCGTTTGCATGTGGGTTAGATAATAGATAGTGTACCATGACTTGCCCTGTGTTGGTTTAGGTTGCCTGTGGTCTCAATCACACGGTTTGCATTTCGACGGACGGCAACACGATGTGGGCCTTTGGTGATGGTGACTACGGAAAACTGGGACTGGGCAACTCAACGGCCAAAGCAACCCCGACGAAGGTTGAAACAATGTGTGGCCTTGGGGTTAAAAAGGTGACATGTGGAACCCAGTTCACGGTTGCTCTCACAAAGGATGGCAAGGTCTACACATGGGGTCAAGGTGAGGTCAATCCGCATGTTTACCTAGTGTTTATTCATCCTCACAATTTTCCAATTGTTTTGTTTGTCCTGTGATTAATGCTGCTGTTTTGTAAAAAAAATACATATGTCGGACCTTTGTCAGTATTATATATCTGTTATGTCATGTAAATATGTTGCATTTAATATATTCTTTGCTGTTATTAGTCAGTGTAAAAAACTGTGAATTGAAATGTCCAGAAAATTGATGATGTTGGATTGCTGGTGGTGGTGGTAATAGTTTTTCTGGCAACTGATAACTTATCTGATATCTATGCTTTCATACCAGATAATTTACCTATTTGCACACTGCTGTGATACTCTTAATGAGATGCATTTTAGCATTTGTAATAAGTTATATAATTATTTTATGCTACGGTTTCCATTAATATTTATTATTATTAATTATTAACTTTTTGCATGCAGATATCGTGTGGGGCACATTGGTCTATGGGTATGTTCGGTGCCTTGGAGCCAGAAGGTTGTGGGTTCGAATCCACCTCAAGCAGAAGTGTGGAGCAAGTCCTTCACTCGCAACTGCTCATGCGCTTCGGCGTGAAACTTCGCTTCAATGTCCACGTTGTAGTCGGGAGTGCCTCTGAGTAGAATTTTGAATGGGTACATTAACCCTTTAATGCCGGTGGGTATAGGATTTCCCATACCATTTACTACCATCTCGGCATTAAAGGGTTAACGTTAATGTTACGTTGTTATGTACAGATCGTCTGATTGGTCATTCTGAGGCAAGGTCGAGAGGTCACAACCGTCCGCAGCAGGTGCTCGCGTTGTCTGGCTACTACATCGACGACATTGCAGTTGGATCGGAACACACGCTGGCCCTGACCTCTGAGGGTGAAGTGTGGGCGTGGGGCAGCAACGGAGACGGTCAGCTTGGTGTTGGACACACGGGTCCAGTGCGAGAACCTCAGCTTGTTAATGGAATTGCAAGAAACAGTGTCAAACAGGTACTGGAAATCGTTTGTTGAGATTAAGCAAAGCAAATCAGAAAATAACAGATTTTAATTAATCGTCTATTAACATAATTTCCAATGTTCAAAATTTTAGCCATTTGCTATAAAATAGATTTTTTTTCAAATGAGCCTAAGAAAAGCTCTGCAAGCTGAAGTTACAGGTAGGCTACATCCTGCATTTTTGATAAGTATGTGATCATTTCCACCAATGACCGTTGTAAGGTGTCTTATGATTGATAAAGTTTCAAAATGGTTGTTGCTGTTCTCTAGAACTTACTCAATACTTGATTGATTTCTTATGTGCATTTGAAGAAGTCTACTTACTCAGATTTATGCTTAATTGGTTATTTAATGCTTTATTTAATGTGACTGATTTTTTAAAATCTTGCTCTCTCTCTAGTTGAAGTTGTACCTTTTTTAGGTGAGTTAGCAGCCTTAAGTAGCTGACAAGTAGCTGTTGAATGAAAATATTTCAGTGGCTTTGATGTGTTCTTGATAGACAGTGCTCATGCAATAATGCAGTTTATTTCTAAAGTGCTCAGAAAAGCAAGTAAGTGTAAGAATTTCTACTGCACCTTCTGGGGACAAACCAAGCAGTTACTCGTTCTGCGTTTCTTAACCAGATTTTCAGGTCCAGTAAAGCTGAATGTCATCAGAGCATACATCCAGAACTTTATCAGAACGAATGTGATGCATTTGTGACTTCATATGTAAGTATATATTTATGAGCAGCTTCTTATAGCACATTTTCTTATATTAGATCTCGGCTGGTAGAACGCACAGTGCGGCCTGGACCGCTCCACCTCCGATCCAGCGAACACCTGGCGTTCCGTCGAAGCTCCAGCTTGGCCTTCCGTCGAGCATCCCTCCACAGTACACGTCGCTCAAGGAATGCAGCACGGAGGCTGTGCGCGGCCGACTCAAGCTCCTGCATCATTTCTCTGATCTGATTTACTCGTCCTGGAGACTGCTGAATCTTTCTATCAATCAGGTTAGTCAGTGGCTGCCGTGAATTATTATTATTATTATTATTTTGAATATTTTATATAGCGCCTCTTTAATCTTTTCCTCTTTTGCCCCGTGAATATCCGCTGAAAACGGGCTTAAAATTTAAAAATGAACTGGTAAAGGGTTATACAGCGCCTCTTTAAGGTAGGCTTCTCAGAGGCGCTCCCAGCCCAACCACGGCTAAATAAGACAGTTTTGAGGTTCTTAAGGAACAGAGTGGAGTGACCCCTTGGAACTAAGCGCAGTGTAACAGGGAGGCTATGAATGTGGAAACTGTTGATGGATTTCTCATTGTGCTCCAATTAAATCTACCAATGATCCATATATAAGACCAGAATTTGTGCTGTACATGTAGATGTAAGGCCAAAGCAGACAATCTGAATGAATAGGAAGAATAAGGAATTTTTGGTTCATCATGCTGGACATATTATGCTATGTATGGTAGCAGTTCTAAGGCACCAGCAAAGGAATGTTATTAGAAATAATACAGATTAATTATGATGTCATGTACAAGATCTTGTCCAATGCTTAACAACTGCAATTTGTTGAGTCCGTATATTGATCTGTATCATTAGTAATTCCAGATTTTCTTTCAGCAATAATAAACATTAATAATAATAATAATGATATGCTGCTCTTGGTAGGATGTTTGTCAGTGCAACATGGGTAATGCTGCAATTGTGCATGGACAGTTACGCCATCTGTTAGCACCGAGAGTCTATACTCTGCCGCTTGTTCGAGCAATCGGTCGGACGATGGTGCAGGGCAAGAACTACGGACCACAGATCACTGTCAAACGCATTGCAACCAGGTTACATTGATCATTTCAATCTTCATTATTATTAACTGTTATTTTGCTATTGTTAGACTTTTTAAAATTAACATTAATTATTGTTTCTGTAACAGTTTTTAGCCTGCTTGACTAACTGTAATATTGCTGTTATAAATTATATTATGTATTGTTAATGGAATAAACTTGGTCTACACAAATGAGAGCTTGACATTCTCATATCTCTTCTCTGTTTGTATCCAGCTTTAGCCTATTTTAACTGAGGGAGTGAGGGTCTTCTTAGGCTAATATCAAAAATAAGAATATTGTGAAGCACACTGCATGACCTTGGTTCAACCCTGCCATATTTTAGTAATTTTTCAGGCATTGCAGAAACTAGTTGAAATTTTGGTCGCACCACTCTCGCCTTCCATGTAATTTTACCAAGTTTAAGCAACGATGCAAACGTGTGCAAAAGCTTGTTTTGTTTGTTAAATAAATTTGCTTATCTGACTAACTTAACTGTTGAAAATTCTGCACTTCTTTGTGTACTTAACAACCCGTTGACCTGGCCAGTAAATGTTTGGCTTTCTTTGTGCACAAAGCTTTTGTTATTATATTGCGTTGGTTGTGTCATTTTTGTCGCCTTTGTGAGTTCGTGAATGTGAAATAATCTTTTTCTGTTGACACAGAGGCAAGAAGTGCAAGCCAATCTTCACACAGATTGGTCAGCAGGTGATTAAATTGGCGCCGGCTGACTTACGACTCCCAGCAAGGGCGTGGAAGGTGAAGCTGATAGGAGAGGGTGCCGATGATGCTGGAGGGGTGTTTGATGATACCATCACTGAGATGTGTCAGGTACGACAATGCATTTTAACCCTTTAATGCCGAGATAGTAGTAAATGGTATGGGAAATCCTATACCCTCCGGCATTAAAAGGATATACAAATTATACATTGACCATAAAAGATTTGATGGTCTTGAATTAAAATGTTAGTGCATTACCGCAAAATGATATATGTAAATCTGAGCATCATCTGCATAGAAATGATATGCCAGCGAATGAATACTAGCCGCACACTAAGTGGTTGACCAGTGTACAATGTAACCAACAGGAGACCAAGCATCGAAATGTGCGAGACAACACGTTTTAGAATAGATATTGGGCAGAATAAATGCCACGTACATGTAGATGTACAATGACTGAATTAAGATAGGTAGGAAAGCAAGTTTAGTATGACTAGAACTTGATAATCTAAGTTTAGACCATGATACCTGTAATAAAGGTTGTCATATATGCATCTAGATAATTACATACCTATTCTTGGCAACCATGCATATTGCACATATATAATATATGAATAACATTGCATCTTCTTCTTCTTCTGGTTCTCTGCCCCTAGGCTGTCCAGTGTCGCCACTCTTCCCTCCGCTGGGCCTTCTCCTTTAGTTTTGCATATCAATGTATAATTACATATGCATGAATATATTTAGAGATACATTTACTTGTGCCATGTACTTATCTCACCATCTTTTATTCTGTTTAGGAGCTGAAGACAGGCGTAGTTCCGTATCTGATCTCAACGCCAAACGCTACGAACGATGTTGGTTACAACCGCGACCGCTTCCTCCTGAATCCATCACTCACTACGGAAGAAGACCTGAAGATGTTCCGCTTTCTCGGCACGCTGCTCGGAGTGGCAGTTCGGACAAAGAAGCCGCTTGACCTCTACCTGGCGCCAGCCGTCTGGAAACAATTGTCTGGAATGTCACTCACCTGTGACGACTTAGAGGAGGTGACTTAGAGGACGTCTTAATTCACTTTGACCATGAGGCAGAATGTTTGTATGTGCACTTGTTATAGCGCCCCTTCAAGCTCTCCCTACTCACAGGCGCTCCCGAATGCAGAGCGGACACTGCATCGGAGTTTCACGCCGAAGCGCTGAGCAATTATTGTGAGTGAAGGACTTGCCCAAGGTCCTTATGCGACGAAGTGTATTCGAACCTTGAACCTTCCGGCTCCATGGCAACGATGCAACCACTACACCACCGCGCCCCACAATGGACTGTAATAGGGCACCAGAGCGCTTCAATTATACTTTGAATCTGCCACCAGTGCCGATTCACATTAATTTGTTTGTGTAACATATGCAAACATGTTAAGGAATTTCCTTGGCGGTGCTGAAACACGTGCTGCATGACAGACATAAGATCGGTTGTGTGAGTAATTTATAGCTTTAAAACTATGGTAACTTCATTATTTTAAGTGTATCTCAGTTATGTATTAAAATATCTTGGGCACAGGTTGTTAGAACGTGGTAAACCTTATTATTCTCCATTTTCCAGGTGGATGTGTTGTACATCCAGAGTCTACGTGGCGTGGCAGACATCCAAGATAACGGAGTTACATCGGAGACTTTCCATCAGGTATGAATATGAATATGAACACAGATAGTGGGTCTAATAATATATGCACCAGTTTATGATCTGTTTCACCTTGGACTGGCTCTTTGTTTCAGAGGATTGACTTCTCTTGGTATTCGTCTGACTTTATGTGCCATAGGTCGATTACTTTGTGTGGTATAAGACACCAGTGCCTAATTACCATTTCATTTTAACACTGATTCAGATATAATTTACGGACAGGGCTGTGGATCGCAAATATAAATAATTCAGCTTTACAAGATGACCTGAGTTGACCTCATTATAAAATTCCTCTTGGAATGATCTTTTTTGGCACCGAGATTTTGGCCAGCGGTTCTGTCAATTAATCAATTAGTCAATCAGAATTTTCTTAAAAATATGAACATGGCTTGATGTTAGTATATGTGTTTGATTGTCCTTTTGGGGGGTTTAGTAAATCACTGTCAGCAGAATATTGTGTGTTGAGGCATACAGGTAGGCCGATCTTACTTACTTACTTACTTACTTACGTGTGAATAGGTGATTCCGCTGGAGTTTTTCGAGGGCCAGAGTTCGGATGGTCGCTTTGTACCAATCGTTCCTGGTGGCAGTTCCATACCTCTCACATTTGAAAATCGCAGAGCCTACGTTGATTGCGCAATTGCGTACAGGCTGCACGAAATGGATCTACAGGTGTGCTGACTTATTTGTCATTATTGCATCATAAGCATCAAGTTGAAAGTAAGTAAGTAAGCTTTGCCATGAAGGTACTATTCACCTGCACTTATCAGCTTCAAATTCATCTTTCCGATTAATCTATTGTGTTATGAAACCACATTGATTCTTGGCATCAAGGAAAATACACATGTTTTGTTACCATCGGTCATCTCAAAGCCACGTTCACCTTTTTTAACTTTATGACCATTGCTATCAGCTGTACAGCAGTTTTCACCTTCTTAATTTTAACATTCAAAGCAGTTATTTTAGTTTAGTTTGAACGTATAGTGCAGTTCGTATAATGCAGTTGACAAATTTTGCTACAGGACTCGTGTTTGTGTTTGAATTATAATCATTGTCATCTTCGCATTGTGTATGTTAGACTATTGTTAGTGCATCATCTTCATAATCACTGCTCTTTGCGGTGATGATTATTATTAGCTGTGTTCCAGTTTTAATCAGAATCAACTAAATAACATTATCGTCATCCAATGTTTGTGTTGTGTTTTCAGGTGGGTGCAGTGCGAGAGGGAATGTCGACAATTGTTCCCGTTCCTCTATTGTCGCTTGTAACACCCCAACACTTGGAGCAGCTAGTGTGTGGCATGCCGCAAGTCTCCGTCGATATACTGAAGAAAATCGTCAGGTACTTGAAACTTATGCGTTTAGTACATTAATTACTTCTCAATTCTCATGCATGTAGATTAGAAAGTATCTTACTGTGAATCTTCACTGAACTTCATAGTTGCAATATCTATCTCTTTCACCTGAGTGCTTTGCCATGAACTTTTGTAATCAATGCGTTATGAATTATGAATGCACACACAGAGACTGGGTCTAAGGTAGGTATGAGAGCTCTTGTCACAGGATTCTACTCATAGGCGCTCCCCACTACAGCACAGGCACTGAATCTGAGTTTCACGCCGAAGAGCGTGAGCAACTGCGAGTGCAGGACTTGCTCGAGGTCTTTGCACGGCGGCTTGAGGTGGATTCAAACCCGCAACCATCCGGCTCCAAAGCACTGAACATGCCCCTACACCACCACGCCCCACGATATAGCGCAGCTTTGAATTAATTAATGCATGAATATGATAAATTTTAAAGTTTTTTCGTTGCTACGTGTTTCAGATATCGTGAGATCGAGGAGACTCATCCGCTCGTCGAATGGTTCTGGGAGATTCTCGAATCGTTCACAAACGAAGAACGAATCCTCTTCATGCGATTCGTGTCCGGCAGAAGCCGTCTGCCGATGAACGCGTCGGACATCACGCAACGATTTCAAATACTGAAGATTGACCGGGTCGGTGTTTTTGCGTTTGGAGTATCGTTGAACTTTGTTGTGAAGTTTTTTGATTAAAATTGATGGCCTGTGGAATTTAGTAATTCCTGATGATGTGTATGAAATTAAAGTTAATGATAAATAGAATTTATTAGTTAAATTTAAGGATTACTGAGTTTTTTAGTTCAAAGTATCATCAATGAAGTAGCCTTTCTCGTAGGAATAAAAATAATTTTTAACTGCCGGTAAGTCTTCACTTCTGGGTACAATCTATCGAAGAAAGAAAAGTCAAAAATTGGTGTGGACGTTAGCAGAAGGTTTATGATTCAATTGCATGTTGTCATAATCCTCCAATTATTGCGATACCAAGTCCTGAGAAAGGCAGAGACATTTACCCTTAAAAATCTCTTTTGAGATCACACAGCTCTTAGAGACAACACCAATGTAATAATAAAGGTAAAAGCCATAAAGCTTGAATCTGAAATGTATAAGAATTTACTTCACTTTTATGTAAGGTAGTTATATCAGTGCACTGAAAAAGCTATAATTTAAAAATGTAGAATGTAAATTGTCTAGCTCAGTAACATTTATAAGCCACAGTTTTACATGGTTTCAATGTTGCGAGCTTTTTATTGAATGCCATGGAATGTACGGATAAGTGAGTTCAGATCATTTCCCAATTATGTCACAGAAGTGATTCACTGTAATTAACTGAGAGTAAAATGTTTTCCATTTCCATGTAGGCACCGGACGGACTTCCGACATCGCAGACGTGTTTTTTCCAGCTGCGCATTCCGCCGTATTCGTCAAAGGAGGTGATGGCCGACCGCCTGCGCTACGCAGTGCACAACTGCCGTGCCATCGACATGGACAACTACATGCTGACGAGAAACGTCGATGTTACCACCGGCCACGCGTCCGACGAAGAATACTAGCCAGTCAACAATAGTCGATGGATTTAACGCTTTAATGCCAGAGGGTATAGGATTTCCCATACCATATACTACCATCTCGGCATTAAAGGGTTAACAGCAAATTATCAATTAACAGTATTTTGACAATCAAAGTATCTCATGCAGTCATGCGGCCATCTGTGATGTGTGTCACTCCTCTTCTATGTGATGTTATGTGATGTCATATTCCATAAATAGTCATTCTGTCTGTCCGTTGTTCTACGCTATAGATATTAATACACGTTCTTACCTAATACACGGTTCCTTGTGCGTCATGCGGTGGCCATTGGTTAAAAATAGAAGTTTGGGTTGATGTTTGTAGATTTGAAATTTCATTTGTAATGTTGAAAAAAAATTGAAATTAGTAGAGTAAAATGTGTAAATTTATTTATCAGTGGCGGCGCTACCATTTTTCACTCTTCACCTGCCTAAATTCTTGGAATTTTTAACGTCTTTTTAACTTTTTTTTATTTGAGCTGCTGAATTACTCCCATGACTTGCTGAAATTGTATGGCTGGTGCCACCATTGTTATGTATGCATAAATTGTAATGTCTTTTTGTACATCCTCATTTCCTTCAAGTTTCTGTTTGTAACATTCTTGTTTAAATTAATCACCTATGGCCACCCATGCCTGCTAAAGGAACTGTGTGTATAGACAGAGGCTGTGGTACTATTTATATTTACATGACATCAAAAATTTAACTGTTATTTATAGTATGTCATTGTTCATTGTGTGTGATTGTTGTTGTTGCAAGTTGTTTTTTCGTGTGTTTTCGTTTGTGTTGATAGCCTATTCGTGTGATATAAAAAGAACACATTCAACTGCAGAAACCTCTCATAGTTTTACTCATACATAATATATGGCAGTCATGCCTTGAATGAACATTGATGTAATATAATTTTTAATTATTATCATTATTACTGCTGCTGCTACTACTACTACTACTACTACTACTATGAGTATACTACTACTACACGGAACTGTTTAAAGCTGGTTTTGGATATTTGAACACCTCCCCAGAAATGAAATAATGCATTTTACTAACACATGATGAAAGACCTAAGAGGGGATTTAATTTTGAAGCTCTTATTTCTAGGTGAAATTTTACAATGGCCTTGGGAAGGCTTGGGGCAACACAGAAAATATACGTAAAGCGGAAACAGGTCCTACAGTGATCATTTAACAAAGATGTTAAGTAATTTAAGTCATTAAACCTTAAGTAATTCAATGAATTATAATAATATAATTATAGCATTGATATCATCATCATTTGCAAAGACAGCAATTGATATTTGCTTCAAATTGAATCACAGCCTAATATGCCTAAAGTGGAAATACAGTGATCATTTAACAAAGATGTTTTGCAAGTTAAGTCATTAAATCTAATCTAGCACAATGAATTACAATAATATAGCGCCAATATCATAATAATTGACCAACAATCAATGCTCGCTTCAAGTCGCATCATAGCCTAAACTCATAATTCAAATGCAGAAGACAAGAAAACAGAAGAAAATAAGAAGTCGGACGATCGTGGGAAGGCAATTTGAAAGAAATCGGACGACAGTTCAGACAGTAATAGACAGAAGGATAGATAAAGAAAAGTTATAGGCAAACAGAACTATAGTAGAAGAGAAGGTGAAACACACAAAAGCAGAATTAGCATTTGTCTGATCGATATCATGATCTACATCCAGATACCTATCATCATTAGACTATCAGCAGCTAATAAATACATTGGAAACGTGGCATATTCAAAGCAACTCAAACAAACCTATTATTGCTTCCACGAGAGTCGGTCAACTGGATCGTCTTTGTCGCTCCTGTCTGGAATTGCATTCATCCTTCGAGTAAAGAACTTCGCTCTTCTTCCAATTAACGGTCGATTGCTGACGGGAAACAAAATCCCGGGCAACAGCCAGCGTGCCATGTCAGATGTCGGAGTAGCGTGCAATGCCAGTATCGATGGTGCCAGAGCTGCAGTAGTCAGTTAATTGGTCGCCCCACACCCAATTTCACCCCACTGGGCATTCAGACCGCAATTTCACCCCACTGGGCATTCAGACCCCAATTTCACCCCAGTGGGCATTCAGACCCCAATTTCACCCAATGGGCATTCAGACCGCAAATTTACCCCAATGGGCTTGTCATTACTATAATGATACATGGGGTAAAATATTGGGGTATGAATGCACAGTAGGTTGAAATTGGGTGCGTGGCCCCCTATTAGCTAACTACTCAAAGCCACTTAATGATACAAGATCCTAACGATCCCAAAAACTACCTTATCACCTATTAATTAAATTAATACTGACGACGCCATGTACAAGCCGACGCCTTGTGTCAGGGAGACTGCCAGAGCCGACAGAGCTGACAGGCGGCCTGGACGGACGGTGCCAAAACTGCCGGTTTGTCTCTGTGGCCACCAGGACGGACGGTGCCAAAACTGCCGGACAAGTCTCTGGTCTCTGAAATTTAGCAACATACTCATGTTCTATAACTTCTATGCATTTAAATATCGCCTTAAGAAAGCTCCTTAGGTCGATAAAACATAATAGGGAATGCAATGTCTTGGTTTAAAATTCGCATAATTATTTTTTGCATACTTCTGACTATTCTAGTAACCAGCATTGACAATCTATTTCACATCGAAATGATGAGAAACCCTCAACAACTGAATAAGCCTATAGTGATTAAGAAAAAACCTCTAAAATATTTATAGAAACCAATGACATGCAGCATCAGCTGAATAATACTCAAAGAAACCAATTGATACCTGTGATATCTAATGAAAACCACGATGAAGATTGATTAATGCCAATTTGTTTCAGTTTGTGTTTCTTTCAATGCCTAACCAAGAGAAACTGCCAAAGCAAATAGCAAACAAACCCGAACAGTCACGAAAAGATTCCTATACCAGTAGCTTCAGTTTAAGGATGCTTTGTGATAACAAAGATTGATAGCGTCAGCCATTCTTCATCCAGACCAGGACTGGCTCTGTTAGATTAATGCAGTGTCCGAGGTTAGAGAGGGTCTCCAAGATTACTTATTAGATATTCTTAAGCTTGGTTTTAATAACTTACAGCTGTTGCCAATTCTCGCTCGTCATTCCTGTCACAAATCTGCAGAATCTTCATGATGAAGGATCTTTGCGACTCAAACGACGATAGTGAACAGCAACATCACCACAACTACACAACACACCAGATAGGTTTAGCATAGCCATGCATATGGTATCATAGAATGCAACAAGACAATGACTTAACTAACATCTTTGTTAACTGATCACTGTATTTCCGCTTTAGGGATATTCCCATAAGAACCTTCTAGATATTCTTACGCCAGTGTTGCAAATATAGCAGTTGGAACTCCACCACTGCTCGTGCTTTTGCAGTGCCAGTCCCAAGCCTGGAGAAAGGAGGAGGGTGACACTCATATTCCTTGATATGACAGTGTCGTTAAACAGCAACAACTTCGTAGTTGCACCACATGCAACAGATGTCATTCCAGTCGCAAGAATCGCCACCTTGAACCTTCCGTTGGTTCTTTGCCACTCCCGAAGACAGATGATCCGGAAAAGAAATGTTTCAGCGATCACTCCACCGACAACGGAAAGCAACAAACAGATCAGCAATGCTCTAATATACAGCGGTTCTCAACCTTTTAATTGCAGCGACCCCTTGGTAACATTTAAAAAGATGTGACTACCCCATCAGCAAAATTCACTGCTTTCTTGTTACCATTGTTAGGCCTATGCATTTTCACTTCATAATTCGAAAACTACTTTTGGCAACTGTGGTAAATTACATCGACTCGAACAGTTAATTTAATTCTTACATCAAACTTTGAATTTATTTATAAAAAATTAACTGACCATTTTCTTTTGGATATTTAGACCAACAACTTCAATTTGAAATTACGACTTCGTGTCAATCAATCAATTATAGGCTCAAGTTTAATTAGGCTTATATTGTGTCTTTTTCAAGCAGGGGCCGATTGAAGAAATTCCGGACCCCTAGGCAGAGCTGTCACGGGCCTCAACTATCTTAAAACTCAATGATAAAAAAATAGAACAAATTGAAGTGATAAAAGTGCAGGTACGACCTACAATTCATGTTTATAAAATAATTCTGATCATATTCAGTTGTTATAAATTTAAACTGACAGCAGTTATTTTATATCAAAAAGCATAAATCACAAACTTTCTAGGCCTATGCTATAACTACCATACCAAATTGGATAATTTATAATTAAAGTAGACCATAAACCTTACCGTTCGATTTCTTTACTTCAAAACAAAAGAACTTCTCACTAATAGCCTATAGGCCTATATTTTGACGAGATTCGAGATCTTCATCTGAGCTTTGGTGTCTTCAAAACTTCAAAAAGAACAGCTAAAATACACGTCTACCACTGTAACTGTTCTTTTAATCAAATTTCAATTAATATCTGCTGCTTCCGATCGACGAATTTCGATAATTTTCGCATCGAAATGTCTCGCCATTTGACCTACCAGCAAAATGAATCTTCATCGAATGTTTCCATGCCATCAGTCAGATGACGTCATCAGAACAAAGATCCCAGGATGACGTCTTTTAATATTGCGTCATTAGCATCATTGTCATCGATCGGCAGATGGATGTTAATTATTATGTGTGTATGTACACTTGTTATAGCGCCACTCCAAGATCACTAGGCCTACTCAGAAGCGCTCCCAAGTCCCAACTACAGCGCGGACACTGAATCGGAGCTATGACACTGTTGGGAGTTAAGAGCTTGCCCAAAGTCTTTAAGAGGCGGCTTGAGGTGGATTCAAGCCTGATACCCTCGATCCGGATGCAAGGCACCGAACGTATACGTACCGTATATATATACCCACTACAGTGAACTATCGCGCCCCACAAATAAGTAGGCTAATTCACCTTCCAAGAAACGCGTTGACTGAATTTCTTGCAATGTAAAAGAGATCTTTTTGCTGTTACACGACCTACATGTAGATGAATTTTCGTTTATTCGCAAATCCGTTTGACAGACTGCAACCGGTTATACACCGTTACAGTGTGCAATTATGCAGTTGGAACAAGTTACAAGAACTCAGATAACAGCTAGGATACATAAATCTTAGCTACTGACAGCTTGCAATAATCGGCAGTAATAGCAGCCGACAAATCATATATTCGCCCAACGGGGGCTCGAACACGTTACCTCTTGCTCTCTAGAGTCTCTACACCAGCGTGCTATCCATTAGGCTACCGAATCAGTACCGATTACTCTACCGCCCCCCCCCCCCCAGCTACGGCCTTGTGTTACAGTAGGCTACACGCATAGGCTACAGCGTATTACTATTACCTGTTGTTGTTCTTGGAATTAGACGAACATACATAGGCCTGTATGAAAACTGCGAAATAATAATAATTTTGTTAATTGGTATATCAAATTTTATTATACGGTAATTGGTTTAAAAATTATTAGCACGTTTGGGCTACTTGCTCGATGGGCGTCCTCTTTCGGCTGCAGCTGCAACGCACGTGTATTCGAACTTTGATGTTTGTAAGTAGGCTACGTGGTTTATTTTCTAACTTACTGTTCGTAACAGCGCAAACTTTTAGTTTAGTTACCAATCAAGCGATCGGAAAACTAAAGTTGCACAAAATCAATACTATGTTTTAATTATTACTTTCCCTGACGTAAAAATGCGTCTACAGCTGCAGTTGTGTAAAGTAGGCCTATGTTCTTTTCTGTCCCGTGACAAAGGCGAGGTATAACCTAACAAAAGATCGAATCGTGTTCTCCAAACTTCTAAAGCGCCTCTAAAAATCCAATCGTATGGAACCAACCTATTTACGAGTGCTGCGTTGAGTGAGAGCGGTTATCCGTAAGATTAGCCCGGTTGCCATAGAATCTGGGATGGAGCAGCTGCTAAGGCGGGTGTCGGATGGATGGGGAATCGAAAGGTGGATGATCAGATGATTCTGGGTATAAATTCTTGAGGAGGCCAGTCTTCAGTTTTGAGTGGCAAGCCGAAGGGGTGATGGATAGAGGAGTCTGAGGAAACTTATGTAGCGCCCCTTCAAGAAAAAACTACTCAGGGGCGCTCCCGACTTCAGCACGTCCAAAAAGAACAGTTTTATGTTTAATAAGGAAGGATCTTGGTAGAGTGCCAGGGTAGATAACGATGGATAATTGGCAATGATGATGGAGAATCCGAAAAAGTGTGGAATTTAGAAGAAAGATCATTTCGGAGACGTGATGCAGTGTTCGATGTCACTTGATTGGAGAACGTGATGAATAGTGCATACCTGTACACGATTTCCGATTATATTTTGTTTCAGAGCAGTGAAATCCAATGGCTGCAAAGGTTTTGCTGATTGGATCTGGTGCTCGTGAGCATGTGTTGTCATGGAAACTTGCTGAATCAGCCGATGTTAGCCACATCTTCGTTAGTCCTGGGAATGCTGGTACCACGAAGCTTGGGCCAAAAGTTAGCAACGTTTGTGAGTACCAAGATCTTGCGAATTGATGCTATGTACAGAAATAGCTTTAGGTGTACTTTACAATTTTTGACTGATGTTGAAGCTCTGGGTTTGTGGTTTATGGATTCCATTTTTAATATCAACATCTTTTCTCTTCTACATTGTGCAGGGTTGATCAAAAGATTTTGGTGATGTGCACTTCTCTATGCATACAAGTCTAGATGCTTTTCTAAGGGCATTGCATTTTATAGGCATCTGCCCCACCTGTTTCCTTCTCAAACTCGGCTATAGTGAGTTCACTGAGCATGAACTGTGAGTAGAAAGATCAGGCAATGAGGGAGAAGACTGGTCTCCCACCATCTTATGATGCAATGCTTTGAAAAATGAAGTTGCTGACACTTCATATCCATGGCTGTTTCGCTTGGTTAGCTGTTGTGTAATGACAGTGCGTCATGACAAATATGGTTAGCATCACCATTGTCCAGGTCTGGGACTGTCACTGCCAGAGTACGAATGACAGCAGAAAGTTTTGTTCATTCTTCTGTCATGGTTGTTGTTCTTTAGAGTGGCTGTGGTGTCTGTTTGTCATTCCTTGATGGGTTATGTCTAACACTTTTCTGCAGCATGATGCTTAACCCTTTAATGCCGGAGGGTATAGGATTTTCCATACATTTTACTACACTCTCGGCATTAAAGGGTTAAACCATAGGTTTACTTTTCACATCTTGATGTTTTGTTGCTCGTTGTAGCTCTAAATCTTCGCGACCACAGCGCCATTGCTGCCTGGTGTCATGCTGGTGATGTTTCGTTGGTGATAGTTGGTCCTGAGGATCCTTTGGCTGATGGCATTGTGGACAGTTTAACGAAAGCAGGTAGCCTTCTCTACAACTTCAAAACAGTTTTCAAGTCATCAAAGTTATTGATTAAAGGGTATCCAATGCTATCCATTTATTATGCATGCATGGGGGGAGGTCAATTATGATTGGGTTTGGGGGTCTCCCTTAACATATTTTTACAACTGTTTATGTGATGTTTCTTTATTTTGGGAACAATAATGTGAAATTGTAGGTTTATGACGCTAAGAAATTCTTTTTTTATTGACTCCGTTCGTTCGTTTGAAGGAATTTCCTGCTTTGGTCCAACGGCTGCCGCTGCAAAGATTGAGTCAAACAAAGAATTTGCAAAAGATCTGATGACAAAGAATGGCATTCCAACGGCTCGCTGGGCCGCATTTACTGACAGTCAGCTTGCCTGTCAGTTTATCGAGAGGTATTGTATTGTTTGCCTTGTCAATTTGTGCAGTTAGTTATTAATATAGTTATTTGCAGTAAAATGTTTGTCTGCATTATTGGCTCCAAAGGAATAGGTATTATATGTAAAAAGAGAATGAGGTTGGGCTTAAGCCACAGCTGCCCTTGTAACGACATGGTTATGTTGCGGCACCATATGAGTTGCCGTTATTATTATTATACAACGGCAATTTATATGGCACCGCAACATAAACATTCAGAGCGATAGAGAAGTAGTCCCACCGACTAGGAAGCCATAAATGTTCTTTTCAGTCGGGATACACCATGACTCCAGAATAGATATTTTATTCTGTTCATGACTCCAGAATGGATATTTTTTTCTGTTCATGACTCCAGAATAGATATTTTATTCTGTTCGTGACTCTGGAATATGCATGATATTTTGTTCTGTATATGACAAAGAGTGCAGTTGTTTTAATTTGTTTTTGCAACTGTTATGATTTTCTTTTTAAGCTGGTGTGTCTTGGTCACTAACATGTTTGCCAATTTTATTTGCAGTTCTGATTTTCCCGCATTAGTTGTCAAGGCTAGTGGTTTGGCTGCGGGTAAAGGCGTCATTGTTGCGTCAAGCAGAGAAGAGGCCACCAGAGCGGTCAAAGAAATCCTAGAGGTAGTTCTGAACCTTGCACGTCATTTTGTTACTGGTGCTGTTCTGTTTCGGTTTGGGTGCATAGTGCTGCCATCTGATGGCTTTAATTAATTAATGGCTTTAATTAATTGATGGCTTTAATTAATTGATGGCTTTAATTAATTGATGGCTTTAATTAATTGATGGCTTTAATTAATTAAATTTTTTAACTTTCTTAACTGTGTAATACATATAGGTTTCTTCTACCTAATCACTAAGTGGGCTTAAAATTGTTTGTATGTAAATTATGTCTGCTTTTATAATTATAATTTGTATTTTCTAAAGTCTATTTTATGTTTTCCTATTGTTCACATGCCAGTTAAGAAATAGCACAGTTGGCTTTGATGCATTTTTCTAAAATTGCCTCAGGTAGCTCTGGCTTGCGGGACCTGTGTCCACTTATGAATCTGCAGTGTAAAACCAACAAATTTCAAGAAAAATTGATGTGATTACTACCTGCATATTATGTTGGTTATCAAATAAAGCACGTTATGTTAATTTTAGATTTCAGCCCTATAGTTTTGTCTCCCTACCAATTATTTGCCGCAAGCAATTTCAGTAACTTTGAGCGTTAAATATTGTATTTCTTTTTAGGATAAAATGTTTGGAGAAGCAGGAAGCACAGTGATTGTAGAGGAACTTCTTGTTGGCGAAGAAATATCTGTGAGTTTAATGATCAACGAATTTATTTACCTATTGCAGAAAGTGAAGTTTGGTCAGATGATTTATTCGGATGACAAAAGTATTCACCTATGTCCAGCAGTCATTTTAATTGCATTTTTTAATATTGAAACAGGTTGTAAAAAAAATTGAAACACTACGTCAGATTTAGTCTCTGCTTGTTGTATGTTGTTCGCTATATCTAGTAAAAGAACGTAGTAACTGTGTACAGTGTACTTGTTGCGCAGTTGTCTTACTACACTTACATGTAGTGTTTCTTTTAAATTGCTTTAACCCTTTACCAGCCAAAGTGTAGTAAATGGTATGGGAAACCCTTTGCCCTCAGTCGGTAGCGGGTTAATGGTTTTAAATTGTTCCTGTGTGATTTTTCATACTTTTGTAAAATATGAATCTGAGATGTTCTATTGATTTTAGTGCTTGGCCTTTTGTGATGGACAATCGGTTGTTTGCATGCCTCCAGCGCAGGATCATAAGCGACTGCTGGATGATGACAAAGGACCAAACACTGGTGGCATGGGAGCTTACTGTCCATGTATCCTGGTACCAGTACTATACAATTCTTAGTTCCTAATTGTTTGTGTTTTAAAGTTTGTTGTTGTTTGAGATTGTTGAATTTAGGATGCTGGCTCTATTATAAATCCTTTTTATGTTGGCTTATTGCTGCGTGATTGTTGCACATCGATAATCACTTTTTCTGTTACAAAACTATACCTTGAGTAACTAATGACAGATAATGTTATCAGTCAAGGAAATCGTTGATAAAACTTGCATCTTTTTAAAGTGTCTGGTAATTTTGGTCTTTCAAATTTGTACGTATGTTGCAGATTTTAGGTAAAAGTAAGTAAGAATTATCAAATGCACAATGAGATAGGAAATTTAATGTAAAATGTCTCTTTAGAAGTGATAATGATGTATAGTAATGTTAAATAGTGAGTTACATTAAGTATGGTCATAAGTGTAATGCATCTTGGTGATCAGTGAATTCCTTTCTAAAGAGGAGTTCGGAAGGTGGAATTTCATGGTTGTGAGGATTTGGTTGTGGAGTTTATTGTGATTCATGAAATGTAGGAAGAAATCTGTTGCTGTAATTAGCTTTTTTTGTTAGTTTCATCATTCCATGTTCAGGATTGTATGTTTTGTGATTGTTAAAGAAACTTTAAATTATTTTCATTGATAGATCAGTGAAGCTGAAATGAACTTTGTGAAAACAGACATCATTCAGAAAACAGTAGACGCTCTGAAGGAAGCTGGATCACCTTTTGTTGGTACGATGTTTTTCTGTAAATTCAAAATGCTTACTTGTCCAACATGTTCTCACATGATTCAGCAATTCTCAAATCTTTTTTAGAGAGTTATGAACACTTTACTTGGCTGTATTCATATTGATACTATTGATGGTGTGCCTGTTTTTGTACTGTATGTAGCAGCTTGTATGCCTAGTTCTGCCAAGTGGCACACTAGGAAAGAGCATGAGTAAAATCAACCATCTTATAATTCAACATTGCTTTTACCAATGCTCGATATATATCACATTCAACAAGGTGTATGTATATTTTAGGTTTCTTTCAATCCTATTCAAGCCTAAAATCCTACTGTTTTTCAGAAGCATGAACTTTGTACATTTACATAACTAGCTTCTATTTAATTCTAAAGGTCAATTGGTTGACTCATACATTAGGTATCTTATAGTTTGGACAACATCTGTCTTTTGCAGAGTTGTGGTGAAAACATTTGTTGTGTAGATGTTCACTGTCATATATGCTGGTTTTAAACACTTTAACAACTAGCTGGTTTTGGTTTCCCAGCCACCTTTAAGGCTTTAGTATACTCTTGTCATATTTACTATTTAAAGGCAATGGCAGAACCATCATACAGAACTTACCCAAACTTAAACTAAACATCTAAATTTTAATTGTTAAACCCTATGACATGCGCAGGAGCAGCATTTTGTCTGCTCTTATTGGCTCTGATTAAATTAAAAGAATTAAGTGTTAATAAAGAGTTTGAAAAATGTATGTTTTAGGGGTACTTTATGCAGGAATTATGGTCACCAATGACGGACCTAAAGTACTTGAATTTAATTGCCGATTTGGAGATCCAGAGACGCAGGTCAGAATACTAGCAGTTGTACTTGCTGTTGTCTTTCTTATTTGGTTCATATATTGTGACTGTATCTTTGTAGAAGGTGAAACAGAATCTGAATGTTCAGAGTATTAGAAATCCTGATTTTAAGACTTTTATGACATTTTCAATTAAAATCTCAGCCTGTAGTCATTTAAACAAAATTATCATTTCTTGCAGAATGAATTAGACTTTTATTATATTGGCTGTAAAAGTTGGAGCCCATATTGCTGGTGTTTGTTTCTTGGGAAGGGAGACGATTTTCTGTGTAATGCACATGTGCATTGTGCACTAATGAGGTAGCAGTAACATTAATGTTACCTTGTGTATCAATTATAAAGTTATTGCAAGACTGTGCTGTAGTTAGGTCATGTTCCAAAGGTGAATGAAATGTTGAATCTATTGTCCCAATCACATAATATCAATACTAGATGTCTGAAGACGATTGAAAAGACTAAAAAAAATCATTTCATGCCTGCGGGCCGCTTCTTGGACAATGGCAATCCTATCTACAGAAATAGAATGAGTCCAGTCTATTACAGGTTCCAGTACCTACATATATATGAGTTTGCAGCACCACCTATGGAAAATAAATTATATTAATAAACATAACAGAAAGAGTTCACTTCATGAATGATGACCTCATGACATTTCTGTTTGTTCTATTAGAATGAAACTTAACAAATCTCTTTCCTCAAACTTGACTTTTGTGATGAACTTTTTTGTCAATTGTTGTTTCTGTCACTTCATAGGTTCTGCTTCCTCTGCTGAAAACAGATCTGTACAAAGTCATCAGTCATTGCGTGCGTGGAGACTTGTCGTCGGTCAAAGTCGAATTTGACGTCAGTTCGACAGCAGTCGGGGTTGTCCTGGCTAGTTCTGGATACCCTGGCAGTTGCCCAAAGGGATTACCAATTACAGGTAAATGAAGTAGTAAATGAAATTGAGCGCCTCTGAGTAGAGATCTTAAAGAGGCGCTATATAAATTTATGTGATTCATTGATTGATTGATTCATTCATTGATTGATTGATTGATTGATTGATATCCCATGGAAAGTTGATTTGTCTGTAAGCAAGTTTAGTTTATTATTAAATTTTTCAACTTTGTCTAAAGAATTTACAAGTACCCTTGCTAGTCTCAACTTTCATGGTACTTTATGTTTATTTATTCATTCAAGAATTTCTATAGCGCCTCTTCGAGGGGACTACTCAGAAGCTCTCGCGGCTCTAGGACGTTATGTTATTTTAATTTAAATGCTGTTTACAATGTTATTTTACAATGATAAAATTATGATATAGAAGTTTTATAAAGGCAAAACTTTAATTTGTGTATGATACTTTTGTGCATTGTGAGAGTTAGAAGGAGTGTACAAATATGTTTCTAAAATATCAGCAAAGGAAATCTAGAGTTGCAAGGTGCTTCTAGCCATGACTTCTGGTTGTTGTGGTTGATCTGTAGAGGCCAATCGTAATTTTCTTATACCAGTCTGCGATACTACGTCTTTATTGCTTATGCAACAAGTTTTTTTGGCAAAGGCAATATCTCCACAGATGTAAATTTATACTGATGCGCTTGTACTCTACAAAAATGGATTCTTGCCATTTTCTTCTTTTAGCTTCAGTCTTTGATTCTCACAAAACTGTATTGATTTGATAATCGATATTAACGTCAAAGTCAGTGCCAGGTAGAAGGCTATTTAACTCAATTTATACGCTGTATTTTTGCAGTTAGAAGGCTATTTAAGTCGATTTATACGCTGTATTTTTGCAGTTAGAAGGCTATTTAACTCAATTTATACGCTGTATTTTTGCTGTTAGAAGGCTATTTAACTCAATTTATACGCTGTATTTTTGCAGTTAGAAGGCTATTTAACTCGATTTATACACTGTATTTTTGCAGTTAGAAGGCTATTTAACTCGATTTATACACTGTATTTTTGCAGGTATAGAATCAGCTCAGTCTGACTGTGGAGTCCAGGTGTTCTACGCTGGAGTATCTTGTAGTGGAGATGCTCTTCTTACTTCTGGGGGAAGAGTCCTGACAATCGTTTCAAAGGCTTCATCTTTGGCGATGGCATCTCAGAAAGCACAGTTGGCGGCAGAAAAAGTCAATTTTGATGGAAAGCAGTTTAGGAAGGACATCGGTCATAAGGCTTTAAATACGTAAGATATTGTATTGTATTGTATTGTATTTAAACATTTATAAAGCGCCTTTAATAGGGTGAACCGTTCATTGTCGTAAGATATGTTCTGTTTAAGACCTTTATTGTAAAGTCTGGATAAAACTGAATCTGTGGAGAAACTGTGGCTTTTGCTTTTACATTATGTTGCCGTCATGATCATGTGACTACAAAATTCTCGTTCTCATACTTAATAAAACCTTAATACTTATAGTGAGTGGAATTTTTTTGTTTTTGATAAGGCTCAGTGTAAATGTGCTGACAAAATGCTTTTTAGGTACACTCAGACAAATTTAGCAGCTCTTCAACGTCATAAAATTATTTATTCAGTTCTTACATTTTTTTTTAAAGAATTGCAGTGAATAGATAATTGAGCTAAGTTTCTAAAGATTTTTAAATTTAGCAGCTCTTCAACTTCACGAAAAGATTTTTCAGTTCTTACTTTTTTTGGAATTGCAGTGAATAGATAATTGAGCTAAGTTTGTAAAGATTTATAGCTGTATGTGTGCCTGCACAACACGTGTGTATAATTTGATATCATTTGTCTGATGTTTATTTGTTTGAGCTCTGCATCATTGTCGATTTCTGTTGTTAATCCAGATACGCTGCATTGCAAGCTGCGACAATGACATACAAGGATTCAGGAGTCGACATAGAAGCGGGCGATGCCTTGGTGGAGAGTATTAAGAGTCTTGCTGCTGCAACTGCTCGACCAGGATGCTGTCCGAAGCTCGGTCTGTTTGGCGGACTGTTCGACCTGAGTGCCATAGATTGTCCCGGCCGCTTATTAGTCATTGGAACGGACGGAGTTGGCACAAAGTTAAAGGTGATTTTTTTATTTAAATAAATTTTTTCGATCATTTTGATTGATTTTTAAATCTGTAATTTGTAGCGACCGGGGCTATTTGTGAACTTTTTCTGTTGTGCTAACTAAGCTCATTTTGTTTTAGTAGTAGGCTCTGCGAAACTACTATAGATCTGTTCTGAAGGTCAAAATAAACTGGATTCGTTGAATTTTAGTAGGTGGGGGGGTTGCCATTGTCCAACAAGAAGCCCACAGATTCTGAATGATTTTTCAGATTCTTCTTATAGTTTAGTGCACACCAAGTTGTAAATTATTTGAGTGTAGTATTTTGTATAGCTTCATTGTTTTAATATTATGTTTCTTACATAGGTTGTTGCTTATTTGCTGCTATAGTTGTTATTAACCAGCTACTGTAATAATTCACTATGCAGTAAGTTGTCCAAGAATATTCTCATTGTTCTGTATTAACAGAATTTTATGTGTCTGCGCTTTAGTTTATTGTTCTGGGAAGTTTTGATTTGTCACAGTTCCTAACTGATAAATAACCTTCCTTAAGTTTGTTTGCTTGTATGTGCATTTGTTATAGCGCCCCTTCAAGCTCTCACTACTCAGAGGCGCTCCCGAATGCAGAGCGGACACTGCATCAGAGTTTCACGCCGAAGTGCGGAGCAATTGTGAGTGAAGGACTTGCCCAAGGTCCTTACGCTGCGAGGTGGATTCGAACCTCGAACTTTCCGGCTCCAAGGCAACGACGCCACCACTACACCACCGCGTCCCACAAACTTCAGTTTATTGTTCTGGGAAGTTTTGATTTGTCACAGTTCCTAACCGATAAATAACTTTCCTTAAGTAACTTTACAGTGTTAATGAAGCTCAATTATTTTTTTTGTCGAAGGTGGCGCAAGCTATAAACATTCACAACACGGTTGGAATTGATCTGGTTGCGATGTCGGTCAACGACGTCTTATGTCAAGGAGCCGAGTCGCTGTGCTTCAGCGATGACTTCTCTTGCAGTCGTCTTGACGTCGAAGTCGCAAGATCAGTGATCGAAGGCATTTCTATTGGATGCCGACAAGCTGGCTGTGCTCTGATTGGTAGGCGCTGTTTTGGCATACACCATAAATCAGTGGTTTCCAACCTGTGGCCCACGGGCCAAAAGTGGCCCGCCAGACCTTAAAAAATGGCCCCTCGTCTCTCAGAGAATTAACAGAAATATATGAAAAAATTGACAATTTGAGCAGGATAGAACACATAATTAATTTATATTACAAGTTATTTATTTTTAAGTCTAGAAAAACTCTAAAACATTCTATTTTGATTGAATTATAACAATTTTATATGCTTTAGTTCATTAAATTTTAGCCTTGTGGCCCGCCTAATGCCCTTCAACTAAGAAAAAGTGGCCCTCGTGTCCTCCAACTTAGGAAAAGTGGCCCTCAAGTCAAAAAAGGTTGGGAACCACTGCCATAAATGATCTGTGCTTATACTGGCAGAACTATGAGGTATTGCATTTAGGCTTGCATTTTAAAATATATATATTATAAATTATTATTAGAAATGCAAGTGATGTTTTTAAAATGGACATTGATATTATGATTACTCCTATGATACCAATGTTTAATCATGCTGATGATGCTTTTCAGATTGTTGCAATGGACTTGCTCAAGTTTTCTTACAATTTAGCCTATAGATATGTAAACCATCTAAGTTCGTTGTCTGGTTCCTGGTGTCTGGTGACTTCAACTTGATTTTGATTAACTGCAAATTTTTCCGTACTTATTTTTGTGACTTTTATCTGTAAGTTTCAGTTTTGATGTCTAGGTAGTATCTCTAACCGAAAGAGAAGAGAGATCTTATCGTTTATATGGACTGGCTTATTGTTGAAGATGTAGTTAAGATCATAACAAAGAGCATTGTCTTTGTTTTCTGTCAGGTGGCGAAACTGCCGAGTTGCCAGACACGTTCAAAGATGGCGAATATCATCTGTCTGGGTCTGCCGTTGGCTACGTTCAGCAGCATCTGTTGCTGCCAAGGGTTGATGATGTGAAGAGCGGCGATATTGTTCTCGGCCTGTCATCCACCGGTCTCCATAGCAACGGCTTCAGCCTTGTCCGCAAGATTGTCGAGCGATGTGGTCTTTCTTACGACGTCAGTTGTCCATTCGACACAACAAAAAGTCTTGGTAGGAACAATGACTTCTTACGGACTTCTGTCTTTGCATTTTATTCTACTTTTTATGGTTTCTCTGTAAGTTTTTTCGAAGAAAAAACCGTGTATGTAAGTGTAGCTAATGAAATAATTATTTAAAATATATTAATGATGGAGGCAGAGACAGAATTCATAAATTAAAATTTTGTGAGACAGAATTCATAAATTAAAATTTAGTGAGACAGTCACAGAATTCATAAATTAAAATTTGGTTGAACTTTCTTTTTATGACTACTTTGTCTGTTTCTCATCTGTTTAACCCTTTAATGTCGAGATGGTAGTAAATGGTTTGGGAAATCTTACACCCTCCGGCATTAAAGGGTTAAGAAGCTTATTTTACGTCTGCTTAGTTAATCATTTGTTGATATTTATTCCATTTTTCAATTTTCTTTTACTTTTTAGGGGAATACTTGTTGACTCCTACAAAGATTTATGTTAAGAACCTGTTGCCAGTTCTCCGTATGGAAAATAAGGTCAAGGCTTTGGCGCATATCACTGGCGGCGGTCTCCCAGGCAATGTGGATCGTATTCTTCCGAAGGATATGCGTGTTGTCCTCGATGCATATCACTGGGTTGTCCCACCAGTCTTTGGCTGGATTGCTGAAAAGGTATGTAATGGCAGAGTTTTCAGGATGGTGTCTGAAGTAATTTTTCTCAGAGTGTGCCTTTTCCAGGTTTCTTTTGGAAAATACTGTATGCCTAGTTTAAAGTTACCTATTTAAAGCGTTTGAAAACCATTCTCTTTGATTGTGGTTTGGTGTCAGGTCGGGAGCGCCTCTGAGGAGTTCTCTTTAAGGGGCGCTATATAAATGTACAATTACAATTACAAAAATGAGATTTTCTGGAACAAATACATGGTATGTGTCTTATTTAAATATCAGTTAATTGTTGGTGTAGTCCTTTACTATTGAATAGATGCTGTTTAGTGAAATCAATAATGTCCAGACAATCTGGTCAGTTTTGGAACTTTGTATCATTTTGAGTAAGGATATTATTTCATACTTTTGGACTCAGTGACGTGTGTTATCTGTTTTATGACTTAAGTTGTAGAATTTAGTTCTTTTATTTATTTTTCCCCTGTTTATCTCATGCTAAGAGTTATTTCAAATGTTACATTTAGAATAAATAATTTAAAGATTTTATTTAAATGAAACTACAGAACAGTTTTTGTAACTATTGGGTGTTATGAAGAGAAATCTCATTCAGTGTAGTATGCAATGATATATATCAAATCCCATTATTGTTGTTGTCATTACCAGGGAAACGTTGATCCTTCCGAGATGTTGCGAACATTTAACTGTGGTATTGGAATGGTCATCATTGTCAGCGAGGAGAAGGCCACGGAGGTTCAGCAACTGATTTCACAATCTGGAATCGAAGCGCTTAGGATTGGCGAAGTGGTTCCTCGTCTGCCAGGTTATTTGTCCCATTTAAATTGCTCATAGTCTGAACGCTGCTTGTGTTTTTATTGGTTTTGCAGCATTTGTCCTTATTGTTGCCCAAAAGATAATTTAAGTTTAAATGAACTTTTCAGAATGATGCTTAAATCACAGAAAGTTTCAAGCATTTGTCCTTATTGTTGCACAAAAAATGAAATAATTTAAGTTTAAATGAACTTTTCAGAATGATGCTTAAATCACAGAAAGTTTCAAGTACAATTCTGTATTTGAAAAATGCTTTTGAAAATGGCATATTATACGTTAAAAATGTTTTGGCACTTGTCTAGTGATTTTAGTTGGTTTTATTGCTGTTCAAAAAGCCATTACTAATTAACTGAAAATTTCTTGTATTCACATAGGAAAATTGTCAATATTCAAACTGGGATGCTGATGATAACAGATAATTTGGAAAACTTATGATACTCAGTGAACTTAAAAAAATTGCTCGAATCCTTGAACTAATATTATTGTGAGCATGTCAAATGGACTTCCACTAGATATGCGCACATTCTATAAGGTGCTAAAATCTCTTATTGTTTTAGCCTTGGCCAAGCCAGAAGTGCCTTTGAATAGGTGTTTGAAGGAGTGCTATGTAAATTCTCAGACTGAATGACTAAATGAAATAATTTTTATGGTTTTCAGAAGTGCATATTTGACTAAATTGTGTTGTTTTTTCTTGTGTCGTTCTAGGTGATGAAGCTGTTGAGGTGAGAAATGTTGAGGGCGCTTTCGAAAAGTCGTACGGACCTTATCGATCAAAGTCTGATTCTGCGGTTGTGACGTGTTGCTTGGCAATAAAGAAGTCTCTGCTTCCGAAGAAAAGAGTTGCAGTACTCATCTCAGGATCTGGTAAAAAATACTATTTTGAAGCAGCACAAAAGCATAGTAATATTGTCCTCGAACAATGTCCTAAACTTGTGTCAGTTATAAGTGTATAGTTATTCAGATTGCTAATTTTCAGTGCATTCTTCAAAAGAAATTTCTCAGCTAAAGTTATAATTAGTTTTCAGAAATGCTGCCCCCATTTTATTGTAATCTGCCAATTACATTTGTGATTATTATGAGTATGTTGACATAAATTTGAATATTGTGATTTTTAGTGTCCACGCCGATTAGTTAGTACAACACAGAATTCGTCAAATCATGTAATAAAATAATGTATGAGGTAACTAATTACAGAACTGTATCTGGATATTTTTATTAATTTTAGGAACCAATCTCCAAGCACTTATCGACTTCACCCGCGACCCATCAAACGAATCGGCCGCTGAAATTGCTCTCGTCGTTTCAAATGTGCCTTCGGCGTTTGGTCTCACACGTGCTGCAAGTGCGGGAATTGCTTCTGAGGTTCGACCAATTACTCGGATCAGTCATCTGGAATTTAAACAGTCTATTAACCCTTTAATGCCAAGAGGTAGTAAATGGTATGGGAAATCCTATACCCTCCAGCATTAAAGGGTTAAGTTATTTCTGCTGTACCTTCTCCTGTAAACATTGCTGTGTTGTTTAGAGTGACGATAGCTCTAATATTACTTTGATAAAAGCGGAAAAGACGGAGATGTCTCTGGTCTGATTATGAAAAATGAGAGAGTGAAGTTTGTTTGTTTTGAACGTCAGGTGGTCAATCATAAGGACTTCAAGACGAGGGAGCAGTTTGATGAAGCAGTCCATCAAGTTCTCGTTACGAAAAATATTGACATCGTCTGTTTAGCAGGCTTCATGCGCATACTATCAGGTACGGTTTAACCCTTTACTGACCAAGGTAGAGGATTTCCCATACCATTTACTATACTTTTGGTCGCTGAAGGGTTAAGTAATTATGAATTATGAGCTGATTTAATTCTAATCCTACAGGAATGATTCTTAGTTTTGAAAGTCTTGATGAATATTGCATCTATCAATATTGCCCAGAAGGTATTTTTTCATGTCCCATAGTACTTTGTCTGTTTAAAACCATTAGACCTTACTTACCAGTCACCATCTGACTTGTATCTGCCTGTCTTGCATAACACATATCTATTTGTAATAGCAAAGGTATGAAGTATTGTTTGCTGAGCAGTTTAACGGTGGAGTAATACAATAACTGTTGTCATATACATTTATTTATACTGTCATTGTTAGGAGGATTTGTTTCAAAGTGGAAGGGAAAGATGCTCAACACACATCCTTCGCTGCTGCCATCTTTCAAAGGAGCACACGCAATTAAGGATGCGTTGAAAGCCGGTGTACGCAGAACTGGTTGCAGCATACATTTCGTGGCTGTAAGTAACAAACTCCGTCTCAGCCGTTAAAATCAGTCATTGTGTCAGTGTAGGAAATTGATCATACAATGGTGTTTTAAGATGCAGCTTAAGATATCGCACTTGACAGTTATTGTGTTATTACGTGAGTAGTAGTAGCTGTTTGTTGTTATAAGTTTTATAGTTTAGTCTGCTTGTTGAATGCCTACTAATACTGTTTTCGATTGATTGTAATACTTATTGGAGTTCAGTAAACCGATTGAATATGTGAATTTGCTGCATTTGAGTAATGCTCTATGGTGTGATTTTAGGAAGAGGTTGATGCTGGAGCAATCATCGAACAAGAAGCTGTCTCCGTTGATCCAGGTGACACAGAGGATATACTCGCTGAACGCATCAAAGCCGCTGAGCACAGCGCCTATCCAAGGGCGCTCGAGATGCTCGCCTCAGGAAAAGTAATGCTCACAGAAGACAACAGAACCCAGTGGCTTTGACTTTACTGATTTGACCAACTCAGAACGGCAGTGTTTTTTTACTACTACTGCTGTTCTATGTTTGCATTCTGAGACAAAAGGCCTTTTAGTGGCACAACGCACGTTCCAGAAGTCTTGCTTTGAAGCTTTTTCTTGTGACCTATTAATTATATCATGGGATGCATCTACAGAATTTTGTTGTATGCAATGTATCGTATTGTTTTGAAGAACATGTTTGCAATGTATGCATTGTTTACGAAATAAAAATAGTGAAGACGTCAATATTTGGTGTAATAATGCGCTCAGCACAAGTGAGCAAAATCAAGGTGCAGGTCAGGATCGAAAGTAAGTCCATTTTGAGGCCAAGGTGGGAATTCAGGAGGCCTGGATACATACAGCCTTTCGAGGAAACTGGTCAAGGTGGAGATGGGGTCTCAGCTGAGGTGTGAAGGACAGAGGAAGCATTTGCTGGAGGGAATGTCTGAGTCTCGAGCTATCAACAGAAATTGTGTGTTTGACAGAATCTCTCCTTGTCATTGAATAGTGAGATCGAGAAAGTTGGAAGACTATAATATGTACTTCTTGGAGCAAGATTAACTAGATAAATAAGGTTGACTGAAGACTAGATAATAGTAAGGTTGACTGAAATGTAGTTCTGTATACATGATTAGCCCAGTTTTGAAAGCTATTCAGCTCTGTATCATTGGCCTTTCGTGATGTTTTGTCAATATTATGTCTAGCTCAATTAATTTCATTTGAGAATTACTTGCTTAAGATTACAGACCCTTTTTCTCTATCTCGTCTATGAGTTTCACGCAATATTGTAATTTTTCCAAATTTATATAGCACCACCAGAAACCAAGTGCATGGCAGTGGGAACACCATGTTATTCATGAGCACTGCATCCAAGAAGAAATTGTCGTTGGGTGATAGAGTCTAGGTATTCATTAAAATTTTAGACCACTTGTCGCACGGAAGGTAGAGCAATTTTTAAATGACATTTAAGAATGCTGTGGACATTCATCAAGCTACTGATGGCTAGGAGTACATCTTCCCCAAGAACCTCCACATGCAGTAGGTCTAGGCCCTAGCCATAATTTCCCAGAGGCGGTGGATAAATTACATACTGACAGAGCACCTGTTTAGGTAGTGAAGTAGGCCTAGATCCGTAGATGGACTACGAAGGACCAAATTAGAAGAGAAAGAGTGCTTAAAGAGGTGTGGCTCATTTAAGTTTGCGAGTGAAAGTGTGATCGATAGGCCTAGGCCTAGTCCTATAGCCATGAGAGTCTGACGAAGGTTATGGTCACTATCTCGAGGTTCTAGCTGTAGGCATAAGCTATCTGCGATCTGGCTTCATGCAAATAGGCCTAAGGGTTTGTTTTCTACGCGGCATCTTTGGAACGTAGGCTTAGGCCCAACCAACGACCTTATATGGGCCCAACGCTCGTGTTCATAGTTGGTGCCATGCACTTTCTTTCAATTAGGCTAGGCCTAGATTTTCAAATGTTTGGAGATAATGTTTGCAGAGGTAAAAACACAATGACTAGGCCTACGGTAAAATTTGTAGCAAAGCTTGAAATGCTAAACACGAAATTAAGAACATGGGCATTTTTATGAGTTTCCGAAATCAATCAATCATAATTTATATAGCGCCCTTTAAAGGTTACTACTCAGAGGCGCTCCTGGCCGAGATCAAGCGAAAAACAGGCTTCAACAGTTTGTGAAATCTTATAAATGTAGGCCTAATTTCTTTAGGTTTATCTAGGACCAGGCTAATATCAATATTAGACTATTCCCATGTTTCATTGAGAAGTCATGAAAACTCGATCACTTTGTGCATCATTTTATTTAGGCCTAGTAGGCCTAACTGCAGTGCGAAGAATTTGTTTAGAAAAATCAAAATATGATGCGTTGGCTATGTTTAAAGAATATATAGGCGTCAGTTTTCCAGAGGGCAATGTGCCCTCTCCTGCCCTATATGCGGACGCCCACAAGAGCAAGGAATTACGATTTACCTGGAGAGACTGACATGGAATTAGTCCCAGGATTTACGAATATGGCTATTACAAGAGACCACTGTAACCGACAACGACAATGACGTCATTGAGGAAGGGAAGTCGCCATATTGGATTTTAAAACGAGGCCTAGATACAGGAACGAGGGTCCGATACGGTGTGCTTGAAACCGGCGATTCATTTTTGTTAATTTCGCAATAAAAGCGAATTAGTTTTGACGGCGAAAAATATAAATATATAATCGCTCAGCGTACCACGCGTATTTATAAAAGCTTGGCTGCACGGTAATCCTTGATTACGGCGCCCATTTTCAGATTTGTCTAAGTGGAACAAAGATGGCGGACAGCTGTGGTGAGGAGGTTAGTGTTGTGTGCGTCGAATTGAGGCGTCTCTTGACCTATATGCAGATTTGCATGATTTTAGTTTCTAGAAGCAGTAGATCCAAGTTTATTGCCATTATATTGACGTTTATTATTAATCGAAAAAGTCATGTACATGGAAGATGATACCCTTGGTACGCAGGTTAGTGTGCACGCGGCAAAACGAGGCGTCAAATGACCTAGATGCAATTTGTACTTTCTAGCTATGGTTTTTCAGAGTACCTTTGTTGTACGCAAAGTCGGTTCACAAAATTATCTGTACCGAGATCTTGCAGCTTTATTTTATTATTTTATAGTTACAGATTTCCGTTATGCATAATGCCACGATTAGCATCAGTTTTAAAGGGTTAATATAAGAATTTTCTTTAATTTACTAACTTCTATCCGCATTTTGGTGTACACACATGGTGATAAACGTGCATCATCTATAGAGCGAATAAAATGTCAAATATTTTAAAATAGCACAGAATCCTACATCAATATATTTAGCAACTGCAGCAATTTATGGCTGCACTTACCACCAGCATTTGGCATGGTTTTTATAGCAGTGTAGCATTACTAAATAATGGTAAGTTTTTAAAATCCTCTTATGTGCCTGTCTTGTAAATAGCCTTTGTGTTCCCATTTTCTTGTACTGTATCCTGATATCAGATGATTTTGTTCAATGACTGCGGCAGCCACATTGCTGTCTAGCTATGGCAGATGCGATTGTGATGGTGATATTTATATTTGCTATTTTCAGACATTTTATATAAAATCAAAAATGTGATATATATTCCTTGCATTGAAATGCCAATTGTATATAGGTTGAAAGCTGTTTTCAGCTTTGCGCCAATGTTTAAGTAGCAGCCGCAGCAAAGGGAAGAATGCAAGTGTGACTATTATTTCTATGAGTCATGGCTTCTACTAAGTGCTAGTTTGAGGAGTCCTGAGAGATGTATGCAACCATATCTTAAGTTCACCTGCTCTGGAAATGCACTGCCCCTTTCATTCTGATCTAATATAATATAGTCGCAGTGCACAACACATTAGTTGCTACTATTCCAAATTGTTGTGCATGCATGGCAATTTGTTGACCTTATAAGGTAATTTCCATCCAGGTGAAAATGCAAGAAGTCGTGGAAATGTGCACTGGTAGAAATTAGTCCATGCAAAGATGGGTTTTAGTTGAAGTTTGAAGGTTAGAAATTTAAAAAATAAAATAAAAAGAACAGACTATGTAGAGTGAGCATTTTGTCCAAAGAGATCTAGGTCCATGAACAGGAAATGGATTGCCTGTCAAGAACCATCCTTGTCCAGGGATCAGTTATATGGTGAAAATGCCATTCATGCTGGCGTGTATGCGCAACATGTTTCACCTGCATGTTTGTGTCACATGTCAAGTGTAGCCATGGTGCAAACACTTCATGAGCAGATTCACATTAAGTGGTCTTAATGTAAAGGTAAATTATAGTTATATTCATTTGCTGACTTTCCACAATTTTAATGCTGTCCTTGAATTCATGTGTTTTGGCAAAGTCATTCCAGTAGCTGGACAACTTTCCGTACTGAGTTGCAATTCCTCACTTACAATGCACAGTTTTTACTAGCCCACCACAGACAGGAAAAAACACAGAAGCTGCTGTTTAAACAATCCTTCTCTCTGTTAAGGCATTAGTACTTTATTTGGGAATTGAACCTCACAGATCATTTGTAATAGTATACAATGATATCATTCTGTCGCACGCCTGTAGACCCAAAATGGCAGTTGAAATTGAGAGTTCTGAGATTGAGTTATTGACACCATACCTGTTTTGGGGTGATGAAAGGGCTACATTTTAGCAATTAAAATTACTTTTCTAAGATTACTGTGATTAATTTGGTTTTGATAACCTGCTAACAATGAGCCACCTGTTTTCTTAGCATGGTGCAAGTGCTGTGGATATACCTGGCAACACTGTAGATAATTCCCAGACTCCTGTCGATCCAAATGATCAAAATTCAGGTGCGTCAGATTCAAGTGCATTGAAACCTGATCATGATGAGTGCCAAACTGAAGTACGGCAACTGCCGGTACTAGCTGACAAAGATGATGTTGCACAGGTGGTGTTGCCTGTTGTCCAACATGAAGACATGGAAGTTGAGGATGGTAGTGATGCTGTGGAATCAATTCAAAATGCTTTAAAACTGCCTACTGAGGAACCGATGACAGTTCCAATAAATTCTCCTCTGGCGGAAACACTTTTACCATCTGATGTAGAGCGCGACATGAAGGAAAACTCTGAGTTACAGTCAGAAAGTAGAGTAGAAGATTACATTACTGGTATGGAAGTTAACGAGGAAATTCCAAACGTGCACAACATTAACTCAGCAGATGGCGAAAAAGATTTGAAAGATTCACTTTGCAATGAAAAGGATACAGAATTTGCTGACCAAGAAATTGATTCAACAGAATGCCGAAAAGATTTGAGAGAATCACTTTCTGATGAAAAGGATACAGAAATTGCTGACCAAGAAATTAATTCAGCAGAATGCGGGAAAGATTTGGAAGAATCGCTTACTACTGAAAAGGAAACAGAATTTGCTGACCAAGAAATTAATTCAGCGGTAAAAGAAAAAGATTTGGAAGAATCGCTTACTACTGAAAACGATACAGAATTTGCTGACCGAGAAATTAATTCAGCAGAAAAAGACAAAGATTTGGAAGAATCGCTTGATACTGAAACGGATAGAGAATTTGCTGACCAAGAAATTAATTCAGCAGAACGCGGAAAAGATTTGAAAGAATCACTTACTACTGAAAATGATACAGAATTTGCTGACCAAGAAATTGATTTATCAGAAGATGAAAAGGATTTGAATGAATCGCTTGCTACTGAAAAGGATCCAGTATCTGCTGACCAAGAAATTATTTGTGACAAAGAAATTGTTTCTGAAGAACAACAACTTGTATCTGATAAAGAATTATCCTCTGACAAACAACAGATTTCTTGCACAAATGAAATCAACGAACAAGAAGTTAGCACAATTTCTGGAGCATCCGGTGAAAGTCTTATTGAAACTGAAAACTGTGCAAACAATGACAAAATAGATGATGGAGTTGATTCACAGATTGCTGTACCGCCAGTCGGGGATGAAAATAACGACTCAGGTGAGACTCGGCAGGTCACTAACATTGAAGCAGTAGAAGTTTTACCAGAACTCAACACGTATTCAGCGCAAAATGTTGGAGACAAAGGAATTGAGAGTTTTGAAGAAAGTCAAGAAAATTGTGAAAATGCAACCACCACAGAGCGTGTTGAAACTGCAGGTTCCACCACAGAGCGTGTTGAAAATGATTCTACAAATCAGTGCGTTGCAGAGCAGGTGCCAGGTTCAGATGAGACAAACGAGTCTCAGACAGAAAGTGCCTCGGCTGAAATGCCCAAATCGGCTGAAATGCCCGAATCGGCTGAAATGCCCGAATCGGCTGAAATGCCCGAATCGTGTGTTCCGTGCGATACAAAACAGATCCCGTCATCACCAACGCGTGACGAGTCAATGGAAACCGCTGGTTCCAACGTGGAAAACGCCGGCTGCAATTCCAGTGCCGAAAAGGTGAGCTTAATTCGAATTGTGCTTTCTGAAAGAATGCGTCACGAAACCGAAACTCTCCGCAGTTCTTGATTCAGTTCTCAAGTTGACACAAACCCTGCTAGAAATCAGTGTGCGTTTTATGTGATGGAATGTTATGTAGTGCTTCTTAGGAATTTCTGAGAAGTTGCTGAGCATTTAGGACATGAAATGAGACATTAATATTTCAGTTAGCTGCGCATTGCCGCCCTTTGCAAGTTCTGATCGCAGTTTGCTGCAGAGATGTGTCATAGTTAAGAAAGCATACCAGGTTTAGGCTTATACTGCAACAAGATTTTGAAGTTGACCATGTTGAGAAGCCAGCAGCAATAAGTAACAGTTCTGCTTTTGCGAAGGTGTTATGCCTACAGAATGATCAGGAAATATAGATGAGAAATATTGCAATTGGTAGCAGACTCATGACTTGTTGCAACCCAAGTTCCAATTATATTTCAGTTAAGAGACGATATGCTACATGCAATCCAAGTTCCAATCAAAAGAAATCTTCTATAGCCACTTTCCGAATGATTACAGATTTGCACGTATACACCATGTGATGAAACCCGTATTGCAGTGTTTCAAGGAGATCAGAACACAGATTCCAATTGAAGTTTCAGTAAAGCTACATATAAACTGAGATCACTGGCTGCCTGAAGAATATGACTTGCATCAGACATATCACTTGCAATGTAATGCAAATTAGAGGCTTTAAAAATTTAATCCGTTCTGACCAGGTACCAACTACCATTCGATAAGTAATGACATGCACCAACACATGTTTCGCTAGGGTAAGCTGCCGAAGTTTATAGCTAAGGCGGAATCACACGTATAATTCTTAAGTAATATATATATATATATATATATATATATATGCAATAAATTTATTTGTGTGTTGTATGTATGTGGTTGATTCAGTTGAAATAAAAACTGTTGCACTTTCTGAACATTTGCAACTCCTGTTCAATGCCATGTTTTATATTTTTACAGTGCCATTGTACTACAGTGCTATCTATTTATAAACAGTCGAAGATACCAGTGATGCATATATAGAAGGATACAATATTATATTAGTGATGCTAAATATACAGGGTGCGGCCAAAAAAAATACCCCCCTACGAAAATTGCGATTTCTCGAAAACCGCCGAATATTTTGTTACAAATATTTTCATTCTTATTCGTAACATATTTTTACACATTCTCTGAAAATTTTATGCCAGTATCTTTATTTTTGTGATCAAGACATCAGGCAGAAGAAAGAACTTCATTTTTTCAACTGAACAAGGCATTCACGAAATAAGAAATCATATTTTTACATAAAATAGCCTGTGGTGTGCCATAATTACGTCATTTCCGCTTTGCGGATCGTGTTCTTCACCGATTAAAAGATCTTTTACATCAATCCACCAATTAATAATCAAAACAATCGTGTCTGTGGCACTCTGTGCGTAGAAGTAAAACGCCGATATCCATCCAAGCGTCTGTTGGTCGAAAGAGCTAAGTTCTCTCCCCACATCATTCTTTCTGCATGTGTCAGCTATGAGGGTAAAGAACGCTTACAATTCATTGACGAGAAGGTCAAAGTCAATGCTAAGTAGCCTACTACGTGGAGAATCTTTTGCCTAAGCTTGTCGATGATTGTCACACTGTCTTGGGAAATCAGTTCCCTTTTCAGCAAGATGGAGCGCCCGCTCACGGCGCCAAGCTGGCCCAAGATTGGTTAACAAGCCACTGTCTTGACTTCATCGACAAGGATTCGTGGCCACCAAATTCCCAAGATATGAACGCACTCGACGCACCCCAGTCTGGGGTGCAATGCTTGAGACTTACAACAAACTTACCACAAAGCCAAAGAACATTTCTGAACTGAAAAATACGCTGCAAATCATTAGGAATGGCCTGCCACTTGAGACCACTCAGAAGTCTGTTCTGGGCTTTCGAAAACGTCTGCAAGCTTGAGTAAAAGCAAACGGTGTTCACTTCGAACATTCATTGCACAAAACTTAACAGTGTGGCCTAATCTTGTCAAGAACAATAAGTAACCTTGAACTTTGTTACATTTCTGTTTGCGCCGTTACTTTGTTACTTATTGCTGTCACTAAATGTCTGTTGAAACGAAAATTGCATTGTTTCACTTCAGGGTTGCACCATTTTGGTGTTTATGATTCGAATTTCATTAAATTTAGCCAAGTTGTAGATAAATATGTGTCAAATAGACTGGTGAAGTTTTATAACAAAATGAGCAGCGGTTTTTGAGAAATCGCGATTTTCGTAAAGGGGTATTTTTTTTGGCCGCACCCTGTATATAGAAGGATGCAACATATTGCACCACAATAAGGACATAAAGTTTGATGGAGCTTAGTTTATAGTTTTTGGTATATTTTAGTTGAGTCATAGTATTGTATCATATGAATGATTTTTAGCTACTTGTTGACTTTGTCATTAGGCCAAAAAAAATATGTTGTGTTTCCGGTAACAGAGCTTAAAAAAATTGGGTAGGTAGGTCGGAAAATATTTTTATTTTGTAAAATATTTTTATGCAGTGACTATCCGAAAAAGTATACCCCACTAGTCTTTTTTGCTCGCTGAAACAAAGTACGTGTTCTAAGCAAGTATAAACTGCCTATTTCCCCGACTGTCTGCACCTAAAACTGCTCTAGAAACAGTCCTATTAATTTCATTTTGTTGACGTATCTTATGTTATGTCAGTACAAATGTGAAAAAATTTTTTTTTTTAAAAATTAAAAAAATTTTATTTTTTTTTTTTTTTTAATAAAATTTTTTTACAAAAATATTTGGGTCGCGGCCCTAAAAATGGGTCGGTCGCGTTACCGGAAACACAACAATTTTTTTTTTTACGCCTTATTGAAGTAAACTATTTTAACTCCTATACCACTAATAACGGCTGCACACAGCTTCTGGAATAATTAATTATGTTCCAGTGGTAGCTGGATCTTGATCATGAATTAGGCAAAGCTATTCCGGGCAGGTGAACTTATATCTTCAGGTACACAATGAAGTTTGCCAGACCTAATGTTAACAGGCCTTACTTGAGCAGATTACAATTTTTCAAATGTTTGATAGATTTGTTGCTTGATGGTGACTATTAAATTTAGTTCAGAGTTAGTTTATATTTATTTATTTGATTAAAGAAGTTTATATGCATGCAAAACCATAAAATCAAAATCTGCGATATGAACTTTAAAGAAGAAGCATGCAGTCTTAGATTGAATACACCATTCAACAGGAAGCCACAAAAACATGATTCAAAGCTGCATTCTAGATGTTCACATATGCATTGCATACACAAATCTAGAATGTGCCAAGATATAATTTAAGCTTTGGATGTTGATGACTGTTTGTTAATTGTTTTTCAGTTTGATCATGCTGTGCACTCTGAACATTCAGAAAGTCAGAATTCACTCCCTACGGTGGACATTGAAATGGCAGACATGGATGACAGCAACGTTGGTAACAGTTCCCCTGTGAATAACGGGGATAATGAAGTCAAGTCGGTTATGACATTGGAGTTTCGCAATCCAGAAAATTCTAACAAGACAACGGACAAGGCACAGATCAGCGGAGATGAGCAAGCAGATAGAATTGGAAGAGTTCAAAAGGTGGAGGAGAATTCCATGGATACGGCGAGTGAAGACGACAGCAAGAAGAAGCAACGAAGCCTTGACGACTCCAGCGACAAAACTTCCGGCAAGGAAAATGAAGATGAAAATGGAAAGGATAGCGAAGATAGCAAAGCGAATATCACTATGTTAAAGGCAAAGGAAGAAATGTCTACTCAAGGTAGTTATTGCTACACGTCATTTCAATATCTAACCAGTTGAAGTGTTTTGCGTACATTTAGCGCTTTTACTGGTCAGTTATCTGTATTTTTTTATATGTACTCCATAACATTTCCTAGTAGAATACGGCCCTCATCTCTCAAAGAATTAACATAAATATCTGAAAAAATTGACAATTTGGACGATAGAACACATAATTATTTTCTATTACGAATTATTTTATTTTGACGCCTAAAAATAACATCAAACTTTCTATTTTGATTCAATTATGGCAATTTTAAATGCTTTTAGTTACTTAAATTTGAGCCTTTTGGTCCCCTAATGTCTTTCAACTAAAAAAGAGTGGCACTGGTGTCCTCCAACTTAGAAAAAGTGGCACTCCAGTCAAAAAAGGTTGTGAACTACTGCTCTATTTAGTGTATTGTGATAATTAGTCACGTCAGAATTTGAACTCGGCATACACGTGATTTGCCAGAGCTGTAATAGTTAGCAGCATTTGGTTTTTAGATTTCAGTGTAAAGTACGTTCGGTTTTTTGATCATTTTGAAAATTACGTACTGTTAGGTTCAGAGAATAGCACAGAAGCGACTGACTACAATTCGTCGAATGCTGTCGACTCTAACGCTACGTCATCTTCGATGAACAAACTGAACCAGAAGGCAGCGAAGAGCGCACAACAGTCGAAAGCAGCCAAGCAGCAGGAGTGCGTTGTATGCAAGAAGGTCTGCTTCGTTTCCATTCATAATGAAGCTCATTCAATTGCAAGTTGCATTATTTAAATTTATTTATTTATTGCACATTTAACTCATTGTACAATCATGTTGCTGTACAAACGTAAATTATGATGAGTTTGGGATTTTTCATTGACTCTGTTTTACTATGTTTCTTCACGGTGGTTCCGTTTCTTAGTGTGAGTCTGACCCTTTGTTTAGCCGGAACTACTGTCTTTTTGGCATCGGACAGAATTATCCTTTCAGACTTTGTCTAGGGTGCTCGATAGGGTAGTGGTTACTTGCTGAGTCGTCAACAAAGAGGTTAGGGTTCAAATCCGACCAGGACAGACATTTTTTTGACGGCTTCTGCTTCATCTGCGCCCCTAGCCAACTCAGCTATGATGAGTACACCGACCGTACGCTATTGGTGTGAAGATGAGATGGTGAGGGAGAGGACTGGCCACCTGCCATGCATGTATGCTGAGGCTAAGAAAATGAAGGGCTAACTTAACCCTTTAATGCCGGAGGGTATAGGATTTCCCATACATTTTACTACACTCTCGGCATTAAAGGGTTAAGGAACTGCTCTTCTTCGTCTGTCTTTGTGTTCATGTCATTCTTCTTTTTCTCTCTATAACTTCGCTTTTGCACTGAATGATCGTCAGCCATTTTTTTTCTTCTTCCAGGTGACGAAGTGCAAGTACAACATTGTTCGCAATGACGACACCAAGCACCTGTGCGACGACAAGTGCTTCCAGATGTTCCGTGCCCAGCCCACGGCTTATCTATCTACTACCGATAGTAAGAAGGCTGCTTCAACCAGCGTGGAGTCTTGTGACCAGTGCCACAAAGCCATTACAACAAATGCCAAGGGAAAGCATACGCTGAAGACTGGCAAAGACAACCAGAAATTCTGTTCGGCAGTAAGTAAAATTCTTTCTTTTGCGCATGGTGCTGTTTTGAACTTGTGAGAAAATATCAGGAATTTTCTCGTATCGAACGATGTAAAATAACTTCTAGCTAATCGGGACAGTAATGGAACAAGGGTAGGTACCCTACTTTACAAATTCAGGTGGGATGAGGACTTGCTTGTTTGCCCCCCATTTTGTCTCCCATAAACTGATGGCACTGACTATCTTTATAAATATTTTGAAAACTGTTGCTTGGTTCGTTGTGTCTCCCAAGAAATTGACAAATAAACAAAGGCTGTGACTAGCGGACCGCCAGGCGGCCGTCGATTTTCAAATACTAGCGGACCGCGAGTCACGTGTAACCTGTCACATGACTGGCGGCCGTCCAATACGGAATACTAGCAAGCCGCCAGGCTTTCTATTTACACCAATCCACAAGAGTTTCTAATGACTTAACTAACCCTAAAACTAACCCTAACCGACCCTCACGACGCCTAACCTGAACCTAACCAACACTCACGAAAAGATTGGTTACTTACTCTGTTTCTCGTAATTTTCTAAGTCATTAAAACAAGAAAACTTTTGTCCGACATAAAACCAACTATCGGTAACTGCCGCCATTGTAACAATATTCAAGAATCAAGACTCGTCATGTGACAGGTTACACGTGACTGGCGGTCCGCTAGTATTTGAAATTCGACGGCCGCCTGGCGGTCCGCTAGTCACTTCGATAAACAAAAGTATAATTTACAATTTCGTCTGATGTGGCGAGCACAGTTGACCCGTTGAAATTTGCTGCTTAATGCTTTTCAAATCTGACTGGAGATAGCTTTTCTGGTTACAATGCCAGCAGTATATCTTCGGTTGAAGTGAACAATTGCTGATAACATGGATAAAGTATTTGTAGCAATGCCCAATGCCCATAAAAAAAGCTGTTACGTGATGTGCTGAGGTACACTGATTGATTAATCAATCAATCAATCAACCGTGTATTGAAATCACTGGTAAACGTGGTAATGTAGTTTGAAAGTAATCTGAACATTGATGTCTTCAACAGAACAAACCTTAGTAGTAAGTAAGGTTTTTATTACTCACCATCATCGGCCGATCAAATGATTCTGTGCAGATATTACTGTATAACTGTTGAAACATAAGTAAATAATTTGTCAAAGTCTGAGAAAAAGTCTACTTATGGATTTGCATTAGTTATTCATTTTATCAACGGGCAATTTCACTACTTTTAATAATACAGCTGATAAATCTTTTTGAACATGTTTGTAAATCTTCAAATGTTGAGATTCGCGTACTGGTGACTGCTGTAGCTTACTTGTCATTAACACTTTAATGCCAGAGGGTATAGGATTTCCCATACCATTTACTACCATCTCGGCATTAAAGGGTTAATAAGGTGCACGTTCTGACCGTGGACGGACAAAATGTCCCCGGACAAAATGTCCCGGACAAAATGTCCCGGACAAAATGTCCCCGGACAAAAAGTCCCCGGACAAAAAGTCCCCGGACAAAATGTCCCCGGACAAAATGTCCCCGGACAAAAAGTCTCCGGATAAAATGTCCCCGGACAAAATGTCCCCGGATAAAATGTCCCCGGACAAAAAGTCCCCGGATAAAATGTCTCCGGACAAAAGGTCCCGGGACAAAATGTCCCCGGACAAAAAGTCCCCGGATAAAATGTCCCCGGACAAAAAGTCCCCGGATAAAATGTCCCTAGTAAAATGGTAGGGCTACCTAGAACACAGCGCATGAGGTGCCTATACCAACCGGTAGCCTACATTGCAAGGAGAGTCCGTCTGGCAGAAAAGTGGCTTTTCCAATAATCATGGGTTTTTCTGGTAAGACAATCGTTCAGCCGAGAACTTATTTCTCTATCGCTATCGCGAGGATTTATAAACTGCCTATACAGAGGTGGGAGCATGCCGTGCAAAACATATCTTTAGTTTCTCGGCACAGCTGAAAAGTGACCAATCTCGAGACCAATCGGGAGCTTGCTACTTGGCACTGGCATTGCTGTTCTAATAATGAGAGATCGACCTTTGACGATACGTTTTTCATGTTCCTTAGTTGCTAGCATCTTGTTACGCTCGCAGCTGCCGTCTGCAGTTTGGCGCTTGTATCACGCGTTGCGCGATACAAGCAAATTGCCGACGTTCCTTCTTCAAGAATATTCCTGACTGTTCTTTGCAATGCAACCGATCTTTTCAAGAAGGCTGTCTGCCTCCAGTAGAGAAAATACCATGCTGGTTCCAGTTATCAAGCGTGATGGACTAGACTTATGTCGATGATTCCTGAGGGAAGACCCGCAGCAGCTTGTCTATAGCCGAGCTGACCTAAACATGGGTGTCTCCCATTCAGCGGGCAATCTAGACTAGGGAGTCGGAGTAGGGACTCACTCATTTTTAGTCGACCGAGTTGAACAGACGTCAGTACTTGGTCCGAAATGGGTATGGCCTTCTCATGAACGCGGGGCCCAGGTTTCACAGACACCAGGTGCCATCGGACCCTCACTGTCAACCAGGTATATATGGTCGAAACATGTTCGCAGTGCACATTAGCACACGGCATGACAGGAGGGTCTCATCTGCAGCACTCAGTAGGCTACTAGAATACGGAGGGGTTAGATGATCCATGGTGGAGAACCCCTCATCAGTTCACGACTGCCGATCCAAAGACACACGACGTACCGACAGACATTAGCCACCCAGTCATTGACATCAAGTCTATAGAATAACAGCAGCCTTTCTCCTCATAATATTATGGACCGCAGGAGTGCAGCTCATGAGACAGCGACAGACACCCAGGAGCTTACGTGGGGTTTGGTTCTGCTGCCATAAACCGATACGTAGAGCTGAATCGCCAACAAGTCTCTGGCGTCATTGCCGATTTGCCGTTGCATGCTCAACACCCGACCACCCTTGTTGCTACGCTCTGGCCACTCGATCACCACGAAAGAGGCCGAGTCAGACTCCGACACAGAGCACATTGTTTCACTGAATGTAGACAGGGCCGTGGCTCGGGTAGCTTCAGACGAGGAAGTGGGCTGGCGTCCATTCCGACCCGTGAACCAAGAATAATGGGGCCGTGGAAGCCACATTATCACCCAGTAATATATTTTTACATTTTTTGTCTTTTAATATGTATTCGCTATTTTTGCTAATTTCCAATCATGCCATTTGTTCGATCGGAATTACTTTATATTAAACACCAAGAGAAGCATAGGGCCTAATTAGAAGGTTTATAGATCTAATAACACTGAAAAAAAATTTTTTTTGCATATTAAGTAACTGCTGTCAAAATACAGAGGAACTCGTGAAAGAAAGGCGAATTTGTGTTCTTTAAAGGGACTTTTTGTCCGGGGACTTTTTGTCCGGGAACATCCTTATTCGGGGACTTTTTGTCCGGGGACATTTTGTCCCGGGACATTTTATCCGGGGACATTTTATCCGGGGACTTTTTGTCCAGGAACATTTTGTCCGGGAACGTTTTGTCCGGGGACATTTTATCCGGAGACTTTTTGTCCAGGGACATTTTGTCCGGGGACTTTTTGTCCGGGGACTTTTTGTCCGGGGACTTTTTGTCCGGGGACTTTTTGTCCAGGGACATTTTGTCCGGGACATTTTGTCCGGGACATTTTGTCCGGGGACATTTTGTCCTAGCACCCGTTCTGACAATGTTGATTAAATTGTCTGCTTTTTAGGCTTGCTTGAACAGCTTCAAGAAGCAGATCAAGCCGTGCGCCAGTTGCGGCAAGGACCTTCGCAGCGACATGAATGCTTTCGTTGCTCCGGTCGACGGTGAAGGTTACAAAGACTTCTGCGGCCACGCGTGTCTTGTCAAGTACGAGCACTCGAAGAAGCAGACGACGACAAAGGACGATGACGACGACGATGTGGAAATCGTCGAGGCCACCCCGGCCTCGAAATCCAAGTCTGGTTCCGGTTCAAAGCAATCGGGAAGATCGAAATGCACGATCTGCACAAAGTTGTCCGCCGTGCGTCACGAGGCCAGCTACAATGGCCACGTCAACAAGCTGTGCAGCGACGCGTGTCTCTCGGCGTTCCGCGTGATGCACAACCTCGCGGCGAACCTCTGCGACAACTGCTGTGCAATGTTCAGTCTCGACGGGACGCACGTGCAGACGATACAGTTCGAGGGTACGTCGAAGACGTTCTGCTCAAACCCGTGCATGAGCGAGTTCAAGACGAAGAAGCAGCGCATAGTCCAGTGCACGTGGTGTAACACGTGCAAGTCCAACTTCGACATGGTTGAACGACTCGACGCCAACAACAAGTACCAGATGTTCTGCTCGCTCAACTGCCTGTCGCTGTACCGCGTCAACCTGCAGGCCAACTCGAACCAGAACGTCGTGTGCGACCAGTGCCGCAAGCGCGCCCCCGCCCAGTACCACCTGACTATGAGCGATGCGTCCGTGCGTAACTTCTGCGGCTACTCGTGCGTCGTGGCGTTTCAAGCGCAGTTCAGCCAGCCGTCTGCCACTTCGGGCCAACTGCCGATGCCGGGCAATCAGGTTACTGCCAATACTGCCAACACACAGCCGGCAGGGTCGACGGTTGCTGCCACGCCACCAAAGCGTCAGTCTCACTATGGAACACGCCACTCCTCCAGAGGTAAGGTTTGCTATTGTGTTTTGATCCCAGTTGATGTAATGTTTCAAAGTTTAGCAACATTGTTCTTCAGTGAGTTTTTAAAAAGTTTCTTTCTTGCTTCTGTGCAGGTTTGTTTTTTGCTTGGTTGGCATTGTCATGAACATTGCTTTCTATTCTCTTGGCAGTTGCTAGAATTCTTTCTTTTATAGATGTTGCATAGTATTGGCTTTACTGGTCATTGTTTTGTTTTTTAAAGTGAACTAGAAGTGATTTGATTGTTGGTTAAGGCTGGAAATACATTTTAATACAATTATATGCCAATATTTAAAAGTTGATTTAAGTCAAATTAATTAGAAATCTATGATGAATTGACTGGTACTTAATCGACAACAAATGGTCTTAAACTGTTTATTATAATTATCAGCTGTTAAAAATTGATGCATCTTGATGATTTTGTTCAGACAGCATTTGTTTTAGTGCTCAGTTCTGCTACACTGTTACCTGCCTTATAACATCCTATCTTGCTTATGGTTGCAACAATTTCTTTTCCAGTGTCACACTGATCTTGCCTATTATGCACTATATTCCACCAGCTTTGCAACATTGTTGTGGAAAGTAGTCCCTCACCTGATGATTTTTAGCAGCTGTTACATCTTGCTGTAGGATAATCCTGTGTAAGTGCACGTCAAAGACGCTTCTAAAAGACAATAGTATGCAAGCATTGTCATTTGTGTTGTCTTCAGTTGCAGCCCAGTCAACATTGTCTCCAGTGCCGTCTCCAACACCGATGCCAGTCATCTCCAACATTGTTTCACTGGCTGCACCTTCAACAGCTCCACCAACTATTCAGCTAACAGGTAATCAATCAGTCAATCAATTAATCAATTAAACCCCCCCAATATCTTAACATTTTTTTTGGCACCCTCTAAGAAACTCTTACTAACAAGGCAGGATAAACTATTTGTGTGCTTTGAAATCTGTTTAGTGTAGTGTGAGAATTAAAACAAAGTGCATGGTAGTTCGAGAGAAAAGGCCGTTGGTTGAAAGGTTATGATATTAGCGCATGCTGCGGCTTTGCAGCCCTGTGCCTGACTTATGCTAATCTCTATGCTGCTTTCTCCTTGTTGATCATTGCCTCAGACCTATTAAGGTATGTCTACTTTTTGACTACTAGTATAATAACATACAATAAGGGAGAACTAAAATAATTCTCAGTTTAAAAAGTGTGTAGCTCTTGAGCGTTGGATGTTGAGTGAGTCAGAAAAAGTTTCGCTGAGCACTTTGACTTAAAAAATGTCTTTAAAATGTGTTTCAGATGTACCAAAGGCTGCAAAGTCAGTTGGCCACATTGGAGTGAGTGTGTACATACCTCCTTTAACTGTTTTGTCGTGCAAAGGCTGGTGTTTTTATTTCCTGGTCAATATCTCTGCAGTTTCATTCTTGTTGTCTTTGATGTATCTGTTGCATTTAATTTAAATTTAGGGGCATTTAGTTGTTGAAAGTTGCTGAGACTAAGTTTTGATCACTGAAAATTGTCTTGATTAAATGGAATTGGGACGTATGAATGATGAAAGCAAGATCTAAGAAGGAGATCTGAAGAGTGAATTAAATAAATTGCTGCTGATTATTATTGTTAAACATATGTATTGCACCAGTTTTACTGCATCTAAGTTTCCTTATAACATTAATTCAGTTATAACTTAGTCTAGAATGTGGATACCATATTTAGTTTACCTCACTTTAACGATGAGCATGATAAAAAAAATTACTTTTGGTATGCCAATATTTTTTTAATAAGAATATATGCATCAGGTGATTCAATTCTTCCATGGTCCACAGTAAACAGACATTTTCAGAAACCATACTTCCATGTTTTGGCATGAAAGGTAGTTGATAGTAACTTGCAATAAAAATGTAAGATTACTTTTTGTGGAAATCATGGGTCTAATTATAATAAAACATGTTTGGGTTGGTACAATAGTGAACTTGACAACTGTTTTACTTGTAGGTTCAGACAATGGCGCCACAGGAAGTGATTGTTCAGCCTCCACCTCCAAAGCAGGTGAAGAACAAAGCACTTCTGTGTAAGCCCTACATGCAGACAAAGGCTACATCGTGTCGACCGCACACAGTTGGAAAAGGCTGCCAGACAGGTAGGAGACAGGCACGGCTATTTCCTTTCTGCTACTCTTATTTTGTGTAAACAATCTATTTGTGGAAACAATTGATTTGTGTTTTTGGAACTTGATTGCAGCAAGTCTTTTTTTGTCGTTTGCTGAAGCAATAGGGCCAATTGTAATGTCTCTTGTATTATTACTCACCCTTTTTTATTCTGATTTTGAGGATTATAGGCCAACTTATTTTCAGCCTAGATTTCAGATTGCCAGTAATTAATAGTCCATGGTTTGGAGAAGCTGTAGCTCTGAACTGATATTGATTGGTATTGAAATTGTCGGTAGTTGTGGATTACAGATCAAGTTACAGACATAAATATGCAGATGTGTTACTATGCCAAGTTTCGTTGTGTTTGGTGCTGTAAATTTAGAGGAGAATTGGGAACCAAAGAAGATGATAGTTCCATGTCCAGTTCCCACGGTAACGCCAGCACCGATGATGATGTTCTCGAGTCCAGTGCCGTACCCGATTATACTTCCAGTTCCTGTTCCCATTCCCGTCTTCATTCCAACAACTAAGAAGTCGTCTGCTGGCATCATGAGAAAGATCAAGGTTTGTAGTGTCGTCTGCAGAATTTCTTTACACAAAACATGGTATGTATTGACGGTTGACGTTTTTGCGTCTCGTTTTTTGTCTCTTTCTGCAGGTAGGTTTGCTTTCGGTCTGTTCATTTTTTTTCTCTCACACGTGTACACAGTTTTTTGCCTCTTTTTTGGGCAAAAAATTAAATTTAGTTAATAGTTAGCTATTTAATGGTTAATTCATAGTTGTGATTAAATGTAGTGTCTCCACTAAGTAATGAGTGATCAGTGCAAAATTAGCAATATTAATTGTTTATGTTTTAATAGTGTTTGTAAATATTTATTGTCAGACTTTAGTAGTTACTTGTTTGTATTGATAGTCTTGTTTACATCTTTCAGTTAAAAAATCTTCCTTCAACCAATTGCATAAATAAACCAGATCTTGTTGATGCTGTTTGGTTCTAGTGAGCAATGTATTTTGTTGACAATTTAACACAAGGGAAGGGCTATGATACCAAGACACCTTCTTTGGTTAATCATGTTAAGAATAAATTTAATTGTTAAAATTAATTGACTATTTATCTACTAATTAGTCATTGACTTCCATGCCCTTCCCTTTTTATATCTCAATGCCATTCATTTTTATACACTTATGCTTTCTCAATCATTGCTCGTTTACTTGATTTCATTGCTTATTCATTTTGTTAGTTTTGTTGTCTCCATTTTTACTGCCAAGAGTTTCTGTCTCGTCTGTTGTTTTTCTGCCTGGGTTGATGTTTCAATACTGTACATTTATCTGTTACAGGAACTTCAGGAAAGAGTTCCTTCAGATCCATTTGAGGCTGAGTTACTTATGATGGCTGAGGCGGTTGCCAATGCCAACAAGGCGTCAGAGAGCGTCTCAGAATCTGATGATGAAGACAATGATGGAGGTGAGTGCAAACAGGTGGTTGGTTCGCTCTTGCAGGTTTTTGACTGCATTTCCACATGCAGGTTATGTGTTGCTTTAGGTGTAGGTGGCCAGATGGATGTAGTAAGTGTAAATATGACTTCTTATGGTATTTATTTATTTATTTCCCACATTTCCTATAGCACCCCTTCAAGTTCAGAGGCGCTCCCGACTACAGTGCGGACACTGCATCGATGGAGTTTCACACCAAGGCGCATGAGCAATTGTGACTTACTCAAGGTCCCTGCGTGGCGGCTTGAGGTGGATTCGAACCTACAACCCTCCTGCTGCAAGGCAACGAACATACCCACTACACCACAGCACCCCACTTGTCACAGAATTTATGGTAGTGTGTCAGTTCTGCTGATTGGTTCTTTGCAGGTAGTTTCCATCTGGCATCTGCTGACAACAGCGCTGTCCTTCCTCCTGTGCAGCAGCAGCAGCAGCATTCGCAGCCAACCAATGGAGAACTGGCTGAAGACATGCTTCAAATGGCGCTCAGAATGGCCGAAATGCAGAGCGAACCAAACTTGGATCTTGAGGATGCCGTTGACCCAACTCCTATTCGTGCTCGCGGTATGGCTCATGATGTCATGCAATTGTTTATATTCGTGCTCAGTTGCTCACTGTATGGCTCATGAGTCTGATGTCTTGCAGTTATTTATATTTGTGCTCACTTTATTGCTCAGGATGTCATGCAATTGTTTATATTCGTGCACAGTATATTCGTTGCTCACTGTATGGCTCATGAGTCTGATGTCTTGCAGTTATTTATATTTGTGCTCACTTTATTGCTCAGGATGTCATGCAATTGTTTATATTCGTGCACAGTATATTCGTTGCTCACTGTATTGCTCATGAGTCATGATGTCTTGCAGTTATTTATATTTGTGCTCATTTTATTGCTCATGATGTCATGCATTTGTTTACATCAAATGATGGCTTTGTAAATTAAATATTGAAATTTGGTAGAAAACTTGCCGTTTGTGAAGCATAGATCTGGTAAGCAGACATTCAGCTTGAATTCTTTTTTTTGTCAGCGTTCATGTTGGTTGCTGAATCTTCTGCTGTGTTCATTGATAGATCTTGTTCAGCTCTTTCAATAGATTAGTTATACTTCTTATATTACCAAGTGTGCATATAAGTTACATTTTCAGATCTGTAATGGTTTTTGTTTGTCTTTGGATGTTACATATTCACACAATTGACATCTGTTCGCCAGATGATTTTGTGCATAATCGAAAAGAGGATATCGGGTTTCCAGTTGTACAGTGGAACCTCAGACCTATGTATACCATCTGCAGCATGGTTATGTGGAATTGGGTGATGGAATGATGAGAAGTGTCAATATTGTTCTACGGAGATGTTCTACCAACCTATTAGCCAGCTATTGACAAAGCGTGTCATGTACGGTGTGCACCCCAGCCATTGTTTATGTAAACATGTGATTAGAAGCTACCCATTAGCTACAGTCCTTTCGTTTATGTCTTTTGTTCTTCCAGAATCCCACCCAGTTGTGTCAATGCCCGTCTTTGACACGATTGCCGCTGACAATGACATCCTCCAGGCATCACACATGATTGCCACACCTCGCGGTGGATCGACTCGCGGTCGGGGCAAACGGCGCGGTGGGTCACGCGGTGGCGGTCGCGGTTCGTCGGTGGCAAAGAAAGCGCGAGTTGACGAGGAAACTGCCGAGTCGACACCCGTTCAGGTCATGACGTCACCTGCCGTTGCGGAACCCCCTGCTGATGCGAACTGCATTCTGAAGTTCACGTACGGAGTCAACGCCTACAAGCACTGGGCCATACAGAAGAATACGCAGATTGAGCGGATCGCCCCGCCAAAGACGGGTGCTCGGCAGCGGCTCTTTAAGCTCGATCTGTTGCAGTGCTCGGCGGACGAGCTGAACTATGCGCTGTGTCTGTTCGTGAAGGAGGTGCGGAAGCCGAACGGGGAGGAGTATGCACCGGACAGCATCTTCTATCTTTGTCTTGGTATGAATTTCGCTTTTTCACTTTGCGTGGCAGGGTTTACCGATTTCACCCAGGGCTTCGTATTTCAAAGAAGTTTAAGAATTACTGATTATAAGCACAATGGGTTATTGTTCAGTCTTATTTGTGAAATTTGAGTCAACCAGGTTCATGCCGCCATTGGTCAGTTTTGTGGCATTCAGGAAGTCAGGCTCCTAGCGGTTGAGTGGAATCGTGTATAGAAAAACGATGAATGAGTTTTTATTTAAAACTTGTAAGTGAAAACAAAATATTTGATTGATTGATTGATAAATGGCTATAATTGCAGAAAGTTTTCAAATGAGTTCTTATGAAATTTCTGCGCCTCTTGACTTGTAAGCTAACTCGCTGGCTCTGGCTACGTTGCTTTTCTTTCCACTCCTTCTCTCCCGCCTTTTACTGACCAACATTCAACGTCTTTTATCATGTGCGGATAAGTGGTTTTAATCTTAACCATTTGTATACATGCAATATGATGTTAAAGAGGAACTAAGCTGTTAGAACACGAATGACACTGAATTAGAAGATGGTAACATGAGATCTTGTGCAATCTCTCATGGTGTTTTTTAGCGTTCAATGTTCAATGTTTTTTGCGTTTGAACATCTTGGATACTCTGTGTATCTGTACGATGAATGAATGGTCTTAAATACTTGTTGCAGGGATACAAGAGTATCTGTATGAAAACGGGCGAATCGACAACATCTTCACCGACTTTTTCTACGAGAAGTTTACCGAATGCCTCAACGAGGTCCTCAATCATTACGAAGTGCGGCTGAATGCCCAGGGTTTGTTGATGCTACTTGTAACAGCTTTTAGAATTTCTAACATGGATAACAAATGCCATGAAAACTTTAATGACTTGTCACTTCATGATTCTAGTTAAAAGTAGTAAGTCTCAGTGACAGGCACCACCCAAATAACTGCTTCAAGCATTGCATTGTATTGTATCTAAATTTGTAAAGGGCCTCTCACAGTGCACACTGAGGTGCTCCCAGTGTGAAAGACACAGAGAAAGGACAGTGGTTTTAAGACAGCAAAAGGATGCACTTGAAGTACACAGTACACTACCAAGTAATACTGAAGAACATGTCAATGGAGAGAGCTGATTACTTATTATGTTGTATGTGATATTGCACTTACTCTGCGGCACATTTCCAAATTCCTTGAAACATACTTCTTTTTTAGAGATACTTTGAGGGTGATTTGTGTTAAAAGATGCATACTTATACGTACCTACAGGAATGCATACTGATTTTGCAGGGATGCTCGTCTGTCGGATTGAGGAGGAGCATCTGTGGGAGGCAAAGCAGCTCGGCGCTCACTCTCCTCACGTCTTACTCAACACTCTGCTCTACTTCAACACGAAGCATTTCATGCTTAAGTCGCCAGAGGATCATCTCGGACTGTCATTCTCGCACATCATGAAGCACTGGAAGAAGACCAGTACACCACAGGGAAAGCCGGGAAGAAGTGTCTACCTGCGCTACTATGCACCAACGCAGATGGGTGAGTTCTATGCAGACAGGTTCTTAACCCTTTATACGACCAGCATATACTAAAATGCATGGAAAACATGTGTAGTTGGTCGTTAAAGGGTTAAGATACTGTTCTGTCCGGATACAAAGTGAGGCATTTTACCATAGATGTCGATAGATGGGACATTTGTGGGGCGTGGTGGTGCAGTGGGTGTGCTCATTGCCTTGCAGCCGGAGGGTTGCAGGTTCGAATCCACCTCAAGCCGCTGCGTAGGGATCTTGAGCAAGTCCTTTACTCGTAATTGCTCGGGCAAGTCGGTATGACACTCTGATGCAGTGTCCGCGCTGTAGTTGGGAGCGCCTCTTTGTAGACCAAGCTGCAGAATTGTATTTTGCATATATTGAGTGATTATACGAATGTATGGAATCAACTAAGCAGTTATATAGAGCTACGTGTATCATATCTATTATGTAAACGAGATTTGTCTGCTAATTTGTCTGCGTTGTGTTTTTTTGCAGGCGCTGGAGAGGCAGCACAGAAGCGAAAAAAGGAAGACCAGCCAGTGTTTGAGCAAGCAGAGAATGTTGACAATCCTCTGAGATGTCCAGTGAAACTCTATGAATTCTATCTTTCAAAATGGTAATGACTTGCTTCAACTTTTTGCCTGTTTTTATTGACAAGTGCCTGTTATATAATGTGTTATATAGTTGTGGGGATTTTTGATGTATTTTCACGATGCCGACATCGTTCATTCTCTAGTCTCAAACTGTTTGGGTAGACATATTAATTTATATCGTGCTTAGGAACCATAGAACCTGCTAGTCTTGTTTTCTACTGTGGGGCACGGTGGTGTAGTGGTGGGTTCGGTTCCGTGGAGCAAGAATGTTCCAGGTTTGAATCCGCCTTAAGCCACTGCGTAGTGACCTTTAGCAAAAAAATAGGAAACATAGTAATTTTGAAAGTGTTTTTGTTCTTACAGTCCAGAGAGCATAAAGAATCGTAGCGACGTTTTCTATCTCGTTCCTGAGCGATCGTGTGTTCCCGACAGTCCGGTCTGGTACTCGACGATGTCACTTGGAGTCGAAGGCATGTCACGAATGCTGAACCGACTGCGTGTCGTGCGCGAAATCCAAGAGTCGCAGCTAACATCTCTTGCTGTCCCATTCTATAACTAACAGTTCGGCCGACGTCTGGATGTTCTGCTAACATTGGCGTCAGTTTTGGCGTTTTCGACACCATGTTATTCTGTCAAACGTGCTTGGATGTTTAGACAATCTCTAAAAGAACTTGGTTGAACTGAGTCAGCCCCCGGCCGTGCGGAAATTGCAGATAGTCTAAAATTGGTTTCGCCGTTGCTAGTACTGTTCTCCTGGAATGATTTTAAGAAATGAAATTATGATTTTTGATACTAGACGTAGTTAGCAAGTTGTTATTTGAGCCTGACTGAATTTTTTGGGACCGCCGGCTTTAACTGCAGTTTTGTTTGTTGGAGTTGACTGTGTTGGCCTCCGCTACTTCTGTATTGCTGGTTTATTGACATTCAATTTAAAGTAAGCTATACTGAATTGATTGTCAGAAGGTTTTTTCGTTGATGGATTCATATTTTAGAAATTTAGTTATGCATCAGATTCATGTAGAAAGTTTATCATTGCGTAACGCTTTTGAGTGCCTCCAAGAATTATTGCTTGACTGGCTAAGGGTGTTTAGGCAAACAGAGAGCATGTACACAGCCATATGATGTATGTTTGGTAATACTGACCTGTGTGAAGCATTCCAGTGGGATGCTCTTGATTGGAACCAGTGCCACCAAAGGAACCCAGCGCAGTTTTATTTCACATATAATCTAGTGGTTTTCAACCGGGGTTCCAAAGGTTTCACGGTTGTGGCAATTTGCTACTAAATTTGATACTGTGGCAATTTTATACTAAATTTTATTACACAAACTGAAATCACAAAAATTGTATTAACATCGAGTAGAATTCTTTCACAGCTTTCAATTGTTCTTACTTAGACATTATTAGATAATATTATTATTACCTGAATGTATTGTTGTTTTCGATAGGGTCTATTTCGCTATACAGCATTTATGGTCGTGTAGGTGAATCTGAACATTTCTTGCTGTTTGGAAGAAACCTGCATCAATTGGGAATCTACGAATGGCCTACCTATCCAACTGTCATTCTGACAAATAATGAATTTTTATTAATGGTTTGAACTATTTGGACGATGCTCTGTTCTTAACAATTACTATCCTATCAGAATCTGCTGAGCGCTGTTATAGTCCAACAATTGGTTTGGTCTATTCTTTGGATCGGTTTACTTTGACAGCCGGGAGTTAAATTTCTCATTCAGACGTGGTGGATTTTCAAATTTTTTGCAATGTAAAGCTTAAGCCTGTCTTTGCAGAATCTTTAACCACTGCTCAGTATTTCCTACTCAGAAATCACATGAGCGTGTGAAACAAGAATGAGGTGGTTGATTATTGTGACAGAAGTACTTTTTCAGCTGCAGAGACGTAACCAGTGTAGGGTTTAGGACTTGCTGAAACTCTTAAAATAATCTGGAGGCTCTCGGGCCCCACTATGGCCTTGTGCAATTGCTTTGGCCATGCTCAAGGTTAAGACATCAAACGAAATGTCCTAGTTACGCCACTGTTTACGCCACTGTTGTTGTTCAGGTAGTAGATCTAATAATAAATAATAATAATAATGACAATTTTTATGGCGTTATATAACGCGGCCATACCGCTACAGGGGCACCTGATAGCTTAGGCGGCAGATCTCAAATCTGAGGTGCCAAACTGGCTGAATTTGACCGCTGGGAAGAATTCGCTTAAATTGAAACTGATCAAACGCTCAAATTGAAGCATGCAAAGCTCGATTTTTGTACTTGTTTTGGAAATTGATTGAAGAGGAATGTTCATCTTTTGCACAAAAGATATGCGAATTCGAAAACAGTTTTCAACTAGTATCATATGTGAGTTAGTATTTTCTACCTTGTCCTCCATAAAATAAAACAGTGAAATCGATTCTTTCTGTTTACAATGAATCATTATGTGTCTCTCTCTCTCTCTCTCTCTCTCTACGATGCGTCCAAGACTTAAATCAGTCGCACATTTTACAATAAACTTGATGAATTTTTTGTTTTATTCATGAGGGATACTTCTAACAAAACACAACTTGTCCATTGTTCATTTTTCAATATTGTGTCCATCTGTAAATTGGATGGATAGTTGTTGGTGTAATACAGCAGAAATGCAGTTGTTCTCTGGCAGTGTTTTGTGCATTGAGCCCACGCTTCTAAACAATGTATTTGTGATGTGCTATTGTAGACTACACTAGAAGTGCAAATAACATACATTAATGGTCCAAAATTGTAAATCCAACAAGTATTATCTCAATATTACAAGTTACAACTTTAAATGTATAGGCATTTCTTTAAATACTATATGGGTCATACGTGCTGCTGGGTTTCGTGAGCATACGAGTGCTTTCTGAAGTTTTTCATTGCTGGAAAAGGTTGAAAAACACATAGGCATTGACGTAACGTGAAGTTTAAAAAATTTCATGCAGTTCAACTTCTATTTGATGAATTCGGATGAAATTTATGGACTGATTTCGAGGACGTGATTATTAGAAGTAAGCAACACTAGTCAGTGTTATCTGAATGTACTTCGCTGGCTGTCCAAAACTGAGTTTATTAGCAGCTGTTTGTCTTTGGAATTGCCGAAAGTTTGAAGTAACATGGCCTGTTTGTTTTTCCTTCTCAAGTTGACTGGAGGTTAGGACATCGCGTCGGACTTTAATGCGGTTAAGATAAGAAAATAAAAGACTTGTTCTGCTTTCCATTTGCAGAATGTTTGCTGTTGCATTAATTGGGATGCCTTTTGACAACTTGTGCTTCCTTAGAAATGGGTTCATCGACGTGTAACCTTCTACTGATTTTTCTGTGGACTTGGATTTTTAAGGCAGCCTTTTCCTCCGGTTGCAGCTAAGCTCAGTTGGCACAGTATTGTGTCATGAGTAGAACGTTGTCGTGGATTGCTGCCTGAGAATCAGATTGCTTGAATCAAGAATACACAGTTTTTCTGCATGCTGTTCGTGTGACTGCTACATTCTATTATAACTTTTTATAAGTAATTGAGATCAGAATTTATAGAGTGCCACTTAAAGATTTCTATGCAGAGGGAAAAAACGCAGTTTTCAACAGTTGGTGAAACTGAGAACAGCTTGGAACGTTTGACATTGTCGAGGGAAACCCATTCCAGTTTGTTGGGCCAACCACAGACGGCACAGAGAAGGAACGGCTCTGCATTGTCGCAGAGCAGGAGAAAGGGACCATTAAGTTACCGTGGACACAGTGTGTGACGGCCAGTGACTCAGAGGGCACGTGCCCCAACTTCCCCTCCTGGGTCTACTGAGAGTATATGGTTATACTTGTCAATGTTCCGAGTGTTACAACCAATAAGGTTATACACAAAATTACACATTCTTCTTGAAAACAACTTTCTAGCTCTAGCACATTGATGTTGTCAGCAACCCGATATTCAATGTAAAAAACATGAAAAATCATCATATTTTGAAACCCTTTTTTGGGGGTGGGTGGTGACTCGTCCGATTTTGGACATGTTACTCAGCAAAAGATTCTGAGCATGAAACCGTTTGAAAGGCTTCTGATGCAATTTTTTGACGTGAGAGTGTAAATTGCCTGGTCTAGCTAACAGAGGTATTTATGTGATCTATTGCAGCGCTTTTGGAGGTGTGCAACTATGCATGAAGACCCTTGAAAGGTATGTTACAAATGCCTACATTAAATTGATAAAATGCCTAAATTGCGTCAGATGGGCATTTCAGAGCTATGGGCATTTATTGTCTGAACCACGTTTAATAATAGTCCTGCAGGCAACTTCAACCACTTGTGTTTCCCGCCCTCTGTAGGGGAACTTGGTCTAAAACGGGCCTCGCGGGTGAAATGGGCCTCCTCTTTAGTGGGCTAATCTAGCGTGTTGGACCGCGTTTTCTGTGACACACGTCTTCAGACTGTCCTGTTGAATATTCATCAGCGTTGAGACAGAAATAAATTTCGAACTATCGACGGAAACAGCCGAAAGTTAAAATTTCGCTATTTTCTTACGATTTCAGTTGGCGTTAAATATTTTTGTATGCGTTTTGCATTAAACATTTTCCGTGGACATAAGATATCATTTGAAGCGGTATTTACTCGACAATAAGTCTCTCATCATTAATTTAGTATATTCTATCATTTCACTTAAAAATGCTAGTCTGTTGCAATGACCCATGGTGTTGTCTAAAACGGACCCTGGGGCCCGTTTTAGACACATATAGAAATGTGTGTTAAAGATCATAAATCATTAGAGCAGTAAATCTGTTTCGTTGACAGGTATATATATGAGACGTTGTAAGCTTATAGAAGAATGACCAACCAGTACGGAGAGTTATAAAATTGAAGAAATGAGCTTGAAGAAGATGTGCAAATTGGGTTTTTAACCAAGAACCACACTGCAGCAATTCTACACTTGAAAGTAGAAGCTGGAGCTAAGAAATTGGAAGCCTGAATTGCTAGATGCAGCACCACCTGGATCAGTCTCATTCATCTGGAAGGATTCAGAGCGATCTGTTTGTTAATTCGAAGTTGGAGAGCCCCGCAATCGAATAGCCCCGGCACTTTTTTATTACAAAAACTAGCACTTGAGGCTAGGAGCCCCTCTGGCTGAGTAGAGAAGATTTTGATGAGCCACAAGGTCAGAGCCCAAAGCAGATAATTACGGTCAAAGAATGGCACGTCTCTGAATCCATTGCCTATTTTTTAAAAGCTAAAATTTCACTAGCTACTTCCGGTTACTCAAATATATATAATAGCCATTTATTATAATAATAAATATCCTGTACATTTGTTATATTTCAGTCATTTTAGCCTCACGAAGCTTTGAGAAATTTTAGTTTTCCCTTAAGGGGCCCGTTTTAGACCACTTTCCCCTAGAATCATTTAGGCTACGTAGCCTGTGATTCACGTCAATTCTGCCTCAGAATCTTAGTGTCTTTAGTCTTTCTGTCCATGATGATCTACGCTTTCGCCAGTTGAGACGGACTCTTGATGAGTCCGGTGGAACTGACCTCTCTCATTCTTTGACCGCCTCCTTTGGTCACCTTGTCGCCGGCTCCGTTAGCCTTAGAGCTGGACTGCGACACAAACGACACCTTCGACGCCGTTCCGTTACCCACTGATCGCGCTATACTTGACTTCCCTCCGATAGTGGACTTGACCGTCGACGTGCCAATCGTTGAGGCGCTGTTGGGTCGTTCATTTGTCGGAGAAGGGGTGCTGCGAGGTGAGCTGACGAAGGAGACGCGGGCGGCCGTCGCCACGTGCTCCAGTCCGCTAGAAAGGGTTTTCAGGTTGTCCTCGGCTTCCGTCTGTTCGTCCTTCAGCTTCTGCTTCTCCTCGGATCGGATCAGCTTTATCTGCTCCTTTACTCCCTTCACAAGTCGTCTGCAACAGAACAGTAGAAAGATTACAGTAAACACCGATACAACAACGGGGCGCGGTGGTGTAGTGGTGGCGTCGTTGCCTTGGAGCCAGAAGGTTCGAGGTTCGAATCCACCTCGCCGCGTAAGGACCTTGGGAAAGTCCTTCACTCACAATTGCTCAGCGCTTCGGCGTGAAACTCCGATGCAGTGTCCGCTCTGCATTCGGGAGCGCCTCTGAGAAGAGAGCTTGAAGGGGCGCTATAACAAGTGCACATTGTTTGTATGTGATACACCATAAGGTAGACCCTATAGTTCCTGCGGACAGTAGGGTAGGGATAAACCATAAGCCTGATGTTCTTGTAGGTCATCAGTGATTAACATAGATTAATGATCTAATCAATACAGTACATTACTTCAAACTCTGCCGACCGATAAACATGTGCACCTGCTCAATGCTCATTGCTGACGCTTTTCTCCTACAAATCCTAGACTTAGGCCTAGTCAACGGACATTAAGTCCATGGCATGGTAGTAATTAATGGGCCCATACTTACTGGTAGCTGATTTTGCCTTCTTTTTCGCTGGAGTCGAGTCGCGAGATTACCCTTTCCAGTTCATAATCATCCAGTGGAGCTTTTGCTTTCTGCTCATAATAAAGAAGAAACACAGAAACATCAGAGTGATAATTTATATGCACGAAAGCGTGAAAAGCCGACAAATGGAAATGTTTCCATGCAAGCTTGATGCATTCTATTATAATAGATATCGTGGGGCGCGGTGGTGCAGTGGTGGCGTTGTTGCCTTGGAGCCGGAAGGTTCGAGGTTCGAATCCACCTCGCCGCATAAGGACCTTGGGCAAGTCCTTCACTCACAATTGCTCAGCGCTTTGGCGTGAAACTCCGATGCAGTGTCCGCTCTGCATCGGGAGCGCCTCTGAGTAGAGAGAGCTTGAAGGGGCGCTACAACAAGTGCACATACAAACAAATAGGTCAGATGTGGTAACTTCAAACCCCTATGTCAATTTTAATTTTGAATAGAGATCTTTAGTAAATAAAGTTTAAACATTTAACCTGTCAAAATAGTGCTGATACCTTTAGACATAGTATGAATTCTTCCTTCGTAACTCGATGTTGCTTCTCGGGGTCATAGGTTCGGAAAAGGTCGAAAGGTCGAATTCCTTTGTCCGTAAGAAACTGAATGAGAAGCTTCAGAGGATCGCAACGCAGAACTACATGCAGTTCAAAACAGAAGAATATGTCGTCGTCATTACAATCATCAGAATGTCAACAGCAGCTATGCAGGTGACTCTGTCTGTCTGTCTGTCTGTGTGTCTGTCTGGCTACCTACCTACCTACCTACTTACATATACCTACCTACCTACCTACATACCTACCTACCTACCTACCTACCTACTTACATATACCTACCTACCTACCTACCTATACCTACCTACCTACCTACCTGCCTGCCTACCTACCTACCTACCTGCCTGCCTGCCTGCCTACTTACTTACCTACCTACCTACTTATGGTTATGTATCTCAACTTCGGTAGTCTGGAATAGCCTTCCTTTTGAGCTGCGCCTACACCCTGGGGAACTCTACCAGGATCGTTCCTTGCTAAACTTAAAACTGTCACAGCCAGGAAGGTTTACCCCTCTCCGGCAGGGCCGGCACACTGACGCCAAACCACAACGACGACAAGCTAAGTGGCAATTTGTATAGCGCCGTATGGTACACAAGAGCTTTGCATTCAGAACATCAAACGAGTGCAGATGACGTCAGTCTGAAGTGCAGAACACCACTGTTCTGTTCGCGAGTGTCATAGCACAATGCAATACAATAAAGTGAATAAACCAGTGCAAATTTGTGCACTCTGGAGTGTGTCCGTTTGCCGCAAGTAGACCAGCACTCACATGTATGCTTATGTATCTCAGCATCCTCTCTGACCCCTGTCTGTCTGAAATTATTATTGTTCGACCGAGCATCCTCAATAAATAACGACGTTTTTATGACGATGTCACACTTCAGGCGATCACCCATTAGTGTCTTGAACCACGGCGCTATCGAAGTTCGTTCCATATCCAACTATAAATCAGACGAATGCGAAGGCAAACAGTGTCGCCAATGACTTCCTATACTCTGCACTGTCTGCAGTACACAAAGTAGGTCTTGGAGAAGCGCGTACGTGTGCACCTAAGTGAGGCGCTATATAAAACAGACGCCGGTGACTCTTCGTCGTCGCTTAAGTGCCACGAGAGTTCAATTGTAGATATATCGTAAAATAGGACAATTTATATAGCGCCGTTGTGTTAGTATCAATCTCGTTTGAACTGACCGAGTCGTCGTCCTAGGACGTCGTCGCTTTCAAGGACACTTCCGTAAGTCATCGAGAACGTTCGCTTCTTCTGGAGGCTTTCCATCATATAAATGATCTTCCGGTTAACGGGAATGCCCTGCAACAGACGAACATTTGCACGATTAGTGCGATGACTTTGATGATGGCAATAATATGCTGCCGCTGAATCCGATGCTGATGGATATGATACTTGCCTTCAATCCGACACAGATCATCACATCTAAACAGCGGATTGCATACAGGGTCTGTGCCTTGGTTAGGCGGTGCATTGAAGGACTAGCTCCACCATATCTTCGAGAACTCTGCTGTTCCACCTTAGGAGCTCTGCGTCGATCCACCCTTCGATCGGCGAACTAAATTGAGCTTCTGGTTCCCCGCGCGCGGACTGCTATGCGACAGCGTCGTTCATTCTCAGTTGCCGGTCCTACCACCTGGAATGGTCTTCCTGTTGCATTGCGCTTAATTCCCAGAGGTCACTCCGCTCTGTTGCTTAAGAACCTAAAGACTGTTTTATTTAGCCGTGGCTGGGCCGGGAGCGCTTCTGAGTAGCCTACCTTGAAGAGGCGCTATATAAATTTCCGAAATAAATAAATAAATAAATCACGATTCCCTTCTTCCGTCTCTGAACTTGGTTGCTCATAGAATGGCTTGAAGTGGGTGGGAGCGTTCTCCAGGATAGGACTTCGTTTGGGGTAGGCCTAATTTTAGAACTGAACAACCCCTCCTTTTCCTTCCCATTACTGTATACCCACTGTATATTACCATGGGCGGAGTTTATCAGGGTCTATGGGGGTTAAGCCCACCCCCCCCCCCAAGAAGGCCCAGGTTCAGTTTTTTACCATGAAAATTGTTTTTTTTTCGGGCTTGGCCTCCACGAAGGCATTAGCCCCCCACCCCCAGAACGGAAGCCAAACTCTGCCCACGGCCTATATTACACCGAATCGGATGACAATGACCTTTTATTACCCTTTTTAACTGCACAAAAGTGCTTCTACAACGGATAACGATGATGACGACCATGATGATAATAATTGCAATACGTGGATGGATATCGAAAGAGTATAAAAGTTTAGCGGGTGAGTAAGTAAGCATGCAATCGAACAGCTTTTCAGTTGGATAATAATTATTAGGATGCACTGACGTCGAATCCAATGTATGTTGTGACGTTCGATGGGTTGTCAACTGCCTCCATGACGTCAAGCACTCCATTCATCGTCAGAGGATTGCCTCCGATCTGGAAAGGACGGAAAACGAGCCACTCATAACATAAAAAGTATATCTTCATTCAAAAAATTTGTAGGCTGTAGCCTATAGGCTGCATTTGTTTTTTCAAAATTCTATCTGGACTGGTCTTTGTAATCACCTTGTCATTGGGTGACCACTGGCGGCCAGTCTTCAAATTATCCTACCGTACATTCAGGGTAACCTACTCAGAAGCGCTCCCAGTCCAACAACGGCTCAATAAGACAGTTTTAAGCAAGAAGGAAATATAGCGGTGTGACCTCTAGGCAACAGCGTATGTAAATTAGTGTGTGCCCTATTTGACTATAATACACCTTAATAATATGGGCCTAAAACTACAACAATGTTAGACCCTACGAGTACTTTACCAGTGGTTCACAAAGCATGTTATCTGTGTTAAAACTGTCACTGCCACTTGATCAGGATTGCCCAACGATCGTAATCTCCAAACTTCTAAAGCGCCACTCAAAAGTAAACCGCAGGGCACCAGCTTTTTCGCCTATTAATCGAAGGCAGATTATTAGTCAGTGAAGTGGAACGGTTATACTAACGAAGAGCAGTTCAACGGTGTCGTTTTCCTTGAGTCCTTTGGCGATGTGCATCGCTCCCTCCCAGTTGATCTCGTTGTGGCTGATGTCTAGTTCGCGCAGATACCTGTTGCCTCGCAGCATTTCGCATAGAGCCATGCAGCCTCCGTGACCGAATCCGTTCCAAGACAGATTGGCCGATGTGAGGCAGTAGTTGCGCTGAACGACAACAGACGACGACGATGATGATGATGATGATGATGATGATTATGACGAAGACGACGGTGATGATGACGACGACGACGACGACTAAGATGATGATATATCATGTGATGATGATGATGATCATGATGGTGATGATGATGGTGATGGTGATGATGATGATGATGACATAAATGAAGACGACGATGATGATGACGACGACGACGACGATGACGATGATGATGATGACGACGACGACGATGATGATGACGACGACGACGACGATGATGATGATGATGATGATTATGACGAAGACGACGGTGATGATGACGACGACGACGACGACTAAGATGATGATATATCATGTGATGATGATGATGATGATGATGGTGATGATGATGGTGATGATGATGACATAAATGAAGACGACGGTGATGATGACAACGACGACGACGACGACGAAGATGATGATGATGATGACGACGACGATGACGATGATGTTGATGATGTTGATGATGATGACGACGACGATGATGATGCTGATGATTATGACGATGACTTTGACGATGACATTAATGTGCTGCCGCTGAATCCGATGCTGGCTATGATACTTACCTTCAGTCCGGCACAGATCATCACTGCTCCCTTCTTCCGTATCTGATTCCAGCTGAGGTCCAGTTCTTCGATGAAGTTATTCGATCCTTGAAGCAGATAACAAATAAATCGATCTACAGCATTATAAATTTATAATCCTTCTCATACTTTCTATACCGATGCATGGATGGCAAGGGAGAAAAGCGCAGTCTACGTACGTCGTAGGCCTACTGTCTCACTCCAGACCTTTTTTAGTCATCCGATTTTAAAAATAGGCTACATGAAATTTCCTCTCTAAAACGTTGACCATCTTTTTTTAATCATCAGATCAAAATCTCACGAAAATAAACCTTTCCTCCATAGCTCGAGGGTACGCGTATACCCTAAAATAGAATATGTTAAAATACGTATGTACCTTTCAAAAAATAGAATACGCGTATGGTAGGCCTACGTACCGTACACGAAAATTTTATTCATGGTTTACTAGGCGACCCATAGCCTACGTATAATCTGACGTCAACTGTTACAGTAGGCCTATGCGTCATTGAAACCGGTACTTCCGGTTAGACCTGAGAGTCGCCGCCGTTAAGTCGACTAAGTCGACTTGATATAGGTCAAGTCAAGTCAAGTCATATTTAATCCAAGTCGCCGCCAATTTTTTCTCTCCAAACCGCCGCCATAATATTCCTGCATAGTCGACTCGATCACTCAAAATTATTCTGAGGCCTACTTACTTATTTGATTTATAAGACGCCTGATGGCCGATGCCTATAAAGTATAAACAAGAAACTAGCGGAAATTCGGGTAATTTCCATTTCCAATGTTTCATAGTTTCTTAAAGTGATGGACTGTGATATAGACGCGTTTGAAAGTTTGTAGTACATTGAATCGAGAACGAGTTTATCTGTTTTGGGTCTATTAACTGTAATTATGCAGAAAATAGTACCGCAGCGTAAGCCAGCGTCAGGGTCCTCGGACCTTAAGAATAAGAACGTTAGTTCGTCTGCGCTTAGTAGGAGTGAACGGGCCGCATTAGCTGAACTTCGTGTTATTACTGGCGTTGGTCGTAAAGGCAGCTGCAGCAGCCGTCCTCGTAGTGAGGTATGGAAATACTACGGATACTTGCATGTCGCAAAAGATGATGCCGGACCAAGTACTAGTACCGGCTCAGTATCGTATGAACCCTTAAACGACGAAAGGATCTACTGCAAGTGAGTGCTGTTAACTTGTTTTAGAAACCCACACTGTAGGCCCAATCTCCTTCATCAAGGCTTCATGTAACTTTTTGGGGAGTTTGGGAGGGTGTTGCCCCAATGATCCAATCAGACCCATCCCCACATTTTTTAGACTGTTCAATCTGATAGACGGTATTTTTAAATTGAATCTGAAGTGTATAAACTATGCGCCAACATGTGATATTGATTATTATTGATGCTATAATTTTTATGTTCAATTCTGACATTTGCAGTGATATCAATGAGAGTAAATATGGATTATGGAACCGATATGACATTGTGTTGAATTTTATGACAGAATAATTTAGCAGACAAAATCACAAAAAACACTGTTGTGAAGCATACTTTCAAGTGCTAAATATGAACAACTGTTTTGATCTGCTGACGAGTGTTGAGAATTAACTTTAAGCGCAGTATTAACTATTAAGATTGAGAGCTGTATTGTGATTAGTATCAAGAGTAGTAGTAACACATTTATATTTGTTCATTTCAAAAGATTGATAATTCCACAATATAAAAAATGTCAATCTTGTGATAGAATTTCATAGAAAAGTCTGGGCTTTTCATTTTCAATAGCTGGTCAGCTTACTACAATGTTCTCAACCTTGACAGCTAGCTAAGCGTTATAGTTTACACATGCCGGTACTTTGATTATTTTTTAACTACTTGCTGAGTTTTATTGCGCACTTTTATTTTGTCATTGTGTGTTGAAGCGCTTGAAATAAATATACAAATAAATAATTTAATTTTAAAAATCTTGTTGTACCTGTATTTTCAACTGTGTTGTAGATTGTGCATGGACAGAGAGCAAGAGCGATATGCCAAGAACAATACCGGTCACATTAGCAAAGTCAAGAGTTACGGTAACAGTTCAACCTGCACACTAAAGGAACACCTAAGACAAGAACATCACGTGACAATGAATGCTGGCGACGATGATGACGAAGACATTGAAACAAAGCCAGCCAAGGGTATGGTATCTGGTCATAGTTCAGTCAAAGGCAGTTTCAAACAGCAAAAGCTGAATTTCAAACGGAAAGTATCCAGGTTTGAGCCATATTCTTCACAGTATGAATTAAATCGTGATTTGACCATTTGGGCTGCAGTTGACCTTCAGCCTTTCACCTTCGTAGAAGATAGAGGAATGAAATTCTTCTTTGAGAAGAATTTTCCTCAAGTAATGTTACCATCGCGAGACACCTTGGCACGGACAGGGCTTTTTGATGTATATGACATGGTCATGGCAAAACTAAAACTTGAATTGTTAGATGTTGAAGGAGCCGCAGTATGCCTAATGTTTGATGGCTGGACAGATAGATACAAGAGGTATCCCTACCTAGGACTCCGAATGGCTTACATCACTAAAGATTGGATCTTCAGAGTGGTAACAGTATCTTGTAAAGTTCTTGAAAAGCACTCAGGCGAAAGTGTGAGCGCACACATAAGAGAAGAAATGAAATTAATTGGTTTGGACCTCCAGAAGGTTCAACTCTTCACTGCGCACGATGGTGCGGCCAATATGTTGAAGACTAGTCAGCTGCTTAAAGCCAGCTATCACCAACACTGCATTGCACATTGTTTGCATTTGCTATTAATGACAGATGGTATAAAGCGTATCCCTGACTTCGTAGACTTGCTGGACAGATGCAAGGCTGCAATCTCACGACTTGTGTACAAGAGCTGTGTGATTGAAGATGAGAAAGCAAAGACAAAAGATCGGGCGAAGATGCGTGACTTGTATGAGAAACTCACGGAAATTTACGATGTTCTTCAAGCAGATGAAAATGTAGGGATGGGATTGGACGCCTTGGAGTCACCAGTGCTAACTGAAGGTGAGCACACGATCGCAATGTCAGAATCACAAGGTCATGGTCGAGAGTTTAACAGACAACACAACACATTGAAACAGTCCTGCATCACAAGATGGAATTCCGTGCTGACAATGATCTCCAGCGTGTTGACTCTCTGGCCTGAAATGTCTGAGGCCTTGAAAAGAAATGGCGATAGAGAGTATTGTCTGACGGAAAATGACAAGGAGTTGCTAACTGAACTGAAGACTTTTTTGCTACCATTTCAAGACCTTACTGAACTTGTGAGCGGTGAGCAACCACATCTTGGCCTTATCTTATTGGTCATCAGTGAAGTCAATGATGCTCTGAGGCATAACTCCAATGAAAGTGAGAGCCTGAAGAGACTCAAGAATGCATTGAGAGAACGTCTCGATGACCGAATCAAAGTTTCAGATACCGTACGACTAGCGGCTCTACTTGATCCTACATTGAGACGCCTGGTGATGATGCAATCTTCAAATAGCTATGATGACTCGGAGGAAACTCAGGGCAGTGTCGTGAAACTGCTGAAGGACCACACTGTGGCGGCATTTGAGAGAAAGAACAAATATGGTCAATCACTACGAGATGGAGAAGGATCCACAGCTCCAGTGAATGATATGAGTCAAACAAGTTCATATGCTGATCAGACTTTATGCAGCAAGAAAAGACGACTTATTGAGAAGTTTGAAAATCAAGCGGAGTTGTCGTCGGGTGACATTGATCTAGCTCGTAGGATTGACTCTGAGGTTCACTCCTACTTGAATTTTGATGTTAGATTTTCGGCGAATGACAACGCATTGCAGTTCTGGAAAACACACCAGCACATCTTCCCATACCTGGCTGTGCTCGCTCGAAATTATCTTTGTGTATCGGCATCCAGTGTTCCAGTGGAGCAAATGTTTTCTTCGACTGGAATTCTGCTGAACCAGAAACGTTCTTCCATGGCTCCATGTCGTGCAAATGTGGTGTCCTTCATTCATGACAATTACAGGCAATTCTTTCCACTATCCTATCACGAGTCAACTGAGTAGTCAACTGTTTGACTGTTTACACTCAAGAACTTCTAAGCTGTAACTTAGTTAAGTCTGACGCTCGAACTGCAACATGAGTAGTGTTGTCACGTATAGGCCTACAAGTGGCAATATGTTAAATGTTAATACTAACTGCTGCTAATTAAATAATAAGTATTATAAGAATTAAGAAACATGAACAATGTGTGCAGCATTTAGCTTACGTTACTGTATTTGGCTCCATTGTTGGAGCTGGAATGCTGGACAATGTGTTTTGTGCAACTCTAGGCTATACAGTTTCTAGCTAGAGCCCAGCGCCTTCAGTGTTATAGATTGACTCACTTATTTTTGGTATGACCGAATGTAGGTCAGCAATTTGATATCGTTTTACAAACTGGTGGACATTTTTTCATTTGATTTGATTCAACTTGATGTGTGTGGTTTGTGTAATACAGGGTCACCAGGTCCGCACTACTTGGTATGGGACAGTTACTAATATAGGGCGGGGTGAAACTGAAAATACATCAGAAAATAAGGTCACAGCTTCAAAAAATAATGTTAGGTCTATATAGGCATGCAGTTCCCAGCTGCCAATGCACTTATTAAATGAAACTAGACAGAAGTCGTGACTCCAAGTCACGAAAGTTGGGAGTCAAGTCAAGTCACGAAGGTGGAGTCAAGTCACTTTCAAGTCATGTAGTTCTCCGAGTCAAGTCATAATTCCAAAGTGAAGTGACTCTCAGGTCTACTTCCGGTAGCATAGCAGTAAATTTAATTCGATAAATTCTTCGGTTATATTTAATTTAATGCAAATTGTACTGTCTTTCTGATGAGAGCTAAGTACACGTCACTGGTTTGCAAATTGCAGCAGGCCTATGTCTATATAGCCTACGCATCAGTCAGCGACTCAGCGATGCCCATAGAACATGGGAAGGAATAGGCCTATAGGCTACGCACGTGAAAGTTTTGAAAAATGCGAAAAACAATTATTTGATTGAATGCAATTTTTTCGACAAACAGTTCTGGGTTGGATCAGGCAATCGCATAAAAACACAGCTTTGAAGTGCTGCAGCAAAACTAAGCCGACTGACTGACATTAGTGCATTAAGTGCAATGTATGCTGGATAAGCATAGACCTACAATAGCCTATAGCATTGCAGCAATTTACTACGCCGTATACTGGGTTGTGATTGTCTGCTTAAATTAAATTGAACATTCTACAATGAGCAATGACATGGTTAACGTATTTTATTTATTGTTTACGTACCCTAAAATAGGGTACGTTAAAATACGTACGTACCTTTCAAAAAATAGAATACGTATGGTACGTACCCTCGAGCTTTGCTTTCCTCCCTATTAGGAACTAATTCCTCGGCAGATGAGTATACGCTGTATACCCGCGCATACCCTCGTGTACAGCCCTGCTCCCAAGTATCATTTCCGGGAATATCACCAGGTCATCATCAATCGTAGATTATAATTGATTGGTCTACTGAGTCCTACTCTGTCGAACGAACTCTTAACATCATCTTAAACGGACAGAATGATCGAGTTACTATTAATAGGTCTAGTGTTTGAATGATTATAACAAATCGAAACGAGTGCGTTATGGGGCAGAGGGAGGCTGTTCGTACCGATGGCTCTTCCAAGAGCGACGGCGCCCTCTTCCGAGAAGAAGTTGTGACTGAGATTGAGACTGATGACGCGCTCGTTCTTCTTAAAAACAATGACAAAAAATAACATCTATTAATGCAGAGTCGGATGCTAGCGAATGTTTATCAGTGATTAGTCATTTTTATAGCGCCGTCATTGATTATAAGGCGTCACACGATGGAATACGACAGCCAAACTGAGCCAAGTCGTAATCAGGTCAAGGTGGTAGGTGGATGTGTGCGTGCTCACTCGCTGTCTGAAATGAGCAAGGTTTTACTAATCGTAATTGTAGAGGGAAAGGAAAAGCGACTAAGGAAGATTCCCTGAGACAGAGTGCTTGACGATGACGATAGTATGGCGGTGGTGGTGGTGAGAATGATGATGATCTTGCTGCTATTGTTATTTACAATCAAGTATCACCAACGTCGTAGTCGTCGTCATCATCATCATCATCATCATCGTCGTCATCATCATCATCATCGTCATTGTCATCGTCATCATCATCGGCATCATCATCATCATCATCATCAACATCATCGTCAACATCATCATCATCATCATCATCATCATCATCGTCGTCGTCGTCATTATCATCATCATCATCATCATCATCATCATTATTATTAATACTATTATTACTATTATTAGTAGTAGTAGTACTATTTCCGGACCTCGATCGCTAAGGAGAGTGTTTCTGCGTCGAAGTCGCGAAACTGGTTGTCTGCAAGAGAGATAATTATGACAAACTATTAATAATCCACAAAAAATTAATTTCATTGTTTAGTGATACCCTGTGGCATCAAAGGTCATTGACGCTCATAGAATGAAACTTTCTATTGCACACGCATTGTCGGCTATCAGCTGTTGTCATTCCATAAACTTATAAATGAGAAACTCATAATGCTGAATAGGCATTGAATATAAAGGTAGCCATAAATGTAATTCATGTTACTGATATAACCGCTGTTTAACTTTAACGACGCGATGTCATATCAGTGATGATTAGTGTCGCCCTCCTCCTTTCTCCAGGTTTGGACTGGCACTGCCAGAGCACGAGCAACGGTGGAGGTGGATTCATAAATTAACAATAATTATATTTCATTTTCCGTGTTGCAGCGATTTTTATCAGTTAGGCCTATCTGAGCATTGTCTGATACCTTAATAATTTAATAACTTAATAACTCAATTACCTTGAACATCGTGAGACGGGCTAACACAGAATGCACCTCGATCTGGGCTTTCTAGTTGTATAGTAATGTAATGGCTTCAACTGTGGCTTCATCAACTGAATGATAACGGTAGAGTAATGGTTAACACGCTGGCCAAGAGTGCGAGAGGTAGGCTACATGTAGCAGGTTCGAGCCCCCGTTGGGCGGATTTGATTTGTAGGCTGCTATTAGCGCCGTGTAATTGCAAAGCTGTCTGCTCAGTTGGTAGTTAAGTTTAATTAAGATTACTGTAGTTAAGTTTAATTAAGATTACTGCTTAGCTTGTAAATGTAAAGCGCAGTGCGTCTTGCAGGCGTTTCAATAAAGAAAAGATATTATTATTATTATTATTATTAGGCCCTATATTTAATGTAATGTCACTACTTTACAGTGACGTCAGTCGAGTAACCGATCATAATATTTTCTTTGTGCCAGTATAATTAGTAAGTATGTCAGTCAGTAGCTGACCTGCGAGATTAAGGTGCGTGACGTAGTTGCAGTCACCCTGCAGTAAATCAGCGATTGCCAAGGCGCCTATGCTACCCAGGCTGTTCCGCGCCAGATTCTGCAAAAAGTATTCAAACACAAAATGATTATCGTGTATAACCTGATGCCCTGCGTTTCGATTTCGTGTGGCGCTTCAGAAGTCTATTATAGTTTAGGATTACAAATAAGCCTAGATGCTTAGTAGGACATGAATGCCAGTTTTATTCGTTCGTTCGCTGTTAGATTCTGATTTTATGGTGCAAAGCACGTTATTTTGCTCTAAATTTAAGTATTAAGTTATGATGTTTAGCCTACTTCTTAAAGAGTCCATGAGTTTAGGTGTCTCTGGTCCAGTTTTTGTCCATGTTCCAAAACCTGCATTTTTATATACCTCAATAAGATTCAATTGTAGTGAATGATGTAAGAATGAATGATTTCTAGATGTCTTGTATGAAAGTCTACTTTAGAAGTGTGCTTTTGAGCAGTGTTATTTCTATTAACTGAAACTGTAACTGAAATAGCAGAATAACTGAAAAATCTTTGTCAGTTAACTGTAACTGAAGCTGAAAAATAAAAAATGGATAACTGTAACTGAAACTGTAACTGAAAAACAATAACTGTATAACTGAAGAATCAAAAGGAGTTAACTTGAAAATAAAACAAGTGCTTTTTCTTACTTACTTATTGAACGGAAATTCTACTCTACTACAGTACTACACGTTAAGTTCTCTATGTTCATTTCACTTCCGGTTCCTGTCCCTTTCCTATTCCTTTCCTGCTCAGGCTTCGGCGGTAAACTGTTAAACAATCAGCCACCGCCATTGAAGCGCTTCAAGCTCATATCGCAGGATAACCGGACCAGAAGCTCCTTGAGTTCAGCATTAAGGACGTCCGGTATCGACGGGGAGCTTGATCGATACTTGGCGGAAGCAACCATCTTCAACGGTGACCTAGATAATGGACTGTCCTTCTGGGTGGATCGACAGAGCTCCTATCCATCTCTGGCCCTGATTGCAGAAGACTTTGTATCCGCGCCTACTTCACAAGCATACATGTACGTTGAGCGCGTCTTCTCAGTTTGTGGGGACTTGTGTGCAAGAAAGCGAAACAGATTAAGTGTAAACCTGAAACGTCGTGTGTTCCTTAAAGTCAACCGACAATATGTAAAATCAGATTGATCTCCTATTCAACTTTCTGGGAACTTTGCGCAATATGTGTGACTGTGATCAGTGTTTTAGTAGTTGTGACGTTTGAAAACACACGTAGTAACTGTAACTGAAACTGTAACTGAAAAATCAAAAAATAACCGTAACTGAAACTGAAAAATCTCATTGCAGGTAACTGTAACTGAAACTGTAACTGAAAAATAAAAAATAGACAACTGTAACTGAAACTGTAACTGGAAAACCATAACTGAAATAACACTGCTTTTGAGTACCGGTAACACTGCGCAACCATGAGCCTTCCCAGATATTTTTGAAGAGGGGTGCAGCACACTGCAGCACACAATGGTTTCCATTAAAAATTTTAAAGCAATATCCAAATAAAACCACAGTAGAGGCGCAAGACCATAACAGAGCTAATTGCAACATAGAGGCCTATAATACCATGATTATAGGCGACGACATATTATAGGTACACCGCATATTTAATTCCACATTTTTTAAAATTCTTACTTAAAATAAAATTTCTTATTTGTGCATTATTAGGCTCATAAGCGATTTAGTGAAAAATAATATTTGTTAAAAATATACAAGTCGTAGTCAGAAATGGGGTCAATTTTGACCATATAATTATGTGCGGCGCCCTTATAATAATTAGCCAAACGATAACTGAGCCAGAACTATCACTCTCCCTACTACTGCGGGCACCGACTAGTTTGCAACGCACTAGTGTGAAATGCTACAACTGGGAATTGGTTCAAGTGATTGACTGATTATAGCAGAAACGGTGAGATGATATAAAGCGTGGTTCTTTGCGTGAAGTTATGGATTAAATGACATCATACGACGTTCGTGATGTATGAGTTTTCCTTCAGCATGTCTGTTATGTAGACGCCTCCCTCTCCTTCCAGTCCATTGTCCTCCAGATCCAGTGTCTTCACTCGCACGTTGTGCTTTATCGATGATTGCAACAAACAACCAGCATCCCATTGTTGTGTCATCAACGCAATTTGTAACAAACTACTGAACAGATCAATCATATCATATTTCTCTCGCTTTCTCCATTCATTCGCTCATTCATTTTTTCAATTCATTCTTTTCATTCATTCGTTCATTCATTCATTCATTCATTCATTCGTTCAATCGTTCGTTCGCTCATTCATTCATTCATTCGTTCGTTCATTCATTCGTTCATTCATTCGTTCATTCAATCATTCGATCATTCATCCATTCGTTCGTTCGTTCATTCATTCATTCATTCATTCATTCATTCATTCATTCGTTCATTCATTCATTCAGTCATTCATTCATTCGTTCGTTCATTCGTTCGTTCATTCATTCATTCATTCAGTCGTTCGTTAGTTCGTTCGTTCATCCATTCATTCATTCATTCATTCATTCATTCATTCACATTCATTCGTTCATTCTTTCATTCATTCATTCATCCTTTCATTCATTCATTCACATTCATTCGTTCATTCGTTCATTCGATCATTCATTCATTCATTCATTCATCCATTCATTCATTCATCCATCCATTCATCCATCCATTCATTCATTCATTCTATGGACTCACATAGCGCCCTTCAAGACAACTACACATAAGCGCTTCCAGCTCAGCCACGGTTCCTTCTCCTTCCCTCTCCTTCCCTTCTCCAACTGCATTCTCATTCGCCTTCTCTTTCTTCTGTTTCTCATTTTATCCCTTCTCTTTCTTCTCCTCCACTTCCTCGACAGAGACGAGTAGCGAAGATTTTGCATAGGCCTATTATAATGACTTAGAATTGCCACTAGGCAAACTCTCATGACTAGAATTCGGTCTAAAATGTTAGGAGAGTTAAATTATTAAAATTACATGTAGCAATTAACAATTAATTATAATTAGTTATCGACATCAAATAACATTGGCTGCTGATTAATCATAATCTTCTCTTTCCTCCTCCTCCTCCTCCTTCTTCTCCTCCTCCTCTTCCTTTTCCTTTTCTTCAACGCTTAGGATGACTCATAGAGCAGGGCAGTGTAAGAATTGTGAAAAAATAACTGGGGGGTTGGACAATGATCCACTTTGATTTTGGGTGTGAAACACATACTTTAACATGGGGCTCTAAGAACGACTGGGAAGGTTGAAACCTCCAACCCCCGTCATTTCTCACCCTGGAGCGGGGTGGACTACAGATGAAGCGCTTACCACGAGTGCGGCTGCCACCGCTTTTGCTCCGATCGGTCCGATGTTGCGGTACTTAAGATTGATGGCGGAAGTAGACAGGCCACTGATGACTTTTCTGGCCGGAGTGATAGCCAACATTTCACAGGCTGTCATGTAGGCCACCTCGCCGTAGCCTCCCCCATCAGCACCATCATCACCACCTTCTCCTTCATCCTCTTTCTCCGTTTGACCATCTACCGTCTCTCTCTCGGCAACGTTAATCGTCACCTTTTTTGTTGGCTGTGTTCGGATCGTTTCTGTCTGCTTTTCGAAGTGAGAACGCAGTTCCTCAGCTGTGGACAAAACGAAGCACAGAACAATAGCGTCAAATCTGTATTGCATTGCATTGTATGGTATCTATGAATTTATAAGAGCCTCTCACAGTGGAACAACAATTAACGATATAGGCTAATACATTATAATTAGCCTATAGGTCTTCAGCTTCAAGCCAGATTTGATCCCTATGCCATAGCGAGGGGTTAACCGTCAGCCACTCGGATCCATCTCCTCCACCTGTCTGTTTCCAGTGTCTTCTTTCTTCAGTTTGAGCAACTTCAGGTCCTGTTGTACCACGTCCTCTCATCTTTTCTTCTGTCGTCCCCCGGCTACGTCGACCACATAACCTATATCCGCTTCCATGATGTTTTCGACACAACTATACTCTTCTTTTCTCATTGCATGCCCAATTATTGTCCATGTCACCTCAGCCTGGTTTCTCGTGCCTTGTCAGTTAAGCATGTATATGTACATGTACATGTTGAGACCAACCATTGTGAATAAGACCAAAGAAAAGCGACAATTCAAACAAAACAATTAATTATTCGGAAAATTGAACGATTAGGCCTACGATAAGATAATGATAGCGTCCCAAAATGGTATTGGTAGGACAACGGTATGTCGTAGAACTCGTATTATATTTTGCTGTAGTTTAGTGTAGTAGATCTATTAAATTAATGTATCTTGCCGTTGTCAGCAGCCTAACTTTGCCTATAATTAATTTTATAGCCTAAACTCGATAAATTTAGGCTCCGTAAATAAGGCCTCACGTCACCTCTTTCCAAAATCGGAACACCGACCTACGTTTAATAGGAAGTTCACTTTCGATGTCAAGGTCAGTATCGTAATCCTCTTCCGCCTCTTCTTCATTTCCTGATTCTTCTTCCTCCTCCTCTTCCTGACCATGACGCGACCCAGAGTCTGGAGTCACATCCGCTTCCGGTTTCGCGTTCAACTTTTCCATTCCGCGTGACGTCACTACGAAGCAGACGATACGTCCGTCGATCGACCTATACGCGGGAAAAAAATATTTACAAAACAATAATAAGAATGATTATGAAGTAAGATTACTAACTGTAATAATAATGCATGAATATAATAGCATCTGAGTTATTTTAAACTCCCGTACTTAAAGGTTTTAAGACCTATTATTATTTATTAGGCCTATTTATCATTATTATTTCAGAAATTTATATAGCGCCTCTTCAAGGTAGGATATACTCAGAAGCGCTCCAGTCCCAACCACGGCTAAATAAAACAGTTTTTAGGTTCTTAAGGAACAGAGTTTAGCGATCCCTGGGAATTAAGCGCAGTGTAACAGTGAGACCATTGCAGGTTGTAGGACCAGCAACAGAGAATGAACGACGCTGTCGGATAGCAGTCAGCGAGCGGGGAACCAGAAGCTAAATTGCCAATTCGAAGAAAACATAATATTAACATATTATGTCATATATTATTATTTTTATGTATGTCGGCCTACCATTTCTGATGCACTGATTATTAGGCCTACTTACCTTTCACACGTTGCTCAGCATATACCCTGAACAGTTTCGCATTTCCAGCTTCGACTACCTAATCTCAGCTTAAGAAAATCTTCAGTTAATACATCCAAAATTACAAGATGGCCGCCGTTGCTAAGCAACTTCTCTGCGATGCCGTGCGTCCATCTATATTTGACCACCTGTCTGTCTCTGTATGTCTGCGTCTGTCTAAATGTATCTGTGCATATCTCTAGTTCTTCACAGCACTTTCTATATAGCAGCTGCCAAATCCATTAATATTTCAGCGTATACCTGCCAAATGTTGCTTTTAATTGCTGCGATTTCTGTTGAGGTCCAATGAGGATAACCAAGGCAGACAGACACGCAGGCACACACAGATACGCAGGCATACGCAGGCATATACATAGATACTCAGGCATGCATGTGTAGGCTACAGAAACAGTTGCACGAACAAAACAAGCATATTTTTATTGACAGGCATACATTTAGACATACAGACTGACTAACTGCATGTTTGTATGCCAGCCTGTCTGTCTACAGGTTAACAGACAGACAGACTGACAGCAAAATACAAGCCGTGTGTTCTTAAACCGTAAGTTTATTATACTGCATGGATCCTTGAAGAGACCATCCACATTAACATTGTTCGTCTGATTACAGGCTGCGAGACAAACAGGCCGGTTTCACGAAATAGAGTATCCCTCTAATAATTATAATCGTATCCCCCAGATGAAGAAAAGTTGGAGAAACCCACTTCAGCCTGAGTCTATATTTGCAAATTAATTTCCATTTGCTTTGTTTTGCACAATGACACTGACAAGTAGGATCTATATAGGCTATTCCAACCAGATAATTTTGTTTGTTTGCTTTGCTCCTAGAACACTTGGAACATTTAGAACACTTAAGAACACTTAGAGTGACTATCAAAATTCCAGTCGTCTTGCTTTGAGCACTTCTTAGGACACTTAGAACAAAACAATTATTGGAGTCACTTTAAATTTTGATTGCAGCATGAATTTTTTAATTAGGCCTATACGCATTTTTCGATAAACGAGATAGAATGGTTTATCCCCCGGATACTCTTATACCCGGTATATTCCATCCTACGGAGTACGGATAGCTTTAGGGGGTGGGATAGAATATTCCGCGACAGCGGCAGAGACCATGGCTGAATGAGAGATAGGGAAAAGATAGACAGACAACCCGGCAAATAGAATTGGAAGGATAGACTGTGATAAAAAAGGATGTAGATTTGGGAATACATGGCTTGAATGGATGGATGAACGGATGGATGGATGGGTGTGTGGGTGCGTGGGTGTGTGCATGGGAATGAAAACAGAGAGCGATAGAAAGATGAAGATAGAAACAGCTTAAAACAAGGACGGAGAGACAGACAGATAGAGACAGACAGAGACAGCCAGAGAAAGACAGATACAGACAGAAACAGACAGACAGAGACAGACAGAGATAGACAGAGATAGACAAAGAGATACAAAGACAGAGAGACAGAGACAGTCAGTAAGACAGAGAGACAGAGACAGACAGAGAAACAGAGTCTCAGCCAGAACCGACTGCTGAGGAAGAACAACAGACACACACACACACACACACAACACACACACACAAACACAAACACACAACACACACACACACACACACAAACACACACACACAACACACACACACACACACACACAAACACACACACTGTTTCCTGCACATTGACTCGGATGCATTGAACGGAAACTGATTTGGTGGACGATCTGACTCGATCTGACTTCGTCTCCGATCAACCGTTAATGTCATCCGACTTTTCTGAGTCAGATTACGACTGATTAAGTCGATTCTAGTCGGATCAGATCAGATAGCAATAAAACGTCGATATATGGCGTCTTAATTTATTACTCCAACAACATCGTCACATACTCTGTATACATGGTATTCGAATATAGAGGTCTATACAGTATGGGCGGCCGTGGGCCATAAAAAAATTAAAAACAAATTACCTGAGGTAGACAGATAGACATTTGCTTTTTGCTGCGTTATGTTTGGGATCGTCAAAAACAGTGGGTGATTTATATCTGTCTGTCTGTCTGTCTGTCAGAGATACAGACAGACAGACAGACAGACAAACAGACAGACAGACAGACAGTCTGTCTGTCTGTATCTCTGTCTGTCTATTTGACTCTGTGATATAACTTATCTCTTGTTTTGTTCGAAATATTTTGGTGAAATTAATTTAGGTCTATTGTAGCCTACGTAAATATGAATCGCCTTTAAGCCTGCAACATTTGATTTAAGAATTCCTACTTTTGACAATTTTTTAAAATTAAATAACCCGAAGTGATTACTTTTTTACCCGTGCACCCTGTACATTGGCTGCAGCGCGGTGGGCCTATACTCAACATCGAGGAGGAGTCGGTTGTGCAGAGGCCATCTTGCTCGTGGGTGTCCATTTGAACATAAACGAACCAATCAACTATTTTTTATTGATCCCTAAATAATATAACGCGTCGATTAATACCGATAGTGCATAAAAACTAACTCGGATTCAAAAGGGCAAACCCTATAGGATATAAGCTTATATGGGTGCAGGAAGGAACAACGTCATGTGTAATTAGCTATCGTAATATATTAAAGAATTATATGATGATGAGTTTTCTGTCCATTGGTTTTATAACCACCAGGGGATGAGATGGCTGAGGTCGCTTCCCGTTGCCTTCCTCACAGACAATTCTGGGTGAAGAATTTGTGCATTGCAAGGTCGCTATATAGGTCGACATACCCACTACACTACCGCGCCCACGCATGTGGTGCTATGTAGGACTTTTCTGTAGGTGGATGATTGGACCCACACACACACACCCTGGACCCACCCTGGACCAACCCTGGACCCACCCCGTCTTCACTGCATGTCACGGATTACAGTTATGAAGGAAGGGTGGGTCTCACATTACACATTTTTTACACAATGAAGCATTTATCTTATGTTACACACTACGACATGCACGCTGCTGGCCGCTTATGGCAGCAGCGCTTCGATAAAAATCAATTGTCGGCTCTTTTATTTGGCGAGGCTTAGCGGGGAGGGGGCCCTGGTAGGGAGTGAGGCAGGAGGGAGGAGGGAGTGAGGAGGGCATGGGGAGTGAGTGAGTGGACTCATACTTCATAGGTACAGTGCCGTATAGGGCACGGAGGGAGATGGAGCGGGAGGAGGGGAGATGTGGACGGAGAGCGAGGAGGATAATGGATATCGGCGCGTCGGCCTCTTAATTCCAGCGCCGCTTGCCACTAATTGCCAGAGGAAGCGTCGCCAGCATGTCCTTCCGTCATTCATTTCATTCATCCATCCGTCCGTCCTTCCGTTAGTCCGTCCGTCCTTCCGTTAGTCCGTCCGTCCTTCTATTCATCCTTCCGTACGTCCTTCCGTCCGTCCTTCCGCACGTCCTTCCATTCATCCGTCCGTCCGTCCTTCCGTCCTTCCGTCCGTCCGTCCGTCCGTCCTTCCGTCCTTCCATTCATCAGTCCTTCCTTCAGTCCTTCCTTCCGTCCGTCCGCAATTCCGTCCGTCCATACGTCCTTCCGTCCGTCCGTCCTTCCATACATCAGTCCTTCCTTCAGTCCGTCCGTCTGTCCTTCCATCCGTCCGTCCATCCGTCCGTCCGTCCTTCAGTCCGTCCGCACTAACCCCGACATCATCTTGGGCCAAATTTCATGCGGACAGTTAGCGGAGATTGTTTTCGCGATGGGCGATAATACGATATAATATGCGAATATGTGTCAATAGAGGGCGTTGTAACTCGAGAGAATAGTCGACAACAATGGAAGGCGATCGGCTGCTGCTGCTGCTCGGGGTGGCCTTGCAGCTGCACGGTGTGCTTGTTATGGGGGACATTAGCATCAACTGTTCTTCTATCTGTCCGTCTGTCCGTCTGTCTATCTGTCTGTGTGCATGTCACTATGCGAGCATTTGCCTGCTCTGTATATATCCTCTCTGTCTCTGCTTCTCTGTCTCTGTCTCTGTCTCTCTCTATTTGTCTCACTTTGTCTGTCTGTCTGTCTGTCTCTCTCTCTGTCTCTATTTTTGTGTGTCTCTGTCTCTGCTTCTCTGCCTCTGTCTCTGTCTCTGTCTGTCTCTATATGTCTGCGTGTATCTCTGTCTGTCTGTCTGCTGTCCTTCTGTCTGTCTGCCTGTCTGTCTGTTGTCCTTCAGTCTGCTTGTCTGTCTGTCTGTCTCCCTCTCTCTTCTCCTCTCTTTCTCGTTCACTCTCATAATCTGTTGTCGAGTGCGCCTGCTTCCTTCGCCATGTATGTGTATGTGTGCGTGCGTGTATGTGTATGTGACACTATGTGTGTATGTATGTGTGTGTATGTGTGTGCGTATATGTGTGCGTGCGTGCGTGTGTGCGTGCGTGTGTGTGTGTGTGTGCGTGTGTGTGTGTGTGTTGGACTGTTGGTGTGTGTGTGTGTGTGTGAATATCTGTGGCTGACGGCCGCTGACCCATTCCGTGTTGTTCTGTTTCTCTGCTTCGCCATTAGAAATACACCGAGTTTGAGACACTATAGGATCAGAAGAGTCGCCATCTTGTGTTTATTATTATCTCTGTTTACTTTAATATAACTAATATTGCCACAATCGTTATTGCCATTGCTGAAAAATGGCTCAACAGTAGAACTATAGCACACGCACGCACACGAACACACGCACACACAGATGAACACACACATACATATACATATCCGCGCATCCGCTTACACACGTGCACACTCACACGCCCACACACCTACCTACACACACGCACACGCGCACAAACGAACTCGCGCAAGCCGCACACCCACACGCATGGGCGTCCGCAGGGGGGCGCAAGGGGGCGCAAGTGCGCCCCCCTGGATTTTTCGAATATTTGCAGATAATTCTAGAGTCTAGATTATTTGGCTATGATTATAATTAACAATGCGATTTTCCACATGATTATCGGTGTGTCATACAAGTTGGACGTATAATTTATATCTTTCTTTGGACGCATAGCATATATATGTAGCCTATAGAATTTTCTCGTGGTAATATGGAAATTCATATTGTTGACCCAATATACGACAAAATGCATTGAGTCGTGTCGCCTAATTGCTAAGTAATTGGTATCTTGTTGTCGCGACTGGGATACCCAGGCGCTACGGATTTGATTTCTGGTTGCCACATATATATTTTGGATCCGTTATGGTATTTTCAGGGTCCGATATAAAATATATTATATCAATTTTTGAGCTGCATTCGGTGACCTAGATAATATTGGTGACCTAGATTTTAATGCTGAGATCGTGCTCGACACGATTTTAAGGCCGTGACGTAAGCGGTCGCCATAGCTAACAGGTTATTGATCGCTTCTTGCATACGCTCAGCGAATGGAGGGTCGGCCGAAAAGGAGGAAGAGGAGTCGGCCGATATGACAGGCGCAGCGCCTGAGCAGTACAGATACACAGATAGGCAGACGGACGGAGCAATACGCCCTGCTGGCCGCTGTCATTGAATGCATGTGTGGTATTTTTCCTTCACGCTGTACGAGGTGACCTGGTCTATTTTTAGCACGGTTGACTCAGTGCAACTCGTGCGTACGTGTCAGAGCAAGAGGGAGAGAGAGAAAGACAGTGAGCTGCAGACAGACGCTTAGAGGGAGATAGGTGGTCGCAGCTGCATAGGAATTCAGCGCGCTTTATCTGATCACGCGGTACATGCGTGATCACGGCTCGTGCAGTGCCTTCTGCGCATGCGCCAGCGTCCCCCCCAGGAAGGTGATATAAGAGAAACGCGCTGCTCGGAGGCAGATTCACGACGTACTTTGACGAAGATAGACGTGTAGCTCTGGAGAGCAAGTTACAAAATCGGAGTTTGATTATTTTAGAAACGTGAAAGTTATTTAAGTCGGCGTGGTTTTCGACGTCTGAGTTATTGCGTTGTTACGTTTGTTCTTCACGGATTCTGTACAAGAATTCTAGAAACCGGCAAGGAGCTGTTTGCATTGCGGTTTTGTGTTACGAGCGAATCGTCAGCGACGTGGTTCTGTTTCGCATCTTCGTAAAGGAGTTAAGTCTTTTGTTCTGGTTTTCGATCTTTCTCTCGTTTGGAGCGAAACCGCTCAGGTTTCCGGAATTTCTTCTGTCGTCGAAATCTTCTGCGCAGTTAGCCTACGGGCGTCAATCTGTTATTAAAATATTTTGTCGTGGATTCCCTGTTTTCGACGTGTCAACTCGGCCTTACCGTCCTGTCAGCGTCGATTGTTGCGGATTCCTCTGAGTCACTTATCGTCGACGCACGTCCTGGATTCGACGCTCCATCTGCGCCTTTCCTCGCATAACGTCGGCCTTGTCCTGTGTCTCTAGTAGAAGGTACAGTTTTGCTGGGGTTTTCAATACAAAACTAAATTGATCTTTTGGGCAGAGAAATTAAGATTGGCATCTAAGTACAAAATTGGGGATTCATTTTGTCTGCTCCGATTGAAGTCTGTTTGAATTGTGTTGCATATTATTATCAGTTGCTTTAAACTGTAAGCTGTTGATTAGCATTGTGAATAATTATTAAATGTTTCTGATAATAATAAGATCCATTGATTAAACTTTCGGATTTACTTCTTGCTAGCGTTAGGATTTGACATAACCAAAACTTGTATAGCGCCATGGATAGAAGCGGAGCATCAACGCCCTCGCAGCCATCTAGACCACCATCTGCGTTGGAAATAGGCATTTTACTAGAGGCCATACAAACAAATTCTAAGTCCTCCCAAGAAGCCATGACGTCTATGCAGGCAACTATGCAAATGAATGCTAGGTCCACACAAGATGCAATACAAAATAATGATAGAAATACCCAGGAGGCCATTGCCGTGGTACAAAGCAATGTTGAAGAGGCAATTTCCGTGGTACAAAGTAATGTAGAAGAGGCTCTTTCTTCTGTCAGGACTGAGTTTCAAGCCAACGCTATAAATACACAAGAGGCAATTGCCTCGGTACAAGATGGCGTTAGGGAAGCGCTGACGGAAGTCGTCGCGCGTATAGAACGTTTAGAAACGACGCCCAGGGCATCTCCGAAGCCGGTTGCAGGTTCGAACCCAGGAGCAATATTTCCCTTTGGTACCACCGCGGATAGACCTTACCACTCAGCCATCGGCCTGGGAAGAGCTTCGGGGGCTAGGCCTAAGGACCTTTCACTTCCGGTTAACCCCGGAATCCTGCGCCGGAGTGAAAGACTGGCCAGTAAGGCCCCAGTTTCATACGGAGAGCTAAGAGGTCGAGATACCTGGCCATCCCGAACCCGACGGGATTCGAACCCCGAAGCTACCGCCTCCCTTCCTCCGTCTATATCTCTGAACTACGACCTGCAACCGCACGCGGCCCTCTCACACGTTGGACCGGAAGTGGCGACTCCGGGAGTGTACGCGGGGGTGGGCGTTACAATTGGTCCCAGTCAGTGGGGTCGATTTAGTTCTAGAGATTTGGACGAGGAGGAGGAAACGGAAAATGTCGGAATAAGAGAAACTGCATTATCTTTTGAAAGAAGGAAGGAAAGGGAATTTGCTGATAATGTTGAAATTATGTCTGATGATGGTAGTGTAGACATTGAAGTTAGCAAAATAATGGAATCTAGACCTAAAACTGTGAAAATAATTGATAAAAGAATGCAAGCAGCACAGCAATCGGAGTCTAGAAATTTTGAAATAAATAAACCGATCGCAAATAAATTATTGTGGGAGGGGGGTGATAAGGTCAACCCAGTTCCTTTGGCCTCTTCTTCGCCCTCTCGCGTGGATTATCCTCGACCTGATCCGCAATGGAGAATGCATGAATCGTTCGTGCATGCGGATCAGCCAAGAACGGAAGTGATGGCAAATCGGATCGACGCGTTCCAATCAACGTCGGGAATGCCGATCTACCACTCCATGCCGACTTCGACCATGGTTGGTCGAGACTACGCTCGACCCGATCTTCGACCCGACTTTCGACCTGGTCCATTGCCTACTGCCGCGGTCGACGGGATGCAACCGAGCGCTCGTCTTGAGCATCCGTACATGTCATGGATGCCTGCTTCGACCTACGCTTCGAACTACGCTCCGAACGCGCTCTACAACAGCATCGACAACCGGGTCTGGCTCGACCCGCTTCGCTGTCTCGACCCACCGCGTCCCAGCGACGTCGCTTTTACTCGGTGGCCAACCGTCGTGGAGTCGGCAAAGATGAACTCATGTCTCGGCGCCCAGAATTTTGGATTTAGTCGTGACACAGAATTGCCTCGTCAAACGCTGCTGAAACCGACATATCTGGGGAAAAGCGAAATAACAGGCGATGGTACAGCGACGATGTCTGCGGTTGGTGAAATGAAGGTGCTGCCGCCTGTCAACGCTTACGTCGGTCCTATCAGATCCGTTCCCATGACATCAGTTGCGACACAGACCACACCTGGTGACTGGGAACTTCCGATGAGTAGCATTCGTGGAACAAGCAAGGAACCGGAACCGACCCCCTCTACGACAGTTAAAGCGGCTGAGGTCAAATCGTCGTCGGCTTGGCCTCCTAGACAAAAGCAATGGACGAAACTCGGTTCTTTCAGCGGAAGGACCGATGTGGAGGTGTTCTTGCGCAAATTCGCCGTCTGCGCAAGGAACAACGGTTGGACGGACGAAGAGAAATTAGACCAACTGGTCGTTTCCTTGGTGGAACCGGCGACCCATTTACTGGCCGAATCTGACAGCTTGGATACATGGACGGCGTTGGTCCAGCGACTTCGAGAACGGTACGGTAGCGCCGAGCAGCAGACCCTGTTCCAGACGCAACTTAGCACCCGAAAGCAGAAAAGTGACGAAGACATGGGAGTATTAATTGATGACGTTCGACTTTTGTCTTCGCGAGCGTATCCTGGTGCTTCGACAGCTCACCGTGAAGCCATTGCCATTCGGGCATTCGTGGATGCCTTGAGCGACCGAAATCTCGCGCTGAAGACCCGTGAGCGAGAACCTAAATCGCTCGATGAAGCCTACAAGGTAGCTATGAGATTGGATAGCTATCAGAAAGCAGAAGTCGGTGGCCATGAACAGCACGAACGACGACATGGACGGGTCAACGCCGTTAAAGAAAACGAGGATCCGATAGTGGTAGACCTGAAACGGCAGATGGAGAAGATGAATGGAGAAATAGAGCAATTAAAGAAAGGGCAACAACCGGTGTCGGCGCCTCAACACGGAGACAATAATCGCGGGTCGTGGAGTGGCCAGAACGCTCCAGCCAGAAATAATTGGTCGAACACCAATGGAAATAACGAGCGGGGAAGTCCACGGTGTTATACATGTCATCGACTCGGCCATTTAAGCTCGGCCTGCAGAAGTGGACCGCGGAGAGGCATGGAACCGGAAGTTGGACGACCGGAGCGGAGGTGCTACGAATGTTCCGCCACTGACCATCTAGTACGCAACTGCCCGATTCGACGAACAAGAGAGGCTGAGACGAACGATGTTCCGAACGAACCAGCGAACGTCTATCATGTACAAGGTAGCTCCAATGCTTACTGGGCTTTGAAAGTCAACGGCAAGGATGTAATGGCGCTGGTGGATACAGGGAGTGAGATGTCGCTGGTGCCTGCGTCCCTCGTCCGACAGAAAGATATATCGGCGTCTACGCAGTTGTTGAAAGCGGCGAATGGAACGGACATCCGGATACTCGGCGAAACAGTACTACATTGCCAAGCTGGGGACAAACAATTCGACCTGCCCTGCTTGGTAACGGCTCAGGTCAGCGAACTGATTCTGGGACTCGGTTGGTTGATGGGACAACCGGCCCATATAAACTTCCCAGAGAAAACGATAACGTACCAAGGGAGCATCTTTCCACTTCTCAACCGAGACCGGATGGGAATATGTCGGAGGATTGCTGCGGCTCAGAACGTGAACGTTCCAGCGTTGTCGGAGATGGATGTGGAAGTGTACGCCATACTGGCGGATCTGAAACCGACTAACACGCACTGGGCCACGCCACCGCATGTACTGGCCTCGGGACTGATAATCGCCGGAACACTTCTGCCAGAAAGAGCGATTGACCTTACCGTCAGAGTGCTGAACCCGACCGCCAAAGTGATCAGAATGCCGAAAGGAGTCCAATGTACGGTGGAAGAAGTGATGTTGGCTGAGGATGATCAGAACGACAGCTCCGCCGCGACCTGCGCCATGGTCGCTGGAGTCAGTAACTATTCCGAAGCAGAGAACGTAGAGACTGTGTTGGGTCCGTTGTGGTCGGAAATTGCCGACGATGTTCCATCGGAAATGCAGCGTCGGCTTCGTGAGCTACTGTTGACTCACCGCGCGGCCTTCTCTCTCGGCGAATGGGATCTGGGCTTTACGGACATTCTGCAGCATGAGATTGACACCGGCAATGAAACACCTGTGCGACAACCGCTGAGACGACAACCACTGTCGCTGCTCCCTATCATAGACGAACAAGTCCACGCGATGTTGGAACAAGGGCTGATCGAACCTTCACTGTCACCTTGGGCAAGTAATGTGGTCATGGTGCAGAAGCGAGACGGGACCCCCCGCTTCTGCGTGGATTACAGGGCGGTGAATGCCAAGACGCGTAAGGACGCGTACCCACTTCCGCTGATCAGTGAGAGCTTGGATTCTCTTGGGGATGCTAAATGGTTTAGTACATTTGATCTCCGAGCCGGTTACCATCAACTGGCCGTCCACGAGAAGGATCGCCACAAGACCGCTTTCGTCACCCGACGCGGGAGTTTCCAATTCAAAGTGCTTCCGTTCGGGCTCTGCAATTCGCCTGCCTCGTTTGGTCGCATGATGAACCTAGTTATGGCTGGATTAAACTTCGAGATCTGCTTGATCTATCTCGACGACATCATCGTCTTCGCTGGGGACCTGGAGACCCACCTGGAGCGGTTAGAACAAGTCCTGTCTCGTTTGGAAGCCGTGAATCTGAAGCTGAAGCCATCGAAATGTAAGCTGCTACGGAAGCAGGTGTTGTTCCTGGGTCACGTGGTTAGCGAGCACGGGGTCACTACTGATCCAGACAAGATTCGAGCGGTCCGTGAATGGCCCACTCCAAACAAGGTCAAGGACGTGAGAGCGTATCTCGGGTTATGCTCCTACTACCGTAAATTCGTACCCGACTTCGCTCACATCGCGCGCCCGCTCCACCAACTGACTAAGAAGGGGTTGAAGTTTGCCTGGTCCGATCAGTGTGAAGAAGCGTTCCAGAAGTTAAAAGACTGTCTAACGGAGTCTCCCATTCTGGCGCTTCCAAACGACACCGGAATGTACATACTGGACACCGATGCTTCAGGGGAATCCATCGGCGCGGTACTTTCCCAGATTCAAGAGTCGCAGGAGCGGGTCATCTGTTACGGAAGCAGAGTGTGTTCAGTAGCGGAGCAAAATTACGACGTGACGAGAAGAGAGTTGCTGGCGGTGATCAACTTTCTTAAAGCGTTCAGACCGTATCTCCTCGGACGGAAGTTTATCCTACGAACGGATCACTCGGCGCTCCAATGGCTGCGACGGACGCCTCTTCCCATCGGACAACAGGCACGGTGGCTCTCGGTAATGGAGGAATTTGAATTCGATATACAACATCGGTCTGGAGCGGCGCATCAAAACGCTGATGCGCTATCTCGAAGGCCAATCCAGGTCAACGTCATTCAGGAGCGACAGCCACCAGCTCATCCTGTCTTATCGGAAATCGCAGATTGGGACCCGTCGGTCCTAGCGGAGGAGCAACGACAAGATCCGGATCTAAATTGGATCTTGCAATGGAAGGAGAAATCAACCGAAATGCCCACCGGAGATGAAATTCGGAGCTGCAGTGCCTCGACCAAAAGGTTGATCCATCAGTGGCCCCAGATAGTCGTAAAAAATGGACTCTTGCACCGTACGTGGCTGGACTCTGAAGGCAAACCTATTCGCGACCAGTTAATACCGCCCGTCGGACGACGGCTAACTATCATCCGACTGGCACACGAAGGGATGTCTGGCGGACACCTGGGTGTCCGGCGAACCATGGCTCAAGTACAACAGCGAGCCTACTGGCCGGGCTGGGGAGAACAGGTGTACCAACAGCTGAAGCGATGCGACAACTGCGCCCGATATATCCGAGGGAAGCCACCCAGACAAGGGCAACTACAGGACATGGCCGTCGGAGAACCAATGGAATGTCTAGGCGTCGACATCACCGGACCACACCCAGTGAGCAGTCGAGGGTTCCGCTACATAATGACTGTGATCGACCATTACAGTCGCTGGGCGGAAGCATACCCTATTCGCAACCAGGAGGCCGCCACCGTCGCCCGGATGCTGATGGACCAGTGGATTCCGAGGTTCGGCTGTCCAAAACAGCTCCTAACGGATCAAGGCCCCTGCTTCGAGGCCGCCTTATTCCGTGATCTATGTCGTCTGATGCAGATCGACAAGATTCGGACGTCCCCTTATAAACCGAGCACAAACGGAATGGTGGAGAGACTACATAGAACCTTGAATTCAATGCTTGGCAAAGTAGTTTCTCAAAATCAGAAAGACTGGGACGTTCATCTACCTTGGATCATGGGAGCGTATCGGGCCAGTCAGCATGAAAGTACGGGATTCACACCAAACAAACTTTTTCTCGGACGCGAGACATGTCTCCCTATCGATCTGGTACTTGGAGACTGTAACCAGAACCATGAACAGCTGTCGGTGGATGATTACGTACAGAAAAGAACAGACGAGATGCGAGATGTGTTCCAGTTGGCGCGAGAATGCATGCAAAAGCAGGCTGTTCGCCGGGCGTTTCGGTATGATCTTCGAGTGAGGAAGCCGGAATTTACAAAAGGACAGTGGGTCTGGTACTACTACCCTCGGAAGCGTGTCCACATCAAAGATAAATGGGCAAAATGGTTTTCCGGACCTTACAAGATCCTGGAACAAGTGAGTCCGGTCCTGTACAGGATCCAGAAATCGGCCAGATCACAAGCACTGCTTGTGTACGTCGACAAGCTAAAACCGTATCTGGGTGACCCTCCGTCTGGTTGGACCGAACCCGACCTACAACCACAGGAGCCGATCGAGTTTCCTGGAACCGAGGACACTACCGACGCCCCTGTGGAACTATCAAGACCTCGCCGTAACATTAAGATGCCGGCCCGGTACTGTGATTAACGACCGCATAATGGCGGAGATTCTGAATGCAGAAGTATCTGTAACAATTTTTAGTTCAATTGTGATGAAAATGAGTTATTTTACATGTAATGGTTTTTACATGTGTGGGTTACGGTGTAAATACTGTAATGTGCATGGTAGGTTGACTGAACTGTGTGTGGCATTGCACAGATTAATATTTGTATTGTATTGCATTGCATTATAAAGATGGCAGTTTGAATATTGCATCAGATGATATATATTGTGTGGCGCTATATAAATAGTTGGCGCTTTATGAATGATTTTTGACCTGAGGGGATATATTAGAATGATTAAGATTGCTCATTTTTAATTAGCTATGATGGTAATAATAATGATAGGCCTATCCTCCTGATAGGCTGATGTTGAGATATTGTGAGGCAAGAATTACATTAGGCCAAGGTTTTGCTGCATATATATGGCATGATTAGTGAATTAATTGGTTTAAGAATAATAATAACAGATTCACTCAGTTAAATTCGATGCGGCAGTAGGCCTACATAAGATTTTTAATTAGTCGTGAGCATAGCAGATATATAATAATAAATGATAGAGGCATTAATGATGATTAAAATTGGCGCTATATAAAAATTCTAGAGGCCCTTAGTGTCTTATTGTAGCAGCAGAAGAAATATATATATAGTTTGCATTGATTATATTAAGACATAAGCCTATATGTTCTGTTTTGCTCAGCTGTTGTGATTGCATAGTACAAGGCGCTATAATTATATAAACATATTTTAAGCCTAGGGTACACGCGATTATAATATTAAATTGTAGGCTTATATCCCGAAGGGCGCTATATAAGTAAATTATAGGCTTAAGGTAGGCCTATAGATGATAATAATATACTGTGATTAACGGCTGATGAGCTCATATAATTTTTAGACGAAGATGTTTATAATAATATAGCAGGCTTGAATGACTTTAACGTGCATAGGCCTATATATATATATATGTTGCTCGTTCAGACATAATAAAAGGAATTAGCCTCTGGATAGACTGAAGTAGATAATATTATATTATTTTGTTTGGCTTATATAGGCCTAATTAAAATATATCGGCCGGAGCCCTACATAACAGCTGTACTGACTCTGGTTGTGTATTAAACCGGTAGGAGGAGGATTATAAATATATAATATCTGCTAATAATAATACTGAGGTTTAAGCGTCCATATATACATTGATAGGCTGTGGATAAATTGCTGCATTTTTTTGGAATTATTTAGCCGTGTAAGGTTGTCAATAATTTTGTGGACGGTCTGATGATTGAAGTTGAAGGCCTATTGATATTGACGGCTGAGTGTATTGTATATTAATATTGTGGCGGTTTATATTACTAACTGTAGAACTGGTAGCCTATAATTCCGCAGGATAATTTAATATTAATATTATTATTAATCGGTCTGCAAGGGTTTTAATGCGATGCAGGAATGACCTAAGTTTCAGTTTGTTTATATGGACTGGTGTGTATATATATTGTGGTTATGCGACTTTAATGTGTACGCTGTGTACGTATCTATATTTGGACCAGCGTACGTGTCAATGAGTAAAGGCGACCTCTAGTCAGTTGCACGTGTGACTTAAAATTGTGTCAGCCTTGGCTAAACGCTTGCTGTTCTCACGTCGCCGTGTATCGATACGGCGGAGGGAGGCGGCGTCGGCGAGAGACGCTCAGACGCTTCAAAGAAGCCGGTGACGTGGGTCAATGATGATTTTCCCACGATAGTGACTTCGTGTGGGTGGTCTCATGGACTGTGCATTGGATTAATGATAAAGTGACTGAAGGAAAGAAGGATGACCTAGATTCATTATATTCATGCTAAGCTGACGGTGATTAATTTATGTATGGACTATATATGTAGATAGACCAACGTGGCCTATTATAAGTTCTTGCATAGGCAATATGCTATATGTAGCCTATAATTATTATATGTGGTTACGCTGTCTCGTAAACGACGTTTACAGCGTAATATTGTACTTGAGCGTAAGTTGCAGTAGGCCTATATTAATTTGACCTAATTAAGCTTATGTTACCGTAAGTGTTCTGTGCAATGGGCTGATGAGTCTTTTAATGTAAATTAGGCTTTCTGCAACCGATACATGGCACGCATAGAATATAAACTTAGTGTTACAGCCTATTAGGCCTATATTGTGCAGGGCTGTTTGTACACATTGTTTGTAGGGCTTATAACGTAGGCCTAATATGTCGCTTATTTTATCCTCAGTTACTAAATAGGATTAATGAAGAATATTATATTAATATTATATCTAGGCCTATTGTTAAATTGGAGTTATGCGAGCTTTCGATGGTAAATTTGGATAGTGGCAGACACAGTTATATTTAGCTACGAGTTAGGCCTACTTAGAGACAGAAGCTGTGTACTCAGAGAGTCTCTCTGGCGTTATAGGCTGAGTTGAAATCTAGACGGAGTTCTGCTCTGATATGATAGCAGTGTGGTTTCGTTAGATAATTATCTGCCTTTTAGTGATATTAGTGAGTATGAAACTCAGATGACTTGTTATAACAATGACGTGGCTTGACTCAAGGTGAAGCTGATCGGTTATACCACAGCGATAAACCTACAGGGGTCTGGCCTAGTATGACGTCATGGGTGATATAATATGGTATAATGTAGGCCTAATCGTGTGACTGGTCTAACTGCTGTCTGTGATTTAGGTTGAGGTTTGCCATTGAATTCCCTTCATAAAAACTGGACGGATGAAAGTTTGTGATAAATACAGGCCTATATATATATATATGTATAAGTAGGCCTACTTATAAGGAGCCATATAAACATAACCTTTGGCGTTATGGATATTGAAATGACAATTTTCGCTGAATTGTAAATCAGTGATGACCGTTTTCACTTAAATTTGCGCAGTGACTTTTATTGAGAGTGAACTGGCAATCCGGTTGACTGTCTAATGCTTATTGATTAACGCTGTTCGATTCTGCTGTTATAATTGTGCATTGCATATTTTTGATTAATGCAATTAATTTTGAACTTTTAATGTTAAAATCGGAGTAGCCTATAGCCTTACAGAGAATTTCAGGCTCCATTTGTCCAATTAAATAGAGCCGGAAATTCGGGGGATGGCCGGTGAGAGTGTCGCGACTGGGATACCCAGGCGCTACGGATTTGATTTCTGGTTGCCACATATATATTTTGGATCCGTTATGGTATTTTCAGGGTCCGATATAAAATATATTATATCAATTTTTGAGCTGCATTCGGTGACCTAGATAATATTGGTGACCTAGATTTTAATGCTGAGATCGTGCTCGACACGATTTTAAGGCCGTGACGTAAGCGGTCGCCATAGCTAACAGGTTATTGATCGCTTCTTGCATACGCTCAGCGAATGGAGGGTCGGCCGAAAAGGAGGAAGAGGAGTCGGCCGATATGACAGGCGCAGCGCCTGAGCAGTACAGATACACAGATAGGCAGACGGACGGAGCAATACGCCCTGCTGGCCGCTGTCATTGAATGCATGTGTGGTATTTTTCCTTCACGCTGTACGAGGTGACCTGGTCTATTTTTAGCACGGTTGACTCAGTGCAACTCGTGCGTACGTGTCAGAGCAAGAGGGAGAGAGAGAAAGACAGTGAGCTGCAGACAGACGCTTAGAGGGAGATAGGTGGTCGCAGCTGCATAGGAATTCAGCGCGCTTTATCTGATCACGCGGTACATGCGTGATCACGGCTCGTGCAGTGCCTTCTGCGCATGCGCCAGCGTCCCCCCCAGGAAGGTGATATAAGAGAAACGCGCTGCTCGGAGGCAGATTCACGACGTACTTTGACGAAGATAGACGTGTAGCTCTGGAGAGCAAGTTACAAAATCGGAGTTTGATTATTTTAGAAACGTGAAAGTTATTTAAGTCGGCGTGGTTTTCGACGTCTGAGTTATTGCGTTGTTACGTTTGTTCTTCACGGATTCTGTACAAGAATTCTAGAAACCGGCAAGGAGCTGTTTGCATTGCGGTTTTGTGTTACGAGCGAATCGTCAGCGACGTGGTTCTGTTTCGCATCTTCGTAAAGGAGTTAAGTCTTTTGTTCTGGTTTTCGATCTTTCTCTCGTTTGGAGCGAAACCGCTCAGGTTTCCGGAATTTCTTCTGTCGTCGAAATCTTCTGCGCAGTTAGCCTACGGGCGTCAATCTGTTATTAAAATATTTTGTCGTGGATTCCCTGTTTTCGACGTGTCAACTCGGCCTTACCGTCCTGTCAGCGTCGATTGTTGCGGATTCCTCTGAGTCACTTATCGTCGACGCACGTCCTGGATTCGACGCTCCATCTGCGCCTTTCCTCGCATAACGTCGGCCTTGTCCTGTGTCTCTAGTAGAAGGTACAGTTTTGCTGGGGTTTTCAATACAAAACTAAATTGATCTTTTGGGCAGAGAAATTAAGATTGGCATCTAAGTACAAAATTGGGGATTCATTTTGTCTGCTCCGATTGAAGTCTGTTTGAATTGTGTTGCATATTATTATCAGTTGCTTTAAACTGTAAGCTGTTGATTAGCATTGTGAATAATTATTAAATGTTTCTGATAATAATAAGATCCATTGATTAAACTTTCGGATTTACTTCTTGCTAGCGTTAGGATTTGACATAACCAAAACTTGTATAGCGCCATGGATAGAAGCGGAGCATCAACGCCCTCGCAGCCATCTAGACCACCATCTGCGTTGGAAATAGGCATTTTACTAGAGGCCATACAAACAAATTCTAAGTCCTCCCAAGAAGCCATGACGTCTATGCAGGCAACTATGCAAATGAATGCTAGGTCCACACAAGATGCAATACAAAATAATGATAGAAATACCCAGGAGGCCATTGCCGTGGTACAAAGCAATGTTGAAGAGGCAATTTCCGTGGTACAAAGTAATGTAGAAGAGGCTCTTTCTTCTGTCAGGACTGAGTTTCAAGCCAACGCTATAAATACACAAGAGGCAATTGCCTCGGTACAAGATGGCGTTAGGGAAGCGCTGACGGAAGTCGTCGCGCGTATAGAACGTTTAGAAACGACGCCCAGGGCATCTCCGAAGCCGGTTGCAGGTTCGAACCCAGGAGCAATATTTCCCTTTGGTACCACCGCGGATAGACCTTACCACTCAGCCATCGGCCTGGGAAGAGCTTCGGGGGCTAGGCCTAAGGACCTTTCACTTCCGGTTAACCCCGGAATCCTGCGCCGGAGTGAAAGACTGGCCAGTAAGGCCCCAGTTTCATACGGAGAGCTAAGAGGTCGAGATACCTGGCCATCCCGAACCCGACGGGATTCGAACCCCGAAGCTACCGCCTCCCTTCCTCCGTCTATATCTCTGAACTACGACCTGCAACCGCACGCGGCCCTCTCACACGTTGGACCGGAAGTGGCGACTCCGGGAGTGTACGCGGGGGTGGGCGTTACATTGTTCCCTTTAACAGCGGCTCTTGTGTTGTTTCAGGCGATCACTGCGAGATAACAAATCCAGCCGCGGTGAAACGCGAATAGTCATTTATATTCACCCAAGCATAACAATTTATATAGGCCTATATATATATATATAAACTTAATTGGCACTGGCTGGAGCGACTGTCTCTGACTCTGACTAAGAAATCTTCCCTTGATGCCAGCCAATCCGCGTTTGGCCACACTTTAAATATAGCCGGCTAGCTTCGTAAGTACTATACAGGGTGGGCCAAAAAAAGTGAGAACACCGCGTAAAAAGTAGTATAATTGCATCAAAACTTGTTTCACTGTATCCAAAATAGCTTAAATTGTTTGCTCATTCATTTATTTACCTATTTAGCTATATGATGTCTTTATTTCGACGCATTTTAAAGCAAAATTTACAACTCAAAACGTACAAGCGTGTAATCGGGCAGAAGCTCAATGAAAATGTCACTTTGAAACGCTTGCAACGCAGTCGGCAGCTACTTGAGCGGTTTCCTAATGAGAGACGTGTACGAAGCATCTGGTTTGCAGACGAAAAGACATTCACCGATGCCACTCCACTAAACTGTTTATTCCGTTGAAACAAAGAAAAATGTAAGTTCAGTAAAGTCGACTCATACGAGAACATGACCATTTCAGCCGCGCGGTATCTTTTATATCAGTTGGTGTGTCTCGAATGGGTAAAACTAATATTGTGTTCGTTGAACCAGGCGCCAAAGTAAACAGTGAATACTATTGTGGACATGTGCTGAGACAAGGCGATATGTGATCGCCATAACTGGACATTACAGCAGCAAGATGGAGCTCCATCTCATACAGCGAGAAATACAATTAATCAACTTTCTTTGGCAGAAGAATGTTAACTTCATCGAGCCAGACATGTGGCCACCGAACAGTTGTGATTTAAACACAGTAGATTATGCCATATATATGGGGTGCTTTGCAAGAGAAAGTCTACCTTCGGCGAAAATTTACCACAGTTGAGCAGCTCAAGTTGGCAATAATCGAACTTCGAAAAATTAAGAAATCTGGGACAGCGTTTTATTGACATGCAGTAGCATAAAACCGGGTGGCGTCGACGCTTAGAAAAACTCGTTGAGAAGCAAGGAGGACACATTGAACATGATTTCTGATTAGCTAAATACTTGGCAAACAAAAATATATGAAAACAATATAATTAATTGAATTATATTTGTAAATAACTCGTATTATACAAGGTGTTCTCACTTTTTTTGGCCCACCCTGTATATTGCATTCCTATATTATACATAGGGGTCCTGACTCCTGAGGTACTACACATATCTATATATAGTTATATACTATAATAGGAATATGTGCATTATTGTTATTATACACGATGCATTGACTCAGCCTTGGTTGGCTTCAGAAAGAGGATGAAAGATCGAGAGAGCGAGGGTGCCAGCGAGAGACAGAGAGGAAGAGGTAGAATTTAAAAGGGACAGGTAAAGAAAGGGAGAGGAGGGATAGAAGATAAAACATCACATCAGAGTTGATACTTGATAGGGTGGCATATATATATATATATGGCACATAATATTATATATAATTATATATACTGTGTGAGGGGGAGAGAGAAGGGATGAGTAGTGAGCAGAGGAATCTAGCCACCATCTCTATCTGAGGAAAGTTATGACCTTGCTGACAGATTGAGGAATTTGAGGTCCCAACACGAGGGATCAAAAGCTTTCCCGCTCGAGGCAGAGCATAGGGCAATTTGTTAGGAGCGGAACAGGCAGTCAAGGGTGTTCATTGTCGCTTGAAGTTAAGTTCTATAAACGGTCATATTTAAACAACTAAATACCGGTATCTATAGGCTTACAGCGGGCACCATAGAAATTAAGGTTATTCAGTATACGGTATACGCTTATGTGAGGATAGAACATGGATTCATTCGTTCAACAACCAGTGACGACCGTTTATCAGGTCTCTGTAGAGACCTAATGAGTGCATGTAGGCTATGTAGGCCTACATTGTAATTCGTACTTCGGAAACAATATTCTTCTGAATTTCTTCACCTTGGTCTTTGTACTTCGGAAACAATTTCAGACAGCAAAAGCGGGTTCATGAAGTGATAAATCAATTTGGATATAAGAACCCAGACGATTGCAACTGTTATTTCAAGAGCAAGGTCAGATTTCAGCCACATACAATTTTACTATCATAACAGTTTTGGCAATGAATGTGTCCATGATTTTTCGCATGCTGGGTTTCGTGACAGCGGATCGAGAGGGGGCCAGCGCAGAAGGAGCGAGCGACGAATGTGGAGTGATCGGTTGCTTTCGACAAGCTATTTAGCCTCTGTGACAATTGTATAAAAATCTGCGCCCCCTAGAAAAATTCCTGCGGACGCCCATGCCCACACGTCCTCCTCCCCCCCCCACACACGAATACATACACTATAACAACAACAACAACAATTTGTTGTTTTAGTGGTATAGTAGTACTACATTTAATGTAGTACTACTATACCATTGCAACTGCAGCTGCTACTGTTGCTATACTACTACTGCTGCTGCTGTTAAAGCGTCTGACTGATATGTCAACTTCAAGATGGTGTCACCTTTAATAGTCCTACATGATTATTATTTATGACGATCCTTTGAATCTGAGTATAATATTATGTAACTCAATGTTCATAATATAATGTACCATAACAAATATGGCTACCTCCTGCATATTGTCACTGCACAGCATAATAGCATACTCAGATGTTATACACCGTTTAGTACATATATAATTATATTTCTTGCTTCGGTCAAAATTTCCAGGAACTCCAGGTTGCGTGTGAAGCATATTATTTCAGGCTTAGATCTATACATACATTGTACGTAAGGTGCAAACGAACCTTCTGAAGGCAATAAAAGTGAGATTCGGACCAGTGAGTGAGGCTGTATGTGCACTCAGAAGCCGATACAGAAACTTTGGACGGGGGGGGGGGGGGCAAAAATTCTTTGCCTTGAATGTGGGAAAAAAATTTCGTATCCGCCAAAAAGTTGATGACCTTCTTTTTTACTCATCTGGTCGAAAGAAATTTCGGGAAAAGTATACCATCTTGTCCGCCCAAAAAGTTGATGACCTTTTTAGTCATCCAGTCCCCAAATGTCCTCATTAATTATACATTGTTGGGCAGTTCTAAATGAGGGGGGCATGGTCGAATTGGCCCCCTCTGGATCCGCCCGTGTGTGCACTTGTTATAGCGCACTTCTAGATTCCTACTCAGAAGCAACGAACATACCCACTACACCACTGCGCCCCCCGCAGAGTGGCGACTGATCAGCGCGTTTGACCTTGAGAAACTTTTTATAAATTTATCTTCCGTTTTGTGTTTAATTAGCTGAGTTCTTCTGAGAAGGTCGCTTCAAATCAGACTCAATTTTTTGCAAATCGATTTTGTACGAGTCAAGGCCATAGCCAGGATTTGATTTGGGGGGGGGGAGGTTATTCAGGGAAGAATTTCCGATGACCTTTTGTTAGTCGTCAAAATTTCTGACTACTTTTTTAGTAGTCGGAAACGGTTTTCTTACCATTTTTTCGCCTAATTTCATGTTTTTCATTGTGTGCTAGTAAATGCATTATATTACTTTTTTACATTTTCCATTTCGGGGGGTGTTCAAACACCCAAAACACTCCATAGCTACGGCCTTGGCACGAGTCGGGCGAATGCCACGACATACTTTCGCGAAGAATTCTTCCTAACCGATCTTTTCTACGAAATTCCTTTTCTTTTTCTGCAACAAATGCTTTGATTTAACTATACACTCATCACGCCGTACTATAGTTCGTACACGTTATAACACACCCGCGCATAGAACAAAGCACAACCACTACCACAAATCCACACACACGCGCGCGCATGCACACACACACACACACACACACACACACGCACACACAACCACAGCCACACACGCACACACAGTTACACCCACTCAAACAAACACGCACGCACACACACACACGCGCGGACTCTGCGCTACTGTATCCGGTGCGATTGTCCTCTTGCCTGGTATTAGTTTCCCGCCGCCCACCCATACACCCACCCACCCGCCACTCTTCCTTGTTCTTCAGCCGTCGAAGGGATAATTTTATGGAGAGCGCGTCGTACTGAGTGTTTATTCCAGTTGAGGAATCTCGAGCGAACGGCGCCCGATGGGCAACACTGGGCGGCGGTGGCGGCGGCGGCTTCCCCGGCCTCACGAGCAGCGGCAGCGGCAGAGGCAGGCGCCGAAGGGGTTGGACCGCCATACAGCCCTTCGCATGTTCGCCCATTGTCGACTGCTTTGGATTTCACCGAGTGACCACTGTGACAGTCGTCGCTAGCCGCTAGGTGGCTGCAGTGCATCTAGCGTTGGCTTGTAAGCCATGGATTAGGAGGATTCTCACCACTGGACTT
>OX243823.1:16025617-16040617 GCA_945859605.1 Lumbricus rubellus
GAGGTGAGAGAAGAGCGGAGCAGAGTCAGGTCGGAAGAAGATCGAGGTTGAACGGAGCGGTTGGACAACTGACTGATGAGAATAGAATGTCGAGAGGATTGAAGTGGGTTCCTGCATGGTCCAAGTATTTACTTTCGGTTGACTCATTCAGAAGGCATCATAGATTTTTAGCTAAGACTCGCTTTTTAATCTCTAAACAAGACACGCCTTTGTCGGAAAACGTCTTAACGACCAAAAAACTCAACACTTTCCTTTTATCAACTTCTGCAGTACTGTTGGTGGCGACTGGATGTATGCGCTGCCTGCAGCAACCTTTCACTGAGTGCTAGCCGTCAATAATGAGGGCATTGTTTAGTTATAAAAAAAACATGAAGTCATTTACTTATCCGTTTTTAGAGTCTAGCTGCTGTTAGCCATCGAAATCCAAGCGATTATTTAGCCATCGAGAAATGTGCCATCGTTAATTGGCCAAGATGATATATAATTACATATGTATATATATATATGGCTACCTATGGCTGCACAATGTGCACATCCGTTCAGACACAGATCCGTTGCTAGTCAACAAGAGACATCCGGTTTTGGCAGCCATCAAAAGCCAATAAGATGTGCATGCCGTCATTCATTGGTAGCATGCATGCGAATGTGTAGCCATCGGTAGCGAAACGATTGGGCAGTCAGATAGACATACGGATGTGTAGCCAGCAGTGGTCATACATGTACGGACACACGTGTAGCCATCGGTAGCCGTACGAATGTGTAGCCATCGGTAGTCATCCGAACACACGCTTAGCCATCGGTAGCCACACGTATACGTTTGGTCATACATATGCGTAGCCATCGGTATAGCCATAAGGTCATTTAGCCATCGGTAGCCATAAGGTCATTTAGCCATCGGTATAGCCACAAGGTCGTTTAGCCATCGAGCGGATGAGGAGCCATCGGATCTTCCAATTCGGTCACGTTTGGATCGGATCCATCAAATTGGATCTGACTGCAACGCTGCAGCAGTCGTCCATTAGTGCATGCCGCATTTTTCTTCTACGGTCAATATCGGTCAGACGGCGGCAGACCATCGAAATCCTCGCTATACGTGACCACTGACCACTGACCGCTGGCCGTTGACCACGCTCGGACGGACATCTGTCCAGTCTTCTCTTCGTATACGTATACGAAGGACGCCAACCACAAGTTACTTTGTCTATACTGACAAAAACAATCCGATCGTCCATCCGCTCTTATGCATGTTTCTTGTCTGGCCGCCTGTCTGTCTGTTCATCTGTCTGTCTGTCTATCTGTCTGTCTGTCTATCTGTCTGTCTGCCTGTCTGGTCGCATATGAGTATGTCTCGGTGTTGCCGTGATGTGTGTCCGTATTTGAGTCTCTGTCTGTCTGTCTGCCTGTCTGTCTGTCTGTCTGTCTGTCTGTCTGTCTGTCTGTCTGAACCTTTCTATTCGCCAGTGTGCGCTTGCGTTTTCATTGTTTGTTCGCATGTTTACGTTTGTCAAATAGTCCCATCCTCATTTCTTTCTCTTCTTTCAGCATGCTTTTCGTTTTTCTTCTATTTTCTTCGCCTCCTCCTTTTCTTCTTCTTCTTCTTCTTCTTCTTCTTCTTCTTCTTCTTCTTCTTCTTCTTCTTCTTCTTCTTCCTCTTCTTCTTCCTCTTCTTCTTCCTCTTCTTCTTCCTCTTCTTCTTCTTCTTCTTCTTCTTCTTCTTCTTCTTCTTCTTCTTCTTCTTCTTCTTCTTCTTCTTCTTCTTCTTCTTCCTCCTCCTCCTCCTCCTCCTCCTCCTCCTCCTCCTCCTCCTCCTCTTCCCCTTCCTTCCCTCTTCCTCCTATTCTCCTATACTACATCGGCTAGTCGAGACAGAGGTGCAATGGTGCATATATGATACAATTACCAATTGCCTAGAATCTAATTGTTGATTTCAATTAAGATTCATTCATTGATTAAGGGGATTTCTATGGCGCCCCTTAAAGGTTACTATTCAGGAGCGCTCCCGACCCAATCCAAACGGAAAAGGAACAGTTTAAAGACTGCGATAAAATGCATCCGACTAAACCTCTGGAGTAAGACGTAAAGCCATTGGGAGTCCATTGCGTACCACGGGGCAATGGACTCCCACTGGCTTTATGACAGAGGAAGCACGGTGCTGTATATAAGAGCAGTTCGTGCCCGAGGAACGAGAAGTTCACTCTGTGTGGAGGAGTGGAAGGCGGGACGTCACTCATTACACATCCAGAGTATAGAGCGACAGAGCTCTTGTAAATAAGTAATGGCGGCACTCAAACCCGGACATAGCGCTAGTGAATAAGCTGGTGCCCTGCGCTCCACTTTAGATTGATGCTTTGGAATTTTGGAGCTATAAGATTGCGAGTGTTAGAAATTAAATCGCTTCGTTTTAACGATTCTTTTGAATTTCAAATGATGTTCCAAATATAGCCTGCAGCGAATATAGAACAAAACTATACATGAATGACTTCTTACACTCCTCGTTCAAATTTCCAGAAAATAACATTGCTCAAAAATTGTTGACTAAATTCTAGGCCACATTCTAGACCTATAAATCAAGGCACACGCTTGTCAGCGAAAAATATGAGATATCAAAGACTCAAGACATGCATCATAGACATCATGCATCATCAGGCTGCAGTTTTTTGTTTATCTGGTCTGTCAACATGTCGACTTTTTCACAATAATTTATTCTTCGCTCGGTTCATTCATTCATTCATTCATTCATTCATTCAAGAATTTCTATAGCGCCTCTTCAATGTCCGGTGCACAAAACGACATTTCTGTAATTATTTATTGGCTATATTTCCATAATTTCTTACATCTAAAATTATAGTTGGTGTAACGGTTTCTGTTGCGATTCGTTTTATATGAGCTATGATCACGTGTAGTGAGATTGGACAGGCGGCATGCAGATAGCCAGAGCAGGGAATTCATTCATTCATTCATTCTGAGAATTTATATAGCGCCTCTTCAAGACACATCTACTCAGAGGAGCTCTCTGCACTAACTAGCCAAAATGATGTTAAGAGTCATAGCGAGCGAAAAATAACAACAAGTGGCAAAACAAAACACAGTAAGCTGTAAGAGTCACCGGTGGCGAGCCCTCGCAAACACGTAGAGTTAATCATCGGATTGATGGAATGTGGTGACACTCAAAGACAATGCTATATAGACTATTAGGTCTAGTGAAGGACTTGCTCAAGGTCCCTACGCGGCGACTTGAGGTGGATTCTAGCATGCAATCATCGGGCTGCAAGCCGACAAACATAGCCACTACACCACCGCGCCCCTCAAGCATAAAAATGATAGATAATGGGAGAGGCAGAAGCAGAGAGAAAGACAGAGAGAGAGACAGACATACAGACAGAGACAGAGAGAGACAGACAGATCTCCTCAGGCGGTCGTCATCATACGTGTCCATTGCTCATATCCGTTCGCTCTCGACGCTCTGTCCGTGGGCATATAGGCCTACACCGTGAGGCATAAAAAAACAACGTCCCTGGAAAATTGTTATAATTTTAGCAATATTCAAACAATGTCAATGAAATTCAGGAAATTTATAGCTAAATAGCAGGCAATGTAAACAGATTTTGAGTATGTACTCAAACTGTTTTGTACACCATTTCCATACTTTTTAATCGACGGTATTCAGATCTGGGCTGTTAGGGGCCATAGCGAAGAAATTATGAAGTCAGGATTTTCACTCGTCAGAAGTGCAACCGTTTATTGAGCTCTGTGCGCTGGAGTAGGCCCACCATCTTCCTGGAAAATGTAAAATTTAGAGCTCTCGAATTTCAGGTAGAAGGCCTTCCATGAGTAAAGCATCTCTGTACAGTGTTGGCCGTTGACTTTTGCCCCCGGTTTAACCAAGTGAATTGACGTGCGCCCCAGAGAATAAACACCGACTGCAGGGCTCTATCAGGGATTTGCTAAACGTCGGACGTGTGCGTAAAAGGTGATCGGCCTGTAATATTTCTCTTTCCAGCAGCACGGCCCCTAACATCCTAGATCTGAATCCAGCCGATTATAAAATATGGGGATGTATGCAGGAAATGGTGTAGAAAACAAAAGTTCGTGATGTTGAAGATCTTCGTAAGCGAATCGTGCAAGCTTGGAATGATCTTGACCAGCGAATTATTGACTCGGCGGTGCGTGTATGGCGCAAGCGATTTCGCGCATGCGTAGAAACTAAAGGCTGACAGTTTGAGTACATACTGAAAATCTGTTTACATTGCCTGCTATTTGGCTATAAATTTCCTGAATTTCATTGACATTGTTCGAATATTGTTCAAATGACATCAATTTTTCTAGGGGCTTTGTTTTTTTATGCCTCACTGTGTAGTTCTGCGTTGACCGATGTAACCTTCGTAACCTACGACAACTAGCGCCACCATGTGACGTCTTCGTCGTCGTCATCGTCGTCGTCTGCCCACCGTTGACGACATCATAGAAGTAGTCGTCGTAGTCATATGCATGCTACTTATGTTTCTACGGCTACAGCCTACTACTCTGCCTAGACTAGCGGCTACTGAACGATCGGACGATCGCATTGGCTGCACACGGATAGCAGCAGGATTCAATATGGATTCAATTTCATACACACAGTGGAATAGTTTGCGGCTAGGCATAGAATAATTGTAGGACAGTGCTATTATACTCAAACTGTGGTCGTCCAGTCGGGTGACTGTTTTTGAACGGTGAGCTGCTGGTTGAAATCACGATTTCATAATACTCAAATGAAATGTCAAAATTTATGTTATGCAGTGTAAAAGGTAAAAATAATATGAAAACTAGGTCACAACGTATAATTATAGGGTTCATAAGTAAAATGCAGTTTGAAACATTATTATTTTGGCAGTTGCAAGAGCATTATAATAGTGGAAAAGTTGTAAAATCGAAATGTTATATAACATGTTATATATATACACATAATGCTAAAATTATGATGTCAAAAGTATGACTGGTAAGTAAGAAGGCCTAACGGTTAACAGGATGAGATAGTTTGAAAAACAATGCTGTAGGCATATCCTATAATTATTACTACCGGTGAGATTCCGTTAGACTTAATATTCTGGTTATAATCCCCCAAAATTCAGGGCTTTAGGTAAAAGTCACGACTGCTCTGCACCAAGTTCTGATTTGCAGTCAGAGAGCTGTCCCTTCACTGATTTTCATCCTACTACGATAAATTACAAATCGTACCACATCCAGTGCGATTTAATTGTTACTTTCGCCATCGCTTTCGACTCTGCGTCGGTGGCCACCCGTAAGAATGACGACGTCGTTAAGGATTGCCGTTGAGAGCTGTGCACCATGCTTCTGATGCTGCTGATGATGCTGATGCTGATGCTGCTGATGGTGATGACGATGGCGATGGTGGTTGTGGTGATGTAAAGAGCGACGGTGAATACAGCGGCAGCAGCTGGTGCATTTGAAGCAGTACGAGAAACGGAGGAAGAATCGGGGAGAACGGAGCAAGGTAGGAACGATAATACTATAGAATGAAACATCTGCCGTGCTGCTGTTGTAGACCTGTTATATACAATGGCGGTGCTACAGCTGCGCAAGCCAGGATGAATGTTTTGATGAAAAGACTTTGCCCCGCACGTTGTTGTCTGACCACGAGGTTGCCGGAATATGTTTTTCCTATCGAGAATTTATTTGGGGCATAAATCGACTCTGCAGCCGTTAATTGTATAACTGCCCATGCAGGCTATACGCCCTTCAGGTTAAATTATATGGGGCAGCTACTTTCTACCTTTCTAACTAGGTCGATTGCTTAGTGTTGATACGGACAGTGGCAGAGAGACAGCAAGATAGGAATACACGCGTACAAGACACGCGTACAAGACACGCGTGCAAGACACGCGTACAAGACACGCGTACAAGACACGCGTACAAGACACGCGTACAAAACACGCGTACAGGTGACGTTCAATGTAATTTCAGGGCGTGCTTAGATCAACTGCTTTCCTGCAGGGAATGGAACACTTAGAAAGCGTGACAAAATCAGGCTCAGTATACATTCGACGTCATTTTTGCTGTACGTCACCCCGACTGCATTTGCACACGTTTGTAAACTTTGTACTCTCGCACGCACGCACGCAAACACAGGCACCCACACACGCGCAGGCTGACAGGCAGACAAACAGACAGACATGCGGAGGAATTGGCCTAACATAAAATCAGCATTTCTTATCAGTTTTACTGTGAATTTGAGAAGTTTCTGTGAGATTTTTGAGGCGAGATTGCTAATTAATCCAAATCTGATCGCTTAATTGGACCAGTTTAAGCATCATAGGTCTACTTGAGTGTTGCAAGAACGTTATTTATAAGGTAGAACCTTTGAAATGCATGTGGTAAATAATTTAAAACTTACAGATTTCAAAAGGCTTTTGCTTTTTAAAACTTACAGATTTCAAAAGGCTTTTGCTTTTAAATAAATAAGCCTTCCAATATTCAACTAAGGAATATTATTCACTTCGAATGTCAGGAATCGCCTCGAATCATTTGGTTTGTGGGCGATATACTGTCACCACATAATGTCATTGTAATGGAAGATAGTGGCTTCATAGGACATCAACCATGCAATGACACACCAACACCAAAACATAGCTCAGGTCAATATCGATAAGATAAGACCGTAGATAATGTAGAGCAAACACGCAACTTGACGCAAGGTCGCTATCATCTCAGAAGACAGAAGCGATGACACGGCGCAATACAAAGCTTCGGGTATGGCCTATATGTTTAGTCCAACCCCCGCAGTTATTTTTTTCACAATTCTAACACTGAGCAGGAGCCAGGAAAACCTAATACTACCCTGACCCAAAAAACCCCAAATAAATAGAATTTAATCGACAAATCGAAGTTAAATTTGGGGATTGGTCGAATACTGTTTTAGTCCGTATACCAGTCTTGCCATTCTCGATCTTATTGTCCATCTCATCCATTATGTATTATTTATTTATTTATTTATTTTCCGAGTGCAATAATAAAAAATTTGCTTTTATCGAAATTTCGCATAAATTTTTTGGCCATAGCCCGGATATAAATGCGACCCGTGTAGTATGGCCACAGCATCTGCATCATTCACATAAATGTAGCCCCATAGAGTTTTTTCTATTCGAGTTGTTTTATAAGAGCGCAGCATAAAAACCTTCGATGCCCAGAAGGTCTGCTCTATTAATTGTATAACTCAAAGCTCGATGATTCATGAGTGTGCTACGAATGCATGGACGGCAGTATAGATCTATACATGTATACGTCAAACATAGACATACATACACACCTCAAGGACGATATGCTATATATGTATGTATGTATGTATGTATGTATGTATGTATGTATGTATGTATGTATGTATGTATGTATGTATGTATGTATGTATGTATGTATGTATGTATGTATGTATGTATGTATGTATGTATGTATGTATGTATGTATGTATGTATGTATGTATGTATGTATGTATGTATGTATGTATGTATGTATGTATGTATGTATGTATGTATGTATGTATGTATGTATGTATGTATGTATGTATGTATGTATGTATGTATGTATGTATGTATGTATGTATGTATGTATGTATGTATGTATGTATGTATGTATGTATGTATGTATGTATGTATGTATGTATGTATGTATGTATGTATGTATGTATGTATGTATGTATGTATGTATGTATGTATGTATGTATGTATGTATGTATGTATGTATGTATGTATGTATGTATGTATGTATGTATGTATGTATGTATGTATGTATGTATGTATGTATGTATGTATGTATGTATGTATGTATGTATGTATGTATGTATGTATGTATGTATGTATGTATGTATGTATGTATGTATGTATGTAGGCATGCATGTATGCATGTATGCATGTGTGCATGTATGTATGTATGTATGTATGTATGTATGTAGCCTATGTATGCATGCATGCATGTATGTGTGCACGTGTGTATTATGCACACGCACGCATGTATGCATGTATGAAGTGTACAGATTGTAGCCTGATCTCAAGGCCAGTTCATCTTTTATTCATCAGACAACATTGTTTGAACACACGCTGCTACTCTTACGTCATTCATAGAATTATCATGCCGTCTTCTTCTCTTCAAATTCCCAACGCTCCCATTTCATTGCTACCTCCGTCCCCTTCACTCACACTCTGCCTCGCTGTCCATCCATGTGCCGCGCCTCCGTAATAAATGCTTCCCACGTTTTCATTACCGTTGGCCACCGAGTGGTTACGCAACTGGCCATAATACGGCGGATCCGATGGCTGATGCGAGAGTGGGTCTACGTCTGCTGGTCAGTAACGTGGTGCCCCGGTTGTGGCGTGGAGCGACCCGCTCCATTGCTCTGTATAAGTCGTTCGGTTTTTGTGGCATATGGACCATGGTATACAGTATACAATATACATAGACTATGTTGCAATGCTTAAGATTATTATTATGAAAATTATGTCTTCCTTTTGTCTTACCAGTTAAAGATGTTGGAAACTTTACTCCGATGGTTCTCTTTGTTGCCCATTTATGACATTGTTATCCTCTATTGTTATTTATTCAGCGTTTTAATGCTATTGCCTTCCACAGCCCTTTTGTTCTTCCTGATCTTGACATGGATGGCCACCAGTGTTGTACAGTAATGAAGTAAAAGTAACGCGTTACTGTACTTAAGTAAAAGTTTGAGTACTTTCACATGTAACGAAGTATCGAAAAAATGAAATACTTTTACTTTCAACGAAGTAAAATTTTACCCATATTTCAGTACTTTTACTTCGTTACAATTTATGTGACACTCGTTACAATTTTCGTTACTTCAAAGCGCTAATTAACATTACGTTTCGCTAAGCTAAGACAGCTTATTCAAATTTGCATGCCTAAAAATAGATTTTCCATGGGTGTTGCACGCTGGATGCACTGCCATGTCTGCAGCAGAACGACTCTTCAGCTGTGCATTGTGCTAACAATGAATCGGAAGCGTGCGTACTAGACTCAACAATAAGTGCCATTTCGAGAATTTAGTATTTTTGAAGGTTGATAATCGATTGAGTTAAGCTTATAGAAAGACTCGGTACTTTTACTTTTTACTTAAAAAGTATTATTTGAAGGGGCTACTTTTTACTTTTACTTAAGTAAAATTTGTGATGAGTACTTTTACTTTTACTTAAGTAATAAAAATCCATTTTACTTTTACTTTTACTTAAGTACATTTGCCCGATACTTTCAACAACACTGATGGCCACTCTAGAGTCTAGAGTTTAAATTTCTTATTAATATCTGACACCTGAGGGATTATAGATACTTCGGGTAAAAAAATAATAAAATAATAATAATAATAACTTATATCTGAGTTTGCTATTTAGGTCTGCCATTTGCATAGACCTAGACCTAGGCCCAATAGCCTAGAGATGAGTCAGCATCCATTTTCATTTCGAAATTAATTAAACGCACTCGAAAGATGTTTGGTAGACTACATCCATGGAAACTCTGAGACGTCGGATGGATTACATGTTGATCAAATCGTTTCGATTCGGACGAAGCCAATTTCGCTGAAAGCAGACGATCATCTTCATCCGCAATGACGTCATCGTCTAACTATATTATCAATGGCGGCCATTGCGGCGCTGTCGTTAACGGTCGTTTTACGATGCCGCTAATTCGGCGCCAAATCCGCTAGAACTGCGTGATCATCTAGCGCAGCTATAAAATTCAGCGTATACCACTCCAGAGTCTATGCAGACAGAAACGGATTGGCCAGGAACTCGGCCTAATTCGGACGAAATAGCTTGAAACGTAATCAACGCACGCTCGCTTTGCTTGTGTTCTCGTGTAGGATTCCGTGCGAAAACCGATTGCAGTTCTAATTACTGGCGAACTGTTCGGCACTTCACTGCCAAGAACAAATCGTCCATCAGTTCCTGACTGATTATCAGATCCTCCTCCTCTTTCTTCTCCTCCTTCTGCTTCTCCTTCTCCTCCTCCTACTCCTTCTCCTACTCCTACTCCTCCTCCGCCACTTCCTCCTCCTATTCCTGCTCCTCCTCCTCCTCCTCCTCCTTCTCCTCCTTCTTCTCCTCCTTCTTCTCCTCCTCCTCCTTTTCCTCCTCCTTCTTCTTCTCCTATTCCTCCTTCTTCTCCTCCTTCTCCTACTCCTACTCCCCCTACACTCCCTCCTCCTATTCCTGCTCCTCCTCCTTCTTCTTTTCCTCCTCCTCCTCCTCCTTTTCCTCCTCTTTCTCCTTCTCCTATTCCTCCTCCTCGTCCATCTCCGCCTTCTTCTCCTCCTCCTCCTCCTTCTCCTCCTCCTCCTCCTCCTCCTTCTCCTCCTCCTATTCCTCCTTCTCCTCCTCCTCCTCCTCCTCCTTCTCCTCCTCGTCCTCCTCTTTCCATCTCTTCAATTCATTCTGTCTTGACGTTTTTAGTGTGTGTTTACGCTCTTCGCAATAACCCATAAATGGCTTTCGTCCTAAAGGCTCAGGCGGCCAGTTATAAATTCTCGGGTATTCGTTACTGTGTCACCAACTCTGTTTGTCACTGTGCACCAGTGTGCTGCTTGTCACCATGTCACCGTGTGTGAATGTGTGTGTGTGTTTGCTTGTATGTGTATGTTCGTGTGCGTTTGTGTGTGTCCGTGCATATTGCCGCATGTGTAGGCTACTACACCGGGCTCTTTCTTCGTCTATTGGCCTATATGCACGCGCGTGATTGTCGCGTCGCCATGTGTATGCGTGTGACATCCGATGTGTGTACATGTGTATGCGTGTGACATCCGATGTGTGTGCATGTGTATGCGTGTGACATCCGATGTGTGTGCATGTGTATGCGTGTGATATCCGGTGTATGTGTGTGTGACATCCGAAGTGTGTGCGTGTGTATGCGTGTGACATCCGATGTGTGTGCATGTGTATGCATGTGTATGCGTGTGATATCGGGTGTGTGTGTGTATGCGTGTGATATCCGATGTGTGTGTGTGTGTGTGTGTTTGATTGTCATTCTGAGTCACTATAATGTGAGCCTGTGTGTGCATATATATGTGCGTGCGTAAACATATTTCACTGACTTTGCTTCAATCCAATTGAGGCTCTTCGCCCTGCGTCTCCGATTTTCTCTTTTCCGTGATTAATCTACATGTAGGTCAGTGTCATCAACTGTCTCTCTGTCTCTGTCTCTGTCTCTGTCTCTGTCTCTGTCTCTGTCTCTGTCTCTGTCTCTGTCTCTGTCTCTGTCTCTGTCTCTGTCTCTGTCTCTGTCTCTGTCTCTGTCTCTGTCTCTGTCTCTGTCTCTGTCTCTGTCTCTGTCTCTGTCTCTGTCTCTGTCTCTGTCTCTGTCTCTGTCTCTGTCTCTGTCTCTGTCTCTGTCTCTGTCTCTGTCTCTGTCTCTGTCTCTGTCTCTGTCTCTCTCTCTCTCTCTCTCTCTCTCTCTGTTTCTCTGTCTCTCTCTCTCTGTCTGTCTGTCTCTCTGTGTCTCTGTCTGTCTTTCTTGTTCTGTACGTCTACGTATGTGTATTACCCGTTTCTGCTCCTCTTCTTCGCTGTATACGCCTATATTTGATCTGAAGACAGATCTTGACGACGCGTTCAGATGCTATAGCCTATGCCCTATGTGTATGTGTAGAGCAAATTCACTAATGCTTGAATAATGTATTCGTGTCTATTATACGGTGTATTCGTATACACACTCAATACGTAAACGGCTATAGGCCTATAATAGCGTACACGTATATATTTATACGTATACGTGTACATATATATTATACTGTATATTTATGAGTATAGGCAGTAGATTACGTGTATATATATATTATATATATATATATATGGCTGAGTGCAAAGTGTGTCTGTCGTCGGCATAATAATAATAATAGGAACGTGCGAATGGAACCAGTTCCGTTCCATTCACCATCGTATAGTCGTCGTCATCATCATCATCGTCATCGTCGTCATCATCATCGTCGTCGTCGTCGTCGTTGTTCCTCTTGTCTGCTTTGGAGTCCAATTATCATCTCCCGAAAAAGGATTATATCGATCGCTGTCTTCCTTTCGTCTGCAGGCTCTCTCTGCATCTCTCTGTGCCTCTGTCTCTGTCTGTCTGTCTGTCCCTCTCCCTCCCATCTCCCCGTCTTTGTATGTTTGTCTCTCTCTCTCTCTCTCTCTCTGCGTCTCCGTCTTTGTCTCTGCATCATTCATTCATTCATTCATTCATTCATTCGTTTTGAAAAAGCGCTATCTTTTACAACAATACAAATTATTATCATTTTAATTCGTCGGCTATTTGACCTATACATTTCAACGGCCTCGTTTACCGTCCACGTCGCCATTAATCAGCAGAGACGAAACTTCGCATGAGGTCGCGTGTCATGACGTCATACTCGCCTCTCGCATAATAATTTTCGTTCATATTATATTAATTCACATTAATTTACAATTGCAAACTGTATTCTGACTTACTAACGGCATTATGTATATAGGTCTATTCCTTACTTTACTTTTTACTTATACTTTTTTACCTCCTGCATGTAAAGTTCCTTCTACATTAGCTGCCCAAACACAATTCCAGGAGCCAGTGTAAATGACTTTTCTTTGACAGGATTCCACAGGCTTGCAAAATTATTATCTCGCCATGGTTGCACCGTCTTTGCGTTGCTTTCACCGTCGTATTTGCAGAAGGATGCCTGTCTGCAGCTGATCCACTATTCGCTTGACTATCTTTCGGAGATGACCGAAAAGCCAGAGATTGTCCGCTGCAGTATAATACTTGTTGAAGTCATCCGCGGCCGCGGGTTCGTCCGACGCCTTTGATTAATGACTGTTTGATAAGACGCTTTTTGCGCAACAGCAAATAGGGATCTATGTATGCTTTGGTAGCGAAGCGTTGGATAGCAGCATCCGGATCGGAGATCGGAGGAGGCATGTCATAGACGACAGCCGCCTTTGAGGATTGAGGTCTCGGCCTCGGCGGCCTAAAGGGTCCAGTGACTTTGAAGGAGTGACGAGAGATGGGAAGTGATCTTAGGACACGTCGGTCGGCAACATCAAAGCAGCGCTAGGCTGCTGTCGAATGCACACTTTTGTTGCAAGAAGGAGACAATCTCGATGGATCTCGGCGTATCCACTGAAGACTCTTCTGCTCTTCTTTCTGCTCACCTTGATTCGTATGGGTTTTTTTTATATTCGTGACCAGTTTGCTCCACGTGTAATTCATGGACCTTGGTTTGGCCTTACTGCTTTTTATATATTCCTTCTCCCTGCATGTTCATAACAATTCCTCCTCCTTCTCCTTCTCCTCTTCATATTTTCCTCTTCTTGTTCTCTACATGCACATGCCGGTCAGGACAGACCGGTGGACAGTATGAGAACTGTGGAAAAATAACTGGGGTTGGCCTATGATAAACTTGAAATTGGGGTATGAAAAACATACTTTAACATGGGGTCTAAGAAAGACTGGGGGGTTGAACCCCCCCCCCCCAACTCCCCGGCAATTCTCACCCTGCCGGTGGAGAGAGTCGAAGGAGAGAGCATATATACGTGGGCCACATACGGGCATTGACCCAGGTTGTCCTTCGTACCTCTCCCCCAATATTCTCTTCAATCGGACAAGGTGGTCTAGCGGCTCCAAGATGTTAATGGTATGGAGCGGACCTGCGGACCGGACCGGTTGAAGCTGGGAAGCATGATGCGAGACAGACTCACACCTATGGGTTGTTAACCCACGGATAGCGATGATGATGATGATGTTCTTCATGGTCATTTTGTTGACCGTCTTGTTGTTGCTCTGGTTGTTCTTGTTCTTGTTCTTGTCTAGTTTTGTTCTTGCTCGTGTTCTACTTCACCACGCGTTCACAGACAACTCTTCTGTATTATAATCCTCTGCTCTGCCTCCACTCTGCTTCTTTGTCATGATGCATGTGATTCATCCAAGGTTCTGCACTTCTGCATTGTTTCCTTCGTATTGTCTTTTCATCATTTCCTCATCTTCCCATTCCCCTCTCCTCCTTCTCCTCTTCCTCCTTCTCCTCTTCCTCCTTCTCCTCATTCTCCTCCTCTTCCTCCTCTCCTGAATTCACCGTATAATTATGCCTTGTGCGTGTCTTCTTGTATAGAAATGTCCAATGGTAAGTGTGTATTGTCTATAGATATTCCTCTACTTTTTTCTTTTTGCAATATCCTCGGCCTATTGTCTTCAGCTCGATCCTTCTTTTCCTCCTCTTCCAAGCCCTTCTTTGTTCTACCTCTTTGCCATTTGTTCACCTCATATATTTCCTGTTTTTCCTTATCTTCTTTCCCCCTCTACTCCTCCTTCCTTTTTCTCCCTCCAGTTCCCTCCTACTTCTCTTGTCCTTCATCCTCCGCTCCTCTTTCTCCCTTCCTACTCCTCTTTCTCGTCCTCCTCTTCCTTTCCTCCTCCTCCTCTTCCTCCTCCTTCTTCTCCTATTCCTCCTCCTTCTTCTCCTTCTCCTCTTTCTCCTCCTTCTTTTCCTCCTCCTTCTTCTTTTCTTCCTCCGCCTTCTCTCCTCCTCCTTATTTTCCTCCTGATCCTTCTGCTGCTCCTCTTCTTCAATCTCCTCCTCCCCTTCCTCAGTCTCCTCCTTCCCCTTCCTCAGTCTCCTCCTCCTCATCCAAGGATTTTCCGGTGGGGTCGTTAACTGAAACCGAATTTCAGCGAGCGTCGAGATTATTAATTTTACGCGTCGCAAGGTCTGATGAGCTGCAACGGTTGGGTGAGGAGGAGGAGGATGAGAAGGAGAAGAAGAGAAGAAGGAGAAGAATGGGGATAAGTGGAGAAAGAGGAGGAGAAGGAGGAAGAGGGGATGATGAAGAGGAGTAGAGGAGAGGAAGGTGGACGAGAAGAATGAAGAGGAGGAAGGGGAAGAAGAGGAGGAAGAAAAGTGCAGAAGGAGGAGGAGGAGGAGGAGAAGGAGGAAGATGGGATGAGCAAGAAGAGAAAACGAAGGAGGAGGAGGAGGAGGAAAGA
>OX243823.1:16045617-16048117 GCA_945859605.1 Lumbricus rubellus
ACAGTCAGACGGACACATACACCGGAACGAAGACAGACATCGACCAGTCTGTCGGGGGCTATATGGACTGGCGTTTTGTCGTTCAGTCATGCCTTTCGATCTTGGTAGCATTACGCTACAATAGGTCTTTACACATGCATGGAACGGTTATGATTTATCATGCAGAATAAAATACAATCGAGACTGCTGCGCGGTCAAAGGGATATTGATGTTGCCATTTTACTACATGCCACTTTCAAGCTTTTCGTAATCTACGATTTCATGTACAATGTGTGCGTGTGTTTGTGCGTGTGTGTGTATGTGTGTGTATGTGTGTGTATGTGTGTGTATGTGGGTGGGTGGGTATGTGTGCGCTTGTGCGTGCATGCGCTTGTGCGTGGAGCATTTTCCATTATATCCATTGGAATTGTTACGAGGCAAATGCACAAAACCAGATATATGGCAGCTAGTCTTCGATTCAGTGTCCGCGCTGCAGTGGTCGGGAGCGCCGCCGAGATGTAACTTGAAGGGGCGCTAAATACAAGTTCCCATACATAAGTATACATGCATGCACGTATACATACATTTTCTACCAACTCAGCAGCACTCCTGCTGCTCGCTTGGAGTTCGTCTGCGATTGCCTGCAGCACATAATATTGCGTGGCTTCCTGTAGATTGGTGTCAATTGTTGGCGCTTCTAGCAGGAAATAAATCGTCGTTATAGTCTGAATAGTCTCTATTATTATATAATATATGCCCTAGAAGCATGTGGGCAAGATTATTTAATTTAACTGATTGGTTCATTAATTGTCTTGTATATGCTGTATATATGTATCGAGGCTCGTAATATACATATACATGTAGCCTACATATACATCTCTTATCTAATATAATTATATTCGTTTTATATTCGTTTTATTATGATTGATTTTGTTTTATTATGAATCAATAATATCTTATATTCCTTTTATTGTATAAAATTCTTTTTATCCATATTCGTTTTATTAAGAATTGGCTGACACACTGCACTCAAACTTACAATGTGATAAATGACAACAAAAAATTAAGAGATTAAGAGCAGCTAATCAAGTCGTAATCAAATAAAAAATCATGTAAGTCAAGTTGAATTCCGATTGTCAGAACTGATGTACATCGCATTGCAGCCTATCACACATACATGTAGGTCAGGATGTATGTTCAACTTTAGTCGGATGGATGAATGTAAAGAGAATGCAGTTCTCACTTTCAATAATTATAATTGACACGATCGAGTTTCTATATAATTCAGCTGCAGACAGTTTCATTCCTTCTCGACTGTAATTATCTTCAAGATCTTTTAAGTTGGCGCTGTACCGATACTCTATATCGCATTGCAGTCTCTCACATTATATATGTTCGTCGCCTTGCAGCCGAAGGGTTGCAGGTTCGAGTCCACCTCAAGTTGCCGCGTAGAGACCTTGGGCAAGTCCTTCACTCGCAATTGCTCAGCGCTTCGACGTGACACTCCTATATACGCAGTGTCCGCTCTATAGTCGGGAGCTTGAAGGGGCGCTGTAACAAGCGCACATACATGTACAAACAAACAAAAGAACAGTTTTTAGGCGGTTATAAAATATGTCGGACATAGTGACCTGCATCTAGTCAACAGTCACAGATGATGATGATGACCCTGCACATGTTTTTCATTGCTTCTATAGTTATCTGATGAGGAGCACGTCTATCTGACGGCGGCCGTTCAAGGCGACGTTCCGATCATCCGACAATCGTTGGACGAGGCAGAGGCGTCTCTGAACGTCAACTGCGTCGACTACATGGGTCGCAGCGCCCTCCACCTGGCGGTCGATAGCGAAAACATCGAGGCCATCGAACTGCTCCTCGAGAAGATCAACTTCGAATGCGTCGAGGAATCGCTGCTGCACGCCATCAGCAAAGGCGCTACAAAAATCGTCCGCGTGATGATCGAGCATCCGAACTACATCGCCGGGGCGGAACGCGCCAGACGGACCCAGAAGGACCCGTTCTTCCGGACGGACGAGAAGTCCCAGTTCTCGCCGGATGTGACGCCGCTGATCCTCGCCGCCCACTACAACAACCACGAGATGATCCAGCTGTTTCTGTCGCGGAACCACACCATCGATAAACCTCACCCGATCTCGTGTCAGTGCGCGGACTGCATCACGAAGCAGAACTACGACTCTCTGAAGAGGTCAAGGTCAAGGTTGAATGCGTATCGTGCGCTGGCCAGTCCTGCGTTCATGGCGTTGTCGAGTCCCGATCCCATCATGACGACGTTTGAACTGCGGCAGGAGATGAAGAAGCTGGCGCAAGTCGAAAAGGAATTTAAGGTGTAGTTGAACTGAACTCAATTTATATATTTTATATATACATTACATGTACATCATTGTTTCTATTGTTCATTATGCTACAGGCATCCAGGTATACCTTTCGTGGCTTGATTCAAAGTGTGGCCTTGAGAAAGCACATACTGCAGTATAAAACTGTTTTCAATCGAATGCTCCGG
>OX243823.1:16053117-16088117 GCA_945859605.1 Lumbricus rubellus
ATCATATGACGACTAATCACATGATAAATGTTTTGCTTTAAGTTCTAATGTAGCCTTCACTTCACTCTTTACAAGATCATTCTAACATAATTATGTGTGAATTTACAGAGGTGCGACCTGGTGGCGGACGGGTAACGCGTCCGCTCACAGAGCGGAAGGTTGCGGGTTCGACTCCCGGTAACGACCTTGGGCAAGTTGTTCACGCACACGTGCCTCTGTCACCAAGCAGTATAATTTGGTACCGGCGTAAGCTGGGAAGTAAACAGCAAGTCCTGCGATACGCTGGCCCCGTGTCCAGGACCTTGGGATTCGTCCATTGCTGGCTCAGGGCTATGGAAAAGGAGATGAGCGCCTCCCTGTGTTCCTCATGGAACGGGATGGGACTTTACTTTACTTTTTACTTACAGAGGTGCCAATAAATTAGTTACAATTAATAATTGTTTGATTTATGTCAATATTAATTAACTAATGAGATTGTACAATACAGATCTGTGAAAAAGTATGTGAACAGTACCCGAATATCAGGTTTTCTACAGAAAATGTGTAGAATTTCCAATCATGTCCTTGACAAATGACATTTTTTAAAAACACTTTTGTTTACAGATTGGCCTTGCTCTAAGATGTCCAGCCTCTAAGTTCATAACGCACACTTTCTCAAACATCTGCTTCCTCATCCTTCTCGCTGCCGCCACCTTCCGGCTGGAGGAGAAGACGCGCAACATCAGCAACTTCACGTCGAACGGTGACGTCATCGAGACGTTCCCGGATGTTGAGGCTGAGCGCGAGAGCGTCGAGAGTATTCTCAAGAACTCCTTCCGACCTGCCAACATACTCATGACGAACGTTCAGATCTGTCTCATGTTCTGGGTGCTCGGTAGGACTTTGATCTTGTGGGGGGGGGGGAACCTTAACGACGTATACGCCTGTACCAATTCTTTACAGTTAGCCTAATCAGCCTATTTTTGTTTTGAAGCAATAATTGCCAAGCAAAACAAACGAAATATGATTAATAACTTTATTTTTCATTTTCCCAGCATATAGCTCTATAGTGGCATTATCGTTTTACTGTCATGAATAGCAAAACACGGGACCTATAGCAGCAACAACAATATTTTATACTATTTTAAACTCCCTGATAAATATGACACTAACCATTTACCTATAGGCCTATATTATAACAGACGATAACTTCTGGCTAACTCTAATTTTTATGTTTATCATTCATCTCAATGAATAATTCTACTATTCACGTCGTATAGGCTATACTATTGTCGCTTATTACAGTTTGTCACTCAGATTTTGATAAGCGAAGACATGTACAATTATTATTATATATACATGTATTTGTTGTATACTACTAATCGTGGTATCATGATGAAGTGCTCGTATATTTTTTCTTTGTTTTGTATACATATTGTCGATGATTACAGTTTGTCACTCAGGTTTTAACAAACAAAGACATGTACAACACTAAACATGATGGCATGATGAAGGGCTCATCGTGATGCTTGTCTTACTTACTTTCGTCATCAGGCTTGCTTTGGATCGAATGCAAGCAGATGTACCACTGCGGTCTACGCGTCTACCTACTCGACAACTACAACTGGATGGACTTTGTCATTTTGTCGTTGTACCTCTCATCCTACATGCTTCGCTTTCTGGTGGACCACTGGATCAAGCAGGCAGACGGCTTCTACAACGGAACATCGAGGGCCAGAGACGCCCTCCTCGCGCACGACTACCCGCTCTACCAACAGATCGAGAAGGACATATTGTGCAATAAGACCGTCAACGCGACCAACTATTTCATGAAAGCGTGTAAGTATGCCGGCCTACTCTCGGGCACCGATCAATAACCCACCCTGCTCTGTCTGTCTGTCTTCCTGTCTGCTTGTCTGTCTGTGTGTCTGTATGTATGTCTGTCTATCCGTCTGTAAATCTCAGGAGACTGACTGTCTTGGCCTGTCTGTCTGTTTGTCCATCTGTCTGTCTATCTGCATGTCTGTAAATCTCAGGAGACTGACCGTCTCGGTCTGTCTGCCTGTCTGCATGTCTCTCTGTCCGTCTGTCTTTTGTCTGTCTGTCTCTTTGTCTGTCTGTCTGTCTGTCTGTCTGTCTGCATGCATGCCTGTTTGTCCGTCTCTCTGTCGCCGAAGATCTATCGTCTTTTCTGTGAAGATGAAAACGGTCAGTGGAAGACGGCAGCGTTGTTTTTACAGCCGACGTCAACGTGCGTAAGATATATCATATAATATTTTCTTTATGATCTTGTCAACAAGCTTGCATGGCCATCCCAGGTCAAATCAAGGCTGCTGATCACCACCTTCACTGTCCTTCAGTCTTCTTATCATAATATTTTTATGTAGCTGTTCCTTTGGCCGGTTGTGTGCATATCTTACACAGCGCAATGTATTCATTGCGTTCTATTTTTGAATTGCGGAGTGCTGCTCTGAAACATTTATTATGGTTATGTACAGATCACTGTCCTTCAGTCTTCTTATCATAATATTTTTATGTAGCTGTTCCTTTGGCCGGTTGTGTGCATATTTTACGCAGCGCAATGTATTCATTGCGTTCTATTTTTGAATTGCGGAGTGCTGCTCTGAAACATTTATTATGGTTATGTACAGATCACTTTCGAGTTTAAGGAATGCAGCGTCCATGTATACGTTATAATAATTGTATACACGTTGACATGTATGTATGTATGTGCACTTGTTATAGCGCCCCTTCAAGCTCTTTCTACTCAGAGGCGCTCCCGAATGCAGATCGGACACTGCATCGGAGTTTCACGCCGAAGCGCTGAGAAATTGTGAGTGAAGGACTTGCCCAAGGTCCCTATACGCGGTTGAGGGTGGGTTCGAACCTCGAACCTTCCGGCTTCAAGGCAATGACGCCACCACTACACCACCGCGCCCCACAATATATTATATTATATGTTATATATTATACAGTAATATCGTTGGGTGTTACAGCTGTGTACTAGAGATTATATTGCAGACTATAATGTCATGACGGAAGTGTTACTCTGTGGATCGTAGCATATACATGTACGTTCGTTTGTATGTGCGCTTGTTATAGCCTAAAAAAGTTGTGGGGCGCGGTGGTGTAGTGGTGGCGTCGTTGCCTTGGAGCCGGAAGGTTCGAGGTTCGAATCCACCTCGCCGCGTAAGGACCTTGGGCAAGTCCTTCACTCACAATTGCTCAGCGCTTCGGCGTGAAACTCCGATGCAGCGTCTGCGCTGTAGTCGGGAGCGCCTCTGAGTAGAGATAGCTTGAAGGGGCGCTATAACAAGTGCACATACAAACAAACAAAGCCTAAGTGAATGCGTACTGCGCAGGCTATAATTCTGTGCGTTTATTGTTTCATGGTGGTTTCAGTGAGGTTTGAGTGGCGACCGGACGACCCTGAGATAGTGTCCGATGTGTTGTTCGCTGTGGCCAACGTGCTGAGCATCGCTCGCACGACCTACCTCATGCCTGCCTTCGAAGTCCTTGGTCCTCTGCAGATCTCTCTCGGACGAATGCTCGGAGATATCACGCGGTTCCTAGTGCTCTTCACTTTGGTCAGTCTGTTATAAGAAACAACACTCGAAAAGTATAGATTCTACATGTATTATACATGGGATATTTGGTGTGGTGCATGCAAGGTCTCTCCTATGGGTGCTGCTCAAATATGTTTACAGTAGTCTTTCTCTCTCCCCCCCCAAATAAAAGCCTTTGGCAACTCCGGTTATTCTGGTGACATTTTTTAGTCTTATGCTACCTTTCCCTCTCTCTCTCTCTCAACTTTTCCCGCTGCATGCATTCATTTAAAGCTTGTTGAATCCTGATGCACATTCAGAATAACACGTCCTCTGTAAACCTCCGAATGGGGGGCATGACCGGATTGTTCCCTCTGGATCCGCCCCTGGGCGCTCACTCAAAACATTACCTACATGTATGGGCAGAGGGGCGAAATATATGTTCCAGATCAAAGATCCGCAGCTATTTGCATATAACGTCTTTGAGCAGTTCTTAGAAATCTTCTTTGCAAATGTCCAGATGCACGATAGCATACATTATATCTGCAACTAAAGTTATGAATATTATAAGCTGGTCCACTTTTGCTCCGTGTTTCCCTGAAAGACCATATCTCGTCCGAGTTCTTACTTGAACCTCATATACACCACATCCTCCCTCCATCTCTTTCCCCTCCCTCCTTCCATCCCTCCATTCCTATCTCTCTCTCTCTTCCCTCCTTCCCTCCCTCCATTTCTCTCCCCCTTCCTTCTTCCCTCCCTCCATTCCTCTCTCCCCTCCCTCGTTCCCTCCCTCCATCCCTCTCTCTCCATCTCTCCCTCCTTCCCTCCCTCCCACGACCACTTAATTAACTACGTCTGGTCATCAGACCTGCAGACCAGACTCTGCAATCAGGACCCCCTGCAGTTGCCATAGTAACGGCATCAGCTGCAGGACATACCCCAATCCTGTCGTCAAGGTCCAAAGATGTCTGATGCATCTGGGTGGATTGGGGGTGGGGGTTGGGGTTGGTTGGGTGGGGGTTGGGGTTGGTTTCCTAGCAACCGCACAGAGGGGGGGAGGTCGGATCAATTTCGAGAAACCCGACCCCCTCCCTCCGATGGTTAATGCTCCTTTTCGTGAACTTATGATCCGCGTTTCATCTTACTCCCCTCGGAGCAGTAATGAAAAATACACAATCACGATATATATGTGCTTCATCACCGACCGAAAATGCACGTATTGCTTTTGCCCTATGTACACGGAGACAGAGAGACAACTCACTGACCGACAGACAGACAGACAGACAGATAGACAGACAGACAGACAGATAGACAGACAGACAGACAGATGGAGAGAGAGACAGATGGACAAACAGACAGATAGATAGATAGTTAGACAGACAAACAGACAGACAGCTAGACAAACAGACAGACAGATAGATAGAGAGAGATACATAGAGAGAGAGACAGAGAGAGAGACATATAGAAGACAGACAGAAAGAGAACGAGAGACAAAGACAGACAGAGGCAGAGATAGACAGAGACATAAACAGAGACAGAGGCAGAGATAGAGACAGAAACAGAGCCAGAGACAGTGGCAAATAGAGAAGAAAGAAAGAAATAACCAAACAAACAAAGAAACTTAAGAAAGAGGGAGAGAGAGACAAATACAGATACAGAAAGAGACAGAGAGATATATAGAGAGAGGGAGAGACAGACAGACAGACAGACAGACAGACAGACAGACAGACAGACAGACAAACAGAAAGAGTGGAGAACGGGTCAATAAACGTTCGTAAAGAAGTAGAGCCAATGATGTATACCGGCGTGTACTAAAAAACCATTCGACGATATTCAAAAGAGCTAAAGGCAAAATCATATTCGAAATTGTAAACGGGAGAAGGGTCCCTTTAATGCCGAGAAGGTAGTAAAATGTATGGGAAATCCTATACCCTCCGGCATTAAAGGGAAAATAAATTAAATTAAAGTCGCTGCGTATAGCCAATTCCAGTGTATATGGACGCTGCGTAGGATTAAAGGGGGTTGACGCGAAATTCGAAGAACAAGATCCAATAATTGTTACAAGGGTAAGAAATGGATTTTGGATGAGCAATTGTTTACGGAAAAAGTGGCAGAAATGGCATAAAGAATGAAAAGACAATTATTATACATGTATGAATTAAAATCTGAAACATGAGAAATTATTTTCGTGTAGATCTCATGAGAATATAATTACATACATCGTAATATCTATTGTCAAATGTCCAGGTGCTATTCGCGTTTATGGTTGGTCTTCACAACCTCTACTGGTATTACGGCTCACAGACCTACGGAATTACGAATCGAGAAGGGGTCAACAAACTTGTTCACACCTCCGAAGCCTTTCAGGGGTAAGTAACTGTAAGACATCACTCATATAATAATTTATGTGGGACGCGGTGGCGTAGTGGTGGTGTCTTTGCCTTGGAGCCGGATGGTAGATGCAGGTTCGAATCCACTTCAAGCCGCCGCGTATAGGGACATAATTATTGAGCAAGTCCTTCACTCACAATTGCTCGGGCGCTTCGGCGTGAAACTCCGACGCAGTGTCCGCGCTGTAGCCGGGAGCGCCTCTGAGTAGCAAGCTTGAAGGGGCGCTATAGAAATTGAGAGATTAAAAAATGTTTAAATTTAAAAAATATATATATACAGGGTGGGCCAAAAAAAAAGACCCCCCTAAGATTTTTGCCAATATCTTGACCAAAAGTAAGAATTTTGAAATGAAATTTTACAGTCTTAAAGACAATTCATATTTACACCAGATGGCCAAATTTCATGAACATATTTCAAACAGAACAAAAGTTATACCACTTTTAGTGAAGCCACCCACCGTTTTTTGACGATTCAAAAACGTGACGCAACAACAAATATTAAAAAATCAATTCAATTATTTCCGCCAATATCTTGGCCTGAAGTAGGAATATCGACCTGCAATTTGGCAGGATTAAAGACAATTCATATCTACACACGATGGCCAAATTTCATCAGAATATTTCAAACACAATGAAAGTTATGGCACTTTTAGTGAGGCCACCCCCATTTTTTGACGATTCAAAGACGTAACGCATCAAAAACTCGATTTTATTAAGTCTCATCTCAAATAATTGTTATCAAATAGTCTTGATATTGCCAGATGATCATTATTATTACTATTTAAAAAAGAAATAGAGTACCAGCGTAGCTGCACGTCACTGAGAAGTCACTTAGCAAGAGGACGCTCAAATTGGTAAATAAGGAATCTGTCAGATTAATCAGGGGTCCATCAAGAACTTTGCAAAGAGGCTCAAAAGAAGTTTTGACACTGGTATTGGGCACATTGAACACAAGTTGTGAAGCACTACCAAGTTCATTTGACAACAGTTATTTGAGAGGAGACTTTAAAAATCGTGTTTCTGCGACTTTTTGTTGCGTTTCGCCTTTGAATCGTCAAAAACAGTGGGTGGTCCCGCTAAAAGTGGTATAACTTGTGTTGTGTTTGAAAAATTTTGATGAAATTCAGCCTTAATGTGTAAATATGAATTGCCTTTAAGCCTGTAAAATTTCATTTCAAAATTTTTACTTTTGGCCAAGATATTGGCAAAAAACCTAATTTTTTTGCGTTTCGTTTTCGAATCGTCAAAAAACGGGGGGTGGCCTCACTAAAAGTGATATAACTTTTGTTCCGTTTGATATATTTAGATGAAATCTGGCCATCATGTGTAAATATGAATTGCCTCTAAGACTGCAAAATTTCATTTCAAAATTTTTACTTCTGGCCAAAATATTGGCAATAAACCTAGGGGGGTCTTTTTTTATGGCCCACCCTGTACAGACATCCTCTGACGCGCGGCACTGAACTTGTGACTGAAGCACACTCATGCCAAGGCCGATGCAATAATCAATTCTGCAAAATGATCCCTCTCATTAGATTTGATCCACATGCTTTAGTGCCATGCACAGTTGCACACATTGATTCACCTCGAATTGGGTTGAACGAATACAATGTTATGTCATGTACAATTATTATCATTATATGCCGAGAAGTAACGTATAGCCTACATGTATGATGACGATAACGACGACGACGATAACACGACGATGATCCAGTTGTTGTTGTTATTATCATTCACTCGAGATTAACCCGCAATGAATTGAAGTAGACCTACATGAGCGAGCTATGCTTATCGGTCGCCGATCGAAGTCGTGTGGATCAAGGGAGCAAAATGAGAGGATTTAAGTACATTTAAGTAGGCCTACATCGAGAGTTACATAAAAAAGACTCAATTGCATTAGCATTTAGTTACATAATTGAATTTTACGATGCAGTTCAAAGACTGATCTACGTATTATTTTAGCTGCCATTTTCAATCATCGGCTGATGCACTACTGCTATTACTACGACTACTGCTGTTTCTGCTATTACTACTGCCTACGAGTCTACGACTACTACTGCTACTGTTTCTGCCACTGTTTCTGCTAATACTACTGCTACTACAACTATTATATATACACCTACTGCTGCGGCTGCTGCGGCTGCTGCTTCTGTTATTATTATTATTATTATTATTATTATTATTATTATTATTATTATTATTATTATTATTATTATCATCATCATCATTATTTTTATTGCTACTGTGGCTACTTCTACTTCTACACTACTATTATTATTGCTGTCATTTTTAAAGAATTATTATTATTATTATTATTATTAGTAGTAGTAGTAGTAGTAGTAGTAGTAGTAGTAGTAGTAGTAGTAGTAGTAGTAGTAGTAGTAGTAGTAGTAGTGGTAGTAGTAGTAGTAGTAGTAGTAGTATCATTGTGATAATCATCATCATCATTCATCATCATCATCATCATATGCATCATTATACTGCTTTATTTACTGTAGACCTATTCCGCCATAATATCTCTGTTCTGGTGTCGTATACAGACTGCTGTCATCATCATCGTCTTTTATAACAATATCGTCGTCGTCGTCGTCGTCGTTGTCATCATCATGCTTTACTCAATTGTATACCATATCTCTTTTCTGGTGATGTCCTATAATACAGACTGCCGAGGACGTTGTACAGTCTCTTCTGGTCGATGTTTGGACTGGTAAGCGTCGACAGCGTAGAGATCAAGTACCCTACGAAGGAGAAGGACAGTCTGTACGCCACCAGCTTCCCCGGTGGCACCCACGCCACGTCCATTGTGGAAGGCGTCGGGATGTTCCTATTCGCTCTCTACCATGTCGCCATCATCATCGTACTCACCAACATGCTCATCGCTATGATGAGTCACTCATTCGAGGCGATCCAGGTGATGAGGCGCTCCATCCTCCTCATCATCCTCATCCTCATCATCATTCTCATCATCATCATCCTCATCATCATCCTCATCCTCCTCATCATCATCCTCATCATCATTCTCCTCATCCTCATCATCGTCATCCTTTTCATCTTCCTCATCTTCCTCCTTCTCCTCATCATCATCCTTATCGTCATCCTCCTCTTCCTCTTTCTCCTAATCCTCCTCCTCCTCCTCCTCTTCCTCATCATCCTGCTTTTCCTTCTCCCTTTTAAAACTACCGCAAGGCACTGACTTTGTCTGTTGTTGTTGTTGTTTTTGTGTGTTTGGACTTATAGGGAGACTGCGATGTGGAGTGGAAGTTCGCTCGAACGAAGCTCTGGATGAACTACATCGACGAAGGAAGCACACTTCCGGTGCCCTTCAACATGATCCCCACTCCGAAGTCGTTCCGATACGCCTGGGCCTTCATCAACGACCTGTGTCGCACCCACGACCAGAACTACCTCCTCAACTGCGAGATGGGAAAACGACAGACCTTCATCCGGGTATAACACAGGGGTTTTCTTCTACCTTCATCCAGGTATAACACAGGGGTATTCTTCTACCTTCATCCGGGTTTAACACAGGGGTCTTCTTCTACCTTCATCCGGGTATAACAAAGGTTTGTTCTTCTACCTTCATCTGGGTATAACACAGGGGTCTTCTTCTACCTTCATCCGGGTATAACACAGGGGTCTTCTTCTACCTTCATCCGGGTATAACAAAGGTTTGTTCTTCTACCTTCATCTGGGTATAACACAGGGGTCTTCTTCTACCTTCATCCGGGTATAACACAGGGGTCTTCTTCTACCTTCATCCGGGTATAACACAGGGGTATTCTTCTAATTTAGGACATTCATCGTCATTTTGTTGTCTTATCTTTTTCTGCAGCTATGGCATTCGTGGTTAATGTGGGTTAGACATAGGTTTCTGATAGCTGACATTCAACAGCGTTTGCCTGTTGGAGCGTATGCGTGTGTGTCTGTGTATGTTGGTGCGCATGTGTGTGTACAGTGTGTCTGTGTGTGTGTTGGGTGGATGGGTGTGCTAAGAATTCTAGACGATGTCATAGAAATTGTAGCCTAATTATTACATTACCTTAGCTAATTCAATATTAACATCATTCTGATGATGATGATGATAATGGTGAGGATGATGACGACGACGACGACGACGATGATGATGATGATGATGATGATGATGATGATGATGATGATGATGATGTTGATGATGATGATGATGATGATGATGATGATGATGATGATGATGATGATGATGATGATGATGATGATGATGATGATGATGATGATGATGATGATGATGATGATGATGATGACTAATTGAGGGGATGATCAAAATAATATTCGATCACGTTATCGACCAAGAATCGATCGATTGATTCTCTGATGGATCGATATCGAAGATCGATCAGATTAAAAAGACAGTGTATAACTGTATATAGACTAAATATATATGTATATATATATATTTATATATACCTATGTTCTTACACAGAGGTCAACTAAGAGGACCGAATAGAATTCAATTAATCGATGGATTGGATGACAGAGAAAGGCTATAATAGACCCCATTCGATGAGACTGAATTAATGCAATGCGTATATATGTATATATATATATAAAGTCACTGCATATAATATATATATATATATATATATTATGTATATGTATATTATGTGTAGTGACTTTCTGTGTTAATTGGTTGACTGTGTGTTTGTCGTGTCTTCTGCTGATTAAATGCAGAAGCGACGTGAGAGGGTTTGCCTCGCGATGCAGATCGATATTCCTCAGACGTCTTACTCAGATATTCTCCAACGACTTGTCCGCAGATATCTATTCAAGCTCGAAAGGATGAAGGAAGAAAGTAAGCATCACTTCTCCTCCTCCTCTCCTCCTCCGTCCTCCTAGTCCTCCTCCTCCTCCTCCTTCTCCTCCTCCGCCTCCTTCTTCTTCTTCTTCTTCTTCTTCTCCTCATTCTCTTCCTTCTCCTCCTCCTCCTCCTCCTCCTTCTCATTCTTTTTCTTCTCCTCCGTCTCTTCCTTCACCTTCTCCTCCTTCTCCTCCTTTTCCTCCTCCTCTCTGCTTCATCTGACCTCCTCCATGACCTCTGTCGTCAACTCCATTCCCACTTTACACGTGATTAGTTCGTTTCTTTGTCAGCCTACTACTCTGCGTGTGACTGATTAACTAAGTGCAGTTTCGACGACAGAGATAAGACCGACTGCAGCGTCTGCAACAATGGATTGCAACAATGGAATGCTGCTGCTGCTGCTGCTGCTTCAGTGAAGTCTTCTGAAGACTCGTCTGAGATGGTGAAATCTGACAGGATTTGGGATAATGTGATTTTGTGCGGTGTGAATTGGTGCGATGTGATTTGGGCTACTGTGATTTTGTGCGGTGTGAATTGGTGTAATGTGATTTGGCTTGATGTGATTTGGTTTGGTGAGATTTTGACTGATTTGACTTTGGTCAGATGTTATTTGGTCGGGTTTGATTCGGTGTGTTGTAATTTGGTCTAGTCTGATTTAGTGTAGTGTGTTTTTCTGATCTGATATGGATTGATTTGGTCTGGTGTCATTTTTCTGATTTGGTCAGATTTAATAATTATGGTCTAGTGTAATTTTTCTCATTTGATTTGGTGTAATTTGGTCTGGTCCGAGGCTAAGGAAAGTGAAGTCGCTTACACTTAAGGTCCATGACTGCATCAAGGCTATAATAGGTGAAGGGTCTGCAACTCTGCATACTCTGTTCTTCTCCAGTAATAATTACTATGTTATGATTTGTTTCCGAAGCACGTTTGAGCAGTAAGACTTTTATTTGCGCGACTAATCGTAAACAAGAATACAATTCTCTAAACAACCTTCTGGATTACATCCTTTAGGCATAACCAAACTAAAAATAAGTCTACTTTAAAGTATCATTGTTGCCGATAAACCTGCGTGTTCTGTGCTTTGAACAGCACTTGTTTCAACCGCACTATTGATGCTCTACCGTCTCTGCATAGACTGATGATAAAGAAATTGATTTGACACATTTGCTTTAAATTGCAGACAAGGAAACGGTGTCGATGGGCATGGACAATGTCATACCTACATCAGCAGACGCGAGTTTCTACAGCAAAGATCTAGGTAATTAAAACGCTTGAATGTCAGTGAACATTATGAGCATACAATATATTGATGGAGCGCGGTGGGGTAGTGGTGGCGTCGTTGCCTTGGAGCCGGAAGGTTCGAGGTTCGAATCCACCCTCAAGCCACCGCGTAAGAACCTTGGACAAGACCTTTACTCACAATTGCTCAGCGCTTCGGCGTGAAACTCCGATGCATTGTCCGCTCTGCATTCGGGAGCGCCTCTGAGTAGTGAGCTTGAAGGGGCGCTATAACAAGTGTAAATACAAACAAACAAACAAAATATAGACTATAAATATTATAGAGTTTAGAGTGTTGTGTAAAGTGCTGTGTAGGGTGACGATCTCCTCATCATCTGTAAAGACTGCCGGCTGTTCATTTGCACCAACCTTTTCATATTGTGTAGACGTGGTTGTCAACTTCTGCAGTGAAAACAATTGTTCAGATTGATTTATTGTTATACCACGTGGGGTTTTCCTCTGCAGCGTGCATGTGCTCATTTACTTCATAATGACGTGTTTTTGTTCGCTTGGAAAAGTCGTTAAACTCAGACTCAAACCATCATGCAGCTGCGGAATCATTTACAAATTCTTCATTATAATGAATAACAGGAGTTTCATGTCCAGATGCATTTCAAATGCTGCTCTTTAGGTTATTAAAGCGTTTGGCAAGGATTGAATGCAGTGCTAAAAGTGTAAAAAAAAGAAGTGACAGGACGCCCCTTACATTTTAAGGTATGCTGGCCAAATAAGCGGCAGGACGGCATAGAGATTTGAAAATAAGTACCAGGACGCCGTCCGTGACCGTCCTGCCACACTTTGAGCCCTGAATTTGAATGGTTAGGTATGGTGGTTTTTTTAGAGGAATGTAGAGTTTTATGCAAATCTAGGAAGTAAAGGATTCTAGTATAGTCTTTCATCTTGATCTATTCTCCAGTTTGAAGTATACCTTCCGTCTTTCCATGTATATCCATCCAGCTCACATTTCTGCTGTGAAAATTAGCTTGTATCTTGATTTCGCATTGTCTAGCTTTCTGACCCGTTTAGGATAATCCATCGTCATTGTCTCACTTCTTTTGTTGCCTTGATGATATAACAAGCGGGAGCTGTTGATCCGTAGTTTTATACGTCCATATGTATAGAATTAATTAATTAATTATTAATTTATTATAGTCCCCGCCTGTTACCTATGGAGTTGACGACTCATCCTGTTTAACCTTTTTGTGTCACCGTGGTTGGACTGGGAGAAGGGCTGTACTCAAGGGTATACGCGGGTATACGGTGTATACTATGCTCACCTCCGGGGAAACACCATGGTACACGGGTATACGCTAAATTCGGGTCAATTTTTGGAGCAAATGACTAAAAAAGTCATCATTTTTTTGGACGAGAAATTGGTGACTTTTACGGAAAAAATTCGGGCGGCAAAATTTTTCCGGCGGTAGAGTAAACTCACCTCAAAAGTTCTGAGTACAACCCTGACTGGGAGCGACACGGAGTTGCTTCTTAAGGAGCGCTATATGAATTCTTGAAATAAATGAATGAGTGAATGATTTATTTATTGGATAAATTAATGAATGAATGAATGAATTACTGATTGAATGAATGAATGAATGAATTAATGATTGATTGAATGAATGAATTAATGATTGAATGAATTAATTAATTAATAAATTACTATATTTCTTATAATTTCTAATACTTAGGACCGGATGGCGAGTGCGACGCAGGCGCCGCAGCCACTTCCGCCGCCGTAGAGAACTCGAACGAGAACAACGGTGACGTCGGAATTCAGTTCGAGGTGATGAAGCGCCAGCTATCGACGAAACGCAACCACGCCAACAACAGTGGCGGCGGTGGCAGTGCATCAGCAGCAGCAGCACCAGTTGGCCGTCGCCAGCCCCCAACAACGTTTAAGAGCACACCCTCTGGAGGAGGAGGGGGAGGTGGAGCAGGAGGAGGAGGGGTGGTCACCCCCTACCCACCAGCGATCCAGCTCATCTCTCTTCCCCAGCTCGACCAGGTTCAGCGAGCCTTGAAGGTGCTCGATGTCCGCCTGCTCCACCTCAACACCCTGGCGACGGAGGAGGATCGAGTCCGGCAGGACATCGAGCACGTCCTTCGCGTCATCTCGGAGAACCAGAAGGCCCTCGTCAGCGTCATCAAGGTCCTCGTCTCGCTGCAGGAAGAGGTGCACAGTCTCAGCGCAACGATACACCGGCACCAACAGATGAACATTCAAGTCCTTCCGCCGACCAACCGAAAGAAGTCCGGCGAACATTCGAGACTTGACCCGAACCAGGCTCTTCGCAAATGCAGCAAGACGTCGCAATAAGATCGGCGATCAATTAATCAATTAGGAAAGGAAAGAATAATAATTAATTATAGGAAAAGCAGCATGTGTACGTTGGAAAGCATCCTTAATTGTCTCTCATGTTAGAGAATGATGTGCATTTCTTACATGCAGGGAGCATATTTGTTCGCATTGAATTTGAAATACGCCAGGCCTCCGCAGATTTTATAAGCGAAACGTGGAAGAAAACTTTGTGGCGTCATCATCACTGCCAAATTAAGGTCAAAACCTCAGAAAGTTGAGTGGCATATTTCGGCGTGACATGAACGAAAACGTCCAGTAGCATCAACCAAAAAGTGCCATGCACTGACGAAGAGATAGGGCCTAAACTTTGAGGTGAAACATTAAAACGAAGCAGTGACACATCTAAGTGGCATCAAGTTTCAAGTCGCAAGACTTTTTTTACCTCGTGCAAGTCTTGGCGTGTTGACATTATTTATTATAAAGTGAGACATCGCAGTGACAAGCTACAAAGCTTCAATTCAATATGAAGTTAACTTCTCGGACAGATGGCAGTAAAAGCGATATTATGCTTTTGCAGAACTAACATGCAGACAAATTGAGAAGAAAGTTTGGCCGATCTTTCATATAGAACTATCATCTCCGTTTGCTGATTTCCGCCATTGACAGTCAAACGACACTAAACTTGTGTGCTGCTGTATGAGAATTCAACCATTGAGTGGACTGTATAATACTAAGAACCACATCTGTTGTTGCAGCAGAACGTTTCAGGCGTTGGTTCGCCGCTTTTTTGGTTTTGTTGATGATAGGCAAGACAGACTGATGAAACTTTTCTATCTCAGACGACGTCGGCTTGACCGTATAATTAATTATAGGAAACTTATTTATTGAAACTGAATTATTGTTTAAGCTATGAATTTCCACAGACGTCAGCGAACTTTTAGTTTTCTTTGGATTATAGACCAAAAAAGTTGGCATAGACCTATAGCGTAGCCTATAGTAGGCTATACTGAGTCACAGACGTTTTGTCATGATGTCCACCTGGCCAATGGTTCTGTGCGTTTCTGACTTTCCAATTATTATCTCCCAAGGATTCAGTTTTAATTTAGAACACGGGATAACTTTTGAGCAGTTTAGCTAATTAATAAATATTTTTCGCAACAATTTACAGCCGTAAAACAGCGTTTTTGGGCAACTCCTTTATCAATATAGTTAATTTGACGAGAGTGTCGATAATTAAATTAATTATTAAAACAGTATTATTAAATTAAATCGACATAATGCGAGTCTTTTGTTCATGACCGAGGAATTATGAACTCGAGGATGATCGTGACAAGAGACAAGACTGTCACGTGATCTTCCGGTCACGTGATTTACCAGTCACGTCATTCACTGGGCACGTCATTCCAGTCACGTGACGTGGAATTGCCATATTATGGCGAATTCTTCACATTTTAATCGATTATATAGAAGAAAGCAATGAGTCAAGACTGAATTCAACTTCTTAAAACCAAACGTTCAGTTTTCTGAATTCTTCATTTTTATTAACTATAATGCTTTCTTATTCTACGATTAAAACTGCAATAAATGACTTAACGAAAAACAAGAAGATTCGTCAGTTATTCATTTAAAAACGTTGACTATATGCCTATAGATTGACTCGTACTTAAGCTTAATTTAGTTCACATAAATAATAAAAAATAAAATAAAAATAATACACTGTAGTAAAAAGAATAAGAATAAACAGCAATAAAACAGAGCCGCATGTACCGTGTACTCGGAACTCTGGAACGGTCTTCCCTTCCAAATGCCGCAAATTTTCTGTTCTTCCGTCCCAATGGCATCACCCGACCACCACCATCAACCTCTGGCTTCTCTATATATCATCCATTGAGTTTTTACTCAAAACCTAGTGTCACATCTTCAAGAATTCTTGCCCTGCCTCAGTTTAGCCTTCGCGTTCCAATTCTTCTCGGTCTATAAACGACACCCGTCTTAGTAGACTCTCTGTTTCCCCCCTCCACTTTAGCCAGACTCCGGGACTTCTTTGGATTTTCGTTTGACAACCGTTTGGACAACACCTCTGATTTGACGCAGCGACCGTGAATGAGTAGGGTTCCTTACAGTGCTGCTTTGCCCTCAAGTGACGCTTCGGAAATTTTGATTTTTTTTCGATGATGATTAAGATTACAGGATTAGGAATAAGAGTCAAGAATAATCATTAAATAATGATTAGATCATTATCATCGTCATCATCGTGATCATAAACTAATCATGAAGATACATGACACTAAGGTATGACGAGTGCACAATACAGTAGTCATCAACTAATTGTCATTTATCGTTATCAGATACTGACCATAAAAACTTCATGTACAATAAAACTGACCTATATATTATAGACAACTATTATAGTAGCAATTCAAATGATATAGTATCGGCAAACGATAGCATTAGTCAACTTAACCGACGTTGCGCATCAACCCCGGGCTCCCCCATCACCGCTCGCGGTGTAAAGCACAATAACAGTGGTAGTGTTAGTCTTATTTACATAAATAAAAACGTTGTTATGGTGTTACTGGTTTTACTCTTTAAAGCTGTTTTCTTTGGTGTTACTGGTGTTACTCCTTAAAGCTGTTTTCTTTGGTGTTAATGGTGTTACTCTTTCAAGTTGTTTCGTGTCATTCGGGGAAACTCTCTCATCCTCTCCTCGCTTCACTTGCGGATAAGCGGAGGTGTAACGGCGACTAGGTTCTTACTCAAGGACGACGACGATAACACGGTTTAGTCACAGGCGTCAACGGTGTCATTGGTATCATCAGTGTCAAAGGTGTTAATGACGCCATTGGTGTCATTGGTATCATCTGTGTCATCAGTGTCATTGGGGTCATCGGCGTCATTGGCATCATCGGTGTAATTGTCGTCATCGGTGTCATTGGGGTCATCGGTGTCGGTGTAATTGGTGTCATCGGTGTCACTGACGCCATTGGTGTCATCGGTGTCATCGACGTCATTGTGTCACTGACGTCATCTGTATCATTTGCGTCACTGTCGCACTGACATCTGTTGTTGATCATTTGTGTCATTGGTGTCATTGGCGTCGGTGATGACGTTCTTGTTGATGTAGAAACGGCAAATTTCATTCATGGATGCTCTTTGGTTGTCATGGTGACGCGTCTTGTTCATCCTGTTCTGAGGCTTTGTTTGGCTTCTGCTGCAGCGGCGGTTGCCCATAGAAACGGGGGCGACACTTTGCGCCTAGCTGAGCGGCTAGCAGAGGCGGTGAGACAGAAACAACAGACAAAACACAGCGACACACAGACAGACAGACACACAGACAGACAGATAGACAGACAGACAGACAGAGCAGGGATAGTGAGATATGCAGGCAAAGATAGGAACAAACATACACATCTTTAGGCTACACAAACGCGATTCGAAGGAGACAGGCGAAACAAACAAACAGACCGACACAGAAACACACAGACAAACACTAAGGCAAAGAGACAGACAGACAGACAAGCAGACAGATGCAGTCCATCATGCAACGACATCATCATCATCGTTTTAGTATATATCTAATCATCGTTCGTCTCAGCATTTCGGTGTCTTCGCATACTGCTTCAGCTTCGCCGTTAGCTTTGCCTCCCACTGAACGGCGACGCTGTTGCGGTCAAGCACCAGACCTCCGCGGCTCGTGCTTGAATCGTGGCCGAGGATCAGGTAGATCTTGCCTTGACGCAGCTTGGGACAGCGACAGGCGAGGTCCTTCGCCGAGACCCAGATGGTCTCCTCGCCACGACGAAGACGGTCCTTAGTCTTCTTGAAAGTGTTGAGAACGTTGACCGTGAACTTGACCCACTCACCGACGGAGTCGCGTGACACTACTTTCGCTTGAATAGCTGGAAACAGAAGGACACAACGACCATGACATCATCATCATCATCGTCATCATCGTCATCGTCATTGTCATCGTCATCAATCAAAGCAATCAAATATTTTTATTTTGCAACCAGTATACATGAAAGGTTCACACATCGTTCACATTGGCTACAAAAAAGGGAGGCCCTAAAGGAATTAAAAAAATCCCGCTGTGACGCTGTCTAGGGACACCAACTAATATAATGAGTTGACGATGTAAGGTGGCCATGACGAAGTCTTTGCAAAACTCAACATAGTGACTGACAAAATAAGATAAAGCAACTTATACTAGAAAACGGAAGAAAAAACAAACACAAAAACAGGAAACTGAAAAGCTCAACGCTGCTGAGTCACAAACAATAATGAAAAATAACAAAAAAAACTTAACTAGGCTACAGAGACCTTGCAACTGCCATGCACATACTGAGCGAACACTACTTTACTTTTATTTGGTACCCTCTATTAGAAAGGCGCTAAATTTCTTCTTAAATGTCCAAATACTGGGGCTCAATTTTCATCATCATCATCATCATCATCATCATCATCATCATCATCATCATCATCATCATCATCATCATCATCATTTTCATCATCATCATCATCGTCGTCGTTGTTTTCATCATCATCATCATCATCATCATCATCATCATCATCATCATCATCATCATCATCATCATTTTCATCATCATCATCATCGTCGTCGTTGTAGTCGTCGTTTTCATCATCATCATCATCATCGTCGTTATCATCATCATCAACACCACCATCACCACCACCACCAGCACCACCAACACCACCACGACCACCACCATCATCATCGTCATCATCATGGTGACTGAAACAACGACCAATACGGTATAGAGATATTGTATGTTGTAAGAACTGCAAGAAAGGTCGCCTATGAAAATAATTTGAGTAGCGCCATTATAGACATGCACTATATAAAGAAGACATTGTACTTGGTCAGACCGGACCTGGCCCATTTATAAGTAGTAGTTAATTGTGCCCTTTGAGGGTCTTTTATTATTTCCTGAGGGGGGTGCTCGGTAGTACAGTGGTTAGCGCGCTGAACTGTCAACCAAGAGGTCTTTTATTATTTCCTCCTCTTCTCCTTTGGGGGTGTTTTCCATTGAAGAAAAAACGAGTAGCTAGGGAAAGGTTTTGAGGTAATAAACGAGCAATCTGGGGGTGTTTCCATTGCCGATAAATTAAGCTAAAATAGTGCTACAAACCAGTTAAAAGTCTTAGTCTTTTGTATAAGCTATTGTATGCAAGAAGGCCTTATCGTTGCAACCGATCCATAACATCGTTGACACTTCGCACGTGGTACAATAAGATTAAATCTTATCGTACGCGGTGCAATTTGTGGAAAAATCGACCTTGGCCAAAAATCTTGTCGTTCTACTTCCGGTTCTGTCGCTAAGATAAATTCTTGTCGCTGCTGCATGATGAAGAAAAGTTTATGAAGACGCGAAATGAAAATCGCTGTTTACAAGACTTATGTATACACACACACACACACACACACACACTTTTTTTCTAAGTTTTTTTTCTACCTTTTATTCTAACTTTTTTTCCAAGTTTTTTTTTCTAAGTTTTTTTTTCTAAGTTTTTTTTCTAACTTTTTTTCTAAGTTTTTTTTCTAACTTTTTTCTAAGTTTTTTTTCTAACTTTTTTTCTAACTTTTTTTCTAAGTTTTTTTTCTATTTTTTTTTCTATTTTTTTTCTAAGTTTTTTTTCTAACTTTTTTCTAACTTTTTTTCTAGGTTTTTTTTCCACCTTTTTTTCTAGGTTTTTTTCTAACTTTTTTTCTAGGTTTTTTTTCTAACTTTTTTTCTAGGTTTTTTTTCTAGGTTTTTTTTTAACTTTTTTTTTTTTTTTTTTTTTTTTTTTTTTTTTTTTTTTTTTTTTTTTTTTTTTTTTTTTTCTTCTTTTTTTTTTTTTTTTTTTTTTTTCTAGGTTTTTTTTTTTTTTTTTTTTTTCTTTTTTTTTTTTTAGTCATCCGTTCCAAAAAGTCAAGAATTTTGTTTTCTCGAATGTCTTTTTCTTCTTAGAACAGGCTGCGAATGTACAGTTCAACTTGTTAATAAAGCGTGTTCATAGAGAACAAATGATTGCACAAGGGCTGTAGTAGTAAATCAGTTTGCTAATAGTAGTAGTAAATTCACAATGATATCAAGTCTTTATTATCAATCCATGTATTGAATGACTCATCATAGCCTAACCATTTAACCAAAGACCGATTTCCTCTTTTTCTTATAATCTTTTCTATTTTAAATGTATCTTGCGTTGTCGATTGCAGTTCAGCTTCATAAAATGTCCCTTGAATTAATTCTTCATTATAGTCAGATATTTTATACGTTATTGGATCTGTGTATTGGATTTGTGTTATAGTAAAAATTTCTTCACTCCAGTTAGCGGTATATCCTTTCTCAAATGTCTTCTTCTTCTTGGAAATTCTTACTTTATCTCCGACTGAAAATTTAGGTTTAACAGTTTCAGGTACAGCGTCACCATACAGATTTAACCAAACAGCTTTTTCGTTTGCTTTGATACTCGCTTTAACAGGAGTCATTTTAATGGAAGAATGTCTTGTGTTGTTGTATAAACTAAGCATATTATCTAAAACATCGATATATCTCTGAGTTGAATTTGCTGTAAAATACTTAAACATCTTTTCTTTTACTGTTCTATTAAATCTTTCTACGATACAAGATTTCTCTTCATTCTCAGTTGAGTACAACTGCATACCTAATGATTTTACCTGTTTATTATAGAATTCTGTTCCCTTATCGACCCAAAGTTTTTCCCCCCTTCTTTTGCTCGTATTAAATATTTTAACGAAAGCATCTGCCACAGATTCTCCGCGCTTATCTTTTAACGGCTGAATAAATGCATATTTGGAAAATATATCGATGACGCTTAACAAATATTTCACACCAGAATTAAATTTAGCATAAGCCTGCATGTCAATCAAGTCTGCTGCCCAAACTTTGTCCACTCCCTGAACATAAACAACTCGCTTCCTAAACTTCCTGACTATAGGTTTATGTAATTCGTCAGCAAGTTGGTCTGTCCATCTCAGAGTTTTTTTTTCAACCCCATTCCAAAATGGGTCTTCGTCGATAATATTGGTTTTACTATAGATCTTTCAATTCGTTCGCGGAAAGTAGGATTAGATATATTATTTAATTCATCTATCATAGCTCTGTCAGCGACGTTTCTCCCTGCTGTATCAGTATGTTTAGCATAAGCCATGTCATGGCGATAGGCTGCTGCATCAACTCTGTCTACTGGTTTACTCCAGTCTTTTGGCGTCCCGTCAGGGTTTAAACGCAAATCCAGTCGAGTTCCTGGACCCGTGAAAGAATGTCCTGGAAGATGCATTTCGCCCGGATATTTTGCCCATGGAAGTTTAATTTTGGAAGTAGCAGAATTGAGAGCTGAGACTAAATCACCTCCTGTAGCGGTGGACATTTTAGTAAACTGAGTTTTTCTAGCGCCACACTCAACGCACACACCCCTAAGCATAGGTCTACCATTCTTACTGACGACTCGTTGAACATCTTTAGATTCAGTTTGTCGCTTACATTTTACACAATACGAGTTGTGCTCCATTTTAATATAATATAATTAAAATGGAAGTCCAAGACCTATCGTGGAATGAAGAATCAAGTAAACGCTTTAACAGTCCTCTCTTACCAAGAAGCATCAGAGGTTTGATCGTCGGTAAGTCTCAATGCGGCAAGACAATATTACTACTTAATTTATTACTGAGACCTGGTTGGCTAGACTATGATAACTTGCAAATCTTCGGCAAAAGTTTATTTCAATCAGAATACAAGATACTTAAAAAAGCATTCGAAGAGAAATTACCAAAGGAAGCAATTATAAGACTTTTTGATAATCGCGATGAGATAATGAAATTAAATGTATCACCGACCGCCGTAGTCGAGGAGATGTCTAAAAACATAGCAAAAAAATCGGATATAGAATGCAAGTTCTTTGAAACCTCTGAAGATGTTCCAGATCCACGAGACTTAAGTCGAGATAAGAAGAATCTCATGATTTTTGATGATTTACAGTTAGAGCGACAAAATAAATGCGAATCGTATTATATAAGAGGTAGGCATAGTAATGTAGACTGCTTTTACCTAGCACAAAATTATTTCAAGCTGCCTAGACAAACTATAAGAGAGAATGCTAACTTTATATGTCTATTCCCTCAAGACCTAAAAAATATTAATCATATCTACAGCGATCATATAGGCGTAGATGATATGACTATTGAAGAATTTCGAAAACTATGCAAAACTGCGTGGGATGAAACGCATGGTTTTGTGGTTATAGACCTTACTAGTAAAACAAATAAGGGCAGGTACAGATCTGGATTAGATACATTTTACATTAAATAAAAGCAATAATAAAATGATAACAAAATTTAAGATTTTATATTCTAGGTTTAAAAATAGCTATCTAAAATGGAAACCCTTCTTGACGAAATTTTATCTAATACTCAAACGATTGCACGCAACACAGAGGCTAAAGAATCCTTTTGCATTTTGTTGAGCGAAAGGAGCACACGAATTCGAACGAAATTTAATCCACTAATCGAACTGGACAAAAGTAAAACGTATGAAATGGCTCTTGTCAATCTTGAAACTTACTACAGTTTTCCTAATATAGATGAAACAAATAATAAATTCGTATATTCGTCAGATAACGGTGTAACATGGGAAGATTTAGACATTCCAACCGGTTGCTATGAAATCGAAGACTTAAACGATTACATACAGAGAATTCTAAAAGAAGAAGGTCATGGACAATGTATAAAGTTGCAACCAAATAACAATACTTTGAAGGCTGTTTTGGAAATTGATGAGAACTATAAAGTTGATTTTACAGTAGAAAATTCAATTAGCACCGTTCTAGGATTTCAGCGTCGTGTATACTCCGAAGGATATAACGAATCCGAGCACATAGTCGATATAAACAGCGTGAATAGTTTACGTGTTACCAGTGATATAATAGGATCATCGTATGCCAACGGAACTACGGAGAACATAATTTATTCTTTCTTTCCATCGGTCGGGCCTGGTTATAAGATAATCGAATCTCCTCATAATCTGGTTTATCTTCCAATAACGCTATACTCTATTTCATCGATGGAAACAAAACTAATAGACCAAAATGGAAAACTAATTAATTTAAGAGGTGAGGAATTGTCGATACGATTTCACATAAGAGAGGTTTAATTTAAAGTTTATATTTAATATAAGATGAGCGCTTACGCTAAGGTCAAAGTTAATATTTCTGAAGGGCAAAAAGAGAAGATTAAGCGAGCTGTTCAAGTAGGAACTGGGGTGAGTATAAGACTTTCTCATGAAGATATAACTGGTGAGCATGTATTAGCTCTAAACCAGAGGCAAATTAACAAGTTAACTAAAGCGTATCAGAATGGAACTGGTGTGACAATTAAAATGGGTAAAAAGCAATTAGAAGACAATGCGAGAGTCGAAGGCGGATTTATTGGCGCTATTCTACCGTTCTTAGCAACAGCCGGAAAGTTTCTTCTGTCTAGTGTTCTTCCGAGTTTAGCCACAGGAGCCTTAACAGGATTGGGTTCTGCAGCTGGTTCCAAAATTGTCGATAAAATAAGTGGATCTTCGATCTCACATCCGAAAAGTGGATCTTCGATAAGTGGATCTGGCGTGCTGTACGTTAAGAAAGGAGGAATATGCTGTAAGATAGTGCCTGCTGGGGAAGGTCTTTTTCTATCTCCGTGGAAAAAGGGTATTTCGATATCAGGTTCCGGTCTGTTTATGAAAAGAGGAGCAGGATATATCAGCGGTGAAGGTCTTATCTTGGGACCCAATTCACCATTTAAAAATATTCCTATTCTTGGAATGTTACTTTAAAAAACCACTTATATAAATGTCTGGATACGGTCACCCAATACACAAATTTATCACCAAACGGAAGCCTCGTGTGAGTCCGATAATTTGGATGCCTAAAGTGGTCACTCACGCTCCTGCAAGACAACGAGCAGGCGACAGATATCAGATTTTTGCTCAGCAAGCGATAACGATTGAACCAAAGACAAATATTACAGTAGAAGTAGGCCTTGGAGTCCGAATGACCAGTGGAATGTGTCTAGTCTCTCTTAGACAGAAGTTGAAACAACTCAGACTGAGTCTTCAAGATGGTACTGTCCTAGAGGACGCAGAGGATATAATAATTACAATTCAAAACAACTCAGATTCACCAGTTACTATAAATGAAAAAGACTCAATTTGTTATGTTAATTACTACGATGCATAAATTGTACGTTTTATGTTTACGTTTTATGTTTACGTTTTATGTCTACGTTTTACGTTACGTTTTAAACATTATACTTATAATAAAAAATGTCACTACTGAAAATTAGTGATCCTGCAAAAAGAGATTTTATTATCGAAGAGTTTTTAAAAACGAAAAAAAATATTAAACAAAACTTTCTCTCTGAGAGAATAGATGATCTTGGACTTCAACGAGAATTAACGAAAATCTACAAACCAATAGTCGACTCTCAATCAGCAATTTCAAAAGAACAAAACGCTTTGCTGTCGACAATAAAAGATAACTCTGCAGCAACATCACTCGCTCTAAAATCACTTCCAGATTCGTTGAAAACTATTCAATTTCCCCAGTACCCGTCTATAGAGGCGTACGATGACGATAACCCATTAGAAGACATTAGAAGGTTAGAATTAGGAAATATTGCAGTTGAATACCTTAAAAAATATGCTTCTGATAAAAGACTTGTGGATACAACATTCGGATTAAGATCAAGAGATGGAAAATTCTACATCGGTGACAGCGAAGCCTCAATCCAAGGAAATGATATTACAGTTGGAACCACAACTTATCAAGGAACTCCAGGATTATGGGAATTGTTAACGTTAGCTAGTCCAAACAGTTCAATTTATGATAATCGTGATCTCGAAGAATACGCCGAGATTCTAATTAAAACGAATGCCATGAGTCAGCCAAATAAACCAAACAAACCTAAATCGTCTAGAAGTGTAAAATATGCAAAGATAATAAAACCCATATGGGACGATTACATAAAGTTAAGAGGTAAAACAGGAAGCGGAATAATTACCATTCCTTCGGATCCAAATGAATTAGTAAAACAATTAGAGTTACGATTGTATAGCTACAAAGCGGGAAATACGGGTGTAAGGAATGAAATTGTAGGTATGACGGATGAGTTACTAAGACAAAGAGTGATAACCAAAGATGAATATAAAAAATTGATGATCTAATTTAAAAATTGATGATCTAATTAAAAATTGATGATATAGAAATGCTGGTCGTTGCGAGAAGAAGTTATAAAAAAGTACACGTTGTCGGTGGAGCAGGAATATTCGATTCCATTGCAGGATTTCTCAAGAGGCTACTAACTTCGAATGCAGCCAAACAAATTGCGAGCACAGCTGTCAAAGAGATTGGAGGTGTTGCTAAGGATAAGGCGATCGACGTTGGAAAACGATTACTCAATAAGATACTTCCACCAACCACCGTTCAGCAGCCGATAACTCAAGAAACTAAAGTAATTCTAGCTAGATTACTCGGGTCGAATCCGCAAATGACGGGAGGAGCTATTAGAATTCAAGATCTCGTAAAACGTTTAAACGGAGGTGGTTTGAAAATGGCAGTTTAAATTTATTTTGCTTAAGTTTATTTTCTTATTTAGGTCTAAAAATTTATTTTCTTATTTAAAAATATATGTATAATAAAATGCAATCCGATATTCTAAGATTCACAGAGCAACCATTGATCGATGAAGGTATCGAGCGATACGAATGGCACGAGTACGAACCTGTAGCGAGAACTAACCTTAACAGTTCTGGTGAAATAAGAATAAATATTGAATTACAAGACTTATACAGTCACCCAGCAGAGTCATATCTACAATTCGAAGGAAGACTAATTAAAGCTGACGACACCGCATACGTTAATGCCGATTTAGTCGCTCTTACGAATAATGGGCTTATGTATCTATTCAGTCAAATATCCTATCAGTTATCTAATCAAGAAATCGAAACGCTATTTCATCCGGGTCAAGCTACAACGATGCTCGGTTTACTTACGTATCCAAACGATTTTCAGTTGACTCAAGGCTTAAATCAGCTGTGGTATAAAGACACTGGAGCGACTGCTGTTATTGCGGACAACCCCGGATTTGCCACTAGACAAAGCTTTCTCATTCGCAAACCAAACACTAAAGGAATGTTCAGCTTTATTGTTCCGTTGAAACATATTTTCGGGTTTTGCGACGATTACGACAAGATTATTTACGGTTTTAAACAGACGCTGACATTAGTTCGTAAAGCCGACGATGATGCAATATTCCGAGATAACGCTGCAGCTGCTGGAAAAGTTGCGATAAACAAAATTTCATGGTTTATTCCGCACGTTATTCCTTCCGATATGGAACGAATGCAGTTGTATAAGACAATTGAATCGAAATTAACGTTACCAGTTGCGTATAGAGCTCGTCAATGCGACACAATAACAGTTCCTCAATCGACAAGTTTCAGTTGGCGTCTCAGCGTAAAAACTTCACCGGAGAAACCTAGATATATCATCGTAGGATTTCAGACGGACCGTAGCGGTAATCAGGAAAGTAATCCATCGCTATTTAATCACTGCGATCTCAAGAACATTTATGTGATGATGAACCAGGAAAGATATCCAGCTGTAGATCATAACCTGTCGTTTCCTAATCAACAATTCTCCAGAGCGTATAGAGACGCGTCCTCCTTTAGTCAAAAGTTTTATGGTATGGATAAGTTGATTACGCAAGGAAATATAACACCTGTAGATTATAAAGAATTATATCCGTTGTTCGTGTTCGATGTAAGCAAGCAATCCGAGCGTTTGAAATCTTCAGTCGTTGATATTCAGATTAAGGCTCTTTTCAATGCAGCAGTGCCAGCCGACACCGAAGCGTATGCTGTCGTAATTTCAGATAGGTTGCTGCAGTTCCAGTCGGATGGGCAGAAAATGAGTGTAGTGTATGGAAAATTGATTTAAAGAATACTTATATATTATGAAGCTACCAGAGCTTAGAATGTTAGCCAAGCATCACGATGTTACAGGCACTTCGCATCTCAACAAACCTCAAATGATAGCTGTATTGATTGAAAAGAATATTCTTCCGACGGACTACAAGTCTGTGTCATATCGACATGACACGTTGGGTAGTATCAGGAAACAACCGAGAAGAGTAGATATTATAGATCGAGAGACTGGTGTTGTTACCTCGTATCCATCGATGTATAAAGCTGCTAAGGCCTATGGTCAGAGTGCTGGTATAATAGCTTATCATAACGGAAATGTCTGGAGAGATAGATACGAAATTAAAGTGTTTGAGAAATAGAATGATTTGCAATTAAAGTGTTCGATAAGTGGATCTTCGATCTCACAGATAAGTGGATCTTCGATCTCACATGTATTAATATTTTTGCGTGGTAAAAATAAAATGGATTTAAAGAAAAGTAGTTTAAGAAACATGAACCATGTTGAACACTTGCTCGACTCGCCGGTTCCTGACATTAAGGTTCCTACGCTTACTCCCACACCTGGTAAGTACAAACCAGTAGCGCCTAAGAGAAAATACAAAAATAGGGTTAGGACAAAAATAAATGAATTTGCGGATTGGCTACTTAGTTATGTGCCTGAACGAGACAATAAAGTCGTAAATGAAAAACTAGAATCGTTGAAGTCAACTGTTTCCAGGATATTCGATAAAACTAAAATTCGGGAAACAGCGTCGGCTATTAAAGGATTCACCAAGCAGTATAGAATAGATGGAATTAATGGAATGGATGCCTCGTCGTTTCTTGATTTCGTCAGACCGCAGGTAGTTAATCTGTTGTCGAGTAATCGCCAGACAAAGACTAATTTAGTTCTTACTTGTACTATGGAACGAGTAGATATGAAATCTGGAATAGTGACTTCTGAGGATATACCATTCGTTTCCAGGGCAGAAGTTATTTTAGAAGCAACCGACTTGAATGAAATATACAGCAGAAAAAAAGATAAAATCATGGAGTCTATTGCTAGTTTTCAGATGCAAGGAAGTAATTGGAGATTTAAAGCCGTTGTAAAATTAGATATAAATACGGTAAAATATACACCCTTAAGAGGTAGTTCTTACATTCCTCTACCCAGCTTCTTAGCTAATAAAAAGGCAATCATCAACATGAAAAACCACGACGAAGAATGCTTCAAATGGTGTATCACTAGAGCTTTGAATCCGGTGGATGACCATCCGGAAAAAATAACGAAAGCTTTGAAAGAACAATCGAAAAAACTTAATTGGAGTGGTATTGAGTTTCCGGTAGCGACTGATGCTAATGTGATAGGTAAATTTGAGAGAAATAATAATATTAGTGTTAATATATTTGGTTACGAAAAACATGTCTATCCGCTTTATCTGTCTAACTGTGAAAGCAATATTTGTGTAGATCTATTGCTTATTTCCAACGGAGAACGGAAACATTATTGCTGGATAAAGAATTTTAACCGATTGATGACGTTCCGAACAGCAAATTCGCATTATTCAGCGCACTATTGTAAAAGGTGTATGAATGGTTTCACAACGACAGAAGCGCTTAACAACCATAATGAGTACTGCAAACACCATAACGCACAAAAAATAGAAATGCCAGAAAAAGGAACTATGTTAAGTTTTAAAAATTATAACAATTCTATGAGGGTTCCGTTTATAGTCTACGCAGATTTTGAGTCTTTTGTAAAACCGATCGATACATGCCAACCAAATCCAGAGTTGTCGTACACTAATAAATATCAAAAGCATATTCCTAGCTCCTTTTGTTACCACATAAAATGTTTCGACGATAGTGTATATTCTCAAGATCCTGTGACGTTTACGGCTGAAAGCGAAGATGATGATGTTGGCCAAGTATTTGTAGATAAACTCACAGAGAATATAAAACAAATATATAATCAATTCAAATTCCCTAAGAAGATGATATTTACAGAAGAGGACAAGAAGTGTTTTGATGGAGCTACTATATGTCATATCTGTGAAAAACCGTTGGGCGAAGACCGAGTGAGAGATCACTGTCATCTTAGCGGTAAATTTAGAGGGGCTGCTCATAACATTTGTAATTTAGACTATAAAGTCCCCAAGTTTTTCCCTGTAGTGTTTCATAATCTTTCCGGGTACGATTGTCATCTGTTCATTAAGAAACTGAGAGGTAATAATGGAGAGAAAATTAATTGCATACCTAATAACGAGGAAAAGTATATATCTTTTAGCAGAGAGGTCGTTGTTGATAAGTTTGTAAATAAAGAGGGAAAAGAGATTACCGTCAAGCGACAACTGCGTTTTATCGACAGTTTTAAATTTATGGCTTCTAGTCTTGATGCTTTATCGAGGAACCTAAGCAAAGACCAGTGTAAAAATATTGGGAAACGATATACTGGAAAGAAGCTCGATCTTTTGCTGAGAAAAGGCATATATCCTTATGACTACGTCGATTCATTTACTACCTTTAATGAAACCGAACTACCACCAAAATCCGCATTCTATTCTAAGCTAAATGATTCGAATATTAGCGATGAAGACTACGAGCATGCAAAAACGGTATGGAAGGAATTTGGATGCAAAACATTCAGAGAATATCACGATTTATACAACGTTTCGGATGTTCTGTTACTTGCCGATGTTTTCGAAAACTTTAGAGATGTGTGTATGAAGAACTATACGCTTGACCCTGCATGGTATTTTACATCTCCTGGTTTAGCCTGGGATGCCGCTTTAAAATTGACAGGCGTGAAATTGGAGTTATTGAATGATTATGATATGATTCTGATGCTTAGGCAAGGGATGAGAGGAGGAGTGAGCACAATATCAAATCGTTACGGGAAAGCGAATAATAAATATATGAGCGATTTCAATAGTAACGAAAATTCTACATTTATTACTTACCTGGATGCGAATAATCTATATGGATGGGCTATGATCAAACCTTTACCTACTCACGGGTTCAAATGGATGAACGAAGATGAATTAAAAAATTGGAGAAGTATTCCATGCATATTGGAAGTTGATTTGGAATACCCTAAAGAGTTACACGACCTGCATAACGATTTTCCGTTAGCTCCTGAAAGCATTGAGATTGACAAAGTCAAAAAGTTAATTCCAAACTTAAACGATAAAAAGAAGTATGTGCTACACTATGATAATCTGAAGCTGTACGAGAGCTTAGGTCTGAAAATAACAAAGGTGCATAGAGGTATACTATTCGAGGAAAGTGATTGGTTGAAAAAGTATATCGATTTAAATACAGCTCTTAGAACGAAAGCTACTAATGACTTTGAGAAAGACTTTTTCAAGTTAATGAATAACAGTGTCTTTGGAAAAACTTGTGAGAACATTGAAAATCGTGTTGATGTAGAGTTAGTGTGTCAAGAGGAGAGGGCTATTGAACTAGCCGCTAAACCTAATTATGAGAGATGTACTATTTTCGATGAAAATCTAATAGCCGTTCACATGAAAAAAACTAAATTGTACTATAATAAACCTATATATCTTGGCATGTGTATATTAGACTTGAGCAAAACGTTGATGTATGAATTTCATTACAATTACATCAAGGATAAATACGGAAATAGAGCTAAATTATTATTTACCGATACAGATTCTTTGACATACGAAATTAAAACTGAAGACTTTTACTCAGATATCGCAGGCGATATTAAGACTCGATTCGACACGAGTGAATACCCGAGAGATCATCCATCTGGTATTGAGGTTGGAGTAAATAAAAAAGTTATTGGAATGTTCAAGGATGAAGCTAGTGGGAAACAGATAAAAGAATTTATTGGACTCAGAGCAAAGTTGTTTTCTTATAAGATGGCTGCTGGAGATGAGCACAAGAAATGTAAAGGTATTAAGAAGAATGTTGTCCAGAAAACTATTACTCACGAAGATTATAAAGACTGTTTATTTACTAAAAAAGAACAACAACGAACGATGAATGTTATTAGATCTTATCATCACGATATTTATACAGAAGAAATTAATAAAGTTGCATTATCTGCAGATGACGATAAACGGGTAATAATGGAGGATGGAATTCATACTTTGGCATATGGTCACTACTCATTGAAAACTATTTAAAGAAAAATATATATATAATGGATGACTCTAAAGTGTGTACCAAATGTAGGATGGAAAAAAACTTAAACGAATTTCATAAAGATAAATCAAATAAGAGCGGTTATTATACTATTTGTAAAACGTGTAAAAAGACCAAAATGAAGGAACTTAGGCAAAAATACTCGATACTAGAGACTAGGGAAATAAAAGATAAAAAAGTTTGCTGTCGATGTAAGAAAGAGAAGAACATATTAGAATTTGTAAAAAATAGATGTTGTAAAGACGGGTTTGATAAAGAATGTAAGGAATGTAAATATAAATATAATCACTCGTATTCTGAAGCTCGAAAGCAATATGATCCTGAGTTTAAAATACTTAAAAATATGAGGAGTAGGCTTAGTGAATCATTAAGAGGTAAATCGAAATCACAAACGACGTGCCAACTTATCGGTGTTGACTTTGAAATATTTACTAAATGGATTGAATTTCAGTTAGAAGAAGGAATGACAATGGAAAATTACGGTTCGGTTTGGCATTTCGATCATGTTTTGCCATTATCGTCGTTCAACTTGCTAGACGAAGAAGAACTTCTTAAAGCTATGAATTGGAAGAATATTCGTCCATTGCTACCGGTTAAAAATATGCAAAAAGCAAACAAAATAGATCGCTGGCTATATGTAATGCAGGAAGTAAAATCGAATTACTTTTTAAAACATTTAGATGAAATATAAAATGAGTTCTAAGATCTACAAAGACATAAATGTTGAGGGTGTAGTACTACCGAATATTGCTTTATCGAACGTGGATCTAATCGAAGCGGCTAAGAAACTAAACATCAATAATTTCAGAGGAGTATTTCTCAGAGACGAATTACCTATGAGTCCGAGAGATAATGAATGTGGTATTCTTAATCTAGACGACTCGAACGGTAGAGGGACCCACTGGTGCACTTTCTTAAAGAGCGGTAATGAGAAAATATATTTCGATAGTTACGGCCTTCCTCCCCCTCTGGAACTGATAAAGTATTTACGCCGTCCAGTGTTATATAACAGCGAGCGAATACAACCCGATAACGAAGTATTTTGTGGTCATTTGTGTCTGTATGTGATGAAGATGGTGGGTGATGGAATGAATTTCCAAGAAGTTATAAACGGCTTGCATTAAAAATTATTTTATATATAAAATGCCTGTCGATAAATTTGGTCACACCGATTTTGGAGGAACATCACGAAGAGTAATCGCTGGAGGTGTTACTCTTAGCCAAGTAAATGCTAATTTTCTTCGATTGGATGGAGCAAATCTGCCGACTGGAAATTTAAAAATGAATGGACATGTGATAAAAGGTCTCCCAGTAACGAATACTTCGACTGCCGGAATGGATGAGGCTTTAAGTAGGGGACAAGCCATTGATTTGATAACGAATCACAACGATTCTCCGTCCAACGATAATCATTTGACGAATAAGAAATACGTTGATGCTTCGAAAGTGTCTAAAACTGGTGATACCATGAATGGCGACTTGTTCTTAAACGTTGGCTCCGATCGTCTGCGTTCAATGGGTTGTAAGGACTTGAGAGGAGAAAATAAAGAATTCACTATTTTCTTAGGTAGTATACGAAATAAACTACAATGTTCGTTAAACAATCCTATTACATTACAATCGACGGATGGATTTCTATGCAAAATAGGTGCAGAAAATATAATGAGAATCGGTAGAGCGTCTAACGATCGAAAAATCGACGTTTATCAAAATATCCTAATGAATAGTAATAATATCAACGATTTAAGCGATCCTCTTTCAGCTCAAGATGCCGCTACAAAGAATTACGTTGATAAATCTCTGAAAAAGTGCCACGTTGGATATATTCCTCCCTTGGAAGCTGATGTAAGTGTGACAGGATTTGTTGCTAGTGCCAGTTCTTGTTTTTCCGGAAGCAAAGCCTACCATGCTTTCGCTAATCTCACTGACGATGTTAACGCAGCTTGGGTTTCGGGTGAAGATAATATGATTCCTTGGTTACAAATTAAATGTCCTGAGCCAGTTAAAATTTGGAGAATTGCGTTGAAAACCGTATCTGCATCTCTCTTTTATTTATCCGCTAGCAATGATGGAGCAGTGTTTGCACACTTACATGCATATTGGACTACTTCAGAGGCTGTTCCGACATTTTTTAATATTTCTACTACGAATGCGTATCAATATTATAGAGTTGCAGTAGAGACAAGAGGTAATGATCTACGAGGGATTCAGGTAATGCAATTATATGTATACGATGACTAATCTGCATTAAAAATTATTATTATATAAAATGCCTGTCGATAAATTCGGTCACACCGATGTTAGTTCATCACAAAGAGTAATCGCTGGAGGTGTTACTCTTAGTCAAATAAATGAGAGTTTTCTTCGATTGGATGGAGCAAACATCGCGACTGGAAATTTAAAAATGGGTGGTCACAAAATTAAAGGACTACCAACAACGAAACCTTTGACAGCAGCAATGGATGAGGCTTTAAGTTGGGGTCAAGCCATTGATTTGATAACGAATCACGACGATTCTCCGTCCAACGATAATCATTTGACGAATAAGAAATACGTTGATGAACAAGTTACATTGAAGGTGTCTAAAACTGGTGATACCATGAATGGCGACTTGTTCTTAAACGTTGGCTCCGATCGTCTGCGTTCAATGGGTTGTAAGGACTTGAGAGGAGAAAATAAAGAATTCACTATTTTCTTAGGTAGTATACGAAATAAACTACAATGTTCGTTAAACAATCCTATTACATTACAATCGATGGATGGATTTCGTTTTAGAATAAACAATGAAATCATGTTAGAGATGGTTAAGTCGACGCAATACAATATTTCATCTCAAATAAATGTGCATACAACCATCTTTATGCATGATGGTTACATTACAGGTCTACACAATCCCAACAGCGCCAGCGATGCAGCTACGAAGCAGTATGCAGATTCTATCTCAATCGGTCCCGCGCTTAGCATTCATTCTTTCACTCGTCAAGCCATAGACGCTAAAACTCACACAAGAGTTTCTTTCGATAATGAAAGATTCAAAACCGATGCTGGCATAAGTACGAGACTGACTCGTGTCACTCCCGGAAAAGCCGGATACTATTTGGTTTCGACGTATATAGAATTTTGTGACACTAATACCGCTCATGGTAACGTCTACCTGTATAAAAATGGAGCGAATTACATGCAAATTGCGGGCGGAGGGGGTACGGGAGCTGCGCATAACAATTCAACCGGTTGTAGCATAGTTTTTGTAACCAACACCGATTTTCTCGAGATATTCGTTTTTTCACACAACGCACTAAATATATTAGCTAGAGACTTTTCGGCAGTATTCTTACGACCTTAATTTCCTTGCTGATCGAAATAATAAAAGACTTCCAAAGGGCGGTGACCAATCCTCTCCCTCACCGTCTCATCATCCACTGACCGTGTACTCATCATAGCTGAGTCGGCTTGTGGAACAGAAATCTCGTAACAAATTTCTGCCCCGGCGGGGAATTGAACCCCCGACCTCTTGGTTGACAGTTCAGCGCGCTAACCACTGTA
>OX243823.1:16093117-16115617 GCA_945859605.1 Lumbricus rubellus
TAAAAAGGTCGAGGTCTGCAAGAAATAAAATTCTGCTAACTTGCCAAGTTCTCGACTATACTTTAGAAACGATTTTATGGTTTCGTACCGCTTACACTTCTGACACGGCTTTGAACAGTTTTTTAATCATGTGCTTAAAAAACTTATTGCATAACTTTTGCCACAAGATCTTTGTTTCGCAGTTATTGACCTCTGCATCTGCAACTCATTATCGCACAGTTGTTGCCTCCTACGACTTTGTCCGTTGGCATAACATCTTCCATTTCTTATTCCTCTTAGTCTTCTCCAATTGGCTAAACTTCTTCTTTCTCTTCCTTTTGTTCCGCTTCCTTTTTATACCACAATTTCGTTTTTGTTTCTCTACAGCATCCTTGTTCTGTGTATACCTTCTACACATTCTTTTCCATTTTCAATTGCTCAACGACCTCCAGCCCTTATACCCAACCCTCTTTCAATTGCCCCTCTGACCGTGTCCCTCCCTCTGCGTGTATCTGTATCTGTATCTACCATTGCCTGCTGCATCGACGTAGGTTCCGTTTCTTCCTACATCTCTCTTCGTCTGTTGAGGTCTGGTGGAGTAAAGACGGCATTGACAAACGCCGCACACATGTTCACTAATCCTCCATCTGATCCTCCTCCTCCTCCTCCCACCATCCCCCGACCCTTTACCCCCTCCGTCTCTCTTCTCTCTCTTCCCCTGCCTCTGCTTCCCTCCCTCTCTGGCCTCTCACTCTCATTTTCCAGCAGCCGACAAATTGTTTAATTGACTGCATATCGCCGACCAAATGCCGTGGCAGTACGTACGACCACACAGCCCATTAATCGTCTTGTCCGTCGGGGTCGGGGGTCCCTCCTGCCCCCTCTTCCTCGCCCACCCTCCCTCCCTCTCCCCAGTTCTTCCAACGAATGGAGAGGGAGAGAAGAAACGGTCCGGGACGAACGTCGAACTACGCCGCTCTTTGATCTCAACTAATTTGACGAAGGAAAATTCTCATCAGGCGAACAGAAGAAGGAAGGATGGAAAGATGGGAAGAATGGATGGATGGAAGAAAGGGTGGATGGATAGATGGATGGATGGATGGATAGATGGAAGAAAGAAAACAATAGATGGATGGATGGATTAATGGATGGGTAGATGGATGGAAGAAAGGATGAATGGATGGATGGATAGATGGATGGATGAATGGATGGATAGATAGATGGATAGATAGAAGAAAGGATGGATGGATGGATAGGTGGATGGATAGATAGATGGATAGATGGAAGGATAGATGGAAGAAAGGATGGATGGATAGATGGAAGAAAGGATGGATGGATATATGGATGGATGGATGGATGGATGGATGGATGGGTGGATGGATGGATGGATGGATGAGTGGATGGATAGATGGATAGATGGAAGGAAGGATGGATGGATGGATAGATAGATGGATAGATGGATGGTTGGAAGAAAGGGTGGATGGATGAATGGATGGATGGATGGATGGACGGATGGATGAATGGATGGATGGATGAGTGGATGGATGAATGAGTGGGTTGGTTGATGAATGAGTGGATAAATGGGTTGGTGAATGGGTGAATGAACAGGTTGGTGAATGTGTGGATGTATGGATGGGTGGATGGATGGATGGATGTGCCTATAGTCTTACTGGTGCATGGTGCAATCGGTGATCTGCTCTGCTGGTATCCTTTGGCGCATCTATTGCACGTCAGTCCTGTCACTCCTTCTTTGCACTGACACTGACCGGATGTCTGATTGCACGACTGACCCATTGCACCGACCGGATGACACTCGCACGCTACAAACAAATAACCAGTTCAACACCGTTCAAGAGGGATATCAAATTCACTTGTTTTTTATCTTCTCTGGTGATGATGATGGTGGTGGTGGTGGTGGTGGTGGTGGTGGTGGTGGTGGTGGTGGTGGTGGTGGTGGTGGTGGTGGTGGTGGTGATGATGGTGAGGATGATGAGGATGATGACGGTGATGATGATAAAGATGGCGATGATGATGATGATGATGATGATGATGATGATGATGATGATGGTGGTGGTGGTGGTGGTGGTGATGATGATGATGATGATGATGATGATGATGATGATGATGATGATGATGATGATGATGATGATGATGATGATGAGTAGGAGGAGGAGGAGGAGGAGGACGACGACGACGACAATGACGGTGTCGATGATGAAGATGGCGATGATGATGATTTTAAATATGTAACGTTGATATTAAATTATTTCTAATAATTAGACTTCATTGGCTTGCAACCTTGTGCGAGAACGCGTTGCAGCCAATGAATGCTTGAGTGAAGGTGGGAGTGAGCGTGCGGATCTGTGTATGAGGGATGGTGCTACAAGGATGAGGAACATTAACTCAACGCTGCTTTTGCTTCGCTTTGCTCCTCCGACTTTGCCTCCTCAGTTGAGCCCCCTCTTTAGACAGAGGGGGAAGGGATAAGCAAGAGCAGCTGGCCCGCCGCTCCCCCCTGCAGGGTACTGGGTGTCGGTGTTAGCGGCTTTCAAAGGCCGACAATGGCCGACAATTATTTTGCAATTAGCCGTCCTCTCGTTGGCTCCTCGTCTTTCTATCGTCGAAACGATGAATACTAATTATCCTGGCCCCCAAAGAAAGAATGCTGCTGCTTTCCAGTGGGCTCAACAATGCTGCTTTCCAATGACGTGCACTGCGCTATAAGCCATCCTGGCAATCTATAGCATAGCATCGCAGAATGTAGAGTTTGTGCGAGCTGTTAACCCTTCGCCCCTATTTAGCAGTCAGGTGCAGAGGCGTACCGACCGCCTTCCGTACCCTCCGACCGAAGGGGCCCTAAAGGAAGGGGGCCCTAAATTGGCCAAAACGTGAAAGGTATAACCATTTATTGAAGCCATTGCACAACCCATGTGAGTTTTACTGACAAAACCGGGGAGTAAAATTAATACGGAATAGGCCTACATTTTCACTGTTTGCCTATGTATAATAATATTGTATTAATTATAATATGAACCCTGTATAATGCATAAAATAAATACCGCATTCCAGTGTCTGCATTGCAAAGGGCCCCGCCACCCCCGACATAATGTTCGTAGGGGCCATGTTCTTTGTTGCTACGGCCCTGATCAGGTGCAATTTGAGTTGGCAGCTCTGTGTAGAAAGAATTACTTGCGCAGTGGTGCGATGTCTGGAGAAGTTGATCATTATTGGGACTTATAAATAATTATAGTAGCATTGAACCCTGCAGTGGGAGGAAGGTCCCAATGCTCCATTCTCAGAAAAACGCAATCTGCTTTTACCATTTGTAACGTATATCGACTTATGTATAATATTATGGTAGTTGGTTAACTCTGAATAAGCGGTAATGGCATGTGCACCTGCAGATAATTATAGGCGTTTATTCCGAATGCACGCATTGGCAGTATAATATATATATATAATATATATACATATATATGTATAATATACATGTATATATAATATATAATATATATATTATAGCCTACGCTGTGTTTAACTGCGGTCAAAGACCAGCGATTGAAAGTGTTATTTTGATTTGTTTTTCGCAAATTGTAATTTATATTGCATTATTGTGCCTGTGTATAATGAACACGTCCATCCATTCAAGCGTTCAAGTCTATTTTTTATATAGCACCTTTTCAACAAACTATCATCAATCGAAGCACACTAAGCCAAGCTGTATATATGTAATTATGCATAAATATATATATATCAGATTACCCTCCTTAATTACGCCTATTTATAACGACAATATCCGAATTTAAGTAGGCTACATTGTATTGTGGCTGACCGGTGCTTATAGAGTCTTAGAATCTGCCCAACTCTAAGCCAATTCATTATGGAACAGAAAGCCAGTGCAAGGATTTAGATTTGCTTATAGAGATGAGCCATTTTGATGAGGCCAACCATGCAAACATTAAGTCTATAAATAATTATACGAATTTATATCCTTCATTTGTCAGCTGTGAAAGATGCGGTTAGTCAGGTACACAACTTCAAGATGATTACAAATCACATCTTTTAAATATGATTACACGAAAGTAACATTCCAAAGAAAAAAATCAATGCCCCCGCACGCTCGTACATTCAACCACCCATACAACCACCAACCATCCAGCCACTCATCAAGCCTACAGCCATCCACCCAAACGTGCCCCCATTCATCCACCCATCGGACCACTTACCTTGCCACCCATCCAACCACCCATTGCACCCTCCGCCCATTCACCATCCCCGCTTTGTCAGAACAGTGGCAAATGTTTGTTCATCGGGGCAGGCGATCTTCCGCTCGTCGCCTGTTCAAACGCCACCGAACCGGTCGCTAAAGACCATTCTTCTGCCGATAGCGAGCGCTATTTGCACCAAACGCCTATCCTGGCTATCCACCGACGGCATTTGTTCCACGCTGCAGCGCACCCAGCGGCCATTGTCTAAGTCACACCCGCGCCGTAGCCGAGGTGTCGCTAGCGTCGTCCTGCTGATGCCGCCGCACCACGGCGCATACTCCTGCCAATATCTATGATCTGTGTCAATATCTGTGCGATGTGTAATGCCTGTATATATATATATAATATATATATGAATTGTATATATATTATATATATATATATATATGAAGGCTGATGACCCACCGACCGACCACCGGGGGAGTCCCTCTTGGGGTGAGCCTTATTCCCAGACCAACAGACCCGTGAACAGAACTCTGGCTATACGTACATGTATATGCCAAGTCTTATCCCGCAAAAGACAGGCATGTATTGCGCTGCGGCCAGGGCAGATAAGTCGACCTTGCGCTGCGATCTGATTATTATTATTATTATGAAATAAATTTGTAGCGCGTATACATGTTGTACCGAAATGTAAAGCTGAGACGCGAATAGCCAGCCGCCAGAAGAAAATACAATTATTATCCAAATTGCTTGAAAGCCATTCAGAGAGAAATAGTCATGAGTTTGGGCTGCTTTTTGAAGGAAGTGAATTTGCGATAATATAACGAAGCGATTCTATTATCTGGGAGCATGCCAACTGCAGAGGCATGGAATGCAAGCGAGCTCATAACTGTTCTTATCGGATATAAATATACGGAAGGGCATGGATTTTTTAACGTGCAGCTGTACACAAAATGTGCAGTTGTAGAAGCACTTCTGCACAGCTATAACTAACAAAAAAGGTCATTGTATACTCCAAATTTCTATTGGAAGTAATTTACCATGGATGACGAGAAAGGAAAGAAGGGGTTGTGCAGTTCTAAATATTCCTTAAAAACAGCCCGGCGGAAGGTGGTGGAAATAGTGTCGTTTATTTGGGTCACCATGCAGAACACCGACGATCACCAGGCAGGTGAAAACGGAAAGAGGGAGCATGCATAGTAAGGGTGGACGGACGGTGAATCGGAAGGTATACAAGGTTTGGAACGGGGGTGGTACACAATCTTACCCTTCAATGCGGCCGTCATTCAAGTGACCCGCATGCAAAGGGTGCAACAACGCTTTCTACAGCGTGATCAAAATGGCATCATTAACACGTTTCCTCAATCGAATTACCGTGAGGGGGCGCAGCGGCGGGACTGGCAAGGGCAGACGGCAAATTGCGAACACCTGTTGGATGGGACTACAATGGAACTGGCCGGGAGAGAGACCACGATCGCCGAAGTGCCATTGAAAACGGCGAACACAGGGTGTCATTAATCTTCAATCATCTGCTTCATCGACCCTCTGCAGTAAAAGAATCCTTTTGCACAAAGCACCCGCGGTTCGCGAGGCCCCTTCGCCATATCATGGAATCCTATATTCAATCCAGGCCTCCATGGCCATATATAGGAATATAAGTTTGCGTCGTTAAATGTATACCGTGTGTTGCATATAGCCTATACATACATATATATATATATATATAATTGGATTTGGATATATATATATACAACCGAAATTTGGTTGATTTTTTCAAAGCTGCATGTACCCAAATACACAGAGTTGAACGTATTTTTGTGTTGTATAAAAAGCCAGTAGCCTAAGTCTCTTTGTGACACATGACGACCTCGTGGCTATATAATTATTACTAGACGTGGTACCCGGCGTTGCCCGGGAAATTTAGGGTTTTCGCCTCCCTTCCACGCCACCCCGCTCCCACCCTGCTCACTGCTCCCCCGACCCCGACCCCACCCCCTTCCGCATCCAAAGACCGCCCCGCTTCGCTCCCACCCTGCTCACCGCTCCCACCCCAGCCCTCGTCCCACCACTTCCGCATCCACACACCGCTATGTATATAGGGAAGTTTCTTTCAAACGTATTCTTGAAGCTTTAGGCCCAGGTTTCACAACACCACCGAAATATCGGTTTTAAGGAATAATTGTTCTATGTAGTTGTGTGTATATATATAGGCATATATATATATATATATATATATACAGAGTTCATGAACTTTTAAACCGTTACATATATATAAATTCTTAGAACACGTATACAAACATTCAAATGACCTGAAGAATTCGTTTATAAGTCTGTCTTGCGGAAGAAGACAACGCGTGTTTTTATATCGATATAGGATATACAACTGTTAAAGACATGCTGTCGTGTAAACAAACTTCTGAATTAGACTGCATGCATGATCTCGACAATTGAATTCATAAACAGTAGGCTATATAGGTCGGAGCAGAAACCTGACCATGCAGCGACAGACATGCATGCTGCAGCTTTAATGCTTTAGCCTATAGAGGACCATCCAAGCACTAAGCACTGCAGTGTGTGTTCGTATATAAGACAGGCGCAATTAACTTAAGATATTTGCACAAAAAATAATGTTTTAAATTTTTTTACAGAATTTAACCTAAAAATTTGCTTACAAATTAATTTATTTCATTTTGCTAAAAACATGTTTTCAAGCTATAAGCTTAATGTTCTTGATATGCATAATATTTTAATTGATTGATTATTTGATTGATTGACTGACTGATTAATTAATCAATTAATTGGGTCACTTTGTGCTTTATATCATGGATCAAAATAAAGTCAGATCAATAATGTTTGTGTCACTTTGTAGCCTGAGACAAAACTTTTGAAATGATGTATCAAACTCAATATGTTGCAAAATCACCTTTAAAAACTCACTATATGGACATACATACTTCATCAAAGTTCTGATGCAGTGAACGAAATTGCTTAGTTTCATGTGAATTGGCTGTATACAAATTGAACAATAAATCTTTGAACGTTGCTTATAGACAATCTTGGCATGCATTTTCTATCATATGATCATTAACTTAAAAATAAATTCAGGATAGTTATTTCCTACCTCTGCATGCTTTCTGGTGAGTGATTGGTTTGCTGAGGTCCCTGTAGTATCCCTCCTGGCAGTAGTGACAGTGTCTACCGGCCGTATGGTGGCGACACTTGATGCAGACGCCGCCGCTCTTCCTACCGGACAACAGGTACAGCTCCTTGTTGAAGCGACAGTGCTGGGCGTGAAGGTTGCAGTTGCAAGCTGTAAACCAACATCACAGGCATTTAATAAGTAAGTAAGTAAGTAAGTAAGTAAGTATGTAAGTAAGTAAGCGTATTCTTTATTTTAATTCGTAAAATTTATCAAAAATTAGCAAAATAAAAGAAATTAATTATTTAAGTTCTGTATTTTAACAAACAACGACAGTACAATTATAGGGAGAAAGAGTCCGAGGACAATTGTCACTAGGTGTCGCCATTGTCGTAAAAATTTGCCGTGATCATGCAACCAACAGCAGCATCGAAAAGCCTCTGTGCATGCATGGCACCACATCACGCTGCCGAAGCTTTTGCTATAATTATGTCTATAATTGTATATAGTCGTCGCCAATAATATTATCAGTAATCATCAATATATCATGATCGCCGCAGTTGTAGTCAAGACTGTGGTATCTTATGCTATCCTTATTGCAAGGTAGAGCCATCGTCCTTTCATTATTCGTATACATTCCAACATTTACATGTACCTTCTCCATCGTCATCCTCTGTCAATCATTCTGCTCCTTGCCTTCATCCTTCTACGCATTCACATCGTCATCTCCATCCCTCCACCTCCTCCTCCTCCTCGTATGTGTTCTCCTCCTCCTTCTCATTCTCACTCTCCTCCTCCTCCTCCTCCTCCTCCAACATATTCCTTCTCCTTGAGTCGCCTATATATAGTATGTATAGCCTAGGCTACCTCATCTCTCTGTACCTCGAACAAAAAGTTCAGGCATGCACAACATGTCATTTACAATGGATTCTCCAGCGACAGTTGGAAAGACCATGCATGGCTTTTTTAACGTGCAGTTGTACACAAAATGTGCAGTTCTAAATGGATTCGTGCAGTTGTAGAAGCACTTTGTATGTACAGTTAAAACTAGCAAAAATTGTCATTATCCTCCGATTGGAAGTAATTTATACCATGAAGGATGGGAAAGGAAAGAAGGGTTGTGCAGTTCTAAAAATTCCTTAAAAACAGCCATGGGAAAGACCTTGAAGTCTGCAGCTCAGTTTGAAACTCAAACCTTTACATAATGCTCAGCATACAACAAAGAATGGCTCTATATAAATTATAAAATAATGGTAATGTGCTCTGAAAAGAGAATATTTATTTATTTATTTATTTATTTATTTACCGAGAATTTGATATAGCGCTCCTTCAAGGTTTCTATACTCAGGAGCGCTTGCATATAGCCTAATACGAAGCTGATGCAGTGATGCATGTTATAGCAAGAATTTAAAGTCTGCAGAAACGTTTATATACATGTGAAGAGATCAAGTATAAGCATGATCAACCAACTGGATGGCGCTAAAGAATGACCAAAAATCTCTATGCATACATACTGTGTGCAACTGTGCATGTAATGGAGATGTTAAAACTCTGGCACGAAGAGCTTACAGATGTGGGGTCGTATTACGCTACCTTCCCGATTATAAGGTCGACTGAGCCCTCCATTCGGCAGATGGCGTTGGTAAAATTAGTAATGCGACATAATGGCTCCATGTATGGCAGACAACAGTTACTGTTAAATTCTACTCCTGTAATAACTTGTGATAATCCATTCAATATACTATGGATTGTAATCATACTCTGTTGCGTCAATTTGAAATTAAACGAAGATTATTATTTTATTTTATGGAAGAAAGTCGCTGCGGATGATTTTTTGGATGAATCAAAATCGCAAAAGTCAATCGATGCCACGGGTTTAAAACTCCATACACTGAGGTAAAAAATGTGATTGGCCAATAATGCTGAAGAAATTGAGCAAGAGATTAGAGAATGGGAAAATAACAGAGAATCTATAGAAAGGAGTAGAGAAAAAGACAGACATACAGGCGGACAGACAATCAGACGGACGGACGGATATTCAGACAGGCAGGCAGCAAGGTAGACAGACAGAGCAAAACTTCACACACACACATACACACACATATAATATGCACAAAAACATAAAGGGAGACACGGATAGAGACAGAAATAGACACACAGACAGACAGATATACGTAAAGCCATGGAGAAATCAGCGAGTGCACTCAGACAGAGCAAAACTTCACACACACACACACACACACACATACACATACACACACACACATAATATGCACAAAAACATAAAGGGAGACACGGATAGAGACAGAAATCTATAGACACACAGACAGACAGATACGTAAAGCCATAGAGAAATCAGCGAGTGCACTCCCTACCGATGCATTCGTTGGCGTCCTTCTCCGTCGCCCTGGCCCACGGTCGATCGTAGTGAAACGGTTTGCATCGTTCGCAATCAACTCCAGCCGTGTTGTGTCGACAGTCGCATGTCAACTTCCGGTCTCTATCGGAAGTGCATCGACTCGCATGTCCATTGCACTTGCAGCGCCCTCCGACGGCGAAATCAGACAGCGAGTAGAACATCGACTCCGCATTTCCCTCCTCGTCTTGGGTCGTGGGGGAGGCGGGTAGCGCCGGATCGGGGGCAGTGTTTCCCCCAGGGGTCGGTGCCATCGAAGGGGCCTGATACAGCCGGTTGAATACTACCCGTATGTCGGTCGCCGTGACCAAGTCCTGCAGCACGGGGCTGTTGTCGAAGTCCTGGGCCGACGGTCGCCCTTCGAGGGCCACGAAGGCGACCCTCGCCCCCGACAGTGCCGCATCGGCGTTGCTGTACAGGTCGGTGCAGAGCGCCTCCTGCTCGTTGGCCTTCGTGATGGCACCGCGAGGGGCTCTCCCGTAGACCTTGCGGCACTGGCTGGAGTAGAACTGGAAGGGGATCCACGTCTTTCCGTTGTCTACGCTCTTGTAGATCGCCATCGAGTCCGGTCGGGTCGTGCAGAACTGGAGGCTGACGTACGTCACCTCGAATTTCTTGCCGAGACTCAGCGTCAGCGTCACGTTCTTCGGGTTCTGGACGCCCGGTTCCGACACCCAGCAGGTCACGTTGTTCGGGTTGTTCAGGTCCGTCAAGTGACCGGGAGGGTGGCGTCGGCGAGGGTTCGACCCATCGCAGACGAAGCAAGACTTGGTCGGCGGGGGTCGACCGTCAGGGGCGGGGGTCCCTCCCGGGTGGCAGTGGCGCGACGCCGGGCTGCCGCAGACGCTCGACGCCTGGATCGACCGGCCGAAGGCGGCGTTCACGAAGTCGGCGATGCAGCGACGGGGGCCTCCGTCGGCGTCGTAGCAGGGGTCGAGGGTGTCGGAGGAGGGCAACGAGAAGCGGTCGATGAGGGAGGAACCGGGAGAGTTGTTGGCCCCCGTCGATGACGACGATGATGGTGGGCCGCCACTCTTCTGCAGACCGAGCACCGTCGTTGGAACCGTCGAGGAGAGGACGAGGAGAAGGGAGAGGAGACGGAGAGGATGGAGAAGGAGGGGGAAGAGGAGGAGATGCATGTTGAAAGATGAGGATGTTGAGGAATTGTTGTTTTGACGGCGAATTCGCTGATGATGATGATGACGATGACGACTTCGGTTTATCCAAAGAACTGAGAAAGATATATTAATACATGTCGTCATTCAAAAAAGTCTGAAATATTAAGCACATTATCAAACCGGCAACACCGTAAAGAAAAGAAAGTTATGACGGATTCACGGAACGAGTGAGTCAAAATATTTAAGCATAACACAACAGCGCTTTTAAGTATTATAGTTCAGAAGATGTGTAGGCCTATAATATTTGTCTGCAGGACCAAAAGTGCTTCAAATTAATCTGGAACAATTATTAAAACCCTGCAATTTGATCTAAGCCACCGTTCTTTTTCATATAATTATATATGTATATTTAATTTTACTTAGTCTATATATTTTATATATTAGGCATATATTAATATACAGACTATAATATTAATGCTGTTCTGTATCAACGAATCGCTGATCTCTATATAATATTATGATAACTGCGAGATCAGATCAACAAAATTGAACGTGGAGCATTAATGAGTATAATATAATTTTATTTGCTACTTCGTTACTTTAACTCTTTAATGCATAGATGGTAGTCAATTGTATGGGAAATCCTATACCCTCCGGCATTAAATGGTTAAAGACAGAAAAAGTCATGTGCTGCAACCAAGGGAGTAGACAGGAAACAATAATTGCATCGGCAATTATTTATTTGTGCATGGTATTGAAGAAGTTGAGGAAGAGCAGCAGTGGCGTAGCCAGGATTTTCTGATGGGGGGAGGATTATAGGCCATAGTTGTAAAAAAGGTTTTTTCCGTTTTTTATTCTCTCCCAAAAAACGTCGTTTTTTTCGTTTTTTATTTTTCCCATCGTTTTTTTATCGTTTTTTATTTTTTATTTAACTTTATTTACTCATTTACTTTCTGTTATTATTTTCCTTAATTTTAATTTTTCTGATATTCCTTAGGCTATGTTTTCCGCCAACTCTCAAGAATTCAGCTAACTAAAGTCATTATTTCATCGTTTAGCATCATCATTTATAAGAGATAGCCTGCATGCGTGTAGTAGGTTCCTAATCAAGGTTTTCAAGGTTAAAATGCGGTTTTAGATGTAGCAAAGTAAAAATTATTTTCGGTTTTGGTTTTTTTTTCGTTTTTTATTTGTTCGAAAAAACCGGCATTTTCTCGTTTTTTTATTTCGTTTCCATGTTTTTTTACATCTATGGTTATGGCCAGATGCTTGTTTTTTCTTACAGCAAATTGTCTACGTAATATACGTATAGCCTACTGACAACATATATAGGCCCTATACTTGTTATAGATCTGAGCAGGGTGAAATTTGCCGGGGGTTGGGGGTTTCAACCCCCAGTCTTTCTTAGAGCCCCATAGTAAAGTCTGTTTTTCTTACCCCAATTCCAAGTTTAGCATATAGGCCAACCCCCAGTTGTTTTTCCACAATTCTCACACTGGATCTAGGTATATGTATGGCATGCATGCAGACAATTTGCCGTATAGTCTATAATTATATTTATGTATGCATATAGTGCAATTAGTGCACGAATAGAACAGTCTACGTGGAAACGTGCTAACGAGCTATTTATTATGTAAATATATAATTATAGGCTGCATGCATGGTGGGTTTGAATCCCCGACATCTCGTCGACCGCTCGTATATATATAAGCCTTTACGTATACATTATATTATTATATATACCGTATACATATAATACATTATATTATTACATATATATGTATAAAATTGTATATTATAGATACGGTATAATATATAATCCTATCTCCATGTGAGGTCGCTCCCTGTTGTGCCCCGGCCTGTGTGTATACTGTATACCTATATATTCGCCTCTATTGCTTTCACTCCGTACTAGTCCGTAGGCCTATGTATATACATAGGAATAGTTGGCTCTTGTTATAGGTATGCATTAGAGATCTAAGTGACAAGCTCCAGTCTGCAATACATTTACTTCGTTTAAATTAATGATTCTAATGAGTTAAGTAAATAAATCGATCTGAACCCGGACGATAACATGAAGAGATCAAAGACAGCTTGTAGTGAATGCATGATGACCAGAGATCGATTCTTGAAACAAAGAATTAATTTCTATTTGTCTATGTGTGTGGGAGAAGTTTATGATCTTCAAAAGAACAATAATACATTATTATTATCATTATTATAATTATGTCATCTCGATGATCTCGCAACAGCCTATATAATTATGATGCTATAATAACCCTATATTGTTATGTATTATATATAAAACAATATTATATATTGCAATGAATGAATAAAGGAATGAATTATACTGACAGTATAAAATAATGTGGGTCGCTTTTGATTGACGACCGACATAGATCTATGTATAGTTGTATACGCATACAATGTATATATAGACCTCTGTGTGTAGGCCTATGTATAGACAATAATTATGCATATGCATGCATACACCATGTGGGAAATTTCAGCCTTTATATGCCTATATCAGTATATAATCATATGTCTCGTTCTCAATCTATAAATACATGCATGCGGTTAATAATTAGACTTGATCGATCAGAAGTTTCATTTCAAAGTCTTCAGTGGCTTCTTCAATACCAGCTGCGTCCCAGAAGGTCCTTTGAACCGTCTGTCTTCCACAAAACATCATTCCCATATGCATGTACATGTACCTTCGCACTTGTGGACACTGTTTGATAAATACAACACGCCTCTGCCCTGTATACACCTCGCCGGGCATCTCGCAGGCCTGCACGCCGCCGTGCTCCAGTCCTTTGCCGACCGCCGACGCAACCGACTCCCGATCCTGAATCGCGCGAGAGGAACTCGTGTTTGACGGTGTGTATGTGCGTGTTTGTGCGTGTGTGCTTATGTGTGTGTGTGTGTGAGTGCGTGTGTGCGCGTGTGTGTGCGTGTGCGTGCGTGCGTGTGCGTGCGTGTGTGTGTGCGTGTGTGCTTATGTGTGCGTGTGAGTGCGTGTGTGTGTGTGTGCGTGTGCGTGTGAGTGCGTGTGTGCTTGTGTGTGTGCGTGCGTGTGTGTGCGTGTGTGTGCGTGCGTGTGTGTGTGCGTGTGTGCTTGTGTGTGTGTGCGTGTGTGCTTGTGTGTGTATGCGTGTGTGTGTGTATGTGCGTGTGTGTGTGTGTGTGTGTTTGTCCTCGTGTGTGGGAGCGTACGTGTGTGTGTGTATGTGCATGTGTGTGTGTGTTTGTCCTCGTGTGTGGGAGCGTACGTGTGTGTGTGTGTGCATGTATGTGCGTGTGTGTGTATGTGCGTGTGTGTGTGTGTTTGTCCTCGTGTGTGGGTGCGTATCTGTGTGTGTGTGTGTGTGCGTGTGTGTGTTATAGTTGGTATGTTTGTAGGAGTACTTGCGTATGTATACGCGGCGGATGTAGGCTGCAGCTGTTGTAGGGGGCGGACTACTTCTTTTGGGTCAGTTTACACCGATTGCGTGTTCCCTATGTGCACACCCCCTCCGTCCCAGAGAAGATTAATTCACACCCCGCTGCTCAGACAAAGCGCGGGGTGAGCGGGGTGACACTGTGGGGTGCGGGTGGCAGCTACCCAAGCGCCGAATAAATATTAGACTGCCAGAATTGAAGGGGGAATATAAGAAGCGTTTGTGAATGAGCGGAGAAATTGGGGGCATTCGAAGGACCGGCGGAGTTTCGGAGAGACGCAATTTGCTAAAGAAAGTCAAACAATTCGCACATTCTGTAGTTACATTGCGACTAAGTCCGTCGACAAATAACTCCATGCGTGCACACGAAGGTGAGGCCTATGTAGACCCGTCTATGTTATGTAGGCCTGCATGGGCCGGCCTAAATATGGCCTATCTATAAACGGCCAAAAGACTGGTGGTGTTGGTCTATACCGTTTAGGCGTAAATGCTAAACAATATTTTACGCCCCACATTGCATGGCCCTAATGACTTGGTAGTCCTATACCAAAAACTAGATTTTCAATTAAGTCATAATGTATTATGTCGCATAACCACCTAACATAAGCTTAATACAGTGGAGAAAGCCCACACGATCTTTAATTCGAATTCGTATACATGCATTTCTTTTTTTTTATCGGGAATCGACAAAGTATATGCAAGCAGGCGTGCATGTTCAGTGTTCATGTATTTAATTTCTTGTCACATTTTTCGCTATATATAGCCAAACTCAGGAAGAGGGAACAAGTCAAATAATAATTACCTAATAGATTACTGCACAATAACGTATACAGTATACTGTATACAAGCACTTGCAATCTGTTCATTGCTGGTTTGGGCTGGGGTGGGGGACCTCCACAAATAACTATCTCAGAGAAGCGCTATAAGTGCTCTGAATGAGATAACCAGTGATATCAGATGCCATTGATTATGCCGCCAGCCGATCATCGCCTATGATATAGCCGTCATAATTACTATAAATTATAATACTGTTTAGGCAATTATAGGCGTAATATAAAAGGTTGTGATGATTTCGCGTTTGCATGGTGATAAAAGGTCGTGACCTATAATCATATGCGCTGAATTCCGATTTTTCGATTTGTCGTCGTTGGCTTAGTAAGTGAAAGATAGGCCTATACTATAGTCTGGAGCTATAGACTTGAATGGCATCAAAGAACTGACAGAACGAATATAGAACTGATAAAGGATATATACATATACGCCTATATATATATATATATATATATATATATATATATATATATATATATATATATATATATATATAGCTACGGGAACCATCATCGTCGTCGTCATCATCATCATCATCATCAGCAGCAGCAGCAGCAGCATCAAATATCAACACATAGTCACCTCCACCACCACCACCACCACCACTTAATTATTTCGTTTCACAGATCTCTTGGGAACCATCATCATCACCAGCACCACCACCACCATCATCATCATCAGATTAATTAGGAAAGAGCGGAAGAAGAAAGGAGAGGAGTAAACAAAATGGAAGACATCATACTGCTGATGAGGTGGGTACTGCTGCTGCTATATGAAGGATGACTGATCGTTGGGTTGCAGCAGAAGCCCTGCAACATCCATGGCATGGCAAGCACAGGCAGCCTCCTCCGTGCATTCAGTGGGCGTCACTGAAGGCGTGTATACAGAGTCGTATAGATCTATTACATACATGTATAGAATTAGAAAGCTGAACAGCTGAGCAATTACTATAGTATATGCAATAAGTGGTTCTTCATTTACATGTATAATTGACAAAGCTTAATTGTCTTGGTTTTGTTCGCTGTATCAACTTGTTAATGCTATCACCGATAAGACTGCTACTGCCAATGAAAAGCAAACTTATATTCATTTCTAACGCAATGAGTTGTCAATGTCATTTGGGTCCACAATTAAGACTCTTTTAAATATTGTTGCGACTTAATAGAGACTTGCAAATGTCGTTAACACCTAAATTTACATAATTAGCCTACATATTATTCACGATGAATGACAGGTGTCAGAAACTTTGGACGACTATATAGTGTAATAATTATTATTAATATTCTTCTTATATCGATGTGTTTGCAAGGACGTATAGGCTACTATATATATATATATAGTCTTAATGTATATAGCATAATTACATACTAATATACATGTATGCAGTATATATACACCTGAACACATTCTTATAGATATTTTGAATGTATGTTTTTCATGTATAAACTTTAACAAATTGTTACAATATTGAACCAAATATATGTCCATATAATTATAATGTCATCTTTATATAGGCCTATTATTCGCCCATATTGTTATTATTTTAAAAAATCATATTAGGTAATGGTATATCATAGACTATATAGTAATAATGTCCTACCCCGGGGATGATGTCCGGGGGGCCTTTTGTCCGGAGAGGATTGTGTCTAGGGGATAATGTCGGGGAGGGGGATAATGTCCTACTCTGCAGGGGGGGGGATAATGTTGGGGGAATAATATCCGTTTACCTTCTGCCGTTGCTACAGTATTTTTGCAGTGCTAGTCCCAAATCTGGAAAAACGAGGAGGGCGACACTAATCATCCATTATATATAGGGCCTATATGACGCATTGTTGTTAAAGTTTCGTTAAACATCAGCAACTATATATAATAGTTGCTGATGTATATAGCTCTTCCTGCTATATATATATGAATGAATGAATGAATGTATATATATATACCGGTATAACCGGGTATATATTCCTGCTACACGACAGAAAGGACTTTTAGTAGAATGAAAATAGTAAACTTCCAATAAGTATTATAGCATATAATGAGTCTCAATTAAGTCAAGAGAGTTGAAATGGAAACTGTCTTCACTGCATGCGATAAGGCATTATTATTGATCGGAAGAGAACTCATGCATGCATGACTGTGTTGACTTTGATCCAACTATACAGGGTGGTCCAAAATAAATGGCACAATGATAAATTGATAGTACTTTATTCAGACCAATTCAAATATAACCGTGAAAATTCACAAAAACACAGCAATATTTATTATTTTTACTGTAACATTACATGCATGGATGGATTTTGTTACATAAAATGTGTCATCCTTGCTGCTCGACCACGCATTGAAGCCGACGACGCCATTGATCAATTGCGCGGTCAATGAAACGCTGTGACAGCTTGGTCCACTCTGTGACGATTGTTTCTTTCAACTGATCCACTGTGGTGAAACTTCTACGACGGTATACCATCTGTTGAAGGGCGCCCCAAACAGCGTAGTCGACTGGATTCAAGTCCGGGCTGTTTGGGGGCCACACGACCCCCAATGTTTCTGAGTTCGTAGATTCCAAATTAGACATCGGTCTTTCTCAGTTAAGCGTCCCATGATCACAATCTCTTATAAACAACAACTTCTTTACCATAAACTATGATAAACAATGATGAAGTCAATGATGACGTCAGAGAAAATATATATATATAAGTAAGAAAAATGGCATTAAACATTGAATTATATCAAGAAAACTGTCACTGTGCAGTTTATTTTGGACCACCCTGTATATCGATTGATTGTAAATATATATATATATAAGTATAAGTATAATGTATACTGTGTATACTGTATATATATATATTGTGTATATATATTGCATATAGTCTACAGAAAGCAATTTTAAGAAATGTTTGTTGAATCAGTATGCGATAACGTTTTGTCGCTAAACATTAATTTTCGTCACTTCAAAACAGTTTTATACTTTATGAAAGAAGGTTCACACTTCACGCACGTTGTTTAATGTTTATTGTTAAAAATTTATTGTCGTTTAGTCTATAGGTCAATGTGCATATTTAACCTGGCTTCCAAAATATATATGTATACGTGCCATGGATCTATATTGGCTATAATAGATATTACAGTGTGAGTGCGAATATTATTATCGTGTTATTACACTCAGACACCATATAGTGATGCTATAGTATATTATACTAGCAGGGGTACCCGGCGTTGCTCTGGAAATTTAGATTTTTTGTCCCCAAACCCAGGTCCACCCGCTCCTGCCTATGGTGTATTTACATATAATTAGGCCTATACAAGTATATATACAATTAAGCACTGATTCGTTTTAACGATAGACGTTCCAATGTTTCAAGCTGAAAGAAGGCAATAACTGAATGGGCGTATAGGCTATCTATAGACAAAGTTCACGTTTCACGAACACGGTTCATTAGTTACGTTTTAACGACAGCCTGCCAAAACAAACATGATTAATGTCGTCCATTTGGGAGACAGCCATCAGAGTTCAGGACAGTGGTGGGGGAGATTAATTTCCAGATGATGGCTTTTATATATGATTACCTATTATGGGCGGCTTTCGCATGTAGACACGTATATGCGTTGTCCTACGTTTCGAAGTCAATTCGTGTCAGAATCGTGATTATAATTCGTTAGATGTTCTTCCGTAGTATATTAAGGCTGCATGCGAGGGGTCTAACCGTGTATAGGGTAGGGTTGCAGACTTGCAGTGCGAGGGCAGATGGGGTGAACGAAGAGAGAGTGAGACTAACCTGTGAAGTCCGATAAGATCACATGTCATCCGTGACTACCTGATGGTTTTACCATCATCTCCCGCTGCAGTGGTGTACGCTTCGATGAGATCGGAGAGCGGAGAAATCCGATATCGCTGGCGAATTCTGATTTCGTCTCTGAAGTTGGCGCTAACTGCTTGAACAGGTATACACACACCGCCTTTGAAGATACTAATATATCTGCAGTGTGTGTATACCCTATACCCGATGGTCTCTCTTTCCTATGGGGCGAGATCGCAAGCACCAAACGACTTTTGGGAGATTTACTCCGTGAGCATAACTAACGACTAGAAGTAGAAGTATCCCTACTATATGCTGATAATGTGGTGAAATGGTATCCGAAGCAGCAGCCTGCAAGCTGTTCTCGTTCAAATTCCTCTCCGTTCAACTCCTGAAACTCAATAGTTACCCAACTTCAATCGAACCCGCTTTTCTGCAAGTTCCGACTCTTCCGATTGGTTGAGCGCTTTCCGGTAGTGACGCATAAGCCCCGCCCACAAAATACCCATAGTGCACGCAGGATAGGCGTGGCGTATGGCAACGGCAAACAGAAGGCGGTCGCAATGCAGCCAATGGGAGCCTGGGCAACACTTACTTTGTTGGAATAGCGCTGAACGTTTCGGGCGGAGTCGAATGCATTATTCGTTTAGGCTATCGTCGCAGTTTCGTAATAATAATGAGATCAAGGAAATTGTAATAGGCCTAAGCTTAATTGTTGTCCAATTATATCAGATGTTGAATGGAAAGAATTTGCAGGAAGTGTGGTGCGGGGTCACATGGGGGTCGTTAGAGCAACCGGAAGTACCATTTTGAAATCCACCCTTTGAAGGACGTCGACTATTGTTTGCCCCGTGTGCATGCATGCACTCACGGTCACCTGCCCGTGGTTAAACCCGACCTAGATTCGGTCCCCATTCTATGCTCAACGTATCGGTTAGGCTTCTAGGTCTAAATGTATACAATTATAAAGTCGAAAACCGCATGCACCCCAACTCGTCCACTATATAGGCCTATCGTTGCACTCTTGCAGTGCCAGAGATCCTGCGTGGCCGAGTGGGTTGTAGCCCGCTCGCCACGCCGGTGACACGAAAAGGATTATCCCCTCTGAAAGCTATCCGAGGGGATGAATTAATCTATCCCCTCGATGGAATTAACCGGTCTAGACTATCCGGGGGGATAAACCATTCTATCCCATTTTTAAAAAAATGTGTACAATTAAAAATTTATACTCTGATCAAAATTTTAAGTGACTCTAATTGTTTTAAGTTACCTAAGCAATGCTCAGAAAAAGACAATTAGAATTTATTTAATGTCTCCGAATGTTTTCAAGTGTTTTAAAAGTTTTAAGCGCTATAAAACCAAAGCAAAACAAATTATCTATTAGGAATAAACATACCTGTTACTGTTAGTGTCATTGTTCAAAACAAAGCAGATGAAAATTAATTTGCAAAAATAAATGCACGCGGAAGTGTTATTTTTGACTTTTCCTCATTTTGGGGGATACTATTAATATGGGGGATACTCTATTTCGTGACACCGGCGGCCCGGTTTCGATTCCCGGTCAGAGATTAATTTCTCGGATCTTTACTGCGGGTGGCTCGGTCGCAATATAAACGTGGAGTACGAGGTTGTTCTCTGCCTCCGACACTAATCATGCATCTTCGATATGAAACCGTGTCGTTAAGCCCGAATACAACAACCAACTTTCGGAACTCCACCAATGTTTGTTCTCTGACAGCGCCAGTCCTAAGCGTGGGTAAAGGAGGAGGGCGACACTAATCATCTCTATTATAAATTTTAATTATTAAAAAAATTACACATCGGTGAGTGCATATATCCTCATCATAGCTGAGTCGGCGATGCATGGAATGCACGTGCACGCATGAACGTTGAGCAGCAATCTCAAAAATGAAATGAAATGTTGGGGTTTAACGACTCTTTTTCATATCGAAGATGATCAGCGTCGGAGGCAGAGAACAACCTCGTACTCCACGTTTGTATTGCGACCGAGTCACCCGCAGTAAAGATCCGACCGGGAATTGAACCCGGGACGCCGGCGCGGCGAGCAGGCTACAACCCACTCGGCCACGCAGGATCTCTGCAATCTCAAAGCAAATGGCTGCCCTATATATACAGCAATTACAGCATGGATCTGAATGGTCGACCTCTCAACTGACAGTCTATCACGATGGACCACGGCAGGACTATAGAGCCATGGGCGTCCGCAGAAATTTTTCTAGGGGGCGCAAACTTTTAAATAATTGTGAAATGGTCTCAATTTAATGGGTGAGTTTGAATTTCCATATATTACAACGAGAGAATCCTATAGCCTAGGCCTACCTATAAGTTATGCGACCAAAGAAAGATATAAAGGTTCAACTTGTAGAATGAATCGATAATTAATCACATTGAAAATCGTGTTGTAACAATCACAACCAAATAATCTAAATTTAAATGCAACTATGCGAAAAATCCAGAGGGGCGCACTTGCGTCCCCCTTGCGCCCCGCTGCGGACGCCCATGACTAGAGCACACCTTCCCCTCCAACCCTCACCCAACCGACAAAGGAGCAACAGAAACGATCAAAGGAAACTCCGAATACACAGGAAAACTAACTTGTTACATGTTTAACACTGTCATATTAAATATTAACGTCACCCTCCTCCTTTATCCAGACTTCATCCGCAAACCAAGCTTATTATATCTTTCAGGTACTCTATAGGCCTATATTAATTCAACATATAGAAAATTATATAAAGGAAACACTGCAGAAAATACGTCCCGCGTATAAAAACCTGCATAATTTAGCTTAGAGCACCATTGAATGATGACGACGACGACGATGACGTTGATGATGACGATGAAGATGATGGTAGGCTATATAGTATGTATACAGTATACATTCTATGTTTGTCTACACGTATACGTGTCTGTCTGTCGCTGTTTGTCTGTTTATGTGATTAAGCGTGCACATGCTTGCCTGTGCCTGCGTTGCATCGTGTGTTTATGTATGTACATATATATATATGTATAATTGTATATATATATGTATATATATATATATATATATTCGGCGCATTATCCGGGTCTTACGACGATATAGGCCTTTCTTGCGGGGTCACGCCCTTTCAACAGCTTTTCCATGTCCAAATTAACGCCGACGTCGACCGTATATGTATACAGGCTATACGTCGATACCATGTATACATTTCCATCTCATAGTCTCATACATGTATATGTATACATGTATGAATATATATATATATATATAATATATATATATATATCGCTGTCACTAATTACTACATAGGTATTAGGTAGCCTATACAATGCCAATGTTAAGCTGCAGTTTAACGACACTGCATGCCATATCGAAGATGATTAGTGTCGCCCTCCTCCTCCTTTATCCAGGTTTGGGACTGGCACTGGCAGAGTGCAACCAGTGGCGGAGTTCTAATGCCAATGTGAACTCGCTGTACAGTTGTCTTTAACAATTTGGAGCTGGAAAGTAGTTTTAACGACCGTGTATGACCAAAGGGCCTTTACAGTCGGAGGCAGAGAACAACCTCATACTC
>OX243823.1:16120617-16405617 GCA_945859605.1 Lumbricus rubellus
AGTTTTATACACATTATAAAAAGGGTGCCCAATTTATTGGGACACAGTGTATATCTTCATGCCTTGCAGTTGACGTGCTGCTAGCAAGACGAAAAGACACTTCCAACCACACAGATAAATACTAGGGTAGCACACATGACTATAATAGAGACGAGGTCAAAAACCATGTGGTTTAAACCAGGAGCAATACCTTAAAGGCGAAGGTTCACCGTTTCGTAAACCAGGCTGATTGGTCAGCAGGTCTCTCTTTAGTGGGCGTGACGCTGACCAATCAGCATCTGCTCCAAGTTCATCTGAGAGCACTGGCAGCTGCTTTAGATTGCTAGGCGTGACAATTCCTCGACCTAGTTTAGGTCGAGGAATTGTTCTGTAAAGCTTCTATAGACTCCTCTGAGTGCATGGGTCTCTGTATGCAGATTAGACTGGCCTACCAATGGTCTGGAGTGTGTGTGTGTGTGTGTGTGTGTGCGCGCGTGCGGGTGTTTGATCAGTATATGCACCTCACAATGGGCCTGTATGTTTATATTAGAGTATCTCAATTGGTCAGCATAAAGAATATTTATATAGAATGATCGGTATGCGACAACACATGTACTTTGAAATGCCATTTCACAGCTTATTCCAGCATCCTTTCTTTGGTGTGAGAAGCTGATAGTTGCAAGAGTCTTGGAGTTCATAAATAATTATTGCTTTATTCACCCACCATATTAATTTCTTATCATTTGTGTCTTTTCTTTCTTCCATACATTGTACACACCGATGGGAGATGTACAGTAGCTGGAATCACGCGAGCTTTTATAAAACGTCTGTCTGACTGATCCACCAAAAGTAGGCCTTACGTTTGCATGGTTCCAGCAGTACAAACTCCAAAGCAAACTGGAACCCCTCCAAATAAGAAAGTTGTATCTATTGCTATGGAAATGAGCAGACACTAGCACTGAAGTCTGGCTGACAGGTGTCAAGATCATTCCACTGATGTATACATGTTTGACCGTTGGTATTGATAGCTAGTCCCCTCAGGCATGGTCTAGGCAAACCGTCCAACAGCTTAGCTGACTTGCGTGGAGTCCGACCCAGATTAGCCAGTTCGTGCAAGCCTATACCTGCGTATACAAATATATATATATATATATATATATATATAGCAGCTGCTCTCCCATTTACAATTATACATGTATATGTTTATATATCGCCCATTGTCATTGAATCGCCTCACTATATTTATAGTTGAGTATCTCAAATGGTCAATCTTAGAACACACAGACAGAATAATGAGAATGCATCTGGCATGCGACATCACATGCCATTATGCTAATGTACTCTGCATGGAAATGCCCTTTCACAGTTCATTCAAGCATTCTTTCTTTGTCAGAAGGTGCTCGTTGCTAGAGTCTGAGATTTTAGACAGTGCTCTATTTCTTATCACGTTTGTCGTAGCGAAATAACTGTGTTCTATTTATTCGAACATTGTGAAAACTATGGACGGATCAAATATACAACACACACCGACAGGAGGTGCTGCAGCGGTCACTGTGCGAACTGTTAGAAAACGTCTTTCTGACGGATCCACAAAAACTTACAAATACAATACTATAAAGAAACACATTGAACTAACTTTCCAAACCGATAGTGAAAAACTGCAATTTGAGGAAAAGTGCGAGTCAATTCGACTGGCGTTGGGTTGCAAAACTCAGAAAGATGCTGTGGTGAAAGCGATCATGGCTTTTAGCGTAGGACTCTGTACAAACACTTCAGCAATTCCACATCTGTCGCAGCCACCATCAATGTCTTCTGCTTCGGAACAGGCGACAGCAGCAGCTGGATCAACTTCGCAGCCGGATCAAGGTGATCAGACGACAGGAGCAGATCTGGATGACATTCCTGAGAACTTTGTTGGACAGTGCTCCAGTGTGGTTGCATTGATAGAGTCCATCTCAAGTCATGACTGCACATGCACGAAGCCATATTCTGTGCAGTCATGGTCACACAGTGGCCATGTCTTGTCACTGAATATGCAGTGCATAAATAAGCACTCTTTGAAATGGAACTCATCAGCAACTATAGACTCCAAGGCTAAAGAATATGAAGTGAATCACAGGATGATGCTGAGTTATTTGGCTTCCGGAATAACGGCGATACAATACGAACGGTTTAGTGACTTTAGTCGTTTTGGACTATTATCCGACTTGTTTCGAAAGAAAAGCTTGGTAAAATTCAGCGCCATTTGCGAGAATTTACGAAAGCAGTCGGTGTTCGGTGCCAGAGCTGAGGAGACGTCATTGTCGGGTGATGGCACTATGTCCCTAATGACGGATGCACGACATCACTGCAGGACCAACAGCTACCATACGGATCACGTTGCGATAGGGCTGAAATCTCACAAAGTTGTCGACATACAACACATCAACCGTGACGATGACAGCTGCACACAGCGTCACGAGGCACTGGGCTTTGATCGAATGTACAGCAGCCTAGATCTCAGTCAAATCAAAGTAGCTCATCACGTACACGACCGCAACATGTCCATCAACAAACGTCTGCGCGAAAGAAAACAGGCCAGGAATTCAAACGACCGCTGGCACTGCACCCGCACTATAACGGCTGGAGTAAAAAAAAATCGGTCAAGGGGCCCGAAAAAACATCGGTAAAACGTGGCATCCGGAGCTATCTGACAAAGGCGCTGCCATTCGAAATCACGTGTACTGGAGCATTTCCCACTGCAATGGGGATGCTCAGATGTTGCGTAATCTCATCGACTCATGTATACCTCATTTTCAAAACAATCACAGCATGTGCCACAATGAATCGTCATGCAGACAGCCAGGATTCATGATCGAAGTCAGAATCATTTCCGATCAATCTGCTGTGACAATGCTCCAGAACTAGGCCGAAGAACCACCAAGGGCATCACGCGAGGTGGACAGGCTCACCAGGAACTCCGAAAAGCTGGCCAACGCAGGAGGCAGGTGTTGGAAGGACACCTTAGAGCGGGGGGGGGGGAGAATGTCCTACATTCGTTTGTCAATCCATGCAACACTGATATCAATACGGTTCTGAATGTTGGTGCCTATACATGTACAGTGTATACGGACGATGATGAAAGGAGTCTTCTAGTCTTCCAAGACATGGATATTTGAAACCATGCAAAACTATTTGGCAGGAAAAGGCTATAAGAGAACAGCGTTAGAAACTAGCATGTAAAGAGCAAGAAATGAAGCCGTCTTGTAAAGCATATCGTCAGCACACCTGATGAAAGAGAAAAGAAGAACCGTCGTGTTACAGTAAGAAGAAGAACAAGAGCAGAAATCTCGACAAAAACTCTGTCCTGGCGTGGGATTTGAACCCCCACCTTCACTTGACAATCCTGCACGCTAACAACCATACCTACGTTGATAGGCGGAAACCTGGGCGGAAAATTGGGGGGAGGGGAGACGAACGAGTGTGGCCGAAGGAAAGACCCGAGGTTTTTTTAATCATCCGACCAAAATGTCTAGAAAATTTTATATTCTTGCCGCCAAAAAAGTTGCCTTTTAAAAAATATTTTGTCATCCGGCAAAAAAGTCACGAATTTTTTTAATTTTCACCCACAAAGTCTAAAAATGTCTATTTTCACCGGCAAAAATCCCCCCTTTCTTTAGTCTTCACGCTCAATGATTGGGGGGAACAATGCATGGGCCGTCCCCCAACACTTTTATTGGGGGAACCGTCCCTCTGTCCCCCTAGGTTTCCGCCCATGCCTACGTGCACCCAGTTACAGTAAATTCATAATGCCCTGTATAGGTAAAACAGGACCTATATATGCCATTATGCCTGGCATGAGTTCTAATGTAGAAATAATTAAAACATACAAACTATAAAATTAGAACTTGAAAGTAAGAAAGACAGTTATATATGATCACAACACGATCATAAATATATGCAGAAAATTTATTTCGTAAGACCACTTTATTAATGTTATTCCCACTTGTGGCCTAAGTAAGGTATTCCGTCTGAATTCGGATATAAGGCTCTCACTTTTTGGACCACACAGTCGGGCATTATCTCTCGCATATGATGCACTCCGTGTGTTTCGGTGAGTTTCTTACCCAGATACTGTTGATTAGTCCACCCACCCAGATTACAAATTGTTTTCCAGTATTTTCCATACATGACTCTGCGTATGGAACTGTTCGCTGCATGAGCTACTTGTCCTCTTCCAAGACATTCCGCTGGTAACGAAGCGACGCACGGAAACAGAAAACAATTTTCACAAAACTCTGACTGCGATTCAACTGAAACTTCAGCATCAGGTGCGGACTGTGTTTCAACTGGCAGCACAGTGCAACTTGAAGAGGACTCAGGTGTGGGCGAGCTGGAGAGCTGCTCGGAAGGAAATTCGGCGCGAGATTTCTTTCTCTTCACTGGCTCAGGCTCTGCAATTGTAAATTCTACATCTATAGGCCTACTCGTACACTTGCAGTGTCCACACAAAGTTAAAAACTCAATGAAAAAGCGTCTATATATGCTATGCTAGTAATGTATTCCAATTGAGACCATAATTGGCCTGACTGAACATGGCACCCTGCGTCCCACACGTGCTAGCCCGAGATATCTAAATACCTGAATGCCAACTCCCAGCCCGGGGCTCGAACCGCAGTCCATTGCAACCAACAGACAAATGCCGCTCTCGCTTACTGGTGTAGCTAACTAGGCCAGTATATTTTTGAATGTATATATATATATATATATATATATATATATATATACATGCATATATAAGATTATGCATTGTGGGGCGCAGTGTGGTATGTTCGTCGCCTTGCAGCCGAAGGGTTACAGGTTCAAACCCACCTCAAGTCGCCGCGTATAGGGACCTTTGGCAAGTCCTTGACTCGCAATTGCTCAGCGCTTCGGTGTGAAACTCCAATGCAGTGTCCACTCTGCAGTCTGGAGCGCCTCTGAGTAGAGAGTTTGAAGGGGTGCTATAACAAGTGTGCATATATACAAACAAACATGTATCATATATATGCAAATCCACAAATGAACACACATATATATATATTACGTAGGCCTACACAGCACGAGCTCGCCATGGCAAATATTTAGAATACTTGCAAACATCATTATTTAGGCCCTATATATATTAATATCTCAATGTTATATAGCTCAATATTTACCAATTTGTTCAAAATTCCAATTGTTATGGGCAAAAAAGGCCCTCAAAGCTTCCTCTTGCTCACGATCAACACGAATTGTTAGGTCGTACTTTTCCATGGCTCAACCAAATGAAAACTCACGAATTCTGTTGTAGACCTGTGTGCTTCATTATTGCAATGAACACTGAAATGATTTGATTGGTGGGGCAGCGATGACAAGCTGAAGGTGCAGTTCTTAGATATTGCCGAATATTATAATTATATTGACCGGCGATTGATTATGAGACGAAACCATGGCAAGCGGCGATATATATATTTTACTGTAAGCTTATATATATATTCATACATATATAAATATATGAGTATGTGTATATGTATGTAATATGCGTATATATTAGGTATATAATACACCACAATACTTCTACCATGTATATGGAAATTGGGTGTATACACGAGCTTGCTAAAGTCATTGTTGTATTGCATATAACTTTAGACTCGTTCTCTTCACAATTCACCATCTAGGCACCAGAGCTTTATGGCATACAATTGAAATTTCTGTAACACAACCTTGCCTCGGTATTGTTAGTCGTTGGTAGGAGGCGAATCTGTAATGGGAGGCATTTCCAAATGGAAGGCCCAACGCTGTCTAGCTGAGAAGCAGGCTCGTAGAAACAAAACAATTCCCCCACCCCTGCCAGCATAATATTGCAGGGCACGATCAAGAACCTTGGGGGCACGATGGTCAATTGTATTAGAGGGTAAACAAGTTTACCTGGCTTATGCGTCACACCGGCCGTATACACGAAGCTAATCTGCATAAGGTACCCCACTCAGGGAAGTATAGAGACAATTCCTCATCCTGGTTAGATAGGCTATATTTATCTATAGCATTCGTCAGTGTCAACGTGGAGAGGCTGTGTCGCCCGATGCGCTGCCAGCGCGAGGAAGGACTAAGTGCTAAGTAAGTAATTCGTCAGTGTTCTCAGGTGCACTTGGAATAAGCTGTGAAATGGCATTTCAAAGTACATGTGTTGTCGCATACCGATCATTCAATATAAATATTCTTTATGCTGACCAATTGAGATACTCTAATATAAACATACAGGCCCATTGTGAGGTGCATATACTGATCAAACACCCGCACGCGCGCACACACACACACACACACACACACACACACACACACACACACACACACACACACACACACGCACTCCAGACCATTGGTAGGCCAGTCTAATCTGCATACAGAGACCCATGCACTCAGAGGAGTCTATAGAAGCTTTACAGAACAATTCCTCGACCTAAACTAGGTCGAGGAATTGTCACGCCTAGCAATCTAAAGCAGCTGCCAGTGCTCTCAGATGAACTTGGAGCAGATGCTGATTGGTCAGCGTCACGCCCACTAAAGAGAGACCTGCTGACCAATCAGCCTGGTTTACAAAGAAACCAGGAAACGGTGAACCTTCGCCTTTAAAGATCAGATACAAACAAACCAGGATCAGATCGAGTATCCAAGACCATAACGACTATTTCAGAGAAATGTCCTGTGCTGCAGCTCAAGACCAAGATTGCAGTTGTATGGTCTCGAGGACAAGACCAATGTCTAGAGACCAACCAGAGTTGTTTGGCAGGCAGGCAGGCAGGCGGGCTGTCAGTCAGTCAGTCAGACAGCCAGCCAGTCAGCCAGTCAGTCAGTCAGTCAGTCAGTCAGTCAGTCAGTCAGTCAGTCAGTCATAAACTGTGTATACCGCTCCCTTATTATACCTATTACCTACCCAGCGGCGCTCGTACGGAACCATGGCCGTATCTGTGGGCTCTAACTATTTCAAACCCCCAAATAAATAATATCCGATTTTTTTAGCTAACTCCCTGTGTTTTAGACCATTTCCATTGGAAACCCCCACCCCCAAATGGAAACCCCAGAAATTTTTCTGTCTACGCCTCTCTGTACACAACGCACGTACGCACAGCACGAACGCAAAGCGCAAACGCAGCGCACGAACGCAACGCACGAACGCAACGCACGAACGCAACGCACGAACGCAACGCACGGACGCAACGCACGAACGCAACGTATATCAGTTAACGAGCAATGGAAGGTTGCCTGCATGCGGATACTAATGTATTCGACGTATATCGATCACAGGCTGCGGACGAGTTGTGTGGCTGCTGTGGCCTCAGCCACCGCCACCGCCACAGCCACCACCGCCTTTGCCTTCGCCGACCCGAATGCAAAACTATGCATAATGTTCAGCGCCTAGTTTGCCCATCGACTTCTCAGATAGATAGCTAGACTATAGATGATGCTGGCGGCGAATGCAGCCTGTGTTGTGTTTACATACGTTTGCCGGTTTTTATTTTATGTCTGCTGATAGGAGGAGTAGCGTAGATGTAGCCTACATGGTTAGCCTACATCGACCAACAGCTGAATTATCGCTACGTGGTTTTAGGGTGACTGTAGCCTGTGCGTAGCGAACGTCACGTCGCTGTATTTTCTGCGTTGCGTAATACATGTAATTGTAAATCAGCTGTGTGATTATTAAGCGTGAGTGTTACGTCATCATCGTTCGTTGGGCTTATTTCCAAAGGGATTTAGCTGGTTAAGTGGTGCAGTGGTGACTACACCGTGTGTGCACTACGTACGGATGGTTTGCGTTGCGTGTGTGCGTTACGTTCGGTACGTTGCACGCAAGAGCAGTAGCCGGTAGCCGTGGGTTTGATCGTAGACGCGAGTTATTCTGCAACGTGTTTGTTTATCCTAGCTTTCTCCATGTCAGTGGATGCACTGTAGCGTGGATGGGCGTGGGTGTGCGTGTCTGCGCTGGCTTTGCTCATGGAGAGAATAATATATCCAACGGACGATAAAAGGAGAGTTATTGCTCTCCTCGACTCGGAATCTGACCGTATCGCGATGTTTACCTTCTGGGTTACGATGTACCGAGGGACCTAGGGCCGTGCCGCGGAGGCAGGGAGGGAGAGAGGAAGGAACGGTGTGCGTCCGATAAACAGGCCAAGGTTCGTGGCTGGAATTTCGAGGACTGGCCCGGATGGAGCTGACCGAGGTTGGCGAGCAGGTCTTCGCGGCTGAATGCATCCTCAAGAGCCGCGTACGCAAGGTGAGTGTCTATAATATTAAGTGTACCGTGCTGATCAACAGTTTATTTAGCGCCAAGACTGGTGAGTAAATAAGATATGAGACTTCGGAGGCAAACAATCTTAAGATCAACAGTCTATTAGCCTACCCTGTATCGTAATATATACGAAGTATGAGGAAGTATGAGAATTGTGTATACAATAATAACTGGGGGTCAGCCAATGATCCACACGGAATTGGGGTGTAAAAGGAGACTAATAAAGACTATAAGGTTGAATCCCCTCAACCCCTGGAAGTTCTCACTCTGAGTCTATGTAGCGCAAACATTGGTGAATAAATAAGATCTGATACTTTGGAAGAAAAACAATGGAATCTTTAAATGGATGCTCAATTACTCACATGTTGACTAAGGTCTGACTCACCCCTGGATGGCTATGTTTTCTAGCTGATGACCCATCAATTTAACCCCATCGTACCCATCATCACACCCCCCCCCATCTCACTCCAATCAACCCGCTACATTACAATTAAATCTATAGCCCACGGGCTTCCAATGAAACCCCTGTTTATCCAAGCAAATCTAAACGCAATTTTTACGTTTTCCACATTAAATCTTTTCAACATGCATGACTGATCAATGTGATCATTCGATCAGTTCTCTGATGCATACGTCAGTTATTTTGGCTGTGGGCCAAAGCTTGCAGTGTGTTAGGAATTTAACAGATGTTGTTGAAAACGTTATGGCTGCATCCTGCATGGATCATATAAGACCCGGTGGGATTGTCTCCTTCCCTTTGGCCCATGCACTGCAGTACCGCACGGTTCACACTGCACGGGGTTCCGAATTGAATTCGGAACAACGGGTCCATGTGAAATAATAATTATGATTCAATGTCGAGTCAATAATATTATAGGACGTTGGCATGCATCCAAGCCGGCTGGTCGCCATGTAAACTTTATCAATATGGGTCACGCAACATATTGCATGTATACATCAGGCTGTATAGAGTAGACTGGTAATCTGTGGCACGCTAAGATAGTCTGGTCTGTCAATATTGTAGGCTATACCATGTTGAGCCGAATCAGAATGCCTGTGAAAATGACCCCATGCAAGGTCAAATGATGGGAGTCAGAAGAAGAACTTAGAAATTCAGGATAGTCAGGTTATCCGCAGAGCACAATCCCCTGCATGGACATCATCCCAAGACATCCCCTCCCCACATAGCAGGACATAAAACCCTAGACCAGCGGTTCCCAACCCGTGGCCCGCGGGCCAAAAGTGACCCGCGAGGCCGTAAAAAATGGCCCGCCAGTCCTCAAAAATGGCCCTCATCTCAAAGAATTAAAACATATATATGAAAAATTGAAAATTTGGACAGGATAGAACATACATGTGTATAATTATTTTCTATTACAAATTATTTTATTTTGACGTCTGTAAATAACATCAAACATTCTATTTTGAATCAATTATAACAATTTTATATGCTTTTAGTTAATAAAATTTTAACATTGTGGCCCCCCTACACGGTTCTTTTAACTCAGAAAAAGTGGCCCTCGTGTCCTCCAACTTAGAAAAAGTGGCCCTAAAGTCAAAAAAGGTTGGGAACCACTGCCCTAGACCATGGTATGATCCCCAGAAATGATAGGCCTAGGCCTACTAACAAATGTGTATAAGAATAAGCGTATTGTTTTCAAATCTTTAGCTTATTGTAAAGATTTGAAAATAATACACACCTTTCCAACAGAAATGGTTCAAAAACATTTCCGTATACTAATGTCTCGTTTCAAATAGTTCTGATATCTTGGCATATACATGCATTGTATATCCCATCGCATTTGTTATAGATTCTTACTAAGCGCTTATAACTGAATACACGTGGCATATGGACCAGTTGAACCTGTACGTGGCGACGATAACGTTGACGACGATGACGAAAGTACATGTAGCCTATTTAATGACGACGATACAGATTATATCATAATAACGACGACGGTGCTGCTGATGCTGATGCTGATGGTGGTGGTGGTGGTGGTGGTGGTGATGGTGGTGGTGGTGGTTGTTGTGGTGGTGATGATGATATAATGATGGTGATAATGGTGATGATGATGATGATGATGGTGGTGGTGGTGGTGGTGGCGATGATGATGATGATAATGATGATGATGATGATAATGATGGTGATGATGATGATTCTTACAACTGATGATGATGATGGTGGTGGTGGTGGTGATGATGATGGTGGTGGGGGTGATGATGATGATGATTGTGATGACGACGATGATGATGGTGATTACGATAGTGATGTGATGATGATTTTGATGATGATGATGATGATGATGATGATGATGATGATGATGATGATGATGATGATTTTGATGATGATGATGATGATGAGTCATTGATGGCGATGATAATAATGATGACGATGGTACTGCTATCAATCAGTTCTCATTGAGTTATTTGCTGCTAGGCTATGACTTTTCTTCGTTTTTTAATGTCAGGGCAAAACAGAATACTTGGTCAAATGGCAAGACTGGAGCAGCAAGTAGGTTGCCTTCAATCCATTTTACATAATTATAGCCTATAGGCTACATTATAGCCTACATTTAGCTAACTTTATAAGACAAAAATTTAATGAGAGCAGCACATACACAGTGGGGAACTACGCGTGTATTTGGCGGTCGAATAGGGCCTACTATTGACATCACTGTTCTGCTGTCCTGCTGGGAAGGGTCGAGATATCAGAAATGGAGCCACTTATATCAAGTTGCATGTTATCGGTTCCTGCTCTGTGAACGTACGTCGTACACTACGTACAGGGATCCAAAATCCACTTAAAATGAGATATGCTGAAGTTGTTATATTGGTGCATTCTTGAAACCGGCCCCAATAGATGTGATCATGTGAACGTCAACCAGTGTTTAAAAGGATTTGAAACCAAAGCTGCAGACTCGACGATAGGGACCCAAATGCATGGAATTGGAACGGAAAATGAAAATGCTTTGCTTTCTTCATGCAGTCCAATTTCCAACAACTATAATCTGTTTGCATCTGTTTGCAGCAGCCTTTCAGTTTTCTCGTCTGTTAAATTCTTCAGCGAATGTTTTGCTTGCTTTGTATGTATGTACATGTAGCCTATATGAACATTTGCTTTGCGACAGATACAACACATGGGAACCAGAGGAGAATATTCTGGATCCACGGCTAATCGAAACTTTTGAAGACAGGTATGGAGGAGGATCGGGATGCTTGATGTACAATCTTGTAACAATCTGCTTATAATATTATGTCATCTCTCTCTCTCTTGCATGCTTCTGCAGCCGCTTATATATTCACCAATACTCAGTTATATTGATCGACGAGTCAACCCATCAGGAAAATGAAGCACTCGTCCATCCATCCATCCATCCATCCATCCATCCATCCATCCATCCATCCATCCATCCATCCATCCATCCATCCATCCATCCATCCATCCATCCATCCATCCATCCAATCAACCATCCAACCATCCATCCATCCATCCAACCATCCATTCACCCATCTGTTCATCCATCCATCTGTCCATCCCATCCCATCTGCTCCCCCTAGATTTTGCGTATTTTTTACAAGATAAAAATCTTTGATTACTATGATTATTATAACACGATTTTCAATGCGAAAAACACTTATATAGGGTCTATACTTATTTGGTTACAGTAAGTCCTTGACCATTATTCAAATTTAAAAAAAGTTATCATGGGGCCAAGCGCCGGGGTGTGTGATGCTTTTGGTTGCTTTAGAAACCCTCGCTATACTTCTTTTGCGAACAATTTTAAGCTAAGTTCTCCTTATAAGAATTCTGGAAGCCCAGTTAGCCCACGAGACGCCCACTATACACTGTGTCCGGAAAAAAGGGACCCATTTTGTAAATATGAAAATAAATAGTAAATATTCATCGATTTTCACAATTTAAAGACCGTTTTTATCCCAACATATTTCTCTAACAATTGTGAAAATATAAAAGTTCCAGTCAAAATAATGACGTCATTATGACGTCATTTGCACAAAAAGTCAAATTTAGGAGATAAGTGCACAAAATCATCCAAAATTTCAATATTTTTTTGATGTAATTTATCAATAATAAGCTTAAGTTTAATTTTGTTTTTATATCTGAATTATGTCAGACAGCAATTTGTGGTCAAAGTGTACACCTTTGGCCTCAACGTAAGCTTCAAAACGGTCGCGCTAATAGCCAATTAACAGCAGCATCGATAACCAGCTTATCAAAATCCTCCGAGGCATTAGCAATTCGCTCACGGAGTTCTTCAATGTCTCTTATCCTTGTCTTGTACACCTTCTCCTCCATCAGTCTCCAGATCTTATTATCAGCGGGATTTAAGCGGGCGGCCGTTTAGCGGCAAAAGATTCAGAGGAATGAAATCCGAGTCTCATTAGTCAACGGTTCAACATATTGACGAACTCAGTGAGCTGAAGCACCATTTTGTTGAAATGTGTAGGCTATTGTTCCGAACATTCCCGGATATCAAGCATCAATTTTTATAGAGCAGCCAATCTCTCTAATAAGCTGCATTTATTTTCACTCCTGGTTATATTAAATGGATTTCCGTTTAACCAAAACCCAATATACCAACCGAAACCATGCATGAATGGCCGGCTAAATGCATTTTGATGCAAGTGACGTCATGATGACGTCATTATTGTGACTGGAACTTTTATATTTTCACCAATATTAGACAAATATATCAGGATTAAAATGGTGTTTGAATTGTAAAAATCGATGAACATTTACTATTTATTTTCATATTTACAAAATGGGTCCCTTTTTTTCCGGACACAGTGTAGAAACAATATACATAATCGCTGCCCCTCCGCATGGACATTTGCAATGCTTCCTCTATTTCATGCATTAGCAAAATGATGTATACTGTTTTCTTTCGTCTGTATATAGCCAGAACGAACAAGAATGTGCAAACCGGAAAGCAAACAAAACGCAGAGAACATCTCAGGTATGCAATACATGTATATATACACATATATATAATTATATATAGTTTTATATACATAATATATATACATGTATATATATATACACGTCCGGCCTATTATTCTCTTATATACTCTCACCTTCGTTCTGTGCACCTCTCAATAACGGGTTCACCGTTCACTCAAAAGAAACAGTCACTTCATAAATATGATTGTCGATTAGACTTTATATAGCCCTGGACTCCATCCTCAGCGTTTTCCAGAAAAATCCCTCTCCCTATTGACTTAGGCCTAACTTATTGATATGTGACATGTTCATCAATTTTGATTAGAAAAGATAACTCAGCAACTTCTGAGAAGAGGAGCTTAGTACGCATCCTAGTCTGAGTAGAGCGTATACCCTTCAAGTCGGCTGGACCTATTTGGAAAAAATTCAGAAGCTGCATGATACCAGTCCTGAAATGTACATTAAACCCTTTAGACCTGTATAATATATATAGGCCTACTATTATATATACAGTAGGCCTATATACATGCCTATCCCGAAACAGAAATCTTCTACAATTATGGGTACGACTAAGCCTAAGCTAAATTTAGTCTTGATTAGAAATGTATCTGAGAAACGTCACTGGCTTACCAGTATAGGATGGAAGCTTCATGCACTATACATGTATATCAAATAGGATTCGGATGTAATCTAATACCATATATTATAATCCTTGTGAAGTGAAGTGTGTTTACACCAGTGTTCCAGCACAAACCGAGCACAGATCAACTATAAAAGAGGTGAATAAAACACCATGCACAGTCAAGTACTGCATCAACAGTATTTCAAACACCCCGCAGGGCAATAGGCATTAGGCATGTATTAGTTGGGAAGTAGGTTCCTATCAAAGGAGACCCAGCGTGCATGGCAGTCTGTTCAATTATTAATCGCAACAGGACTTGCCTGAATATTTCTTACATCCACGTAGCCTATATATATATATATATATATATATATATATATATATATATATATATATATAGGGCCTGCATAATATAGGCCTACATGCATTATTGAACAGTGTTGTGTATATACTGTACAGTGTATATATATAGGCCCTATAAATATATATATATATAATTATGTATATATATTAAGTTCGTCTGTAATTTCTCACCAATGCAAACTATATCGATACAGACATGTGGCTTACAAGTCTTTCTACTGCTTCAACCTTCGTCCTGATTTCTATGGCTGCATGGAGTATAGCTATAGGCCAACACAAAATGCTTTCCTCGCAAAGTTGGTGCTTAATTCTTAGACCCATGCAATTACAGATGATTGGTAGCGCATGCATGCATAGGCCTACATGTAGGCCTACATGCATTCACTGGAAAATAACCCGAGATTTGGAAAAAGGAGAGAAGCATGGAAACTAAAGTATACTGAGACATTGGTGCAGTTGGACTTGGACACACATCAGTATACAGCCTACATATGGAGGAATAGATGAAAAAGGTTGGTAGCCAAGCTGAGGGGTCCTTGTTTTGGGAGGGAATGAATAAATGAATCGAGCAGTATATATACGTCATGTATGACATCAAAGGCCGTTTACATCTCGGTCAGAGAAGTGTTTTTACAGTTCACACGTTTTGTTTAGATTGGGTTGAAGCGGTGCACCAATTTAACATTGCTATTTTATAAACCTGGTTCTTGGCCTGGAAAAACTAAACAGCGTGAAAAACGTGACCGTTGACCTTGTGCTGACCCCACCGGATGCTTGCCATCCGTCAATCGGTGAGTCAGTCAGTAGGTTAGTCAGTCAGCCAGTCAGACAGCCAGTCAGTCAGTATGCCGATCAGTCAGTTAGTCAGTCAGTCAGTAAATCGATCGGTCAATCAGTGGGTCGCTCAATCAGTAAATCAATCAGTCAATCTCTCAGTTAATCAATCAATCAATCAATCAATCAATCAATCAATCAATCAATCAAACAGGCAGTCAGTCAATCACTCAATCAGTCAATCAGTCACTCAATCAAACAGTCAGCTTGACCACTTAATTCGACGGTTTTTAATTAGCTCACAATTCACAAAAACGTTGCCTACTTAGCCTACATAGGCTACATCAGTGCTAAACAAAGGCCATCCTGCGCTTTGTTCGATGCAGGTAAAAGAAATCGGTTTTGAAAGCGGCCACCAAATCACTTCTAGTCTAAGATATCATAGTTAGAGCAGGGAAAACGTGCAGTGGTGTTCCCTGTTGTGGTCAGTAATGTCTGATTGTACCTAAACGTGATCGATTTGATGTGTTGAATTCTGTCCATGCAGCGGAAGCGATCGGACTCGCCGTCGGAACTTCGGCGACGACAGATGAAAAACGAAGACGTCATAACAGACGAAGCGACATCTAGCGATCCCGACGACGACAACGGCGACAACGGCGACAACGGCGACACCGACGCACAGTCGACGACAGATGACAGCACGACAACCAGTTCCGCTTCCACTTCCGCCAGCTCCGTCACTTCCGACGCCCTCTACCGCCAGCAGGGTCACGGCAGACGGGTCGCCAAGGTGACGACCTTGCAGCCCCGGAAGTCGTCACGATCGAGGTCATCGCGCATGCCCGAACCGAAGAGACTGCGTAGTCGCCGCGCGAGTAGATGGTGCAGGGGTCTGACGTCATCGTCACGTAAGCGGAAGTCGGTTTCGTCACGCGTCGGCTGTGACGTCAACGATGACGATGATGACGACACTGAGGAGGAGGATCCGGAAATGACGTGGCCGGAGAACAGCAGCCCGGAAACGAGGAGGAAGTCGATGCGAAGAAAGAGGAGGAGGAAGATTAAAACGGAGAAGCGACATCTTGTGAAACGCCGTAAAACTACAGACACCAATGCAACATTATGCGAAGCGGACTCAACGACGGAAGAAGAGGACAATGAGGACGACGAAGAGGACGTCCAGGTGGACAAGGTCAATGAGGACAAGGTCAAGGAGTGTGTGGTTAAGGACGCTGAAGGCGAGGACTGCACTGAGGGTGACAGGGTGGAGTTGAGCTACTGGAAACCTTCACCGGAAGTAAAGTCCGTCCTTGATAAGGTCAGCATAACGGACGTGTCCTGCGAAGATGTGACGATAACGGTGAAGGAATGTACGACGAAGGACGGTTTCTTTAAGAAGAAGAAGAAGGACAAGAATGATGAGGACGATGGCGATAAATGATAAAATGATGATTAATGATAAAATGATGATAAATGATAAAATGATGATTAATGATAAAATGATGATAAATGATAAAATGATAAATGATAAAATGATAAATGATAAAATGATAAATGATAAAATGATAAATGATAAAATGATAAACACACAATAATGATTAATGTCAAATGATAAACCCACAATGATCCACAATGATAAATGATAAAACGATAAACCCACAATGATAAATGATAAAATTATAAACCCACAATGATAAATATAGACCTATGTCAAATGATAAACCCACAATGATAAATGTCAAATGATAAACCCACAATGGTAGATGATAAAATGATAAACACACAGTGATAAATGATAAAATGATAAACCCACAATGATAAATGATAAAATGATAAACACACAATGATAAATGATAAAATGATAAACCCACAATGATAAATGATAAAATGATAAACACACAGTGATAAAGGATAAAATGATAAACACACAATGATAAATATCAAATGATAAACCCGCAATGATAGATGATAAAATTATAAACCCACCATGATAAATGTCAAATGATAAACCCACTTTATAACTTCAAGAGATCAGTCTTTGCCCTTAAATCCACCTGCCCCGTTTGGAAGATATTGGTCATTACCTAAAAACAATTTATCAAAGAGATCGGTCATTGCCCAAGTAAACTCCATTTGGTGAAGAAATCGATAATTCCCCCCAAAAACACCGGACGAAAAAGATTAGTCAGCAGCGTATCGCAACAGTTTCTGATGCATTAAATATGAACTGCTGTTACAGTAGGCTAACAACAAACAATGAACATGTATAATTGATATTAATTGTGTGATAACCTCCTTGTGATCACCTCCTCCTATCAGTCTCTTCGGAAGCTTCTTCGTATAAGTTCGTGGTAGCATAGGCCTATCCCTAGATAACTGTTTCATTAGCTAAATGGCTAGGTAAAGAATCTACAGACTTTCACTGTTTTGTAACCAACAACGACGACGTGTTTAAGTCTTCTTATTATACTCCAAAATCCGATGTAAAGTAAAACGATCAGCAACAACACAACAATGACTACACTTGCGTTATCATAACAACTACACGACTACTACCTTCATCAGTCTACTCTATCGCAACTCAACAACAACTATTACAGCCTATCTCAACAGCTCTCAACACACAACACTCCTTCTTCACTTCCACTCCCTCCTTGTACACTCAACGTACGCTCGTCTAGACATCACGCGCTGTCCAGACAACCACCTGTCCAGACGCCGCGCGCCAATTTGCAGTTGGCCTACCTGCGTCGCTGTACGACAATCGTCGTGCACTGATTAAATTAGCTTACATTACCTCCTTCCTTTCTTTTGAAGAGAGCTAATTAATCTTAAAAATTAGCGAACGTATAATGCTTAAACTAAATACAAACAATTCCTATACTAAATGCAATCACAAAATATCTTATACTACAATCTCGATAAGCAGTCCGCTACTACATTCAGCTTTCCCTTCTTATAGTTCAATAGAATGTCAAAATTTTGCAATGATAAAGACCATCGGACTAACTTAGCAGACTTCGACATTGACTCAGTCAAATAAACTAAAGGATTATGGTCAGTGAACACATTAATCTTGGAACCAATAATAATTTCTTTCAATTTGTTTAAAGCCCATATGATTGCATAGGCTTCCTTCTCAATCGTCGCCCATCTCCTCTGGGTATCTGTCAGCTTCTGACTGATAAATGAAACGGGACGTTCTATCCCCTCATCGTCCACTTGTGACAGCACAGCCCCCACAGCAAAATCACTGCTATCCCAGTACAAATTAAATGGTTTGCCAACCTCGAACATGTATAAAATCACATTTGATAAAACAATTTCTTTAAGAGAATCAAAAGACTTCTGGTGGTCCTCAGTCCAAACAATGTTCTCAGGTGTCTGCTTGCTAGTTAAATCCGTTAATGGTTTAGCAATTTCAGCAAAATTACAAATAAATTGTCTGTAGAAACCAAAAAATATCAATCAATTAGTTAACAAGTGTTAGGATTTTTTGGGTTCCGCACCACTTCCTGTTCTACCAATGTACATAATCCAGGTTTGTCCGAAAATCTGTCTGCATAACAGTTCAGTACATCCAGTAGCTGTTTCTGTTGCTCGCACGTAAGATGTCCGATCTGTTCATAGTCCAATTGCAGCGATTTCTGTGTCGTCTCTGCATGGTCTTCTTTCAATGGTAGCTCTACCACTGATCCGAATTCGTCGTCCTCTTCCACGATGAGACCACACGATAATGTTCTTGCGATGAACTTCCTCATTTTGTTGGCATGGACGATTCGTCGGCCGTTTTCATTCATGTCCACCAGATACGAATACTTGGATCTTCTTTGTAGCACTGTACATGGACCATGCCATCGTGAGATCAATTTATTGGTTGACGTTGGATACAGGACGATGACGTTTTCTCCTGGTTCGAATTCTTTATCCTTGGCCCTCTTGTTGTATTGACTGGCGTATTGTTTTTGCTTTTCCTCTGCACAATTATCAGCAAATATCAAAGCTTTCTCCATGTCTGCTCTTAAGTTCTTCAGGTACTTTGCTGGTTGTACTCCAATGTTTGGCGGTAGATTTATTTCTTTGGTCCAGCTTTCCTTTAAGATAGTTAATGGTCCTCTTGGCATTTTTCCATACACCAGCAGATATGGTGCCACTCCTGTCGTTGCGTTTGGAACTTCTCTCAATGCCCATACAGTAAACAGAATGATTTTATGCCACTGTCTTGGATTTTCCACAATGACATGATGTACCATCTTCTTGAACGTCTGATTCCATCTCTCGACTAATCCGGCTGCCTCTGGATGCCCTGGTGAATCGAATCGTGGACAGCATCCCATCAATTTCAAAAATTCCCTTGTAAGACTGGCTGTAAAATTCGTGCCTCTGTCGCTGGTGATCACAGATGGCACCCCCACGTCAATGAATAGCTTCATCAAAGCTTCGCACACAGCCTTAGCAGTCAATGACTTCAGCAAAAAGATTGTCGGCCATCTTGTACATGAATCCACTATGCACAAGCAATACTTATGCCCAGCTGCTGACTTCGGTTCTATTGGGCCTACCACGTCCATAGTCATCCGTCGGAATGGTACATCTTCCCTTGGAATTGGTGTAATCGGCACTCGATCCATCACCAAACTTCGTGCCTTCAGCTGACACTTCTCACAGGACTTACAAAATTTCACCACGTCTCGACGCATCTTTGGCCAGACAAAGGACAACTTGATTCTCTCTCGTGTCTTCTCTTCTCCCAAGTGTCCGCCAAATACTGACTCGTGAGCTAATTCCATTACTTGAATTCTTCTCTCTTTCGGTAACACCAACTGGTACACTAGCTGATCCAGCATTTGATGTTTCTTATACATCAATCCATTCACCACGCTAAACTCTGATCCTTTGTCTTCAGCGATCCTCCACCACGATTTCAGTGACTCGTCATTTCTCTGCTGCTCCTCGAATTTCTTCGCATCTTCCAGCTGTCTTTCATCGTTCGAATTCTCTGTGAACAAGTCCCTCATACTTGTCTCCAGTTCAGCGTCGCTTCCGGAATCTTCACTATCATTTCGTTCACATGCAGCCATCTCTTCTTCAGTTTCATTGTTCTCAGATGTTGTTCTTTCGTCATCTTGAATGCTGAGTTCATCTTCGCTGTCCGTGTCATCTTCTTGCGAACTTTCGTTTATCGTTTCATCTTCTCCGCCTTCGACTTCTGCTCTCCGACTTTGTGCTCTTGTAGTCACATTCGCTTGTAGTTCCCCTTGCAATACACTCACTGGTGGAATCTCTTTCAATTCTGCAATTATCTCCGGATGTAGCAAGAACTTTTCTCTGTTTTCTTTGCACAGATCCGCTGGAATGCTGGCACACACTAAAGTTAAATATGGCGCGATATTTATTGTCCTGTCCTCTGTAACTGCTCCTTCGTTACGACCGCTCATCCGCACTTCGATTTTCACCAACTTAGCTGGAATCGGCTCTCCAGCTACACATTGCAAATGAACTCTGCCGATTTCTTCTACTGTCGTTCCTTTCAGTAGTTCCTCGTTGATTACTGGTATCTCGGTCCCCGAGTCAATCAACGCCTCGACTTGCACAGGCTGCCCATCAGTCCCACGTATCTCCACATTTACATGCTGCAACGATATCTTCTTTATGCGTTGACACTCCTCTTTACTTTTTGTTTCTCGACAAATTTCTGCAATGGAAGTAGTCTTTATCGCTTCTTTCTGTATGGTGAACTGCGGCGTACACTTCATTACCGACTTCACTTCTGTTTCACGATCGTCCGATTCTTCAAACTGGTCTGGTGCATTCATCACTTGTATCTGGTTTACTCGAAGATTTTCTGCACTTCTGCTAAAGTTCTTCCTCAGATTTGCCGCTCCTGGTGCTTGGCAATGTTTTATTAGGTGTTTGTCAGAATGACAGTTGTGGCAACGTTTCTTTATAAAACTTCTTTGCTCATTGTTCTCCCACTTGTTGTACGGCGTGTATGATGCATTACTTTCTGTTGGGCGTCCCAGCGGCGGAGTTCGATTGTAGGCTTGTCTGTCCCACGTTGACTCTTTCTTATCTTGCCAATACTGCTTTCCAGAATAATTATCTTTCTTTGCATCATTACTCTTGGCTTGGCTTCCGGTGTCTTTGCTATCCTTGTTCCACTTGAATGGCTTTGAGCTATTTCCCCACGCTTCAAATTTCGGTTTGTCTTGGAACATCACACCAATTCGATTGTTTACATGTATGTCTGCGAGGTCTGCAACATTACTAGCTTCCAAGCATTCTGTGCCCTCTTTTGCTAAGACAAATTGCAGTGGACCTGGTGGTAAACATTCTTTCAGCTTATCCGCCACTAACAAATCAAACAGCTTCTCGTAGTCTTTGTCCACTCGTCTACTTCGGACATAATAATTCAACAGGTTCTTCAGCCTAGCCGTGAACATCGTATACGTTTCTTCGGCTGTCTTCTTGGCATCTGCAAACCTTGACCTGTACTCACGAGCTGTTAATTTGAATTCCTTCAACAAGTGCTCTTTCACTGCATCGTATTTATCTAAATTCTCAAATGACAATCGATTCAATACCGTTCGCGCTCTCGGGGTCATCAATGGCAACAACAATTTCACCCAATATTGCTTTTCCACAGCGAAGCTATTGAATGCATTTTCAACTGTTTCAAAATATAATGGCACTTCCATCATATCATACGGCATCTTCGGTAACACATGCTTCATTGCGTCACCTATCTTCTTAATCTTGGACACCATTGTCTCACTTTCTTTGAGCCTAATCTGTTCTGATACTTCCCGGCTCTTACGATCATCTTCGTCCCTCTTCTTCAGTCGATCTTGATCTTCGATTCTCCGCAGTTCTTCTTGTTCAATCTTCTGCTGCAACAGTTCTAACTGCTTTCTGCGTTCTTCTTTTTCAATGGCCATTTCTTTAAGTTGAGCCTCCTTGATAGCAAGTTTCTTTTGTTCTAACTGCATCTGCTCTTCTCTTTCTCTTTCTGCTTTTGCCAAATTGTCTTTTCCGGCTTGAAATTCTTCCTGACGAATTTCTTCTGCTCTCTCCAGTTCTTGTAAACGCATCTTTTCTTTTTCTTCGTCCCTCTTCTTCAGTCGATCTTGATCTTCGATTCTCCGCAGTTCTTCTTGTTCAATCTTCTGCTGCAACAGTTCTAACTGCTTTCTGCGTTCTTCTTTTTCAATGGCCATTTCTTTAAGTTGAGCCTCCTTGATAGCAAGTTTCTTTTGTTCTAACTGCATCTGCTCTTCTCTTTCTCTTTCTGCTTTTGCCAAATTGTCTTTTCCGGCTTGAAATTCTTCCTGACGAATTTCTTCTGCTCTCTCCAGTTCTTGTAAACGCATCTTTTCTTTTTCTTCCTCGCGAGCCTTTTTGTCCTCAATCTGCTGCTTTCGTATTTCTTCATCGCTTTTTCTTGCTTTTTCGTACTCTATCATTAACTCCATCCTTCGTCGTTCTGATTCGTCACGATCTATTTTCATTTGTTCTAACTGAAGCTGGAACTGTTGCTTCTGCATGTCTATCTCTTGTTGTCTTATCCTTTCTAATTTTTCTGCTCTTTCCGCTCGTTGCTCCTCTTTCTCTTTCTCCTCTTGTTTACGCTCTTTCTCCTCTTGTTTGCGCTGCTCTTCTTTCTCTTTTTCTTCTTGTTTACGCTCTTTCTCCTCTTGGCACCGTCGCTCTTCTTTCTCCTTCTCTTCTTGGCGACGTTCTTTCTCTTCCTGTCTACTCATCATCATGAGTTGTAGCAACGCCTCTATAGACATAGGTGGCTGTGGCTTCTCAACTGGCTTCTCCGCAGCGCCTCCGACAGCACCTTCTTCTTCTTCTTCTTTCTTAGCCCAAACCTCGGCTAAATTTCTCATCAAACTTTCCCTCGACATCTGTCCGACTTCTTCTGCATCTAGGCCTGCTTCGATTAATAATTTCACTATTCTCTCCGATGCCATCTTTTTAATAGTTGCTTGCTTTTGCTCTGTAAGTTTCTCCATCTTACTTCTTTACTTTACTGATGCTAGTCGATAAATAGTAGGCTACTCTTCAAATGTTTGCAATTGACTGACTTCAATTCTTTATGCACACTTCAATAGACAAGCAAGTTTTTCTACCTTGTAGTCGTTGTGTTGTCGTTTCTCACTGTCGTACGGATGCTCGATGTATCGTTGCTTCTCCCGTGTGCTCGGCTCCTCGATAAATTCACAGCGTCCGTTCCTCCACAACTAGGATCGTTCTCCTGCAACTTGGATCGTTATCTCACCGCAACGACACCAAATGTGATAACCTCCTTGTGATCACCTCCTCCTATCAGTCTCTTCGGAAGCTTCTTCGTATAAGTTCGTGGTAGCATAGGCCTATCCCTAGATAACTGTTTCATTAGCTAAATGGCTAGGTAAAGAATCTACAGACTTTCACTGTTTTGTAACCAACAACGACGACGTGTTTAAGTCTTCTTATTATACTCCAAAATCCGATGTAAAGTAAAACGATCAGCAACAACACAACAATGACTACACTTGCGTTATCATAACAACTACACGACTACTACCTTCATCAGTCTACTCTATCGCAACTCAACAACAACTATTACAGCCTATCTCAACAGCTCTCAACACACAACACTCCTTCTTCACTTCCACTCCCTCCTTGTACACTCAACGTACGCTCGTCTAGACATCACGCGCTGTCCAGACAACCACCTGTCCAGACGCCGCGCGCCAATTTGCAGTTGGCCTACCTGCGTCGCTGTACGACAATCGTCGTGCACTGATTAAATTAGCTTACAAATTGTATATAATATTTACGGCCTATTATAATAATATAATCAAGTCATAAGTCTCCATCATGGCATCGAGTGAACCGAGTTATAAGGTTATGTCGTGCACAGTTTCAACTTCTATAGACATGAAGACGGAATGCCTGAAAATAAATATGGAGTTGATCTATTCAACGAAACAATTATAACTATAGCCTTCGACGGAGCCCATATAGGGCCTATAGGCTATGCATACGGCCTCTACGTTCAAATTCAGCTGGAGCAAATAAATTCTGATCTGCGAATAGGCCTACTGCGATCTGTATCCTCGAATATTTCTATTAGCCCGCAGGCCATCCTTCTCCATAGAGTCATAGACTAACATAATTTTCATATAAGCTTACATATACATATTTATTATAGGCCTATATACCCGCTTGCACAGCGCTTAATACCTCGGAATAATTTGCCTGCTTTCTGCCAGTTGCTCAGGACGTATACCCTTTTAGCCGTGGCTGGGCTGGGAGCGCCTCTGAGTAGCCTTCTTGAAGGGGCACTATATAAATTTTCGAAATGAATGAATACGACGTGGTGAGCAAGCCGACTAGTTCATAGCTACAGGGCTTTTTAAAGTGCGGTTGTAGGCCTACACAAGGTAAAGACTCTTCCAGCATATAGTCAAACATTTCCAACACAGTCATAGTTTCACCATTGACGCGCTAATTAAGTTTCTGGACAAAGTATAGGGCAGCCGTCAAATGGACACTCAATCCGAACAGTTATCAAAAACTTATTGCTAGCTGTTGAAAACGTATTATCCATTCGTTAAGACATAGCCTACCGTCATCATCATTATCATCATCTTCATCTTCATCATCGTCATCATCATCGTCCGATCGTCATCATCATCATCATCATCATCGTCGTCGTCATCATCATCATCATCATCAACAACATCATCAACATCATCATCATCATGCTTGAATCCAGATAATTTGCTTGCATTGGTCCCTCTCTATGGAATGGACTTCCTGCATCTTCTCTGGTAGTCTTTCGTCATTTTACTCCCGTCTCAAAGCCTGCCTTTTCTCTCGGGGTTGCACGCACTGGGAGCGCTTCTGAAAGGCTCCTGCTGCAAGAAGCGCTTTACAAGTTGTCAGATAGGCCTATAATACAACCATCGTCGTCGTCGTCGTCATCATCATCATCATCATCATCATCATCATCATCATCATCATCATCATCCCTCATCGTCATAATCATCACCACCACCACCACCACCACCACCACCACCACCACCACCACCACCACCACCACCACCACCATCATCATCATCACCACCACCACCACCACCACCACCACCACCACCACCACCACCACCATCATCATCATCATCATCATCATCATCATCATCATCATCACCACCACCACCACCACCACCATCGTCGTCGTCGTCATCATCATCATTCGTTTTCCTATCTTCTGGAGCGTTGCCGCTTCCATTGGCGGATGCACAATCATGGGCGCCCGCAGAAATTTTTGCAGGAGGGGGCAAAACACAATGGTCAACGTTAAATTTTTTTAACAGGAGCTAAAAAAATGCAAAGCGAGGAGTTAAGAACATGCATGGTTATTTTTCATAGAGGTTTCTTGATACAAATGTCTCAGTTTCACTTTAAAAAAAATTCTAATATGAATTGCTTCTTTTTGCAAGGAAATTTGTTTTAAAAATCGAAAAGTATTAGTTAAAAGTAGGCTTTTTAATTCTCTAATGCGAAGAAATTTGTTATAAACCCCAAAGTAGTAGTGAGAAAAATAAGTTTCAATTTTTCAGGGGGGGCAAGTGCCCTCCCTTGCCCCTATGTGCGGGCGCCCATGTGCACAATGCACAACCCTCAGCCTCCCTCCCGTCTCTGTTCAGGAACGGCTTACATCTGCGACCCAACGTATAGAAGACGCATGTCGACTCCCAATGCTCCTCTTCTCATGTGGCGAGGGCGTCGATCCACTCCAACATTTCGGAGGATCGTAAGGACCCTCTTTTTATTCGTATTTAATTTCAATACTCATTCATTAGTAGCATGCAGCCTAAACATGGCAGGCCTATAGGCCTAGTCCTAATTATGTGCCTGGTGGACCGGGGATTGACAGAAGGGGCCCGAAAGGTTGTCACAGCACCCAGGCCCGAATTAGCCTTAATGTGGCCCTGAGTCCGTCTTCAATTAATATCGGTCGGAAGACATTTTTTAATATTTGTCTTTCGGCCTATAGGCCTAACGTACGTTAGTTTCTCCATCTCACTTGTTTTGTTTACTTCCAGTGCTAAATGTGCAAAAAGTGCCAGGACGCTCCTTACCTTTCCAAAAGAAGTGCCAGGATGCCCCATACATTTTCAGGTGTGCGGGCCAAATAAGTAGCAGGACGGTATAGAGATTTGAAAATAAGTGCCAGGACGCAGTCCATAACTGACCGTCCTGCCACACTTTAAGCCCTGTTTACTTCAGGGATCGGTGTGCAGAAATCGAGAGAATCTTTGACATTTGCGATTTGTCGTCTTTAACTTGTAAGTCTTGTAGGGCCTATATTGCTCTTATTAAAATAAACAAGCTTTTTTTTATACCTGTCTGAAGAGATGTTGCGTCGTTCAATTTGACATCCCGATGCTCGATCGTTCGATCTTCTTTCCCGCCGTTCGGATACTCAGATTTACTTTTCCCAGCGTTCAGATACTCAGATCTTGTATCCCACTGCTCGGATATTGTATCCCACCGATTACGGACAGTCTTTGGATTTTATATCCCACCGCTAACACCAAAACATGCGAGTCTAGATCTCCTAAGCAACACGAGTCACCATGCAGTTTCTTAATTCGTATTGTTCACGCTTCTTAGGGCCTATAGGCCTAGCCTAATTATTGTTCACGGCTTTCATTCAGCGATAGCCATAAATGGCTTAAATCCTATAGTTTGATAGCTTGTGGTTTCACTATGCAGATCTATACGACACGACACAATAGGCCTATAATTGATAAGCTTATAGTTCTCTTGATTCTCTCTTTCATTTAAAGTTCAGCAACACTTCATACACACGGCATCTAAAAAACTTCTAAGTTTATATAGTTTCTACACGTCGAAAAACGTCAGCATTCAATGACCTGTAAGCCTACTTGTTAAATCGATAACTTAATTCACTCGAACTCTTGACTAGCAGGCGCTATAGCCTCTCTCTGCTTCTCTCCCTCTTTATCTCTCTCAGTACCTCTCTCTGCTTCTCTCCCTCTCTCAAATTCCGTGGGCCACACACCTAAACCTTCCACGTGTGCTACAGTAACTGGTGTCAATGCCTTAGCCGCTCGCTCTTCATAATAATAAAGTTACTAAGAGACACAATAGAAAAATTAGATGACAACAAAGTTCATGGAAGCGGTGGAGATGTGATGGCAGGAGCAGGACAAGAAAGCAATTTTCTACACTGCTGCAGAGGCTCCCTCAGAAGGCGGGTGATGCAATTGCTGGAAATTCTTTCATTGATATGACACTACGACAAAGTGCAATGTGGACACCAAAGACGAGGAGGACACCCTGCCGGGCTGCCACTCACCGGTAGAGCAACGTGTCCTCCTGAGTATGGTCGGCCACAGAGCGACTAGACTGTCGACAGACATTCCGCAGCGATGCCAAGGGTAAAAAATGACTTGTTTATCTTAACTCAGCAGCCACTGTTTTGTTTTCTCTGACGGTGCCAGTCCCGATCCTGCATAACAGAGGGGTGACCTTGCTCAGCTTTGTAAATGGCAGAGTCGCTAAACAGGAACAAGCGTGACTCCGCCACTGCTTGTACCTTGGCAGTGCCAGTCCCAAGCCTGGAGAAAGGAGGAGGGCGACACTAATCATCTTCGACATGGCAGTGTCGTTATACAGCAACACGCCATCAACTTATTGACCAGGGGATCATTTCTAGATACATCACTGTATAAGGAAGGACTGTACAGTGTACAGGTACGATCAAACGACACGCTGAATTCGATTTATTATTTGCAGCACAAGTAACTCTGTTTAACATCTAGGTTATGCACACTCGCTGAATAAATAATTTTGATTGTTAGCACCTGAAAACTGTTTTCCTCTTGAAATCGGTGTTTTTATCATGCCAAAGAAAGAACTCGAGATTTTATTTGTCAGCTAAAACCTACATAAATGTTATCTCTTAAATTTATCAGCACCACGCAAAGCCATGTCAAGGAGACCAGCTAAATTGTATAATTATCAACTGGCATTATACCATCAAAGTCTGCAAGCACCAGTTGATGCCGTGCAAAGACAAGGAGGTGGCAAGAACAAATGACTGCCATAGGCGCAACCACCCTATGGGACCCACGGGACGCGTCCCCCTCAACTTTAGCGTGGTCCCCTAACTTTATCATTATGGTCCCCCCCCCCAACTTTTAGGACGTTATTCATTATGGTCCCCCCAACTTTTAGGACGTGATTGCACCTATGATGACTGCATGTGCATTACAAAGTAAAATGATACAAAATAATAACTGTATGGCTAGAAGATCATTTATTCTGTGCAATTTGGTGGCAAGTTGGTGCATATACAAAGTGCATGGCTAAACATATCTTCCGACTTAGTGTACTCTGGTAAGTCCTAACAGGAATAACCCGATCTCTAACCATGGCCAGAGGTGTTAGACCAGGTTGATCAACCATTATCCACCTTTGCAGTGCTTTGTGTCAAGACAATAATATTAAACTTGTTTTACACCAAAGGTCATTGGTTTTCTAAAACAAAATATAAATTAGAGCCAGCTGGCAAATCTGGCATCGTCTCCATGTATTGGGGGAAGGTGCCTTTTAAAGCAATATGCATTAAATACAGACAGAAAGAAACAACTGTGTGATTGTTAATATTATTTGTTTTTATAATACGCTATTATAAATGATTATTCTAATCATGATCACATTTCATACTCTACATAGAGTCTACAAGGTGCAACGATGGCCCCATTGGCCCAACGATGGCCCCATTAGCCAAACAATGGTCCATTGACCCAACGATGGCCCCATTGACCTAACGATGGCCCCATTGGCCCAACGATGGCCCCAACGATGGCCCCATTGGCCCAACAATGGCTCCCATTGGCCCCCATTGGCCCAACGATGACGCAAAGCAGCAACGTAACAAAAGCTTCAAACACGTTCCATAACCCACACACTCCCTCACAAATCTCTCCCAACCTATTCATGTCTCTGGCTCGTGGAACTCTTCGACGACGTCAGAGACCCCGGCTCCCTCTCCTCGGGAATCGCCTCAAAGTCCGGCTTCGGCTCCGTCTCTGCCTCCAGCGTCTCCCTCTGCGCCTCCGTCAGCTCGTCGACCGCTCGGAAGAACTCGCCGAAGCTGATGTACGGCTCGATCCTGCCCTGCTCGTCGAGCGGTAGATGGTTCGTCGCCTTCGCCGAGTTCCGCTTAAACGAACCGCTGTCCCGACTCCGCATCGAGTCCTCGTTCGTGCTGTAGAGCGTGCTGCTCTGGTCGCTGCTGCGGCCCCGCGTCGACCTGGCCCCGCTGAAGAACGCCCTCGAGAACGGCGACGAGTCCTGCGGCCCCGCAAGCCCCTCGGACGATGTCGGGATGATGAGGGACAGCGGGGCCATCGAGGCCGGTGGTGCAAGAGGCGGGACGGGCATCGAACCGTACCCCGACCCCGGGCTTCCGATCGTGGTCGCGTTCGGAAGGGGGTAGTCGAAGCTGCGGATGATTAGGGTGATGTCGTCGCGACGCTGGCAGCGTTGACGTCGCGCGGGGTCCGTCGCCGTCATGAACGTGTCGTGGTGGATCCGCACGGCTTGGTCGACGACCGCCTGCGCCACGCCGTTGAGCGTCGACTGGGCGGCGAACTGCTGTGCGATCATGCGCGACACGGCGATGTTGGGGTGCTCCGTGATGCCGGAGTCGGCGAGCGCCTTGTGAAGTCCGTCGGACATGAGAACGAGAAACGCGCACGACTCGTTCAAATCGAAACCGTCGTTGATTTCGGGATAGGCGATCAGCGGCGCAGTGCGAGACGGTCTGAAAATGAAATGACAACAATTATTATTATATCGTGCAAAAACCTCAATTTATACAGAAACGAGCTTCATAAAAGAACTTCTGCTCATCATTACAAGTGTGTTGCTTAATCAATAATAATTTGCTCAGCAGTATCCACGGCTTTTTTTAACGAGCAGTTGTACACAAAATGTGCAGTTCTAAATGGATTTGTGCAGTTGTAGCAGCGTTCCTGTACAGTTAAAATTAGCAAAAAACATCATTGTCCTCCGATTGGAGGCAATTTACCATGGAGGATTGGCAAGGAAAGAAGGGGTTGTGCAGTTCTATAAATTCCTTAAAAACAGCCCTGAAAAAGAGCTTAACAAAAGAACTTCTGCTCTTCATTACAAGTGTGTTGCTTAACCAGTAATAATTTGTACAGCAGTAGCAAATAGTAAACAACAACAGCCACCTCCTCTTATTTCTCCATCAAATTATAACTTATTTGTGTGCAAGAACTTCCAATATGGGGGAAGTTTCAGCAGTTGCTCAATGAAGACAAAGGGTAAGAAACTGCCCAACTTTAGTGTTATTATTCATTCATTCATTTATTTCAGGCATTTATATAGCGCCTCTTCAAGAATATCTACTCAGAAGCGCTCCCGACCCAACCACGGCTAAACCCTTTACCCGTTCATTTTTAAATTTTAAGCCCATTTTCAGCGGATATTCTAGGGGCAAACGGGTAAAAGATTAAACTACAAACACTACTACACGAACCAAATAATTAATCAAGCTACTTTTCAACACACAGAAAGAGAAGTTTACGCAGGCAAAGATATCCGCAAGTTACCGTAGAAGTTCAATATCCTGGTAATTGTTTTTCAGAAAATGGTCTCCAATGCTGCGGGTGTAGCCGTGCCCTCCAAGATTACCGCAGCGTCGGATCTTTTCGGCGTCCAGTCCAAGGTTGGTCAGGCGGTCAAGCTCGGTCTGGTTGTCGAGGTTATGGTCATTGGTCAGCTGGGTGACATGAAGACGGCCGTCTGTGTCTTTCGTGCATAGCAGGGCTCGGCTACAACCTTTTCAACAAATGCACAAGCATATTAATTAATATCAGCCTCAATAATATTCAGTTGTGGGTCTCGTCGTCTGAAATGGCCACCCTTAGCCTTGTGATCGATCTCTAGGCTAAACTCCTCTGGCTTTTATAAGTCGTTTAAATCGTACTTTTTTAGCTGTGGCTGGGCTGGGAGCGCCTCTGAGAAGATCTCTTAAAAAGGGCTATATAAATTATCGAAATGAATGTATAAATGAATGACTAGACTACAAATAGTAGCCAATGCCACTAAATTCTGCTCAGCTAATCAGTTAAACAATTACAAACAGGCATACACGGCTGCTCTGCTGAAAGACCTTTTCCCATTAAGACTCTGAAACTGTGCAAAATTCAATATTTACCCTCATCAGCAAACCACATCAGAAATGCATCTGATAAAAACCTTGTGTGAAAAAGCAGCTTCTCAATAAATCAAGATGTTAATAAAGGGAAATGAAAATGTAGTTCTATATCGCGACCATAATTATGTCCTCAACCATGCGAATTTTCAGTGAGGTAATCAGGAGAGCTCTGTTACCAAACCCACCCATTTTAATGCTCTATGTATGGACTGCGTTAGCCGTAGATTTAGGTCTCAGATCTATGCCATCTCTAATCAAGCCGTGACAAAGGGCTCCTTTCACAAGGAGCGTGAACACAATATTTGGACAAACTGCTAACATAAAAGTTCCAATAGACTGTTACATTCACATGACATCCACAATCAAACCACACAATCTGAAGATCCTCCGACCAATATTTTAAAATCTAAACTTGAAAATCTCTAAGTCCTTTTGACTAGTCACTCTGTCACAATGCATCCTCTGAGTAAGACTTTCTTCTATGCATAGATGCTCAATATAAAGCTATATTGCATTAACAATCATGCGAACCAGATCCTTCAAATCAAAGATTGACATGTCTGAAACAACCTACCAACGTTTGCAACATGTAGTCTGTTGTTGACGATGAGGGCAACGAGGGCCGTTGTTCCACCCTGCAGTTGGGCATCGATTGACTTCAGTCGCTGCAGTATGTCCCCCCGTTGCTGACCAGACGGACCCTGTCCTTCCTAGTCAACACACATCACAAACAATTAAACGTCACTCAGTACATATATGAAAGATTCAAGGTTAAGCTCATCCGTGACCAGAGTGAGAATTGCAAGGGGGTTGTGGAGGTTTGATTCCCCCTGGTGTTTCTTAGGATGCCATAGTAATGTCCTCATTGAACACCCCAAGTCCATATAAATCAAAGTCTGACCCCCCCCCCCCCCCCCCCCCCAATGACGACATGAGAAGGCAGCACTGTCAATATCTTTAACAAATTTGCGTATATACAAGATTTTTTCAAATGTTTCCAACCTCTAGCAAACTAGTGAATCACTTATTCCCAACTTTTTACAGAGCAAGGCACATATACCGTACTAAATGTCATCCAGTCAATGGCCGCTAACCTTAATTTAATTGATTTTACTTCTAACAAGTTTTCTACTTTTAATACCGAGCAGCAATCACAGTGTTGCGACTATTTCTACACAAATTTAAGTTTTAAAAGTTATAGCTCAATGACGGTATCGCTACTCATAGTATTTTGTGCTAACTAATAGCACCTTCTGCCATCTAGTGACAGCACACCGTACAGCAGATTCACAGCACTCACATGTGGTGCTGCAGCATCCTGTTTGGAAAACACTGTTTCCAACTAACCTCTGGCAAATGTAGTTGTAAATTGAATTTCTCAGCCAGGATGCCATCAACCAGTTGCGAATATCCATTCTCAACAGACAAGAAAGCCTAGGAAAACAATGCAATCATTGTTAGAAAGAGTAATGTCCATATAATTACACTGATATGCAGTAAAGTAATTTTTAAATATCCATTGGGAAATTCAAGACTAGTTAATAAAAAAGCCAGTGAAATAGCGACACAGGAGTATGTCTATGCATTAACTGGTTTGATTCAAAAAAAAATTAAGGACAAGTATTTGCAATTTATGCATATGTATTCAACAACTGATTTGCAACTGACACAATTTCAGTCACTGATTTGCATAGGAAACTGCAGAGGGATAGTAGCCTTGTGCTGCTGCATCAAGCAACATAACATCATGCTTGCTATTAATGCTTGTGCATCAGAATAAATAATATAGGAATTTCTTTAACAGACAACATGTACCATTCTCATCAGTGTCTTAGCATCTTTCAGAGAACAATTAACCCTCTAATGATGAGCATACACTAAAGCATGTATGAGGCCAATGCAGCTAGTCATTTAAGGGTCAAAATACAATTTCCACAAATGTTCAGATACAAACTCCTTTTGCTTTTTGCTAGTTTCTATATACACTATAAGTAATAAAGATGTTTTGTCAACTGTTACTTTGAGCAATAAAAACTGTGGTTATGGTTAAAGATACATTCCAGACGTAGCATAACATGGATGAACACTAAAGAATAAATTTTATACAAATTCAAGCTGAAAGTGTGCTGACCTGATAGAGGACTTCCTTCATTTCCTTGTCTGTTGTCTTGCCTTTTAACTGATCAAGAAGGATTTCTGCTGGTAGATTCTGAGCTGCATAGCCAGACACTTTGCATCCACTGTGGCCGTCAAACACTCCATACAGGAAAACGTTGTTGTCCACACTAAAATACAAGAAACAAAAAGAGATTGAGAATAAAGGCAGCATAGGATATGAATGAGATCAAACAAGTTAAAATCGTAAGAGTCCCATTAACTGGAACTATAACTGACACCCGGTTTTTCAGGTATCTAGCCTGCCTGTTAAGACAGCCGACAGACAAACACTTTACTGTACAGCTTTACTGTTTTACATTACATTACAAGACATTGCAAACATACTGCTAAGTTGTTTTCAAATACCCCTGCCAAGCAACCCAGTATGTAAGTACACATGTTTGAAGGTAAAGCAGATATCTCCTAAGTTGTTTTCACTTAATTTCCAACCTGAAGTGGAAGCTTCTGTCTTCGAATTCATGACCTTCTCGTCGGATGCCATCTTCACGATAAACCTGGTTGGTGGAAAATCCGACGCCAGACTGACGGCAAACTGGAAGGTCATCCGTCCACTCCACCACATTATTCTGAAGAAAGAAATAATCACCACTTAAAACTAAAGTGCATAGAGATCTGCAAGGATAATGGCAAAGGAGAACCACAGGGTGCAATTTGCACAACACTTCCGGAGACGCAACAATCGCATGGGTTTCAGCATTAGTCGAGTACCAGCCGGATTGACGAAAAGAGTTCTTTCTAAAGAGAAGTCGGATTGATGAAATTAATTTTTACTAAAATGGAAGAGGGATTTATGAAAACGATCTCGCTGAAATCGAAGCTGGAGTGACGAGCAATAATTTTAAATTAAATAAAAGTTTTATTGATGAAAAATATTTGTTGACGAAATAGAAGCGGGATTTATCTAACTAATTCTTGCCTAAACGGAAGCTGGATCGATGAAAAGGATTGTCGCCAAACTAGAAGTTGGATTGATTAAAAATAACAATGCTGCAACGAGCGAAGATGAGCGAATAATTTACCATACTAAAATAAACGTTTACCCATAGTCTCTCAATTACGTCATGCCCAGTTTCATTATCACTTGTATCCTGCACCCTCACTTATTTACAAATCGCAGACATGCAAGCTCTTAGTGCATGTTTGATTTCGCAGAATAACAACACAGGAGTGAGTGGGCATACCTGGGAACGGCGGTCCCAAATTATAACATTAGGTAAATCAACATGACGTGTCGTAATAGTGCGGTGTATTGGATGGGCGCGTAGAAACGGTTTCTTTTGCACTACACACTTATAATACGACCAGCCGGTCCACCGAAATAGAAGCCGGAATAATGAGAAAGCACTTGTGAAACGGAAGCTGGATGAAGACCGTTTACAGGTGAAATGAAGGTGGATTGATGAAAAAACGCAAGTGAAAAATAAGCTGGATGAGGGTATTTTTAGAACTGAAATAGAGCTTGCGAAACGGATGGTGGATGAAAGGTCCTTATAGCCTAGGTGAAATAGAAACTGGATTGACGAAAATTAAACTTGAGAAATGGAAACTGGACTGCTAATTTTAGTGATGTATTTCAGCATGCATCCAGCTTTTTTTAATCAAACATCCATCAATCAAACGGTTTTCATCAATCCACCTTCTATTTCACGACACATCATATTTAAAGCCTCCTCTATCGATTTCTTTAATTTTATAATTTGGGACCGCCGTTCCCAGGTATGCCAGTGAGTGTTGGTAAGGTTCAGGTTAGGCGTCGTGAGGGTCGGTTAGGGTTAGGGTTAGTTTAGCCATTAGAAACTCTTGTGGATTGATAGCAAAAGACACTGTGTATTTTTCGCCCCCTAATAGTACATGACCGCCGGAATGTTAATGTACGCGATTTTTCTAGATACCTCACATTCGTTCGTTAAGCTACCGAGATGCAGAGATCCATCACCGCCGGAGCTGCTCCGGTGAGCCAACATTCCAATTTGTATAATTATTTTGTTGTTAAAATGTGCACGATGCAGCCATAGATTTACGAAATCGCAGCATAGATCAGCTACATGGAATCTATATTTAGTTGACCCGCGTATCAGGCTCAAAGCCGTGTATAGGATAATCTAGGAACTATAATACACGGCTTTGATCAGGCTGAAAACAGTATTTATAGGGATCTAGAATAGGCCTAAGTCCTTGAGGTCATTGCTGAAAACCAAGGATTCTATATTAAAATTTTAGTCCCCAACTTAATTTAAAGCCGCTCTTTACAATGAGAACAACTCACCCAGATTCCTCTTCTCAACACCATTCAATATTAGCCTACTTGTCTTCGTTGTACACTTAGGCCCAAGGATTCTATGACTTAGGCCTAGGCCTATATATATTTTCCCTAAATTTTAACAGCCCGTGGCTGTCTAAAGCTTGTAGTCCTTGGACTAGTTTATGGGAGGGGATGCTTCAGAGATAAATAACAATTATTTTATACCACAATATAAATTATTTATATCAAATATATCACAGTCTTCAGACTGAAGACTCTAATATCGTTGGTATAAATAATTCACATAGCGCCCCTAAAGAAGTCCACTTAGAGGCGCTCCCAGTCCTCAACCTCGGTTAAACAAACAAGTTTTAAGTAGTCTGTAAACCATTAAGGAGTCAACCCTAGGGAACAGGCGCATCTTCAACGGGAGGATAGGCCTATTCCAGACAAATGGACCTACAAATTACAATTGAGAAAGCACGACGCTGACATATTGAGGTTTCAACACGCGGGAGCAAAAGCTTCACACTAGAAGCAGCTAGAGCGAAGGGCTCTGCGAGCCATGTCAGGCCACAGCCAAGGAGACAACGCCAAACCATTGAAGTAATTCTGTATTCTGTTTATGCTGTGTTTATAGGCCTAGCAGGTAGGAGGGCTCACGTTGTTTTACTGAGACCCATTGGGATAAGGATAAATTGAGAATAATGATTCATATAGGAAAATTTGCTGCAGACATTATGACATTATTATGTGGGGCGCGGTGGTCTAGTGGTGGCGTCGTTGCCTTGGAGCCGGAAGGTCCGAGGTTTGAATCCACCATCGCCGCGTAAGGACCTTGGGCAAGTCCTTCACTTACAATTGCTCAGCGCTTCGGCGTGAAACTCCGATGCAGTGTCCGCTCTGCATCGGGAGCGCCTCTGAGTAGAGAGAGCTTGAAGGGGCGCTATAACAAGTGCACATACAAAAGACTCCCATGGTTTTCGAGGGCCGTGTAATAATCGTTTGCAGCAGTGTTGAAATGCGCTATAAAAGATTAAAGATATTTATATTTAGAGCTGGCACGTGACGAGCCTAGCCAATCAGCTGTGCCTGTTTAGGTTTTGCGTGGGCGTGGCGCTAAAAGAAAGGATCGACAACAGCACGTGCCGGTGCCAGACTTAAATTTAACTTCAGTCGCAATACGGACGTTCACGGAGCAACAGCCGACGATTCTGCCTACTCCTTCTGCATAAAACGGTGAATTCGACATTCATTTACGTTCATTATTCTAGGATATGAATTTCATAATTATATTTTAAGTTAGGCCATATTAAGTAAAAAATGACGCATATTGCGTAGCAGCGTAGGATATTGGAATAATGTAATTCAGTGGTAACCTATGCCGTAAATTGTTAATTTATGTAATTTAGCCCCTGTTTGTAGGCTAAGTGTTGCATTCGCGTTAAGGCTAATTCTATTTTAATTCGCCCAGATAGCCGACCTTTGTAGTTCTATAGGCTTGTGTGCTCATTCGACCTTGGCACCGTGTAGAGGTGAAATATTGTCATTTCCTTGTCAAGACACGAAGTCACTTGCCCTAATAAACTCTTGTCATATTCTCATCGACTGTTCGCTCAGTCTCTAAGGAATTGACGGTGCAATGTACAATTATCGTCCCACCAACAGTTCCTAGATTATCATCGACTCTAAACTACAATTAGGACTGCACTATACTTAGTTTCATGGATAGTCCATAGTCATAATTTAAATCTGAGTGCATTGCATGAAATGCATGTACAATCCTTGGGCGCATAACTGCTCATCGCACAGTCAAACCATGGATGTCTCTCCGATGCTATCGATAGTTTAATTCCGAAAATATTTCAGTTGGATGCGACCTCCTCCACTAACCACCAGCGCTCATCTGGTCGCATATGGGCAATGATTTTCCAAACTTTTATAATATTTGTCGGCCAGTTATAAGGCACATTGCTTAGTGGTATAATAATATTATATTCTAAATTCACCATGCAGTGAATGTCTCCCTGTTTCCCTTGTATGTTTTGACTGTATTCTTTCTCTTTATGTCCTATTTAAGTAATGCTAATAGCATAGACCTATTGATTACTAAAAAGTCTTAAACATAAATAAAAGTATTTAAATAGTTAGTACCTTAATTAGGTAAATAGTGGCCTATGTAACTTTTCATTAAATATTATTCGTTAAAATAACATAGAATACTTAAACGTAATTGCACATAATCTTAAAACGTGTTGTGAACTTTCACACGTTTTCTTAATCGGCCAAATTTTCTTGGGATGTTGCCCTGTAGGTAAAATTGGATCGGGTAAAATTTGAAGAGGGAAAATTGTGACGGGGGAAATTGGAATGGGTAAAATTGGGGGGTGAAATTGGGGGTGAAATTGGGAGGGTGAAATTGGGGGGTGAAATTGGGGGGTGAAATTGGGGGGTGAAATTGGGGGTGAAATTGGGGGGTGAAATTGAAAGGGGTGAAATTGAAAGGGGTGAAATTGAAAGGGGTGAAATTGAAAGGGGTGAAATTGAAAGGGGTGAAATTGAAAGGGGTGAAATTAAAAGGGGTAAAATTAAAAGGGGTAAAATTGAAAGGGGGAAAATTGAAAGGGGGAAAATTAAAAGGGGTAAAATTAAAAGGGGTAGAATTGAAAGGGGTAGAATTGAAAGGGGTAAAAATGTAAAGGGGAAACTGGGAATAAAATGAGAACTGGGATTGAGAATGAAAAAGTGATTTGAAATTGTGAAAGGGAAAATGGGATTGTTTTATCCTGCCTGATTTCATCTTATTCCTTTCTCGACTTAACTGATGCACATATTCAAACTAGATAGTAATATAAATGTTTAAAAATATGAAAATAGTTTACATTTAAAAGTTACAAAATTTATTGCAATTTAAAAATTAGAAAATGAATTGCAATTTAAAAATTAGAACATAGATAGTAATTGAATGTTAATTGTAATATTACCTGTAGTACATTATATGCATGTTGACGTTGTATTGACGGAAAACAGGGAGTCAGAATCTGCATGAAATTATTTTATAATATAACGGTAAATGTAATGTGGCCTCTATGTGGCCGATAACTTCTATAAAACTTTGGCAAAATCATTGCTCTAAAAGACCAGATGAACGTTGTTGGTCAATGGAGTAGGTCGACTCCAACCGAAATAATTATTCGGAATTCAACGACAGATAGCATCGTAGAGACATGCATGGCTTGATTTTGTGATGATCAGTAATGCGACTAAGGACTGTACATGTAATAAAGCAATGCAGTCAGTAAATATTACGACTATTGGCCGTCCATGAAATTAATTGTAGTCCAGTCCCAATTGTAGTTTCGAGTCGATGATAATGTATGGACTCTTGATGGGACGATATTGTCCATTGCACGGTGAAGTCCTTAGAGACTGAGCTATCCATCGATGAGACTATGATGGGGTTTGTCGTTGGGACAAGTGACTTCATACACGTCTTGACCAGAAAATTATGATATTTCATCACTGCACAATGCCCATGGTCGAATGAGAATACAAGCCTACAGAAGTAAAACAGTAGGTTGTCTAGACGAATTAAAATCGAATTAATTAACGCTGATGCAGGATAGGTAGGATTGTTAATGTAGGTCCTTTCATATTAGTGTGCTTTCTAAATATTTTGTGCTCTATACGTCTATTATTTCTTAATATAATTGTAATTAATTGGCAAAATGCAATTGATTACATTTCTTCTAAGCCAGTGGTTCTTAACCAGTGTTCGACCGAACCCCTGGGGTTCGGTGAGCCAGTGCCAGGGGTTCGGCAGAGGTCCTCTGAAATATATACATATTCAGTGAAAAATCATCTGCTATTTTTTCAACTTTTATTTAATAACTTTTGTTTGAAACCTTATTAAATTTAAAGCTGCTCATCCTGTTAACCTTAGTTTTGGCTTACTGCACCAGTGCACCTCCCGATAATTAGGAACACCGGCAGGCATCTTTCTGTGAAGTAATATAAGGTATTATACCGATTAGATAGGCCTATGTAATATTTCGTTGTTTTTCTGCAGAAATAGCATCGTATGACGTACGCTAAAAGCAAATATTGCCATTTTCTTATAATATTTATACCGCAGAGTATGTCGAGCAAAAAAGAAAAATTATGGTTCAAACTTGAGGGGTTCGGTGAATGGTCATGGATTTCTCTTGGGGTTCGGCTCCCTTGAAAAGGTTAAGAACCACTGTTCTAAGCTATTGTGGCATAATGCAGCCTGTAAGACCCATTAAAAAGCAATATATAATTCATAGCACATTAGATGTAATGCATTTTAAGTAAGGAGAAGTGGGTTTTGACATTGACAATGCCTGTTGGCTCTTGCATCAGTTACTGCCAAGTTGTTGTTTTTGTTGTTTCATGTTTCGGAGGACCTGACGATGGACTGGGAGACAGTGGAGGACGCGTGCAATCTCCGACAACGATCGTCTGGATCCGTCATCATCTTGGCGTCGCCCTTTTTGGGCAACAAAATGTGGGTGATGTATTTCGATTCTCTTGCTATTGTTTTTTTCAAATTTTTCAGATCGCTGAAGCCCGGGTGACGGACTAGGAGATGGTGGGTATTCGACAACCATCGTCTTGACATCACAGGTTGCAAGGTTGGATGGGTGAAGTACAACAGCGGGTGATGTATCTTGGTTTGTGATCACCATCTGGTAGGAATGGTGGCCATACAGAGGGTGATGTAATTGACTGCCAATGCTTACATTTGTCATGTTATTACTCTTTCAGATTCTGTTTGTAGGATTCTGTTGTAGTGTTCCAGCACATGGAACAAGAAAAGACTGAAGCACACAGGACCTCATCTTTTTTCTGCCTTCCCAAAGTCCAAACCACCGTCCAACCAACAAAACAAATAAAATGAGTAAAAATGTAAAAAGTAAAAATGCAAAAGTGTACAAAAGTAAAAAATGCAAAAATGTAAAAAATAGAAAATCAAAAATGTGAAAAGTCAAAAAGTAAAACTGAAAATGAAAGTAAAAATGATTAAAATGTAAAACGTAAAAGATAAAATGTTTTGGTCCTCCTCTCCCCCCCCCCATTCATTTTTTTTACTCCATTCATTTTTCCATTCTTGTTTGTTTTCAGGTTCTTCTATTCTTTTTTCTTCTTGCATTCTTAATGTTTGTGATTCTTTTACTGCGTCCATTTATTATGTTGTTTTCAGGTTCTTTAACTGTTAATGTAACTGTGCTCATGTTGTTTTATGTTTTTTTTAAATCGTAAACATTGATTGCATTCTTATTGTTTCTGATTCTTTTGTTGTTAACTAGCTGGGGTACCGGGCAACGCCCGGGAATTTTAGGATTCGCCTCGTTCCCGGTCCCTCCCTCCCTCCCTCCCTCCCTCCCTCCCTCCCTCCCTCCCTCCCTCCCTCCCTCCCTCCCTCCCTCCCTCCCTCCCTCCCTCCCTCCCTGTTAACGTAGATTGCATTCTTATTGTTTCTGATTCTTTTATTGTTAATGTAACTGCTCTTGTTGTTTTAGGTTCTTTTTTAACGTAGATTACATTCTTATTGTTTCTGATTCTTTTATTGTTAATGTAACTGTGCTCTTGTTGTTTTAGGTTCTTTTTTAAATGTTGATTGCATTATTATTGTTTGTTTCTTTTATTGTATATTGTGTTATTGTTGTTTCAAGTTCTTTTGCTAACTTTGAACGTGTTTTTTTTTCTTTTCTAGGTAACTCCGCCACAGGGAGCTGCAAATCGGGGAGCTGATTGCAGCTCCCTGCGCCGGTCCTAAGCCCGGATAAAGGAGGAAGGTTTTTCAGGTGGAGTGTGTCGATGCCCTGGCAGTAAAACTGAGACGATTGATGTTCGAGGCCAAGTGGAAACGACGCCAAGACTTATGCCAGCTCGACCGACGCCAAGACGTATGCCAGATCGACCGATGCCAAGACGTATGCCAGCTCGAACGACGCCCAACCAAACGAGGTCCGCAAAACCGATCGGGTTGGATCGGTTACCGAAAGAAAGTCGAGATCTGCGGGTTGGCGTGTGAAAGGGTCGTGCTCTCTGGTCGGTAGGGGAAACCGGAGAGGTGATGTCACGATACTCGTTCAGTCGCCAGCCGTGATCTTCTGGATCCTTCTTCTGTCCTCTTCGAATTCTCGCAGGTAACAGAGATCAGCCGGTTGACTTAATTTACTAATGGATTATAAAGTAGAATTACGTGTAGCTGAAATATCAGTATTGTAATTGAATCGCATTTTTTTTGGATAATTTTGTACTTGAATTTTTGAAGTATGTAATTCGTGATCGACTAAACTACTCCGATAAAATCTGCCACGATTTTATCCTACTGCCAACGCCTTAAAAGGATTTCGGCTCTTAAAGTCAACTTTAACGATTTCGACTCTTAAAGTCAACTTTAACGATTTCGACTCTTAAAGTCAACTTTAAGGATTTCGACTCTTGAAGTCAACTTTAAGGATTTCGACTCTTAAAGTCAACTTTAAGGATTTCGACTCTTAAAGTCAACTTTAAGGATTTCGACTCTTGAAGTCAACTTTAAGGATTTCGACTCTTGAAGTCAACTTTAACTTGCCTCTGTTGTTAACTTGGTTTAATTGGTGATTATTGCAGACGAAAGAAAACGGTAAAGAAGAACAAGACTGCGAATGAAGATATCGGAAACGCAATTCCTTCCGGAAGAACTTGACTGTGTAAAGAACATTTTTAGTTGGACCCATTCTGAATAGCGCAGACTATGTGAAAAACATCAAAGAACATTCTGTAAATAAGCATTGGACGAATTTGAAGAACAGTTGTATAAAAGACATGTAGATATTTCGGCGCTACATTATAGCAACTTCAAATTAAGCGAAGTATTTTGTAAGGAATACAAATGCCAATGTGTCCTAATTTCTTAGCAGGCAATTGATGATGATTACCGAAAAATAAAAAAACAATTATTGTTGGCAATTGAAAGTAAATTTGTATTTGAATTGGCGCTCTCTGGTCCGTAGGTTTGGTTCCATAAGTTGGACAAGTATATAAGCTTGAAAATGCATTTAGTCGTTTTATTTATAATCAACGCCGTCGAAATTTTGTTCCATAACAGTTTCTAAGCGTTGCTTTGGGGTTGGTTGCAATAAAATCAATTGCTGATGTTTAGTGTAATGTATTATGGGTTATTGTGAAAGCAAGTGAACTTGTTGTATTTACCAATGGTGTGCTATGCCTACTGCTGCTGCTGAAGACTGGCTTTGAATTTAGAAATATTCAATGAAACTGTTCTAAACTCGTGATGAAATATCTTCGGTTAAACTTTACAAGCAAGTGACGTTTACATTTTACAATCTCGATAAAACCGCAGTAACCACTGTTCAACGGATTTGTAAAGTTCTGACAAATACATGTAGAATCATAAAGCAGATTGGTGTGTTGATATCCAGTGGAAAAAGACAATTAGATGTTTACAGGAACTCTGTGTGTCCATTGTTTTTTGTGCGAGTTAACATATCGGTGCCAATCCTGCGGATGGATTGTAATTGTAATTGTAATTGAACATTTATATAGCGCCGCTCACAGATTCAGTAGCGCTCCCGACCCTAGTTAGCACTGCCGCTAACGAATAGCATAGTCTTCAGGCGTGACAAACACAAGCTTCTTCAGCTGTAGGCTATGAGACGATTTCTTGGGCATTTGGTGGATGGACATTGACAACCATAACTCTCACACTGGACTCGATTCTATAGATCTCTAAAACAACTCTGAAGGCTTTGAATAATCCTACAATTGAAATTAAATATTGAACATCATTTGCCCAACTCTATCGGTTATTCCACTAGAGAATATTTATCGGAATTCTTGCATGACGATGACTAGGGCTCACTGAGATCGCCACTAAAGCTTGTTTTGATGCTGATATGTAAAGATTCACATGGGCTAAACAGTTTGCACATAGCTCTAAAGATAAAAATGTTACACACGAAAATGTGAAAACTTTTGTTTGTTTGCGTTACAATATTTTGTTGATTATTTGAGAAGTTGTGGGTCACTTTATGAGACCTGGCAGGTGGATTTTAAGCACTGCTAGGTCAGTTCACACTAGCCAAAATCCTTTTTAATGATGAACGATTTGAAGGAATGAGGCGGCATTTTCCGCGTGTTTCTACCACTTTCTAAAGAAACTGAATTGCAGAATTTTCGTTGACACTCGCTTCATATGCCGTGGCTGAAAAAATTTCAGGGCCGACGTCGAGAAAATAAAGGCGGCGGTTCGAGGCCAAGAAAATGAGGGCGGCGGCTGTTGAAAACTGGTTTGGAGCGACTCCGAGCGGCAAAGTTGAAAACCATCGGAGCGACTCCGAACGGCGCGCTTGAAAACTGGATCGGAGCGACTTCGAGCAGCGCGGTTGAAAACTGGATCGGAGCGACTTCGAGCGGCGCGGTTGAAAACAGGATCGGGGCGACTCCGAGCGGCGCGCTTGAAAACTGCATCGGAGCGACTCCGAGCGGCGCGGTTGAAAACTGGATCGGAGCGACTCAGAGCGGCGCGCTTGAAAACTGCATCGGAGCGAGTCCGAGCGGCGCAGTCGAAAATTGGGTCGAGGCGTCTCCGAGCGGCGCACTTAAAAACTGGATCGGAGCGACACCGAGCGGCGCAGTCAAAAACTGCATCGGAGCAACTCTGAGCGGCGCGGTCAAAAACTGGATCGGGGCGACTCCGAGCGGCGCGGTTGAAAACTAGATCGGAGCGACTCCGAGCGGCGCGGTTGAAAACTGGATCGGAGCGACTTCGAGCGGCGCGGTCGAAATCTGCATCGGAGCGACTCCGAGCGGCGCGGTCAAAAACTGAATCGGAGCGTCTCCGAGCGGTGCGGTTGAAAACTGGATCGGAGCGACTTCGAGCGGCGCGGTCAAAAACTGCATCGGAGCCCAAGCGGCGCGGTAAAAAACCTGATCGGAGCGTCTCCGAGCGGCGCGGTTGAAAACTGCGTCGGAGCGACTCAAAGCGGCGCGGTCGAAATCTGCATCGGAGCGACTCCGAGCGGCGCGGTTAAAAACTGCATCGGAGCGACTCAAAGCGGCGCGGTCGAAATCTGCATCGGAGCGACTCCGAGCGGCGCGGTTAAAAACTGCATCGGAGCGACTCCGAGCGGCGCGGTCAAAAACTGGATCGGAGCGACTCCGAGCGGCGCGGTCGAAATCTGCATCGGAGCGACTCCGAGCGGCGCGGTCAAAAACTGAATCGGAGCGTCTCCGAGCGGCGCGGTTGAAAACTGGATCGGAGCGACTCCGAGCGGCGCGGTCAAATACTGGATCGGAGCGTCTCCGAGCGGCGCGGTTGAAAACTGCGTCGGAGCGACTCCGAGCGTCGCGGTCGAAATCTGCATCGGAGCGACTCTGAGCGGCGCGGTTAAAAACTGCATCCGAGCGATTCCGAGCGGCGCGGTTGAAAACTGGATCGGAGCGTCTCCGAGCGGCGCGGTCAAAAACTGGATCGGGGCGACTCCGAGCGGCGCGCTTGAAAACTAGATCGGAGCGACTCCGAGCGGCGCGGTCAAAAACTGGATCGGAGCGTCTCCGAGCGGCGCGGTTGAAAACTGGATCGGAGCGACTCCGAGCGGCGCGTTTGAATACTGCATCGGAGCTACTCCGAGCGGCGCGGACAAAAACTGTCGGAATGACTCCGAGCGGCGCGCTTGAAAACTGCATCGGAGCGACTCCGAGCGGCGCGGTTGAAAACCGGATCGGAGCGACTCAGAGCGGCGCGCTTGAAAACTGCATCGGAGCGAGTCCGAGCGGCGCGGTCGAAAATTGGGTCGAGGCGTCTCCGAGCGGCGCACTTAAAAACTGGATCGGAGCGACACCGAGCGGCGCAGTCAAAAACTGCATCGGAGCAACTCTGAGCGGCGCGGTTGAAAACTGCATCTGGGCGACTCCGAGCGGCGCGCTTGAAAACTGGACCAGAGCGACTCCGAGCGGCGCGGTCGAAAACTGGATCGGAGCGACTCAAAGCGGCGCGCTTGAAAACTGCATCGAAGCGAGTCCGAGCGGCGCGGTCGAAAACTGGATCGGGGCGACTCCGAGCGGCGCATTTGAAATCTGCATCGGAGCGACTCCGAGCGGCGCGGTCAAAAACTGAATCTCCGAGCGGCGCGGTTGAAAACTGGATCGGAGCGTCTCCGAGCGGCGCGGTTGAAAACTGGATCGGAGCGACTCTGAGCGGCGCGGTCGAAAACTGGATCGGGGCGACTCCGAGCGGCGCGCTTGAAGACTAGATCGGAGCGACTCCGAGCGGCGCGGTTGAAAACTGGATCGGAGCGACTCCGAGCGGCCCGGTCGAAATCTGCATCGGAGCGACTCCGAGCGGCGCGGTCAAAAACTGGATCGGAGCGACTTCGTGCGGCGCGGTTTATTTGTTGAACCACACCGGTTGAGCTTCTGTACATCTAAAGACTATTTTTCTATTTCTATGGAAATTAGGCTACATTTAATAGAAAAAGCACTGCTTTGCATGATGGAGGTACGAGCAAACGGAATGGAATAAAGATAGTAAATGATTAATCGACCAATTGCAATAATTGTACACATTTGACTTGCACAAATATATACAAATATACTACTTCTGCATTTAACCATACATGTATAGATATAGAATTAGTTCAAAATGATTAAATGCAGACTGAATTTAACCTGGAACAGGCTCCGTTTCACTCTGCCTGGTGCCTAGAGATCACACCACTTTTATTTTTCTACTTTTATTTTTCTACTTTTGCTGTCATCTTGTTTGTTTTTTGGTTGCAATAAAGTGATTTGATTGATTGATTGAACTTAAAACCTGCCTTATTTAGCCGTGGTTCGACTGGGAACGCTTGCTTCTGAGTAGATTACCTTGAAGTTGCGCAATATAAAACATATAAAAACTCAGTATGCTACACCTTCCATGATGACGTTTATTGTGGACAGTGTTTAATATTAACATTAATTAAGCAAAACTTTAGGAAAACTCACACATGGCACTCCCAACCGGGCCAACCCAAACCATCGAAAATTAATTCAGTTATAGGCGCTCACTTTAATCTAAACTCTAGTTTTAAATAGCCATCTTAGTGTTTTCACTACTTATTTTTGTTAGTGTATAAATTGTCCTTGGGCTGCGGCTATTAAAGTTGTTGCCATACACCTTGCACAAGGAATTGTTCCTGTTCTAAAGAAATGGATCATGTTCAAATGGATGGTTGAGCAGTAATAATTTTTTATTGCTAAAACTTAGCAGATTGTAATCCCAATATAGAAACCAAAGGATATCCATCAGTGGCTTACTTTATTTCCAGACCAAAAGTGATAATAAGCTGGCACACTCAGCCTCGATAGCAAAGTATATAACATTGTTTTTCATTTAATGGGAAAAAACAAGTGACACACTGCACATGGGTACATAAAGAAAGTAGGTAGGCCTAGAAAGTTGAGGGAGGAATTTTTCTTCACCTCAGTAATTTTTTACCATGAAGAGAAAAATTCACCTTTAATCACAGACACTAATTTACGAGTGGCTGCCAGTGGCGTAACAATAGGGTAGACTGGGTAAGACAAAGTCTAGGGGCCCCCCGAGTGTAGAGGCCCCAGAGGGGCCCCCCATGTTTGCAAGACTCCGAAAAAATATGTTAAATAAATATTGTAGTAGTAGACTAAGTAGACGATACCGTATCAGACTCTCAGTACGGTTACCAGAGAACCCGTGAAGTTCCGTCAACCCGACGTCGCGACACGACGCATCGAGTCGGAGACGCCCAGCTCCAGCAGAGCACAGCACTAATGCTTAATTAGTGATAACTTTCCGGGACCGGAAATGACGTCATTGCATTTGCATGGTGTTGACAGTTTGGCGCTGATCAGCATTGAAAACGAAGCAGCCAGGCAGCTTGATCAGGACACACTTGTGGACAAATTTGCAAACATTAAGGCAAGGAAAAAGAGCTCTGAGTTTTGACTGAACGACTTCTCACTATAGCAAAGGACTTCAACCAAACCTTACATAGGCCTTTAAGACCAGCCTACTTAAATTCAGTCCACATTTCAATAAGTACCGTAGGGAGAGGGCCCCCCCCCGAGTTCCTAGTTACGCCACTGGTGGCTGCATAACAGTCGGAATTTTCTATGCATGCCATTACAAGCACCAACTTTCTCCGTCGTAATAAGACAACTTTTATCACCATGGTTCTGTTCAAAATCATGGTACTTTACACGAAGATAGTACGAACCTACGATTAGGACATGGCATTCCTGCATTCAGTATCAAACTAGACATCATTGCAGAATCCGTATGCACAAAATTTTTATTTTCGGAAGTGGCCTCATTTGACCGACGAAATGTCCCGAACTGCACACTGTAATAATATTTATTGTGCCAAAGGCGGCAGCAGAATATCGGCATCAAGCGAATCAAAAACAGAAGAAAAAAAAACCTTGCAAGAAATCAAAAGATTCTAATGCCTGCTGCTGCAGCAGCTAATGGACCGGCGGCAAACAGTTCTGCAAACCTGCGGAAAACATCTAACAACGCACGCAGCCAATCGCCACAGTTCGCAGTCGTGTGCCAACTCTCCTCCAGAAAATCGAAGCAAATCAAAACGACGACGAAGATCGTCACGTGACTTTTAAATGTACATTTACGCGCCAAATACATCGCTTCCCGTAAAATCCGCTTCCGATCGTTGCCGCAGCCATCAGCAGCTGGAGTCAGACTCTACTCACGATGGAATTGATTCTTTGGCCGAGATGTTGCGCGAATATAACCCGTCAACTAAATAGACAATTAGTCTGTATACGAGTGTCACATGTTTTTGAGGGCAGCATCGATGCAGTTGTTAGCGTTCGCCAGGTCGAAGGCCTGCTCGAAGTCGGTCAGCAGGGGGTCGTCACGCAGCTGCGGCACTAAACCAATAGGAGAATTGGTCTCCTTTGTGTCGTCGAGAAGAGCGGCCAAAAGTTCTTGCAGTGTTTCACGTTTCTTCTCTAAAAAAAATAAATAACCGTTTTAAAAAACACCTCAAACCTGTTTGAACCAATGTTACATGAAAAAGAGTGCAACATTCCAAAACACATGCAAACTATTCCATTTGAGTCATTCCATTGTCAAATCAACAGTTTTGAATAAAATTCTGCATCATCATCAACATCTCCAATTTTGATGAAACTTGCCAAGCTGGTAGAACCCAATATAAAACTCTCAAAACCAAAATTTTACATTTTTGGGTTGACCGGCTTCCGAGATATGGGTCACTGAACCTAGACCCAAACGGCGATTTATGCTGAAATTTTTGTACTGCATTTGTACAAGAACTTGTTGTATTGAAGTTTTAATACAAGGTGGCTAATTGATAATTATCGGAATATCTGGCAAAGAGTCAAAAGTATCTATGCTCTGCAATTACAACAGAGCAAGCTTGCATTGTAGCCTCAAACAACTCAAGTTGCTACAGCAGAGTGATAAGCAGCACTGATTATTTTCAGCCTAATGCAACACAGGGGCTTGCCAATAATGCTAATGGCATGGATTGGTTGGCTATTTATTCTAAAAGCAGCTAATCTTTGCCATTCATTGGCAAAGTTTTGCTCTTACCGGTGTAGTCATTGTTGAGCAGGTCGCACCACTTGCTCCGCACGTGCTCCACTGTTTGGATGTCCTTTTCGAGACTACTGCTGACGACTGTCATGAAGCATGGCAGGAACAGTTTCAGCATCTCACTGAACAGATCTTCCACAAGTTCATCGCTATGAAACGTCCTAACGGAAATCTCCGTCAAATTCTAGACCCACAGAAAACAACACCGGAACAATTTGAAAATTCAAATTTTAGCACGTCGTGCCGTCAAAAATCTTAGAATCAGCATTATTTTTGTTTAGGTATCATCCTTGGCCGGGAATAAAAACAACCCCAATTAAAGACATTGTTCATTCGTTCGTGCATTGTTAAAGCACAAGCCGATATCTATTGATAGCTCCACACCTAAAACAGCCATACTCAAAGATCAACTAGACAACTAAAAGCTCTTTAACATTGTGAGAAAGGAAAAATATATAATACTCTACAAAAATTTCTCTGCATTTTTTAAATTCATTTGTCTTAAAACACAACAGTATTAGTGAACTAATGCCAAAGAATGCAACGCTTTGAAAACAAGTTGTTTTCGTTTCTCAAACATTACACATTAATCGTTACAAGTGTTGACGTGATTGTGACATTACTACAAAACAACTGACCATAATACAGTTACGTCGGTAGTAGGCCAACACGGCCGAGTTGAGGCCACGCAGCGGCTGTCGACCCATCTCCGTCAAAGAATCATTGTTCAGACAAGCCGCAACAAAGCATGGAAGAGCCTCACTGAACCTACAATCAACACAAGAAAAACCACATCTAGATAGACCTCTCACTTAACAATTAGTCCATTTCATCACTAAGGTAAGGACAATCAGGTATGGGACCATCTGTTTAATACATGTAAGCATTACTAAGCATGCGTGGTTAACTCATATGCATATTTAAGGAGGTCTCCTCGTATTGAGGAATGGATAGGAAAACGGGGCAACTGTGATAATATTTAGTCTAAATTGGCCATGAAATGAGCCACTATTACTAGAAGTGGACTGTGTGGGGGTGGGGGAGGTGTCACTTCCAAGCCAGGTAACCCCAGACTGCTATCAATTATCATGCAGCTCAACAGCATGTCTGAACAGGGAGGGGACCAATTTTTCAGGATTTCCGAGTACCTTCTACATGGCTGGCCGTAGGTGACTATCCAGTCTATTAGAAGCAGGAATCCATGGATTGTAAACATGCACAATGGCTTAGCATTTTTTTTAGCAATGTATGATCTTTTTGTTGAAGCTTGTTTACGCAGTTGTTACATGAACGTCTCAATGCATCTGAATTTTGAAGGATGATTGCTACCTCAGATAAAAGATTAAAATCTGTACTAGGACAGTTATCATAAGCGTGCTTGCTACTGCTCTTCTTAGTATAATTATTATTGTGGGGTGCGGTGGTGTAGTGGTGGCGTCGTTGCCTTTGAGCCGTAAGGTTCAAGGTTCGAATCCACCTTGCCGCGTAAGGACCCTGGGCAAGTCCTTCACTCACAATTGCTCAGCGCTTCAGCGTGAAACTCCTATGCAGTGTCCGCTCTGCAATCGGGAGCGCCTCTGAGTAGTGAGAGCTTGAAGGGGCGCTATAACAAGTGCACATACAAACAAATTAATCAAATGTTAGTTATTTAAATTTCCTTACATTATTATTTACCTAGTCACTAAACGCAAACTTACCTCTGGTTGTGGTACGCTCGAACACCCGAAATAAAGGCAAACACCAACTCTCGGAAAGTCTTGTACTTTTGGTGCCATTCCTATTCAACCACAAAATTTCCGGTTACCGTTTAACATCCCCATTAAAGAACTATGTCAAAAAATTTAAAACACACAAAGTTTCTTAATTAAAGCTTTTTCAATTAATCTGTACAGAAAAACCAAATAAAAATCAGAACCATAATTCAATAACTACTTTAAACTTATTCAATGAGGCAACAATCACATCAACACTGATCCCACTGAAGAAGACTATGGCAACATAAATCACAAAGGAACTTCAAGGAAACTAAAGGAGGAATACAACAAAGAATACAGGAAAGTTGTAGAAAGAAAGTGCTCAACTAAGCAAGAAAGAAATAGCAAGAAGTAGGCAAGGAAACATTAAGGAAGACCATAAAAAGCAAGAAATAAATTCTCTGACATTAAAAAGTGGCAAAAAGATGGCATGAGTTATTGATGGACCGATAAAACGATGGAAGGAAGAACATATGGATGAAAGTTATAACATCACGAAACATGATGACTATAGATGACAGTGAGCCTTGAATCACAGCACTGAAAGGATTAATACCTGATACAACTCCAACACTCCAGGCTTCATTTTGTAGGTGTCACGAAGTTTGTTGGAGGCTTTATTCAAACTTCCACTGCTGCAAGTAAAGAAGAGAATGACATATAAATCATGTCCCAACTCATTTTGCATTGGATTGACAAGCAAGAGAACACCACACTCCTACAAGCTATTATTACCATAATAGTGAATAATTAAACCAGAATCTAACAATGGGAACATCAACAAAATGGCATTCTTGATAGCTATGCAAAACTAATCGACTAGATAAAAATTCACGCTAACTTAAAGTTTCAACATTGCAAAATCTTTCACATGCAATGGTCTGCAGAAAATTACTTGTGACAATATTTAATGAATACCTAGAAGTACAGAAACATGAAATCCTAAAAGCTGGCAACAGGCCTAAAACCATTTACCATTGCCAAAAAAGGCATGAAGACCAAGAAACGGTCAGACAAACAGGCTATAGACCTGCTCTTACTTTGGATCTGTGCTCTGACACATCGTCAGTTTGCAGCATATGTTGTCAAAGAGCGTCAACTTAAGGACATCAATGTTGACGGAGTTGACAAGGAAGTAATCAAAAACATCGGCCACGCGAGGGTCACTTCGCATCGGAGACGTCAGTGCGTCCGACAATGTCCATTCTTTGCTAAACTTCTCCTTGAATGCCTAAAACCAGCAAGATTAATTTATCAGCAATTCTTGTCACTACCTCAACCATAAATATTGCAAGGTCAACATGTATATAGCACATCTCTCATAGACAAGTAATCAACCAGATGGGAAAAGGTGCACCATTATTGCCAGAGAAATTGCAATATAGAGGAACTTTGCAAATTTAAATTATAAATTTGAATAAATTAAAAAGGGATCAATTGATGGATAACTTCATGCAAAAGAGCAATAAATTTTTAAGGTTTTGGAGAGTTTGGTAGAAAAACTGAAAGGTCAGAAAGACTACATGACATGATGACAGACTGCCTACTGGTGGTAAGCAAGATGAAACAGGCAAATAGTATAGATGAAGGACCTAAAAAGCGTCCAGATATATATATTCAATTCAAAAACCAATCACATAGCAGTAGATTATTATATACGCATGTATTTTTATGTAATACGTATATATTAAACTTGTAGATTTTCATTTACAACCTAGTAATTTCTATCGTAGCTGTGCATTAAAACCGCGCTAGCACACCATTAATTCTGAGCCATGTTTCATCGTGTTCACTTCCTACCTCCTCTAGGATCTCTTCAGAAGTCTTCGTACTGAACCAACTCTTCGTGCAGACCCACTTCAGCAGCTCAGTCGTGCTCTGCGTAGAGACGGAGGCATGCAGAAAGCCGAGATTCTTCTTGCGACCCTGCGACTGCGCTGGCTGGTGAGAGATGCCTTCGTTCACTAAATCTTTGACAAAAACCAATACACATTCCATTTAAATGACCATAAATGAAGCAGCCATTGCAACTAGACACTGAAATATGCCGCAATGGACCCCTCCCCATGACGTCCACAACAGGCACTATACAAAAATAAATTATAATAGAAGTAATCACTCTTAATTGCACAACTTCATCAGCAATAGAAACAAAAATTCTACGCAAATGTGTATTTTAAAAAAACATGTTAAATGTTGAAACATGCCTTACATACAACATCCTTTAATCCAGTGCCATCTAAAACGTTTAATGACACATGTCAGTAAAGCATAGCAGCAAATTCGATGGAGTTCCAAACTGCCTTTGTCAACAATACTACAATTCAATTGTTATAATTAATTTCTATTACAAGTAATTCAATACAGACCGTTGAACAGCTCACATGGCTTCACTTCCACGTCCATCAAGCTCGTGTCAGCGACGGCCGGCTGGTTCTTTCGTCTCTGGTCCGCATCCCAGGCATTGATCTCTGCGAGAAACTTGTCATTGTCTTCACGAACGTACTGGAGAAGATCAGGATTAAGCGAATCGATTCCGTCGCCCTGTCCAATTTTCTCTGCAAAAGAAAAAGCCACCCCCCAACAATCAGTCGGGAAAACTATTAACATATACATTTGTTTACTATGGAGAAATTTTTGCAGATAAATTTTACAAAATTAAAACTCTATGACCTTTTGACAATCATCAGCTTCAAATGCATCCACTTTCTAAGACCTTTTCAAAAGCAAACAGCTATAACAGTACAGGCTCTTCCAATCTACAACCTAATGAGCATATAATGTGTACTAATCTCCATTCTACAACCTTTTCACAGGTAATTTGGCATACAAGCTTCTCAATAATAACAAAACACATGGATCAAAATGAAGAAATGCACAGCAGAAACAGCAAAGAAAAGCTCTACGAATGTACACCCACGTTTCTCAAAGGCTACAATTACAAAATAGGTTATACAAAAAACAGCGGTGTAATAACTTCACCACTGCTCGCACTCTGGCATTGCCAGTCCCAAGCATGTATAAAGAAGGAGGGCAACACCAATGATCTTTGTTATCACTCAGCATCGTTAATCTGATACCATCACTACTACTATTACAGTAGCTGTGTCGTGACAACACAACAGTCAAATCATTTATCAGTCTACAAATAATAATAATAATATTATAATAATAATGAATAATAATAATACAAATGCACAAAAACATTGACTGACCTGCCAGTAGATCTGGGAAGTTCTGGTCGACGTACATAACACAGTAGGCGCTCGTGTTGTGGAAGCCACCAACACTGTCCTTCTGGATCTCCTCCCACGACGCCTCGGTGACAGCAATGTCGTTGAACTTGAGCCACTTCTGATACTTTGTTGAGAATACGTACGCCCAGTAGTGGCCCGACACTGCCTGGCCCTCGTGGACCAACACAGCGTGCAGTCGGTACGGACACTAAAGTAAAAATTATATGAAATGAATTAAGGCCTTATACATGAAGCATTATTATTATTGTCTAAAAATGAACGTATAAATCAAATCACCAGGATTAAATTAATACTAGTGACTTCCAATATAATTTTCACAATGAAATGATTCACTTCGGGGTTAGGATACATGAGTGAACAACAGAGGCAATTAAGCGATCACATTTTAATAAACTTTCAGACCATGTGAAACACTTGTAGTCCAGGCAATCTAGATAAAAAACACCGTCAACCTGGGCAAAATTGGATCAGAAGGTTTTTCAACGGTTTTCTGATCAGAATTTGTTGCTGAATAACATATCCAAAATCCGCCAAAATCCGACCACGGGGTCACCCCCCAAAATGGGGTTCAAAATATGGTGGTTTTACGTGCATTTTTGCATTGAATATCAGGGTGCTATTACAGCGGCCTGGTTAAAAATTGTTCACTTTGTGATACAAGCATGATATTTGGCACATTCTACGACCATTACATAAGAAAAAGATTTGGCTATAGGGCCATCGCATATTTGACCCCTGGCCCTAATGGCAGCCATTTTTCAAGATGGCCCCAGTTTACAGATTTTAATTTATCTCGACTTCCAGTACACTTAGGATCGTAATCTTGGTGTCTAAACATACATAATCAGGGACGAGGACTCCAACAGAGCCATTGCAAATGTTCCCAACGGTTTTAACGGCGGCCATTTTCCAAAATGGCCGACCAAATTACGGAATTTTCAATATCTCAGCTTTCAGTACACCTAGAAACGTCATCTTGGTGTCTAAACATACATAGTTAGGAGCCAAGATTCCAACAGAGCCATTACAAATGTTCCCAACGGCTTAAATGGCGGCCATTTTCCAAAATGGCCGACCAAATTACGAATTTTCATTATCTCAGCTTCAAGTACACTTAGAGTGGTCATGTTGGGGGTCTACACAGCCATAGTTAATGGTCAGGGTTCCAATTAAATTAAATATAAACGTTTCTGTTCACAAGATTTGCAGCCAAGGACGTCAATGATGTGTCAAGGTAGAAATGTTCTGCTTATTTGAAAAACAGCTGTTATGGGCTCATGGTGCGTCAAGTATAAATATGATATAATCCAAGCTATTTGTTCCATCATACAATTTCTGAAACTTCTAATTATGTTCATGTTCATTTGGCAATAAAACAAGTTTTGCACTATATGCAATTCAAGATAGTATTGGTGTTCTCGTAAATGTTTATTGTGATGTATTTAAGTCGACATTTGGGAACCTTTATCCAAACCTAGTAGGCTTATACTGACCACAGAATTAAACAACATCATCCATGTCACTCACGGTCGCCTAGGCCTCTACAGAGACAGAGACCAGTTCACTGCAGAGAAGCTTTTACACATTTGCACTGTCCTCTACAGCCTTCTCACAGCCACGTCTGAGCAGTTCGCGACAGGCACGAGACGCTTCGTGAAGTGTTGTCCACTTCATATCCCATCCACCTTCAATCGTTTGCAGCAACTCCCATTGACCAGAACATCGCAGTTTAGGATCAGCTATGAACATATACGAAGGGCAAGGATGCACACTTTTCTGGACCGATGGCACGCGCCATCTCATGTTTGTTTGTATGCGCACTTGTTATAGCGCCTCTTCAGCTCTCAACCGCTACTCAGAGGCGCTCCCGACTACAGCGGACACTGCATCAGAGTTTCACGCCCGAAGCGCTGAGCAATTGTGAGTGAAGGACTTGCCCAAGGGCCTTACGTGGCGAGGTGGATTCGAACCTCGAACCTTCCGGCTTCAAGTCAACAACGCCACCACTACACCACCGCGCCCCACAAATGGGTTGGTACATGTAGGTATCTGAAGCCTGTCAAAGCCAACCCACAGTTCATCAATGCTCAGCTGCTGAACTGCTGCTATGGCCAACACCAACACGTCTGAGTTAACTGTGCGTATCACCACTTTACGATAGCCATGTTTTGTGGGATTGGAGACAAGCAGAAAATCTTTATATCAGCTTCCTCCTGAGTACTTGGAACAAGTCTATTTGTGTCTCTTTGCCTAGTACAGAGCACATCCTTGTGGTAAGTGGCTATATGATTTGTCTTCCTGCTTCTATTTCTAGTTTTGCTATTTGCAGACTCGAGAAAAAAGACAACCCTGACTTGTTTTCGTCGTTCCTCAGTAATTCCTGCCAGTCTCTGGGTAGAGCATTAGAAGATTAGACGGCCCTTCAACTTCCCTTACCCCTCACACTGCGTGTGTATGTCTTCAAACTGCCACGCACATATTCGTCCCATACAACATCTACTATGTGCACATGCTCCAGCTGTCTTGTGATGCAGGGCAAGAAAATATGGGAGGCATACTCTGAAAGGGTGAATACATTGCCAGGCTTCAGCATGTTGACTATGGCGGCTCCATCCAGTATAAGAGCGTCAACAATTAGAACACCCAGTGAATGGCCTGCCATGGTTGGATATTTGCCACGCCCTCATTTGTTGAAGTAGAAATCAGTTCTTCTAGGCAACTCACAATGTCTGACTTAGTTCCTAGCCATAATTAGTCCATAATTCGAGAGTGATGGTAGGCATGCCTGGTTCTCGAGCGCAAAAAGTCGTCCAGGTCTGCTCGTGTCTGACAGGAAATGTACAACCTGGAGAATAGTGAACAGTCTCTCTTCACAGCTCTTGTCCAGTTTTCTCGAGGTCGCACATGGTGTTTATGACTGCTCGGTCGGCCAGATCTCTTGTATCCAGGACAAGTAGGTCATTGCTGTCAATGGCAGAGATAGGCTAATAAAAAATCCGCATTTTGCACGGCCATTTTGGAAAATGGCCACCATTGAAACCGCGGGAAACATTTTCAATGGCACTGTTGGAATCGTCGCCCCTAACTATGCATGTTTAGACACCAAGATGACGTTTCTGCGTGTACTAGAAGCTGAGATATTGAAAATTCCGTAATTTGGTCGGCCATTTTGGAAAATGGCCACCATTGAAGTAGTTGGGAACATTTGCAATGGCTCTGTTGGAATCTTGGTTCATAACTATGTATGTTTAGACACCAGGATGACGTTTCTAGGTGTACTGAAAGCTGAGATATTGAAAATTCCGTAATTTGGTAGGCCATTTTGGAAAATGGCCGCCATTGAAACCGTTGGGAACATTTGCAATGGCTCTGTTGGAGTCCTCGTCCCTGATTATGTATGTTTAGACACCAAGATTACGATCCTAAGTGTACTGGAAGCTGAGATAAATTAAAATCTGTAAACTGGGGGCCATTTTGAAAAATGGCTGCCATTAGGGCCAGGGGTCAAATATGCGATTGCCCTACAGTCAAATCTTTTTCTTATGACATGGTCGTAGAATGGGCTAAACATCATGCTTGTATCACAAAGTGAACAATTTTTACCCAGGTCGCTGTAATAGCAGCCTGATATTCAATGCAAAAATGCACGTAAAACCATCATATTTTGAACCCCATTTTGGGGGGTGACCCCGTGGTCGGATTTTGGCGGATTTTGGATATGTTATTCAGCAACAAATTCTGATCAGAAAACCGTTGAAAAACCTTCTGATCCAATTTTGCCCAGGTGAAACTGCAAATTGCCTGGACTATTGATAACTTTAAGCGACTGCACAACATAAATCAAAAAGAAAACTTATAACTATTTAGACTACTAGTGTCATGCCGGGAGCTTAGCCAAGAGAATTCATAAAACCAATGAAATAAAACTATGGTAGTCATTAATATTAAATTCATTTATTTATTTAAAGACATGATTCACAGACCTTCATTAGATCCTCGTCTGCGTACAAGGCGTTAATCTGTCCTTCTCGTTTTGCTATCTTTTCTTGCAATTCTACATCGTCAAAACACAATTACTTCACACCTTGCAATAAATACGAAAAAAATAAAATTTACATATATTCAAGTTCATAGATAAATTTCACATCAAATTTCTTATTCCATTTTAGTTAGCTTTTAAAACAAAGTTCAAGGCCCTTACATACGAAATACATTTTGACCAATATTTGAAATTCCGATTTGACTTAAATCCAAATATCAGTCTCACAAATTTGCAACTTTCACAATTCAGTAAATGTTCATTTAAGAAGAATTTCCAGAAAAAATTCAAAATTCAAGTTTAAAAAACCTGACACACAAGCCATACATCAAAATCATGTCTCATACAGAACCCTCTTAAAACATTTCCATAAATCATTGTCAATTAATCCTATGCAGCTTCTTATTGACCATTTAAGACCAAACTCTTTCAACCCTTTACCAAACAAGAGCATAGAATATCCCATACCATTTACTACACTTTGGTCAGTAAAGGGTTAACTTAACTCCTTTAAATTGAAAGCTTCTCTGTATTTGAAATCGTTCAAAAACTGACCACGGACATCGTCTTCCACTTCCGTCCTCCATCGCCGAAGACATGTCTGCAGAATTTTGAGCTCCTCCTTCGACACGTGTCGTGGAGATGGATTGCCGTCCTCCACCTCCATGGCGGTCGGGTGTGGTGATGCGGGCAGAGCATCAGCCGAACCAGGATCGATATCGAGTTTCGGGGACGATCTTAACGGCGATCTTAATTCCATCGCTGAAGTACTGAAAATATGATTCACAGCATAGTGAAGGATTAAGCACTAGCGGCAAAGTCCAAATAACAATTATAATAAATTAATCGCTGAAATTTATAATACAGACAAAACTACCATATAAACAAATCAAATGACTGTAATCACGGAACAGTCGAAGTAACACATTCCGTAACAGAATTTTTGAAATAAACAGATTTAATTAAAAACACTTAGCACAGCCTTTTACTGATAATTGCACTTTTCTGTAAAAAGTATGCACAGAATGGTTTCAGACCAATTTTATGCGTAAATAACTTCTTGGCTCATTTTTTAATCATTCAATTTTTCAACTTCAGGGCTTTAAACAGCATGGTCACAATTATATGTGAAAAATCTGACAAGCTTATAGGCTCTAAAAAATTAATCAAAAATAAGTTGCTAGACATGATGCTACACTTATTTTAACTGGACTTATTTAATAGAAAGTATTCATCAACATCTGAATTAATAAATGGTTTTGACAGTAAGCAGCCAATTTTACTTGACAAATAAATAAATTCTAAACATTGCTGCAAAAGGCTGATCCATTGCCAACCATTTACTCCACCACCCACGATACAATTTGCACATCCATTTACTCAAATTAGTAATGAAACCCTCTGTACTTAATTGTTTGTATGTGCAATTGTTATATAGCCTCTTCAAACTCTCACTACTCAGAGGCGCTCCCGAATACAGAGCGGACACTGCATCGGAGTTTCATGCCGAAGCGCTGAGCAATTGTGAGTGAAGGACTGGCCCAAATTCCTTACGTGTCAAGGTGGATTTGAACCTTCCGGCTCCAATGCAACGACGCCACCACTACACCCCACAATAAGACAATCATTCCAATTATGAACTCTATGCTGTATATACGTAGCATATCACAAAATCATGATGGTACCTGCATCGTGACTGCGGTGACTCCATTTCCATGTCACAGATGCTTTGGTTGGTGTCTAGAGGACAGCTCGCTTCAGGTTTCGGAGATCCAGAATTGGAACCACGGCTTTCGGCGTAATCCAGGACACACTGGAGAACGTCCTGGAGTGGAAAGCGCTTTGAGCCCGATCCGTAATTAATATATCTGAAAATGACAATGCAGACAGTTGGCCGTCACTTGCCAAAACTTAACTTACGAAACTTGGGGCATGTCTGAGACATTCCTAAGACACTTGTCATACAAATATCCAGACACATGTCACTGAATGATACGCAAGCCAACTTGAGGCTGATGCACTGAATCTTGATGCTGAAACAATCTCCCTTCTGAAATCTGCAAATTCTACCTCCTCTAGTCCTCCTGTCATTTCCCTGTCATCGTAAGTCTAAAGCACCGGGCTGTGTATGAATTTCAGTCTTTTCCTTAAAAACTCCCACTGCTCAAAAATTTTCTTGCCCTGATCCATTCGTTCTGATGCGTTCTCAAATCTCCAAACCCAAATGCAACTCAGCTTCCTTTGTCTCATCTAGCTGGTCTGCATATGACCACATTTATCTTCAAAGGGTATCTATGGACATTAGACAACCCCTCTGACCGGACACAGCATTCGTCCCTTGCAAGTAATGTAATTTGGAAACTTTTGAGTTTATCATTTATAATTAAAACTGAATTACCCTATTTCTGCAACTGCATACCTAAACAAGACAAAAGCCCATACTCACTTCACTGTACATACTTTTGCTTACTAAACCATTAAAATTAGTATGAATACTTAAAAGAACAAGCCTATGAGAACTTTACGTTACTAACTTGTGTTGAGGTTAGTGACAAATATCATCGAAACACAACATCCATTTGGCCAACTTACTTATCTAGTCGGTTCTGCAGTTCACATAAATCTTCCTTCAACTTTTTCGCATCTTCTCTTTTTCGTCGCGTGATAAACCGGTTGGATTCCATATACCTATGTAAATAAAGTACATAAAATAAAACAATTGAACTCTTCAACTAAATAATCAACCAATATAGTGAACTTACCAATTAATGACGATATATGCAAACATCCATCTTTAGTTCAAATAATCAATTTATCATACAACATTTTTTCCCAACCATTGTTAAATCAACCATCAAAACTAACAGAAAATCACAAAATAACCCTCCTCAATAAAACATTAAACTCGTAATTTTAAGATAAAAAGCAAATAATTTTACAAAACAAACTAACTATAAAATATTCGACTCGCAATTTTAAGATCAATAGCAAATAATTTTACAACACAAACTAACAGCGTCTCAGATCAACATGAACTACAGTGCTCAGCAAACAGTTCTGAAACTAAATGACAAATTCAGTGAATAAAAACCTGTCCATGTAGATTCGCTCCGGAAAGTCAAGTTTTTTGTGAATTTTTTCAGGCCGAGCCAGCTTCGTGTTGAACTGAAAGCGGGACAGTTCAAAGGTCAAAACAGGCGGAAGTCTCGTGAACCAGAGCTGCAAGAAGTAAACAACAAAACATGCACTGGTAACTAATCGCTACTAGAGAGATTAAATAATTTCTGTGTAGTCCAGATAAAGTGATGACAAGGAACAACACTGCATGGTGGGAGTTAACAATCCAAATAAGATGCCACAATCAAATGAGAGACATGACATCATTTATTAACGGAACATCCTATCATTCCTTAGCAGGAACCCGACCCAGCTGGAATCTCAAAATCCATCCGTGATGTTGTATTGTACCTACTAATTTATATATTGCCACTCACAGCAGAGGCCATTCAGGAGCAAGCGTTTCCTGTGTGAGAACACCGAAGAGTACAAAGAAATTTTGAGCAAGGAGGAGGATGTAGGAAGACACCCAGAAAGAATGTTGACACACAGATAGGAGGGAAGGGCACTCTATATGGATAGTACAATGGCGGCAAAAGATTTAGCATGGGATATGTTGGTGAGTAGCTGCAGAAAAAGGGGCACGAAAGTGATCCCCGAGATGTTTCAGAGCAATTCCCAGTTTGGACTTGGGGGGGGGGGGAGAGGCCCAGGACTAGAACTTTGAACTTAACGTGAGCTGGGAGAGGAAGCCAGGGCAAGTGATTGACCACAAACAAGGAGAAGTGGGAGCATTTCTACCAGATCTATGGCTAGCCAATCCAAGCCTTCCCCATCTTACTGCACCAAAACAAGCTAGCCTCTAGTCTAAACAGATACAATGTCAAAATTGTCACACTCATAATAGATTGTCATCCTAACCTCTTGTCCTGATTTGATAGTCGTATCATCAGTGAGAGTCTCAATTTCACCCTGCGCAGTGGCAGCCTCCAGACTTTCATGGATGTCTTTGAAGCCTTCGACCTGAAGTGGAAACTGGCCAAACAAACCCTTGTTCTCAAAATGGTTTCCTGAAAACAAACGACAAACTCGGTCTTCAACTACATTCCTTTTTCACAGCTGACTAAAGAGATTCTGCATTGATCAATTATCCGTAAAATGGTTTCTAAGTGACAGCCTAACTAAATCACACACCCGAAGACCAAACTTTGGTCACACGCACAAACGCTGCAAAACAGCTGAAAGCTAACAAAAGCTTTTACACATGTCACTTCCTAGACATCAAACGCAATGAAACTGTTCACCAATTTTACCACTTACCAAGCTACTGCTTATCAACAGCACTGAGCAAAGATCTACCCATATAATGGTTCACCTTAAAAAAATCATTCGCTACATTTCTGTCTATCATTTTACTTGCAAGCAGGGAGTACTCCCATCAAAGTAATGGATATTGCATACAAAACAAAGTCGGATATACGATTAATTAAGTTCAGCAGCAAACACAGCGTTACAAAAATGAACGTGCCCTTACTAAGAGTGACTGAGAAACCAATTGATGCAGCTCGTATAGCATAAAGGCTTTTAACCTTTTAATGCCGGAAGGTATAGGATTTCCCAAAGTCAGAAACACGATTAATTAAGTTCAGCAAACACAGCGCTACATTTACTACCATCTCGGCATTAAAGGGTTAAAGCATGTGAAAATAAAGTCCATGCTGCAGTTGTTAGTGCCTACCTTCGTTGATGCCTTCTGCCAGATAGCGACCGTAGAACAACTGCACCATTGGGTTGCTGGCGCGACCTTTCGATTCGGCCTCAGCACCCACTTCACTACAAACACAACGAAAATATGGATGTACGCATGTATCCGAATACCTTCGCAGCATCTTTTGACAACCTGTACAAATTACTATTATTTCCTTTTAAACCTGTAAAAATTTCATTTCCTTTTAAACCTGTACAAATTTTATTTCCATTTAAACCTGTAATTTTTGTTATTTCCTTCTAAACCTAAATCCTATAACTGATAATGGTTAGATAATATGCCATCAAAGGCCCATCATGCAATGTAAATGTATATTGTCAGAACGGCTAAACACGCTGATAAGAGAACATGTGCCTGAAAATGAAGTCATTTCTACACATGAAAGACAACAAACACAAAGCAGGATAGAATTATGACAAGTAGTTAGTCCACAATAATCAACAAAGACAGTAAGAATAAATACAATGCGTATGAATTCAAAGTCCATGCTAGTGACATTCTAATAGGAATGACTATAAATTCCAGCTTGTCATGAAGTTAACTGTTGAAACGAACAAATTGTTACTGTTCGCTGTAGAGTTCTTTGGTTACCTTGGCGACGACAGTGATTCAACACTGCCAGAGTCCACTGTTTTGAAAGCATCCTCGAGCCATTCAAGCAGTTTATGCTGGAATTCACTGACATCCTAAAATAAGAAAAAATATATGCCAAAAATACTTCAATAGACATTTCATTGTGTACTTGGAAATGTTACATTTAAGCACTGCCCACTCAAAAAATTAATTACCGCACTTTAATGCAGAAACAACTATGAAACTCCAGAGATGTAATTGTACATTACACATGCCATAGAGGGTACACAATTCAGATTTCAGCCCAGATCTGAACAACATACAACATGCAGAGCAGACAGAAACAGAGTGTAGACTATGATCAACAAAAGTCACCTACATGCTCGAGTATCAGACGTAAAATTTTGGACAATTTTTAAAATTTGAAGTTGAGGTATGACTTATATCGAGGTGAAGGAAAACTGTGTCAACCAGGGTGGCATGCATGCTACTTCATCAAATGAGTCCATGAAAAGAGTAGACTCAAAAGCTGGTTACCTGCTGACTGTCAGAAGCTCCAATGGCACTGGTTCCACTAGAAAATGCTTCCTTCAGAATTTCTACAGCCTTCGATGGATCGACGTACTTCCTTCGGCTGGCAACCATCAGAGCAAACAGACAGCGCAGCTCATGCATAAACATGAGGTTTCTGTGCCGCTAAAAATCAATGCAATATAAAAATTAACATTCAAATGTGCCGAGTGCTGATAAAATGCAAATGTAAAGGTCAAATGAGTACAAGCAATAGCATGCAAAAAAAATTATATACTTCCTTAAGACTAAAGTGACAAATTATCCTGATTAAATTAGCAAAACCTGAGTACATTGACCCTCCAATACTTTCTTTTGCAATCTTAAAACTGTACGTCTGCTTTTAGCCACAGTAGGATTGGGAGCACTTCCGAGTACCTTGAAGGGGTGCTGTGTAAATCATCATGATGTACTGATGAATGAATGAAGTTCTATAAACAACTAAAAATACGTGAATAGCTGGGTAAACACTATGATTGGGATGTAAAATCTCTCAATCACCTTACTCACATCCGATCCATCACGACTGCTTCCTTCGCTCGGAGGAACAAAATTCAGAACGTGTTGACGGAAGACGGGCAAGTGAAAGAGTGACTGCAATCGAACAGAAACATTCTCACTGATAACATGCCACCACTGGTGACAGGATTGACGCTAAACCTCACGAATGGTAAAGCGACTGTCGAAAACAACGTTGCTAATGGTATGTGGCCACCTATAATTAACTTGCTGAGCTGTTTGTGACCAGGTGGACAATCACCACAATAATACACGTCAGAGTGTACTGGCAACATGGTAGCAGATAAAACTTATTTATCACCTAGGCATGTCCCCAACATTTATTAAATGTTCTAATTTATGGACTAAGCATGTAATTGATTACATGTCATATATTGAAATGTAAAGTAATTAGTAATTACTATTAGTAATTATAATTAATCATTGAAATCATTAATTAGTAATTATTATTAATCATTGAAATGTAAAGTAATTAGTAATTACCATATCAGTGTGAGAACACCCCACCCCAGAAAAATAGGTCTTAAGAAGAGAGAGAGATGATCATAGCAATCCAGAAAGAAGACTAATAATAATCTGTCCTGAACACAGAAAAGTTCTCAATGCATAAATTTGCATAATCAATGCAAGCGCAACAATCTTCCAAGCAACAATCAGCAAAAGACAATACATAAATATGTACACACACACACTGGATTAATGTTTTCATTTCAGATTGTCAATTCCCTAATGATTTTCTTTTGAAATGATGCTATAGATACAGATTTACAAGCATAATCACAATACTGACAGGTGCACTGGAAACATGACCGAGTCTTTCAGTACACTCTAATATTAGTTCAGTCGAATGCAGATGATGCTTGATCTCTCTGTGCTGTAGTCGGGAGCGCCTCTGAGTAGTTTCCTTGAAGAGGCGCTATATAAATACTTGAATGAATGAATGAATGAATGAACGAATTAATGAATGTTGGCTTAACCCTTTGATGCCGAGAGTGTAGTAAAATGTATGGGAAATCCTATACCCTCCGGCATTAAAGGGTTAAAACATTCAACCTAGGCCGCTGGAGATTGAATTGCCAGGACTGACCTGTATGACAGCACTGAACCAACACGTGTTTCCCACATTCTTCAGCCCAACTGGCCAGTCGTTCTCCCGCATTCGTTCATGTGGGTTAAGCGGATCAATAAACCAAAGATCGCCTCGTTTCCTCTTCATTCCCAGCTTTGAGTCTTCAGCAATGCTCTGCTCTATCACTCTGCAACACAACAACAACAATGATGATGATGATGACAGTGATGCAGAGTGATAATGACTTCTAAAAAATGATGATGATGCTGATAAAATTCATTCATTCATTTCGCTCAGAAAATCTGCAAGCGCCCTTCAAGCTTTTTTCTCAGAAGCGCTCCAGACAGAGCCACGGCGAAAAATAGGACCAACTTTCGGCTGTCAAAAATTGTGCCAGAAAGATCCCTAGGCCTAGGTAGGAGTCAAAACTCCAAAGGAAACCATTTCAAACAGTTGGAACAACAACGTAAAATATGTCACCCTGAATAACAGAGTTATGGAACCAACAAACTACAATCTGCAGCGCAAATAGAGAGATGGCCATGAAAGCAATAACTAATAATAGACAGCAATGCTAAATACATTTGATTTAAACTAAAAGGCATGCTTGATTAGTCTGATAGTCTGAAACGTACTTGCTAATTTCTTCGTCCTCTCTTGTCACCTGACCTCCCAGAATGCCTTGCTGGTTTTTTAGACTCTCTGCCACAGCTCGCTGTATATCATCGTTTTCACTGCCAGTCGTCAAGTCAATTGTCATACCTGCCATTAAGTGGATAAAAACGAGTGAAAATCAGAAATCGTACATTTTCTTTTACACAAAAAATTAAATTCGTTGCGTATAATGCAGTCATTAGCAATGTTACATCAAACGCAGTTGTTAAGGCCAAAAAATAAATAGTGTTTCTGGTAACACGATCAAAAGACTTCTTCGGCTTGACGCAGATAATGTTGGAAAAAGAATTTTAGGATAGGCAGCCATGTTCCTAGCAGCGTCACATACCAAAATGAAACAAGTCTAAGCATAACAAGGAGCTCACTTCAAAAAGGACATCTTGGCATTTCTCTTCATTTATATTATAATATAATTAGTAGCAGTGTGTTTACTTTACAAATATTCAACATTAACCAATTAGCAATGATATACAATTTGAGATTCATGGCAAAGTGTCAAACTCCAACACGTGGTCATCTGTATCTTTCAAATCACTGAGAACACTTCCTAAGTCACAGGTGTCAAAGACCAGCCAACAATCAACATGCCATTTCTCGCTTGCCAATAGGGGTCCTTCTGGCCCACAGGCCTTGCACAAAGACTACACAATTGAGAAGAAATTTTTTTAAACTTAATTAATTTTATATGCAGCTTGCAACTGATAGTGAAGATCAAAATTACGTTTGAACCTAATTTGACTGAGCACTTGTACACTAAAAATGCACCATTCAAGGTATAGCTTTTGGGATAGAGGTTCACCAACCAGATCCCTATCACCATTTCCTCAGGCATCTTCGGCACACAGGCCCATCACTTGCTAGAAATTATTGCCGATGGCCTGCCATTAGAGAAGGTTAGACACGCTGTCATAAATCATCGCTCTGCAATACATTGCAAAAACTTCTTGAATACCTAGTGAATTTTTTAAAGAAGAAAGCAACTCTGTTCTGTTCCAAGAAATCTCAATGTCAACGAGACTACGAGACTACCATTCATGATTGAATACCTTTGCCGCTAGCAGTTTCATCCGACTCATCCGTAATATCAACCGTCTCAACAGCCTTGCTCACAGATGAAACAGCTACAACCTATAACGAAAATAACTCAGAGCTCTGCATCAAACGTACAAACAGGAATTAATTCATTCATTCATCAAGTGTACTTACACAGGGTAAACGAATAAGCCCAGTTACAGTGGCTAAAGAAAAGTTATCAAATACTAGTAAAAGACGTGTGCATAGAACTTGAGTAAAAGAATATGCGGAGCTGAAGTATGGTTTTAACTATGGTCAGCTGAACAACAGAAAAGGCATGAATGTGTGATTATTACATACATGTATACTACAAGATTTAGCAGACTGTCCATATTGCCCACTATCACACAAAAATGAAGTGCAGCTTGTTACATTGCATCAAACACTTTGGAGTTTGTACAACCTTTACAGTAGTTATACACTAGCCGCAACATTACTATTACAATCCTGAATTCTTCATACACAGTTTATTCATATCAAGTTTTGATTTGGCTAGTTTTTGATCAATTCTGCTTAGTCTTAGCAAGACCAAAGTTTCCATTGTGTCCAATGTTCATGCAACCTTAGAGTAGTTTTTTGCAAGTTTAAGCTTTGTTCGCACAATGCTTTAAATATCAAGTTACAAGTCATATGCATGCTGCCCCATAAACAAGTCCAAAAACTGCCTGAAGCAAGTCAATGCTCAAGTTATTCCAGACTCTCTCTATATGCTCCCTCGTTCAAAAACACAAAAGAAATACTCAATATCTTAACTGAGGCATTGAGTGCCAGAGGGGCATAAATAAGTACGGGTAGTTTATCGATGAGGTAGGCAGCTCTGGAGCTCAATAAATCAATTATGAACATGTACACAAACACAGACAATAAAGATCGCAAATTGTGTTAACTTGGGCTTTTTTAACAAAACTCTACAGGAAATTACAAATAACCAGCATGTTTGTCCAAGAATTAAAAAGCCAAAAAACTGTCATAGCAATAACAGCAACGCTAAAAGAAATATATGCAGTATCAGCAATACAAACAACAAATACTAGGGGGGGAAAAAACCAAAGTAATTTTAGCTCCAAATTATATACATTGCATAATATACATTGTATATATAAAATACAAATATATAATTTGCTGTTTTTCTCATTCTCAGTGAAGTGAAGCCAAGTAGCATAGAAGGAAGTGCTGCACAAGGTACTATGGCTGTTCAGGCTGTGCTAAATGACTGACCCCGCAAAGTTCAATAAATCTGCAGTTAAAAACTTCTCCTGACTAATGAACTGATACTTTGAGAACTGAAGCGAAGCTGAAGCTTTACCTACTCATAACAATTTTTCATTTTCAAGTGTAACTTCTCCAGAACTTCAAACTAAACTTGACAACTTCTCAAACTCAAAATTATCTCAATTTTTCAATGGAAATTCTCAAACTGAACAGAAATCCATATATCCTAATGGAAATTCTCACCGGCCCGGACTGCACAACGCCTGGAGTAGAGTTTTCCAACAGCATATTGATAACATCATCCATGGCATATTTTCCGGTCTTGTCCTGGCAGGCGCTGATTGCCCGGTCGATCTGAACTCGATCATGGATGCCAGTCACCTCGTGGATCTTTGAATAAACCTCGGCTACGTTCTTCTGAAGCAACGCACGAGCACAACAGCACAAGCATAAGATCCTACTTTCTAAAATCTAATTTATTAATTTTAACTTTCTCACATAAACTATCACTTCTTACTCAACATCAAAATCTAGCCTTCCTCTTAATTCAAATATCTTATCTGAAATCAAACTTTTTAATATGGGTATTTATATAGTTAAAATTGTATCATATAACACGGAATACCATTGATGAAGATCTATCACGCTATATAAGTAAATATCACCGTAAATTACGAATGAAACAACGAACATATTATGTCGTTCACCATATCTGAACTGCAGACATAACAATAAACCATATAATTCAGAAGTAAGGATAAACTTGGATGACTTTAAGAACAGTAGGGCAGTGTGTACAAAAATATCAAACAACTTTGAACAAAGATATGCAGTCACTGGCATTGCTGAAGTTAATTTAATATAAATTATGGTCCTTGCCTCGATCTGCACTGCCAAATAACTTAAATCTTGAAAAAACTCTGATAATTAAAACCTTGGGTCATTCCAGGTCAAATCATCACAGTGTTTCTGCATGACCATCTCCGATTTTGATGAAATTTGGCAAGATGGTAGAACCCAACGAGAAATGCTCAAAACCAAAATTTTAGATTTTTGGGTCAACAGGTTTCCGAGATATGGGTCATTGAAGGTTGACCCAAATGACCCGATTTACACGAACCGGACGAGGTTTAAACTGCTGTATCTCAGCTCATATTGCACCTAGAAACAAAAATGAGGTACCAAATTAAAGCTGAGTGAATGCTCTATTTGGGCAAGGTAGCTAGAAATAGTTATTTTGAGTTTTTTTTTAAAATGTGAGCATCTGTAACCTATTAACCCTCACCCAGGTCACTTAGTACTCTGATAATTTTATGAGCTTTTTACCATTCAAAGATCTTACTGTTCTAAAGAGTTGTTGAAAATTTCAGAGTGGGAACTCGAGTAGTTTTTTTGTTATGATTTTTTTAATGGTCACCCAAGGGCGCGAATCGCGTGATGAATGAAAGTACACATGACAAATTAAGTCGTTGACAGTTATAAAATATTAGTTTTAATGAAAAAGACAATTCAGAGCTCTGTCAGATCAAAATTCAGTCTTCTCAGTTTTGGGCCAAGCTATATATGTTCTGTTTTTCCAGGGCTATTGTGGCAGCTTGCATCTCATGGGCACTCAGCGTATATGCCCTTTCAGTGCTCGTCGTTGGCTGAAGTCCTGCTGTCAGCACATCCACACAAGATATAATCAGTACATCACTTGTATGAGGATAATGAAAAGGAGGAGAAGGCCCATGCGGATGCAGAAAGTTTATTTCCACTTCAGTGCGTCCAGCATATGTCTGCATAACACGGCAAAGTCACCAATTGGCAAAAAAATTGATTCTTATGCTGAGCAGCACAGGCGTCTGAGAAGTATATCATCTTCCCTGGTCTGCCGATCTGAATTGTAGTGCCATATATCCAGACTATATGTTATCTTTGTATCAAGGTTTTTTCAGTACTAAGGAAACAGTGAAAATTTCAGCGTTTTGTGCTGCCGTACTAACAAATTTATTCAATTCGCTTTCTTCATATTTTCAAACAGTCACGAGTCCAGAATTGCACATGTGCTACAATCAGAGTCTGTTGATGTTCAACAGTCTTTCGATAAACGACCATAAAGTAGTGAAATTTGCAGACATTATGGGTTACGTCACTGCAAAGTATGATGGCCACTGCAGAGCCGTTTTAAGGCCTAGGCAGGCTAGGCCCGGGCCTCGCGCTAAAGGGGGGCCCCGCGGTGACCCAAGAAAATAACACTACGTCAAGCATCAAATACATAAATTTATTTTAAAATTTTAAATTTCACTTTGATGCAAGCTACAAAATATGCTCTATATAATTTTTAAGACACTTAAATTTGAATCTTCTTTTAAACCAAACCATATCAATGACGTCATTTACATAAATCGTGCGTAAGTAGCCCAGCTAAAAGTTATCCGTACATTTCGAAGACTGTTTTCTTTATTTGGATTATAAATTTTATAATAGAAGGTAAACATCGTATCTTTTGTCAATATTATTGTCACCGACTACAATGTACACGTAGGTCTATTAATTTAAGCGAACTATCAGACAACCTAAAGAGATGCGTAGGATTTATATGAGCGGTGCTGCTAAGAGAAAGAAGGAGGCAATTGCATTGCTCACTCTTCTCTGGAATGATATTCTTGGACGTTTCAATGAAACCAGCAAGACTATACAAAAGGCAGACATGGAACTATCAGTAGCTGTCAATCTGATTCAGTCACTCAAGCTGTATGTAGATAGACTTAGAGATAATAACTGCTTCGAAGAATATGAACGTAAAGCCAAACTACAAACTCACAACGAAGAGTACCACGACAGCCAGAGACGAACGACTAAAAGAAATATGCGAATTACATATCTCGAAGGTCCTGCAAATGACACTATCATGGATGGGAGCACAAAGTTTAGAATTCAGACCTATTTACCAATCATCGACTCATTGATCACTGAACTAAACAGACGTGGAAAAGCTTACGAGGAAATCAGCAGCAGATTTACATACTTGATTAAACTCGATGAGTTGAATGCTGAACAAATGAAAGAATGCAGTGAAAAGCTTTCAAATTTCTATCCCAAAGATCTTGACAAGGACGAACTAATTTCCGAATGTGAACACCTTAAATACTATATGTCAGTATCACCTGCAAAAACCTTGGTGCCATCTATGTCATTAATATATGCCATGATTAACAATGACAAATTGGAATCAACATTTCCGAACGTTGAAATTGCGATAAGAATGTTTCTATCGATGATGGTAACCAACTGCACCGGAGAACGTTCTTTCTCAAAACTAAAATTAATAAAGAATGAAATTCGCAGCAGCATGTTGCAAGAGCGATTAAACTGTCTGTCTGTAATGAGCATAGAATCAGATGTACTAGAAACATTGAACTTTGATGACATTATACAAGACTTTGCCGAGAGCAAAACACGAAAGCGATGTTTCTAATAATTAGATGGTTCTGACAGTCAGGGAATTTAAGCTGTGAAACAGACATTTACTCATTATTTGTCTTACTTTCAAATTGTATATAACAAATTATCAGCAGTTGTAAGTATTTTAACGTACTGGCATGTTAAACTTAACCTTATTTTGCACTTGTGGAAAAATTGCTGTGTCAGCTGAGTTAGCAGTTTAGAACTATATTAGGCCTAATAACTGTAGCAAAATGCCAGATATGCACCAGGAATGCATTAGAGCAATACTCTATAATTAGCTGAGCCTGAGAGATTGAGTCGGAAATCGGGTCACTTTTATAAATAGCGTTAGGGTTTGTGCCTAGGCCCTAGGGCCCCCAAACTTCTTAAAACGGCCCTGGCCTAGGGCCCCCAAACTTCTTAAAACGGCCCTGGGCCACTGGTGGCTTGGCCGTATTATGCAGACATATGCTGGACACACTGAAGTGGAAGTAAACTTTCTGCATCCGCATGGGCCTTCTCCATCTTTTCATTATCCTCATACAAGTGATTTACTGATTATATCTTGTGTGGATGTGCTGACAGCAGGACTTCAGCCAACGACGAGCACTGAAAGGGCATATATGCTGAGTGCCCATGAGATGCAAGCTGCCACAATAGCCCTGGAAAAACAGAACATATATAGCTTGGCCTGAAACTGAGAAGACTGAATTTTGATCTGACAGAGCTCTGAATTGTCTTTTTCATTAAAACTAATATGTTATAACTGTCAACGTCTTAATTTGTCATGTGTACTTTCATTCCTCACGCGATTCGCGCCCTTGGGTGACCATTAAAAAAATCATAACAAAAAAACTACTTGAGTTCCCACTCTGAAATTTTCAAAAACTCTTTAGAACAGTGAGATCTTTGAATGGTAAAAAGCTCATAAAATTATCAGAGTACTAAGTGACCTGGGTGAGGGTTAATAGGTTACAGATGCTCACATTTTAAAAAACTCAAAACTATTTATAGATACCTTGCCCAAATAGAGCATTCACTCAGCTTTAATTTGGTACCTCATTTTTGTTTCTAGGTGCAATATGAGCTGAGATACAGCAGTTTAAACCTCCTCCGGTTCGTGTAAATCGGGTCGACCTTCAATGACCCATATCTCGAAAACAGGTTGACCCAAAAATCTGAAATTTTGGTTTTGAGCGTTTCTCATTGGGTTCTACCATCTTGCCAAATTTCATCAAAATCGGAGATGATGATGCAGATTTTTATTTAAAATTGTGTTGATTTGACCTGGAATGCCCCCCTTACACTTTAATGTCCAGTTGTCCACTCTACCACCGTGACACAATGTTGCATTAAATAATATACAAGCAAAGTCCGACCTAAACTTATACAAAGCCGTGCTCAAAGAAACTGTGATCCATCCAATTTTTTTAATAGGATGCCCAGCATCACATACATTGGACTTTCTTTACCTCTAAGTGCAAAGCGCCTGAATTGTTTTCAATTGTGGTTTTGTATTGTCAGGCCAGAAGCATCTCAAGATGTGTTTCTGTTGATGATCTTAGTACTACCGTATTTTCGCGAATATAACACGCACACGGGTATAACACGCACCCGAATATAACCCGCTACTTTTTGCGATTTGAGTAAAAATTGATTTGTATAACACGCACCCGACTATAAGACGCAACCGTTTTCGTTCGTCTAACCACACGGGGGTATAGATTCCTGTATAAAACTCGCCATTTACTTGAGTAATTAGTTTCATATGATGACAGTTTCGATAAATTTAGCGATTAATAATTGTTTGATATATCAATTGACGAAAATAAAGTGGGTATGGCCAAAGGAAATTCTGACTTTTACACAAGTTTAGAGATGGCATTCACCGCATTCGACATTTGAAAAATTGAAAATGACAGACAATTACAATTTATATACTGTAATATTTACCTTTTATATTTAAGGTCGAATCAATTTGTTATACTTTCAATTGTAACTATCTGCAGCCCTGATATTTTATAACAATAATACTTCTACTGACGTCGGACTTCATATCCTATCGTTTTGTCGACGTCCATGCCTCCATAATTGTAAGTAAAAACACTTTTTTACAGCAGTTTCTGACCATGACCTGAAAATAATTTGGTAAAAATGTGACTGTGTGAAAAAAAAATTGTATAACACGCCCACGAGTATACCACGCGGGTAGGGTGCGTGGTTTGTAAAATTTTGTATAACCCGCGTGTTATATTCGCGAAAATACGGTATATAAATCTGGCAATAAAATTGTAAAAATTACAATTACAACAAGGAAATACTGGTGTAAAGGAATAAAACTCTCTGAATGGGCTTAAATTCATTGTGCATGGATTACAAGAATATGGCAAAATATATTTTCTTGTCCAAATATTTCGGAACACTTAGAAAGTCATCTAATCTGGATGAAACAAGAGGTCTTTGCTTGAATAGAGACGCTGCCTTGTTAACTTATACCTAATAGCATCACACTTTCAAACTTGAACACTAAATTTGCCTAACTCTGCTGGGCCATTCCACACAATCTGCTATCACTCTGGGCGTTATCACACCCACCAGGATCTGCAAACCAGGACCTTGAATTACCCCCACCAAGCAATTGGATGACACATGCATTTTGCATACATGTGCTTGGTCCTCTGCTGAACTTGTTACAACTTAAGCCAACAAATGGAATATCAATCATGCAGGGCCAGAAGCCTGCTTAGCTCTGACTTTCTCTGTTGCATGCAAAGCTTATATCACTGGATTCCAACAAACTGAAGACATTGTTTGTTGCTAATCCTGAAAGGCAAAACTTACTGAAACTCTAACCCAAAAGCACACCATCCTTAAACCAAATACTCCTACTTGGACAAAAAAACTCAACTGTCGAAATAACGACATGATATAATGAAAATCAAGCAAGGTGAAACTTGTCAAACAACAATATAAATTTATGAGAAAATTTATGAGAAACGTGGCCGACATGAACCCAGTCATGTTTAGGAAAATCATGTTGCAGGCATCCTCCAATCACAGGTCAAACATGACTTTAGTAATTGGTGTGTTAATACCATAAGACACATATGCACATTTTATCAATCCTTCACTTTATTCCAATAAAAAAAATGGAACAAGTCATCTAGTTAGAACAGTTCACCAATCACGGATTGTTTGACCAATGTCAAACCACATAATGGCCCATCCATTATTATTTGAATGATTGTCTTCAAGCATGCCATATGCGCGAATTGCCGGTAGTACGTGACAAACGAAACTTACAGAAATTAATGTCGCAGTCATGTATACTTCCAGTGTGTTCATCTATCCCAAGAACTATAAATCTACCTTGGCAAACAGAGAGGCAGAGTGAAAATCAACAAAATAGATATTAATTAATCAAGAGATGCATTATAAATGACCGGTCTGGGTTTGCTTTAAAGTCCCAATTGGGGAAAATGATGGCGGTGGTTATTTTTAACCACGGGTGTGGCGCCGTTGGTTCGAAATTTGTTCAGTCTGCAAAGATAGGTTCACAACAAGCAAACAGGCATATTTTAAAGTTGGTCTGGATCGAAACAAGCCGTTAATTATTGTTTTTACCTCTGGTTGTTCGCAACGAACGCCACACTGTTCCACCGTCATATCTCGCTTTCCCTTTCAATCATGGCGGATATCCAAACACCCACGGCTGCTGTCCCACGTTCCTCCCTCTCCGTATAAAACTTATATTTATATTTCTGTATAATATTTGCAAGCTGATGTTGCTCACTGCACTAATTTTTTTATTCTGACGTACTACAAAGACAAGAACCGCATCTTTTGTGCCACACTTACGCAAAAACGCAAAATTGTTTGAAAGCAGGAGTTGAATAATTCACTGGTAGAAGAGCGGCCGACATCTAAAATTCTACGAGGCTGTTCAGTTTAGTTACGAGAAAGAGCAAGACAAGGTTTTTATAGCGCTTTTAAAAGTTGCTAATATTGCTTATAATTTTATGAGTTAAAATAGGCCTAGGCCTATCATTTTAGTCATCCGAGAAAAGACCCAACCGCTATTAATTTTAATTTAATCTAAATTGGACGCAGAACTTTTCAACAGCGGCCACATGAGAGGCAAACCTAATGAACATTGCTGTCCGGACAGGTAGGATTAGCTTGGTTAAAATCACACCCACAGCACAGTATAAATAATTAACAGTACGTCGATTTCGGATCTCGCAGTCGTCAGAATAAGTGACGAGATTTAAAGCCCCACCCACTGTCATCCGCCATTTTCGCAGCAATAAACTCCATAAGCAAATTACAGTTACTTTCAATTCTATGGTACTAACTACAAATTTCGGTTTCCGGCAGCCGCCATATTAGTCGGGATTCATTAAAAGAACTGCAATGTACTGCCCGGAAAAAATTTGCTACAAGCTGGAAATAACAAATAATGAAAGATAAGAAAATAATATATCCAAAAAGTGAGCCCGAGCCTCTGAGATCTCCTGCTAACTCATTTTATTAGAGAAATTTGAGGGCATTAAATCAATGGCATTTTTACTATACGGCTTAATCTCGAACCCGGGTTGCATTAAAAGAACTGCAATGTACTACGCGGAAAAAGTCGCAACAGGCTGGAAATAACAAATAATTAAAGTTATAATAATAATATATTTTAAAAAATGGTCCCCAGCAACTCAACTCTCACTCTGGGTTATTTTATAAAGAGAATTGTTATGGTGTACTATTAATAGCAATATACGATGCAAATGCTGGTCTATTGCTACCAAGATGGAGGCTGACCACGTCACCAAAAAAAGTTGGCAACAGGCAGCCATCCGGGTAGACCTACTGGTAATTATTTATACTGTGCCCACAGTCAAAAATATATAAAACTCATTCCGTAAGCCAGGGCTGTTTTTAAGGAATGTTTTGAACTGCACAATTCCTTCTTTTTTTCCAATTCTCCATGGTAAATTACTCTCAATCGGAAGAAAATGGCCTTTTTCACAGTATGAGAATTGTGGAAAAATAACTGGGGGGGGTTGGCCTATGATAAACTTGAAATTGGGGTATGAAAAACATACTTTAACATGGGGCTCTAAAAATGACTGGGGGGGGTTGAACCCCCCCAACCCCCCCCGGCAATTCTCACCCTGCTTTTTCAACTACTTTTCACTGCACAGAAGTGCTTCTACAACTGCACAAATCCATTTAGAACTGCACATTTTGTGTACATCTGCACGTTAAAAAAGCCCTGCCGTAAGCTTATAGCCTACTGATGACAGTCTGATGTGACTCATGAAACGTCTCTATTTTATAAACCTTAACCTGTCAACCTTTCCAACTTCTATAATTTTGAACTGAAGCCAAATCTTATCTAATTTTATTTTATCCAGCTCCATAGCCTCTAATCAAGTTTCACCGCGCGACCACCATCATCACCGATCGATTAGGTCTAGGCTACCACCATTGCAAGGGCAGATACAGAAACTTTGGACGGGGAGTCCAAAATTCTTGGTCTTGGGTCCAGAAAAAATTCTTGGCCTTGGGTCTGGCAAATTTTTCTTTCGTATCCGCCAAAAAAGATGATGACCTTTTTTAGTCAGCCGGCCAAATTTTCGGGAAAATAATAGCATTTTGTCCGCCGTCATCCGGCAAAATTTTTGGGAAAATAATATCATTTTGTTTGTCCAAAAAGTTCATAACCTTTTTTTAGTAGCCTACTCAGATTCTAACTTCTAGAAAAACATGCCATTTCCAAATGGGGGGGGGGCGCAATGCATAGGCATTTCTGAATAGGGGGGGCCAAATTGTACAATATATACATTGTTCCACAGCATCTTCAATCCAAATGGGGGGCCACGAACATGGACGCTACATAAAAACATAATCTCATAAAAAACATTATCTCTTATCGCGACATTTCCTTTTTCTTCTTTCATGGCTAAATCCTTAATAATAGAGTGGGCAGGCTCGAGGCATACCGCATACGTTAGCTTTAGAAAAACGTAGATATTTGCACACTTCATTTACAATAAATGTTTATAAATGTTTAAATACAATACAATACAATACAATACAATAGTACTGCAGATATCGTACAGCAAAAATTAATAGCGCTAAATAATTTGGAATTAGAGGTAACGTATATTAGTCGCTGCTACCTGTGCATCGCTGCTTACCTGACGTCGTGAACGCCCAGTTCAGCCCCGATTAGTCGTTCGTGTTGACGAAAATGGTGAGAATTGAGCAGTTAATTCTTCTGATTTATTGGTTTTTAATAGATAACTGTGCTGGGCTTCTGATATTGTGTAATGTAAATTTTTCAGAGTAGTTAGAAATGGGTGAGAGAGTTTAGAAACATAGCGCCAGGCTTCCGCCCGCAATCGTCAACACCCACGAAACCGTTCGTTGACCCCACCCTTATAATTATTAGGGCTGGTCTTCGCACAATCAGGGTGAGAATTGCCGGGGGTTGGTGGTTTTAACCCCAAGTCTTTCTTAGAGCCCCATGTTAAAGTCTGTTTTTCACACCCCGATTCCAAGTGGATAATGGTCCAACCCCCCGTTATTTTTCCACAATTCTTACACTGCGCACGAGTAAAACCTACTCTTTCATGCTGTGACCAAACTCAAGAGCTCTATGCTGTATTCCGATTTTGCAGTCTTTCTAAACGACGTAGAAAAAAAATCAAATTAGATAATATATTGGTTAAGATGATAATGATTTTAATATAAATTGACTAACCTCTGCCTTTTAAGCGTGGTAGATTTTCATCCGTATCATTTTCGTGGCAGCCAGCTACTTACCAAATGGTTTTTGACGTCAGATATTTACGACTTTGTTTGCGACTCAGTTCAAGGTTTCCTGATGAGCAAGACTGGAATTTCATAGTACGACCTTAACTTTGGATGTTCCTACTTCCTTAACTCTGTTCCACCAATGACGCCCAGCAGCGAGCAGAGCACTCCAGTCAGCGTACCTCGCTCACACACCACAATAATGCAGCGTCGCTTTTCTTGGTGGCTGACCCTAGAACCTGAAATGGGTTTTCTGTTACTCTCCACCTGGTGCCTAGAGGTTACACCACTATGAGGACTGCCTTATTTAGCTGCAGTTGCACTGGGAGCACTTCTGAGTAGTTTGCCATGAAGTTGTGCTATATAGAAACATAGCATTTCATAACGTTTGTATATTTTTCTAAGTGTTTGTGGTTTCTGTTATGTTTCAGTCTCTTCCACAAAATATTGTTAAAGGTGAGTAATTGGTCATTTATAGTCGTAATCATCATCATCATCGTCGTCATAATCATCCTCCTCATCATCATCATCATCGTCGTTTTATGCATGTACAGAAGTTCTTGCATGGTAACTTTTCTTTCCTTTTGGAAGCTTTTTGTTGGTGGTCCCTTGCTTAGAGTGGTCGGCCTGTAACACGGAGAATGTGGGTTCGAACCTCATCCATTGAGATGGTTATTCTGATCTTTCTGAAGGGACCTTGAGTTTGAGTCATTCACTCGTAATATTGCTCCATGACATTGATGTTCTGTCATATGTTGATAACTTCTGACCTTTGGACGAATGGCCACATCAATCACATGCATCTCTATTGTACTATGTTAACCCTTTAATGCCGAGAAGGTAGTAAAATGTATGGGCAATCCTATACCCTCCGGCATTAAAGGGTTAAAGGTCTGGCCATGTGTTTGAATTGTATTGCTATGCTTTACGTTGTATTGTTACATTGTTGTGTTGTACTTAGATCGTCTTGTGCATCTCGTTATGAACACTACACGTGGAAAGGAAATTTTTTGCTGAATTATTTATCAAATTAACTATTTGAAATTTAATCTAATTTAATACGAACAAGATTTGTAAAGCGCTTCTCACAGCAGAGTTATTCAGAAGCGCTCTCAGTGTGATGGGCGAGAGAAAGTCTGCTTTGATTGACATTAAGACTTGTTTATGGCAGAGAGAGAGGGGAGAGAGAGAGAGAGAGAGAGAGAGAGAGAGAGAGAGAGAGAGAGAGATCAAATTTCATTTAATTAACAAACTTACATGGTCTTTCTGAGGACTAAGCAGAGCAGGAATCGCAGTTACCACTGACTACATCACCAGACCAAACCTCATCTTTTTGCTCAATCTCCCACTGATCAGAAGTATGTATACTCATCCAAACCATACCATACTCCTTGTAAAAATATTTTGGTAAGTCAAGGATAGGTGATTGTCCACACTTTCATCTCCAGGCAATGTCTACCAACTCTTGGGAAAAAACTTTGCCCTTCAAGCCCCATGCTGCCCGATTAAAAGTAACTATGTGAAACTGTCTTTAATATTGTGTGTTGCATTTCAACATTTTTAGCAGAGTGAACAATTCAGAAGCGCTCCCAGTGCTCAGGCCCACGAGAAACAGGTTTGTGAAGAGGAAAGGAAGAAGAGCGAAAGTATTGCAAAGCGAACAGAAGGAGAACGCGCATTATAACGAGTAGGACCAATTGAAGCACATGATCGAGACTGAGCCATAGCAGTTCTAGAGCAAGGAACGAAGACGTCAAGTCTGCATTATTATTATTATTATTATTGTTATCAAATATTGTTGTTATTGTTATTATTTTATTATTGTTTTTGTTGTTGTTATTATTATTATTATTGTTATTACTACTATATTATTGTTATTATTATTGTTATTGCTATTATTATTGTTATTATTATTGTTATTACTATTATTATTATTATTGTTGTTGTTATTACTACGCCATCTGCTGTATACTCTGTGAACTTTCAGAACTCGAAGAGGCGTACTTCCTCTTCGACTACGACAAAGATGGAAAGATTGAGATTCGTGAAATCGGTCCAGTCGTTCGGTCGGTCGGACTCAACCCAACGGAGGCGGAACTTAAACAGATCACCAACGACGTCAGCGGAAGTCAGTGAACCACCGTCTCGCATCGCATTTCTCTCTCTATTGATGAACTATAGATGCCTTCTCGCATCGCATTTCTCTCTCTATTGATGAACTATAGATGCCTTCTCGCATCGCATTTCTCTCTCTTTTGATGAACTATAGATGCCTTCTCACATCGCATTTCTCTCTCTTTTGATGAACTATAGATGCCGTCTCGCATCGCATTTCTCTCTCTTTTGATGAACTGATTATGCCAGTGAAACAAGACATGACATCTGTTTGTGTACATTCATTCATTCATTCAGTCCAATAATTTATATGCTTCTCTTCAAGAATCTGCTCAGAGGCGCTCCCCGCCAAGCCACGACTATAAAGTAGGATTTGAGTGACTTATAAAGAGCAGAGGAGTTTAGCCTAGGCATCAGTCGCAAGGCTAATGGGTGGCTATTTCAGACGGTGGGACCCAAAATCGAAAAGGCTTGACACTGCCTGATAAAAGCGTGAGTTCACAAAAAAAGTTCTCCCATTGCCAAAAAGCGAAGAGCTCAATGTGCTGCGAGGTCGGAGACTGAGATCAGACATGTATGATGGAGCACAATCAATAAGACATCGCCAAACAAGTGCATGAATGGATGGAACTCTATTTATAGGATTCTACAGTTTTTATAGAACTCTGACTGTTTACAGAACTGTGTGGCTATTCGGGTGAATATTTATAATATCGGGTGGTTATTTGACGTTACTATCTTTATCTGATGAGAGGCATAGCTCTGGTCAAGAGGGTGGGTGGGTGGATGGGTGGGTTGGTGGGTGGGAGAGACAAAATTTTGAATCCTTCAGTTGCAATTAATTATTGTCATGCAGTTTATGTGCCATGCCAACAGATTATAATTTAAAAAAATTATTTAGTAATGATGATGATCAAAATATCAGAAATAACAATGCTAAATATATTGATAATAATTATAATAGTGGTAATTAAAACACTAAGAATGAAGATGATTATGATGATGACGCTTGGTTATTTTTTTACTCTTTGGAACTCAAACGAAGGTTACCTAGAAGATAAAGCAAAATAAAGTTCTTCCTGGTATCAAAATTTGGAAATGAGACCAAGTAATAATTGACGGGTTTTGTTGTATCATCCCGAGTGATAATAAACAGGGATTATGTATATATGTATAATTGTGTATATATATATATTAATATTATATATATATATGACCATGCTTCTGTATAACTCCATCACTGCTTGCACTCTGACAATGCCAGTCCCTAGCCTTGGTTAAACTGACGTTACTACTACTGGCTGTTTGTGAGGCGCCCTTGTGGCAGTATGGCCGCGTTACTGCGCCATATAAATTGTCATTATTATAAATTTATTATTACTACAACAGTATATGATATGTACAGAACTTACTGGTCAACCCTTTAATGCGAGATGGTAGTAAATGGTATGGGAAATCCTATACCCTCCGGCATTAAAAGGTTAATTGAGGATCATTGTTTTATCGTTTCAGTGGGTGGAAAGGTTGATGCGGCCACTTTATGTCAACTGATCACGAAGAGAGTTCGTGAGCTGAAGACGAGCGCCGATCAACTGAAGGACGCGCTGCAGGTGTTTGACAAGCAGGGAACCGGTTTCATATCGGTTCACGATCTCAAGCTGTCCTTGACGTCACTCGGCGAACCTCTGACGAACGAGCAACTGGATGAACTCATCCGAGAGGTGGATCACGACGGAGAGGGAATGGTCAACGTTGATGGTAGCGTTGCCTTTTCCACTCTTCCTCTGAAGTCGATTCGTCCATGTATCGTCATTTTCAACTTGCATCATCGTCGTTTTCATCGTGATTATTTTCTTGAACCTTCTCCATTATTATCAACTTCATTATCTTCATTTTCATCAGCATCTCATCATCAGTGTCATCTTCATCATCTTTCGAAACATCATCTTCATATCATCTTAATCATCTTTCTCATCATGAAGATCATTTTTATTTGTTAACATCTTCACCATTGTCTTCATCTCATCTAAGGTGCCTCGTAGATTTGTCTGATTATCTGTTTACAAGTCTACCCAACTTTATGTCTGTGTGTAAGCAGATATCTGGTGGACCTTACAGAAAGGCAGAGCAGAACTTTATGATGTCCTTTGATTGATAGTTGTTAGAATAATTATTGCAAGCTTTATGTTGTGGTCTCACCTAATTAAAAATTTGTCTTTCTTTTTTTCTCGTCTTATATTTAGATCATTTAATTGCATTTCAAGCTTTTGAACACTACTTATGCGAGTGTTTTAATTTGTTATAGTTGGCCATGTTTTATTTTAGGTATTATATCAATTGGCATATTCGTGCATTGCATATGTACTTAATACTTATGCCATACATTTGCATTATCTTGCCCATATGCTGCTTTTTCTGTGTATGCATCTCATAGCTTTTATATATGTATGTTAGTTTGTATATATATATATATATATAATATTTATATATATATATATAAAAGTGTATGCATGTTTGCATATATTTTTTACTACAAAGTACAAACACAATTTATATACTTCTATAAAAAATGTAAATGTGTATGCATGTTTTATAATTGTTTATCCATTAATTAAAAGTATCTCTGTGAAAAGCATCTAGTACAGTGGTTCTCAAACTTCTGTAGGCCGCAGACCGTCAATAATTTGTTGTTGAAGCACGCAGGCCACTACGCCTAACTTGATCAATGGCATGCTCAAACAAAAGGCAAAAGCGACCTATATTATAAAAAAGACTGTTTTAATAGTGCCATTTATAATTAGCTACACGATTCAATAATTTAAAAAATTCCTTACACGATTCAATGTATTCCTAAATCTAATATGATACGATTGCGCTTAATAAGTTAAAATCAATGTTTCAGACCAGATTAGGAGTGACTTTAATTTTGTTATAGCATGTGAATCTGCAAAAATATAACCGGCATATTTCTAAAATTGTGAGTTAACAAAACATACAAATCAGAGAAAATTGTAAGAAATAGAGATTTGAAAAATTACAATTAAGTTCTCCGCGGACCGGTGATAAGTACTTCACGGACCGGCACTGGTCCATGGACCACCACTTTGAGAACCACTGATCTAGTACACTGAGTGCTCTCCTGGTTTTCAAAGTCTCTGGTTATTTTACAAAGCGCCTTTTAGAAATTTTTCCACGTGCTAAGTGACAAACTATTTCTTCAAGATCTCTTATAGAACTTTGTTAGGTACTTAAGGTTTCCTATAAAAAATCTTCATAGAAATATATTTAAAATTTCACGTTGTTCTGTTTTTTCAGAGGTGGTCCGGGTCTTGCTCTGCTAGGTGGCGCTGTTGGAGTGCAAAGGTCATGAGAAGGACGTCATATCGTATAGGCAGGAACAATCTTAGTGAATCAATGCGAAAACGACTTAATGTGATATTTTGAAAGTTGCATTCCACAATTAGTTGCAGTTTGCGTAGCCACACTTTAGCCATCTGTCTCATTCACAAATTATAAATAATATGTTTCTGGTTTTTGGAAATGGAATCAGTAACCCTGGCGCAGTGGTTAAAGTGGTTTGGGTGAGCAGTGGGAAAGCTGAGGAAGAGTTTTATTGGTGCGCACGTGTTTCCAGAGTTCTATGCACGCATTGCATGGTGAGCAATAGGAATGCAAGCAAAAAATTCCACAGACATGGGAACAACATTCCAACCCACTCTGGACCCCGGCCAGCTTCCCCTTGTCCTCTTTTAGTACTAGGCTGTGTGGGTTTTTTGCCATACATCTCGATACCTGAACGTGAATTTTATGGCTGCTATGTGTAAGACTTCTCGTTTTTTAGAAATTTTATCAACCATTGTCTCAGTGTTTTGACTTAATTTTTACGATGATCGTTTGAATATCCGCTGAAGGGCTACCCATATATTGCATACATGGGGGGTCACCGACTTTATGTGATTTGCATACAGCGGGGGATGAGGTCTCGGCAAAGTGTACGTATGCAAAATAACTTTATGACATCCATTTCTTCTTCAAGTTCTGGAGCAGGTTCAAACGTTCTCCCGATGTTGAGCCTTCTCCTTCAGTAGTCTTTCGTCCAATCCAACAACATCTGTCTTTTTGGTCTTCTTGTTTTCTTCCTTTCATTCTTCCTTTGATGATATCTCTCATTTATAGGGGACGATATCTCTCGTGAAAGTCTGTATCTCAAAATATGTCCAATCTATTTCCTTTGCCTCATTCTTATTGTATCCACTAAAGTCATTGGCGGAAACCTAGGGGGGACGGTCGCCCCCAATAAAAGTGTTGGGGGACGGCCCATGCATTGGTCCCCCTCAATCATTGAGTGTGAAGAGAAAAAAGGACATATCGTGTACAATTATTTAATGCCGGTGAAAATAGATATATTTTATATTTTGGCGGTGAAAATAGAAAATTTTCACGAATTTTTGGCCGGACGACTAAAAAAAAGGTCATCAACTTTTTGGCGGCGAAAATAGAAAATTTGCTTGACTTTTGGGACTTTTGGGCAAAATGACTAAAAAAAAGGTCGTGACTTTTCGACCAGACGACAAACAAATTCTCGCGTCTTTCCTTCGGCCACACTCGTCAGTCCCCCCAAGTCTTCGTCCAGGTTTCCGCCCCTGACTAAAGTAACTGTTCTGTCTTCATCGGGTTGGTTGTAGTACCTCCTCGTTTGCAACAGGCTCAGTAGGCTATAGACTAATAGCGTTTCATGAACATATATAGGCCTTGGATTCGGATTTGAAATATTACTAGACACTAAGTATCCTAACTCAAGAGACCCAATATTAATGAAATAATAGTATTCAAACAATACTGTCAACATATAATAATGCAGCAGCCTATCTACCTATTTGGCATTGATTATTTAATATATTATTATATTATTAGGCCTATCTTCATTCGACAGAAGCATTTTTCATTCAGAATGAAGTTCAGCTTCTTGTAGACTGTCTTCTATAGGCCTACGGTACTTCGAATGTTCGGTAAATATGCAACCAAGTGCTCTCAAATACAAGGGCAGATCGAGGGGGCCAATCCGGCCATGCCCCCCATTTAGGAATGCCCATGTATCGTGCTCCCCCCCATTTGGTTTCAATATGGTATATTTTGAGAACATTTGTACCGAATGACTAAAAAAGGTCATCAGCTTTTTTGGCGGATAGGAAAGAAAAATTTTCATGACCCAATGCCAAGATTTTTTGGCCCCCTCTTCGTCCAAAGTTTCTGTATCCGCCCCTGCTCGAATATGATGTGGAAAATAATTCACCAGAGTAGATCTCGGTCTAGGATTAGCCTAACCAAGCCACCTTCGATGATTATATTATTCACAACACCACCATCTGTCGTACTTGACTCGATGAATTAATGTGCCGCAATGCTAGCGAACACACCCGTCTTCAATCACCCAACGTGATGCACAACCAACGTCTCAAACGCTTTTCTCACAAACAGTTCAAACACCCAAAACACCACACGCCCGACGAAAAGTGCTACACCAGCTCCCAGAATATCTTCACACCAAGGGCGGATACAGAAACTTTGGACGGGGGGGGGGGGCAAACAATTCTTGGTCTTGGGTCCGGGAAAAATTTTAGGCCTTGGGTGGAAAATTTTTCTGTCGTAGGCCCTATCCGCCGAAAAAGTTGATGACCTTTTTTTTAGTCAGCCGGCCAAATTTTCGGGAAAATTATACCATTTTGTCCGCCGAAAAAGTTGATGACTTTTTTTAGTCATCCGGCCAAATTTTCGGGAAAATTACACCATTTTGTCCGCCCAAAAAGTTGATGACCTTTTTTTGTCCTCAGATTCATTCTGACTTTTAGAAAAACATGCCATTTCTAAATAGGGGGGGGGGGCGCAATGCATGGGTATTTCTTAATGGGGGGGGGCCAAATTGTACAATATATACATTGTTCCACAGCATGTTCAATCCAAATGAGGGGGCCACGGTACATGGGAATTCTAAATGGGGGTACCATGGCCGGATAAGCCCCCCCCTGGATCCGCCCCTGCTTCACACGAATACTCTAGCTGTCCCGTAACTAATCGCCCAGTTGTAACACTTCTTTTAACATCGAATGTGTTCAACTTCACTCATCCAGACCGCTAAATTCAACTTAGGAAATCGCTTGCCGCAACAATGCGTCCATCTCCATTAGCGTTCAGCACATGAATCAAACTCTCCTTCGTTTCTTTTTTCGTCCTCCATTCTGTACTAAAGTGACACACACCAAGGGCGGATACAGAAACTTTGGACGGGTGGGGGGCCAAAAATTCTTGGGTTGGGAATTTTTTTACCATTTCATCCCCCCAAAAGTTGACGATGACCTTTCTTTTAATCATCTGGCCAAATTTGGGGGGAAATCATACCATTTCACCATTTCATCCGCCAAAATGTTGACGACCTATTTTTTCATCATCTGACCAAATTTTTGGAAAAATCATAGGCCTACTATTTCACCATTTCATCCGCCAAAGAAGTTGACGACTTTTTTTGTCATCTGGTCAAATTTTCGGGAAAATCATACCATTTCATCCGCCAAAAAAGTTGAAGACCTTTTTTTAGTCGTCTTGTCAAATTTTGCTGGAAAATCAAACCATTAGCCAAATTTTTGGGAAAATCATACCAAATTATAACCTTCTTGAAAGCAAATGGGGGGGGGGGCCACGATACACGGGCATTTCTAAATGGGGGGGGTCGCCGGATTGGCCCCCTGGATCCGCCCCTGTATACCACCGTAGCATATTTTATATTGCGAGTCTTTTGTGAGACAATAGTTTCATTTATAATAATATTTTCTTTTTGAAACAATCTGGTTGTAAAATTAGGCCTACTTATCCCCCCTTTCGTAGGCCTAATCGTAATCTCGAGACTTCTACTTTGACATCCAGTAGCCTAGAAGGCTACAAACGGAATCCTAGAGGAAATATATGGAGATATAATTATTATGGCCATTGGAAGAAATAAGTGTAGGAAAACTATTCGTTTTGGTTAAGAGTCATAACATTTAATATTAGGCCTACATAGGCCTATTTAACTTCTATAATCTATATCATAGTTGCACGACAATTTTTTAAACCGCAGCTAGGCCTATCTCAGCTATTTCTTAACCGTTAATCGCTATTTTTACAATCCTGCCAAGAAGCAAATTAATGCGTCATGAGACTCATGACTATTAATGGCATTGGGAGCGCTTCTAAAAGGTTTTTTGCCGAGAGACGCGCTTTATAAACGGTCACATTTAATACGTTAGAATAACGAAAAAATTTCGGGTGCCATGCTTACTCACTTTACAATTACAACGTGTTGTGACCACATAATATGTGAGGTCGTTGCTTGCGATGTTCTAGTTTTCCTCGATTATCGACATTTTTTACAAATCGAACTAAAATGTTATAGTTCACGATTTATTGTTTTAAAACGAAAGTTGCGTGTAAGTGATTTTCCATGAAACTTTTTAAAATTCTTATTGTTTGAGACTTTGGAGATTTTTAAATGTCGAAAGAGAATTTTAGCAGATAATCGGCGAAACCGACTCGGACTGAAGTAAAATAGCAATAAATGGAATCTTTTATTCTTGAAAGAAGTTTGTGTTAAGTATGTGACTGAACATCAAACTACAGTTATACTAAGTTGTACCCGGCCAACTCCAACGGGCGTCGAAACCTTGCACTCACTTGGATGGTTGGGGGGGGGGGGGGTGGTTAAAATTATTTAATTTGTTGTGTAAATTTGGCTGATCATAAATGCATGTGATTTTCAGTTTTGAAAGCGACGGTTTCCGACATAATGCCGACCGTGATACTTCTCGATGTGTCTCTGTCGATGAGCAGACCTGCTGCGACACCAGATGGCTCCGAGATCAGCCGGCGCCATCTGGCAGTTGCTGGCGTCAATGCCTTCCTAGACTACCTCGCAGCCAATTCCAAGTTGGAATTTGTGTCACTGGTATGTGCATTATTTAATATATTATTTAAAATCAAATAAAATATGTTTATTTTGTACCTAAGAGTTTTGTACCTGTTGTATAGCTTATTTTGAGCATATATTAAAAGCACTTGTCACTGGCCTGCATTGTTTTAAACCAATATTGATAAGTTCAGCTGTTTCTAAATAGTAGCAAATTTCAATTTTTTTAAATTGTTAGCTAATGCGACTTGTGTGTTGAGTAAGTGTTGTTGGAGGTGATGGTGCGCACCTGCTTGTTGAGCAGATTCATTTGTTTGTTTGTATGTGCACTTGTTATAGCGCCCCTTCAAGCTCTCTACTCAGAGACTCTCCCGACTACTGTGCGGACACTGCATAGGAGTTTCACGCTGAAGCCCTGAGCAATTGTGAGTGAAAAACTTGCCCAAGGTCTCTACGCGGCGACTTGAGGTGGTATCGAACCTGCAACCCTTCGGCTGCAAGGCGACGAACATACCCGCTGCACCACCACGCCCCGCATTTGTAAATGGGTTGCACATGAATGGGTCCCATGTTGTTAATTAGCTATCCAAACATTTCATTGCTGCCTTTAGACGGATTTATCTGCCAAAAATGACACAGAGGGCAAATCAACATAGCTGCTGATTTGCATATTGTTGAGATTGTGCGATAATTAGACTGTTTTCTTATACTCTCTTTTGTAGGTAATCTTTTCGTCATTATACGAGCAAGTTGTTCCTTTCACACGTGATTACGCCGAAGTCCGGTCAGCTCTTGAGAAACTGGATGACTACAACAAGACGTGCATTGAGACGGCACTTGCTGGTGTCAATGCGCTTGTCTTAGACGAGTGGGGAGCCTCTGCACCTTGTCAGGTATTCTAATCTAGCCTTATCGGTTCTAAGTCATTGACGTAATAGTTATTCCTTGGGTAATTCTAATTTGATCGTGAAGTACTTTTCGAGGCTTGGATTAATTCTGTTCAGGAAATCATGCATTGTGTAATGTCGATGACGGTGAGCTTTCGAATTTTGATTTGAAATTAACAGAGCTCTGTTTATTGCAAACTGTTGACACACGTACCGGTACGTTGTGTTTGCACACATATGTGAGTGCCTGCTCAGTCAGTGATCATAACATTATTGTCACGTCTTTTTTGTAAACATTTAACCTGCCAGGAGTTTTTCTTTGATGACACTCCCCTCCTCACTTTGTAATGGGCTCATATTGCTGAGAGAGGCTATTTATCGCCAGGGTTTTGTTTACCATTTTTTTATTGATTTTTGTTTACCCTAATTTATTAATGTGGTTTCTTTTAGAGTTATTTTGTGTGGTGTGTATTTTGATTTAGGTGCTTCTAATCACTGATGGTGCAGCTGGCTTTGGTGATGGCTCCCTGAAGCAGACTGTGGAGGCTTTCAAGAACCCCCTTCGCTCCACCTCAGGCCACAAGTTCAGCCTTCCGTTCAAGTTTCCGTGCAAACTGCACGTTCTGCTTCTGGCCGATCCTGCCGACAAGCAGACGATCGTGAACGGGTCGCTGCTGCGTGAACTCATCGCGATAAACAATCAGGGTGGAGAGTTGTTCCTTCCCGACGGAGGAGTGCTGTCGGTAAAGACGGTTCAGACGATGTTCACGCTGCTGTCGGAGAGTTACTTTGCGCCTTTCGACGGCGTGCTCAAGTGCGGGAATCTGAAATGTCCCGTGCATATCTATCCAACGCTGGAGAAATACGACAGGTGTGTGGATCCATTCATTCATTCATTCATTCATTCATTCAGTGCATTCATATAGCACCCCTTCAAGAAACTACTCAGAGGCGCTCCCAGCCCAACCACGAACAAAGAAAAAGACTTGAGAGACTTGTAGAACCCTGTCGAATGGACCACAGGTAGAGAGCGAAGCGTTGCTGGGAGGTTGTTCAGCAAAGGATCAGTTTAACAAAGAGAAGTAAAGCAGTTATCAGGTTTATAACCAAAATTTGGCGAATACCGAGAGTGCTCAGTTGTTTTCCTGCCAGGGCAGAAGGTTGATTCGAAATTTCTGCTCTACATGTGTCCCCCCCAACATGGCGAACTCGGGCTGCTCAGTGATACTGAGTACACTGACTATATGTTGTTGGTGGGATCAGAAGATAAGGGAGAGGACTGGCCACCTGCTCCCATGTGATGTAGCTAGTAGATTAAATCGCTTACAATTGAAACCATGGCAGACTCATGGCTGGGCTGCTCTTCTCTTGTTCCTGTTCATGATGGACAAGCTTAAGATGATGACGATGATGATGATGACGACGACGACGGCGACGACGACGACGATGATGATGGTGATGCAGTTAATAAAGGTGGGGATTTTGTGGAAATATTTATGGTGATGTTTTGTTAGCAAACACAGCGATAATGAAATGGTAATGGTCGTGTTGCTGATTATTAAGGTTATGATTCTGGTCACGCTGATTTGATTGCGTGGTTGACATAAGAGGTGTTGGAAGTCCAGTTTGCAATAGAGGTGTTGGAAGTCCAGTTTGCAATAGGGGTGTTGGAAGTCCAGTTTGCATTAGAGGTGATGGAAGTCTAGTTTGCAAGTTTTCTTTTCTCTCCATCAGATCTCACGAATTTGAGCACGTGAAGAAAGTGCCATCGAAAGACATTGAAATCTGCGGCTTTCTTGGTGTAGCGGATGTTGCCAGCCCAGCATACATCTCTCGCCATTTGGTTCTTCCCATCGGCGCCACGCCGCCAACAAGCGGTAAGCAGCTTGAGAAAACAACTTGTAACCGTATCCTATATGTGGGATTTATGTTCAAAGTATGTGAAAACTATGTACATACATGTATGTGTGGCAATTGTTATAGCACCCCTTCAAGATTGCTACTCAGATTCGCTCCCGACTACAGCACGGACACTGAATTAGAATTTCATGTCGAAACACACGAGTAATTGTGAGTGAAGGACTTGCTCAGGGTCCCTATGCGGTGGCTTGAGGTGGATTCGGACCTGCAACCTTCCGACTCCAAGGCACCGAACATAACCATTAACCATACACCACAACGTGCCACAAAATGCCTGAGTATCAGTGAATCAGCTGTGTTACACTCCTGGGCTATTGAGATAGTCTTTAAGTGATGAAGGTACATGTACAATGCTGAGATTGTGACTAAAACACACAGAGTTGAACCATGGTGTCCTTGCCCATGGTGGTAGGGTATCAAGTTGATTCATAGACTGAATAGGATGGGATTATACAGGGCATAATAATAATGTGGTTCCATTATTCAGAAATTTTACATGATTTAAGAACTAAGAAGTAATTTAGTGAAGTGCTATTTGTTATGGTAATGCTTCTTCTTTCTTGACTATGCAACACCTCCCAAGCTGTTCTCAATTTCGCAAACTGTTGAAGACTGGTTTTTTCACTTGATCTCGCCCGGGAGCGCCTCGGAGTAGGTACCTTGAAGGGGCGCTATATAAATTTTGATTGATTGATTGATTGAAATCTTCTAATGCGTCTAGCTTGAAACCAACCGGTGTATCGGTTTTTGCACTTGGGATAATTCTGGCCTTTGCATCAGATACAAAGATAATTGACTGCTTTCTTGCATCAGATACTGTAAAGATAATTGACTGTTTTTTTTAGTTAAGACAGAAGATTCTGATGATAAAGAAGACAAGTCGGCTGCATTCACCGTTCTCCTGCATGGAAGTCTTAAAGTTGAAGGCATGGTTGCGCTCGTCAAAATTGCGTGAGTAAAATCAATCTGTTTATTTCTACAGTTTTAATTTTTATGCATAATCTATTAAGATTGCAGTGGTGACCATATATTCCGTATTATAAGTTGAATTTTGTTACGTCCTAATCTTTGTGTGTGTGAGCTTTTAAAATAGATTGCACTCAGTGACTCAGCATTGGGTGATTTCAGAGTATGCACTTTTGCTTAAATTTGCACAGTACATATAGTACGAGAAGCTTGATCTTATGTATCTGAATATATATTAACTGAAATAGGTCGTGTATATGCCACCAAGTCAAATAACATTGGGGCTCTTAACACATTGACCGCCTACACGCCATGTTAAATGACTGGCTGTACTACGAGTTAACTCGTAGTAGGCGGTCAACATGTTAACAATGCTGAACAAAGCTTTGTGAAAGAAATGCAATTACACAATTGAAGATGTGCTGAAATTTTAACTGTCATTGTTCTTATCTATTTTAAAAATATGTTTATATATTTTCTGGTGCGTAATGCCTGTTCTTTGCCAGACTCAACTTTTGCTGACATAGTTAATAATCGAAATATTAATTTTTATTAGTTGTTCTTGCAGGGACGACTGGTTTGGAATGATGTATTCATACGCAGACAGCAAGAAGAAGTCAAACCTGATGCTGTCTGTTTTCGAACCAGGTGAGAGAGAGTTGTCTCTTTCAGGATTTTGTCAATTATTGGGATCATTGTGTAGCACTTTAATGACGAGCGTGTACTAAAAGCGAATGAAAAATCAATGCAACTTGTCATTAAAGCGCTACTTCACTCTTTGTGCTCGGCGTACAGCCTAGCACTGTTCATGGACTAGGACTGCACTGGCCCAGCATTGGGCATTTACTGCAGTGGGTCCCTCCACGTGGATGGACCTTCCTACATGCTATGAACTAAATTTGTCTTGGGTTTCTTCCTAGTCATCTTGCTCACGAATCATGTTTGTTTTCCCCCAAGGCTTCTGGCCTGAGAGCACTTCTGAATAATCTAAACTGCAGGAGGCACTTTATAAATTTCACGATTATGATAAGCAGGTTGTGTGACGTGGTGTCAAGGATAATAATTATTAACATCATGTGCAGTCAAGTACAGGGTTTTGATTTATTGTAAATATCGCGACTTTATGCTTACCTGTTTTACTTGCACAAGTTGCATTACGATAAGTGTTTAAACTTGCAGCTTGTATATTAACATGTATTAGTAAATGCTAATATTACATAAATCATGATTAATCTTAATCTTTGTAAGGATTACAAGAAGAAACGTATGAGTTAAATGTCGGAACAATGTTTGCAAGTTTCTCCACAATAATAATGACCAATTTTAATAGTAATAATAAGACGATTTGGATAGCACTGTAGCTCAGCCGAGGCTGAAGCAAAGGGCGTTGTACGCGAGTTCAACAGGTTAAGGGCAGTTATATGATTTCCGATCTTACAGGTTGATCAATAGTTTTGTAACTCGGCTCTTTTAGGTCCCAACGTGATTCCATGGCTCGGAAATCTCAATCACCTCGGACCGATTTCTGACTTTGAGACGTCACCGTATGCGAACGACAAATCACCGTTTCCTGTCTGTCCGAGCGAACGACGAAGCTACTCGCAGAACTGTGTTGTCTGGATAAAGAACACTGGGCTTCAGGTGAATGTGGGGTGCATTCGGGAGCGCCTCTGAGTAGAAACTAAACGTGTAAAACTTCAAAATAAAACTAAATCAGAGAAATTCTATGAGAAAACAATAAGCAAAGCTAAGGCCTGCTGATCTTAATCACTTAGTATATAGATATATTATTGTGGGGCGTAGTGGTGGCTTTGGAGCCAGAAGGTTCTAGGTTCGAATCCACCTCGCCGCGTAAGGACCTTGGGCAAGTCCTTCACTCACAATTGCTCAGCGCTTCGGCGTGAAACTCCAATGCAGTGTTCGCTCTGCATTCGGGAGCGCCTCTGAGTAGTGAGCTTGAAGGGGCGCTATAACAAGTGCACATACAAACAGAGTGTTGTTCATAAAGCATAGTGAGGCAACTTGTGTTTTGGCCATTTTCATACTTAAGGCTTAATATCTTTGTATGTTAGTGGCCAATTGTACAATCTTCTTATTGGTTATTTCTGTACATATCAGATGTTTAACTTGATCTAGTGATATTCACACACACACACACACACACACACACAATAATCTAAATTAAAATTGTCATAAAATTTTGTCTTTTGGTTGTTAGAACTCGGTTCACCGGGGAATAATGGTCATAGTGAATGAATTGAGAAGCTCCCATTCTTGTCTTACATGTTGCACAGGTTGCTTGCTTATGTGTTGCATTGACTAAAGATTTCAAGATGAATTGTTAATTTCATGTGTACTGAATGTTGAACTGCAGCTGTTTATTCGTTCATTCATTAAATAAATTTGTATAGCACTTCTTCAAGGAGACTACTCAGAGGCGCTCCCAACCCCAGCACAGCCAAATATAAGTTAAGATGAAAGGTTGGATTGTTGGCTTTTCGCCATCGTAGTTAGCAGTAGTTGGCAACTCTTCAATCTGTGGTTGTCATTGAATTCAGTTAACTCTAACTCAGCACTTGGATTTGCTTTGTATTGTATGGAATGTTATTCCAGAGAAATGTTATGAACATTTGTAGACTGACATACAGAAGATCCTTCGAAATGCAAGAAAGCTACCAGAGAAGTTGCCACATTTTTACAAGGTATAAACATTTACTGATAGCCAATACAGTGCTTGTAATGTAATGTAATTAGCAATTTCTATAGTGCCGCTCATAGCCGAGGCCATTCAGTAGTAGTCAAGCTTCTAGTGTGGGAACTTGTAACTTTTACGAAGGTTTGAAAGCAAAAGGAGGGACAATAAAAATTATGGAACGGACACTAGAGGGAGGGAGAAATGGAAGAAAATACTTGGGAAGGTTTATTGGCGAGGGATGGGTTGCTCAGAGTGGAGAAGGAAGAGAAGACAGTGGGAAGACATGGAAAGTGAGAAGTAAAGTATAAATGTGAGATGGAGAGGCTTGGATTGACGGGTGCGGAGATGGAGATTGTTTCTTAAACTCGGTTTTTCTTTCATTCCAGGAGTTGAATCGACTGCGTCGAGCCGCTCTCTCGCTTGGTTTCTATCAGCTGCTCGACGCCATTGCTCAGCTGTTGGACCGCGAGTGCACGCTGCTCGCAGGCAACACCCACCCGGACGCTGCCCTTCAGATGGCTCACGTCGCCAGCTTCCTGCGCTCAGAGGCTGCTCGTGATGCGGATCAGAACATCACTCAACTACAGACCAACTTCTCGAGCGATTGGGGCGATAGGAGCGATCGGTGACGGTGACACACAGTAGTAGAGGATTGTTATTCGGGATTCAGTAACGTTATGTGACAGTCGGTGATTTTGTTGTTTGTGGATGTTGGGGTTGATACCGAAGTAAGTTAGAGGATCACGGAGGTTTTTTTTATAGATTCTAAGCAGGATGAATATGGAACAAGGAAAAAAACATGATGGTTATTTAGTTACAAGATATACGTTCCTTAAATTGGCAAACTGTATGAGCACTTGTTATAGCGCCTCTTAACCCGTTCATTTTTCCCGTTAAGCCCGTGTTTCAGCGGATATTCTCGGGGCAAACGGGTAAAGGTTTCTAAGCATGGACAATGCATCTGGCGGGAGTTCACACCGAAGTGCATGAGTGAAGGACTTGCTGAGGGTCCCTATGCGGTGGATTAAGGTAGATTTTAACTTGCAACCTTCCGACTCCAAGCCACAGAACATACCCCTACACCACCACATCCATGATATGAATGTAATTGAATAATAAATTTCCTCTTTGTTTGTGGCTGGGTCGGGATATGGTGCTATATAAATTTCATAGTTGCATAAGTGATAAGACATTTCTGATTATTACAATGACTATTGTTAAACAATCGCCTTAAACTTCAATAATGAAAAACTGGTTTTGAGTATAACACCATCTTCTATAACAAAACAATAAATGTGTTCTTTGAAACTGATCCATTGAATCTAATGGTCCGCTCGTTGAATGTTCTTATTTCTTACGAACTGTGCCCATTATTACCGAAAAAATTCAGCTGGCTTCTGTAGACATGACTCTCGTAGATACAAATTCAAACGATAACAAACCGAACAAAAACTACCATCTTAGAACCTTATAACCTTAAACTACTAAAGTATGCCGGTAATTCCTTGCGACAGTCTTTGAGCGGAGGTGCAATAATCTAGAAGAGTAGATCTGATGCACAATAGTCCGTGCATTAGTCGGACGTACGACGCCACCTTGTGAAGTTCTCTTCCAACTCGGCAACCTGATCCTCTGAGTCTGTCAGCCAATCCATCGACAGAGATGATGTGGAGAGAATGAGCTCCGGCTGATCATCATCATCATCGTCGTCGTCGTCAGATTCATCATCATCGTACTCGGTCTGCTGCTCATCAAGATTGATCAGATAGTCATTGCTCTAACACAGACATGCAAATAATAGAGCTATCAGCTTTATTGCGTTGCATTGTATTCAAGCATTCATAAAGCACCTCTGGCTAATTTAAATTCATTTCAAGAATTTAAATTGTGCCAATTCATGAACTTCATGAATTGGCACAATATAAATTCTTGAAATGAATTTAAATGAATTTAGAATGTCACCCAAGTAATTTACTTCATGAATATTGTGCCAATTCATGAAGTAAATTACTTGGGTGACATTCTGCAATAAAATCTAGCTTTTGGCAGAATGGTGTGAACTGGTGGTATATACTGGTCAGGTAATGAACAGAGTGAAAGATTTTGGTGTCTAGGATTTCTATCAGCCACAACAAAACTTATCCCAAATGTTAGTGGATCTTTTGAAATCAAACATACCATGATAATAGGTAAGTGTCTTAACTTGATACCTCCATTCTGATTCTTGTTTTACCTTAACAGATTGTATAATTGATTTATTAAACACAGCACAGTACTGTGTAGTCTATCTACTATCATTCGCTCATTTGCACTTATCTGAATGTTTAAAAATGAAATTTTGTCAGAAGAAAAACAGAAATACTTTTAAAGTACCACACAGATGGTGTTGCATTTATGACTATTGTTCACAAAATAATAATATTAAAACATACATTGTTTTTGTTAGGATCCTGTTTTTCTTCTACAAAATAAATAAACAAGCAATCAGTTACACCGATGAGGTCAACAATTACAAACTTCGCTACAATGTATGAAGAGTTAGCTGCATTTAGTATTTTTCATAGCATTATTTTCATACCATTACTTACAAGTTTTGCTGGTAAAAGTTTGACATTCTGTGCATCTTGGCAAAAGCATTCCATTATTTTATTTACATTATTTACATTGCAGAAACGAATGTCTCATATCACAGCCTTGTCCGAGATACGTATGATATTAATCTAGCTCAGAAATGCTAATTCATTTCATTGCACAAGCCATAAATCAACGACTAAGAGACTGGATTATTTCTTATTAAGGGAATGCCTTGTGCATTAAGATATAAGAGTGCTTTAACCCTCTACTGACCAACGTGTAGTAAATGGTATGGGAAATCCTATACCCTCGGTCAATAAAGGGTTAAAAGTTTCCAGATTAAATTACATCATCCATACACGAGAGGGTGAGGGTAGGGTATGGTCACCTGCCTTATCTCTTTAACAATGAGCTGCATCGGATTCCCAGTCGCTCATTGTAAAATGCTCGTACACAGTGGTTAAAGTGGTTTGGATGAGCATTGGGAATGTCGAATGGGTGAGCAGTGGGAATGCCGAGCAAGAGTTTCATTGAAACACATACATGTGTTTATGGCGAGCAGTGGGAATTCAACCAAAGAATTTTGAGAGCAGTGGGAACGCCGTTCCCACCGACATTAAAGTTTAAACCCTGCTTATACCAAGGCTATAAAAAGTCACCACTGCCGTTTGGGTAGGTTTTAAATGGACGTTCTCTTGCTATGCACAGGTGTGTGAAAGGCTTGCAGATACATACGCCGACTCTGATATCTAGTCTCTTTGAAACCTCGAGTTTTCTTTCGTAGAGGAAAACCTTGGAGTACGGTAATTTCATTTATGTAGTTGCATGTCGATAGATAGATAACCTTCGAGTGTTCAGAGCAATATGTAGGCAATACAAATACAGTCCTGAGCATGATTCAGTAATAATAATTATACGAAATCTGTAACATGTTGTGCGGGTGTTATATTTGATATAGAATTAATTTGTAGAGCTAAACAGGTATTAATATTTATAGATTACAATTTTGAAACAGAATGAACATCATGATTTTGGATCATGCATTGGTCATATCTGGGATCATTTCTCGGAATTCCACACGAAATTCTGTTTCTGTTACAATAATCTAACAAAATTTGCCAAGCCGGTAACCATGATTGTAGATCATAATCATTGGTTCCACATGTTGGTAAATTTTGTATGAGAACCACTTTTGGTTACACATGTTCTGGGTATTGGTAACTTTTGTATGGGAACCACTGATTAAGGCCATGGATTCAAATTGCTTTGGTTTAAGAGCAGTTCATATAATTATATAATATTAACAACAAACAAACAAATATATATATATATTAAATTCTATACTAGTATGTTTTATGAAACTTACGCTTTCCCTTCGTGGCTCCCGGTTGATGGGTGGTAATGGTGTCCATACTGAAACATAAGAATAGCACTGTGTCACTTGAAAACAGTTACGGAGAAGAGTTTTCTCATTTTACAGAGTCACAGACCAGAGAAAAGGAGCCCAGAATTTAAAACAGTTATTACCATGCAAATGAAATGCAGCTGATACATTTTTTATTTTTAACATAAAAAATAAGCATCAAATTCGAATGTTCTCAGCATTCTATTGCAAAGAATAGCAGATCAGAAATCACTCACACATGGCCTGGAAACCTTGGCAGAGAGGTGATAAAACTCTGCAATTCCTGAGGTATTCTGAAATATTTCAAAAGTGATGTTAAGTATTCACATGCGACTCATCAACAATCTTAACTATTGGCAAGCAATCAACTAATCATTTGCTACAGACTTACAACAATTGAATTCGTAAAGAATATATATACATCTTTGTGACCGTGATGTCATCAGCATTCAAATATAGATGATTTTGTCACAAATGATGACATTTAAACAAAAGCACAGTTCAATTAGTGTATTTAGCAACTTTGCAACAGAACGAAAGAAGAAATTTACGAATTATGACCTTAATGAAGCTGATTCCACAACGTTGGAGGTTTTCCCTGAAAAGATTCTTACCGTACCTGCCTATAAATCTTTTTTGACGGTGCACCCGTGAATACGCTATGTTCCTGCGGCTTGGGTTGCTGCAGAAATTTCACATTTATGATTATTCGTTAAAACAGCACACAGTATGCTTCCACTGATACACAACTGCATTTCTCATTTTGATTCCATTCTGTTTCTGAATAGAAGTGCACTAAATTGTCATTTGGGATAAACCAATTATAACCTGCATAGCACGAAACTGACGATCTGATTCAAAGGGTTGAGAATTCGGTTAAAAAAATAAACTAGAGCTCTGTGATAGCAACTTAGGCGTTAACAACGTGAAAGATTTACATCAAATTTGCTGCTGTCCCAAGATATGGGAGTTTACGCCACTTCTGAGCGGCTGCGGTGTATGGAATGGTGGCGTCTGTATTGTCCCAGTATTGGTCCTTGGCTAAATCCACACCCTGGTTGTGCATGTCGACTATTATGTATCCTACCTGGACAAAGAATCAGTGTGCAAGATGGTAGTCAGCACAATATCAAACCAAGACTGATCGCAATTTAATGAAGTTTTAAGTGCTCAGTGAGGTCTAATCCGGTCTCGACTTCCACAAAAAGAGAAAACTTCAAAACTGAGAGATCAAAAGAAGCAGTATTATACATTTCGGTATTCATTCTTTACCAGCATTTATATAGTACTTACTCCACTCACACAGAGGCTACTTACTTATGGCAAGTACTTAGATTTTGCTTTAATTTCCCTTATTCAGTTTACTGCAATCTCATCTGGATTTATACTTAGCCACCACACATAATGAAAAAATGCATTCACCAACTCACCCTGCAACTTTTACACTAAACCACTCTTTTCAGCACTTTACATTGTTAAATGTTTAAAAAAATTAAACATGTTCAGAACTTCAGACTTGCGTAATTAGTTCTCTGTTGTCACTCATATATTTTCAATATTACCTATTTCATTTACCAGTCACTTCCTATATTAATTAGGCTCCCATCTAGCACGACCCGTCCCTTCTGATATGCCTATTGTTCCTGAAATAGCCATATCACCTGTATTTTCGTGATTCAATGAGTTGCTTTCTAGATTGTTTTTGTGACAATGTTGTTAAACAATTGTGTCTGTGTTTCTGGTGTCAATAAACTGATTTGATTGTTGATTAATTGATATATAATATATAAAGTTATATTTATGTGTGTAGGTGTATGTGTGTAGGAGCATGTGTGTGTGTGTGTGTGTGTGTGTGTGTCTGTGTGTCTGTGTGTGTGTGTGTGTGTGCGTGTGCAAAGCAACAAACGGTATGTAAACCATCACCTCTAAATTGAAGTCAATGACAGAATTTATGTCAAAGTCATCGTCATCTTCACCAAATGGGTTAAGCATTTCTTCAGCCACCTGTTCAAGAAAAAGATGAAGCAACCTAGCTCTCACCAGAAAAACACAGCATAATATTTTCATAAAAAATAACACCTATCAATCCAAGTCAAATCAATATGCACACGGAAATGTACATCAAAATGCGTAGAGTACCGGTACATTTCAAGTACCATGCAAAGCTCTAAAAGCCCTGTGAACATAGTTGATCACAAAGATCTAAATATGTAACAAGCAAAAAGAATGTAACCTGGCAATTTAAAATTGTCTGTCTTCTTGCCATACCAATGCCGACTGAATATGAGGAACTTTTTAAAGAAATTATAACACTGCTAACACCAATAATAGCTCATTCTAGGTTTGTTTTTGAGTGCTCTCCAAATTTGTATACTTAAGATGATCAAAAATAATTGTTAATTTAGTAGAAATAATATAAATCTCAACATAAATATATGCACAAAGATGGCATCTCGAGTACGTTGAAGTTTGAAGTGAAAAGTCTTCTACATACTTCATCAACTTCTACATACTTCATCGAATTATCAGAATTATTCAGAATGCTGTATGTGCTACCTCTTTTTCATTGAGGCAGACAGATTTACCAATACGTTGTACATACTTTTAAGATTCCCCAAAGTAAGGATCATCCTCCGTAATTACCGGTAACCTTAAAAATTACAGCGCAACAGATATAAAAACACTGTTCTTACCTTGAGCCATCCCATATAGAAGAAGAAGAGGAGGAATGTGAGGAGTGGAAAAGGAAGTTCTTCAACACTGCGGTTCGGAATGTCCTGTTTGCCCAACAGGCATGCAAGGAAGTAGGAGTAAACCACAAGAGTCACGACCTTTAAAACACAGATACATAACGTAGGACATTATAATTTAACGCTTTGACGATGAGCTGTTTTCGCTTCCCAGTCACTGTTAGCACATGCTCGTCGTTAAAGCGTTAAACAAAATATTATGTCCTCAGTGGTGAATTTAAAAATCCAAACTGACAACCATTTCAACACATTTGTATCCCAGTTTCTTTCCTAAAAACTTGACTTGCAGAACGTTATGGAAAAACTTCTTATCAGATGGTTTTTGTATTTTTTTTACCTGAGTGTAGACAAGAGGTAGCTGAACCCAGTCATAACAGAAGAGCATCCGCAGTTTAGTTTGAAATGAACTTATCTCCTACAAAACATTACACTGTACATCAGAAACCTAAAGAAATGTAACATTTGCTTGTGATACTAGAAGACCAATGATACTAGAAGACCAATGCAACATTTTAGACTTCCTTTTTAGTAAGTATTATCTAGTTCTTAGGGCACTGCTAAGATTTTTGCAAACTGATCCAAACAATAGGCTACAACTTTTGACCTTATGCTTCGATTCTTACAGTCCGTTAAGCTATTCTTATTGTTACCACAGTATGAAGTGTTAGCAACACAATTTTTCTTAGACCTGGCATATGATGGTTGGTGGCTCTAGTCCTCTCCTTCACTGTCTGATCTTCCCATCGAAAGTGTACAGTCAGCATACTCAGCATATCGACTAGACGTGCAAAATGCAGAATTGCTGTTGGAGCAGAAATTTTGAAACTAATTTCTGCCCTTGCAACTTAGATAATATGGATAGCAAATGCTTACATTAATGAGGCAATAACTGTAGATGTCGTCCTTAATCTTGCCCAGCTGCCTGGCTCTAGACACAAGACCTGTTGCCCAGATAGTTGGCACAAACCACTTGTTATATATGGTGTCGATGTTTTCAAAGATCCTTTGTTCTTTATCCGTAAATAGACCTGACACAAGAGAACAAGCAGAAACAGAACCTGATAATAAAAAAAAGTTTGAAAATTTAAATCTAAGTCTTAATTTTTTCTATGGGGATAGTAACATCCACTGGTAAATAGCAACCACTTCACAAATAGTACAAGATGTATACCAAGGTTAGGGTGATGAATGTTTTAAGAAGCATGCCAAAAGTGCTGCTAAATCCTTATAAAAATGCCTCTGCACAGTCCTTGGAATTTTGCACTTAATATGCTTCTCGGATAGATGTCAACTGATAAAGAGAAAAATGGCTAATAACATAATGCAAAAAAGCTCATTTTATAATCACTATATGTTGGGGCGTGGTGGTGCAATGGGTATGTTCGCCGTTTTGCAGTCAGAGGGCTGCAGATTCGAATCCACCTCAAGTCGCAGCGTAGGGACCTTGAGCAAGTCCTTCACTCGCAGTTGCTCAGCGCTTCGGCGTGAAACTCCGATGCAGTGTCCGCACTGTAGTCGAGAGCGCCTCTGAGTAGAGAGTTTGAAGGGGCGCTATAACAAGTGCACATACAAGCAAACGGTTCTCACACTTAAACACGTTTCCTCAAAGATCGATATGGTCAAGAGCTCAAAGTGTAAAACACGGCTAAAATGCTGCAGAAGATAATTAATTGACACGTCAATAAAAATAATCAATAAAAAAAAATAATAAATAATAATAATAATAATAATAACCAAGTTATAATAAAAATAATAATAATAAATAAAAAAATCAATAAAAAATTGCCTGCTTCCGTCAAGTGACCGAGCGTTGGAAATCGCTTCTTGACATTTGGACTGATCGACATCATCGTGAGGGCACACGCGAGGCAGTTGTAGCGGACAATTGTTCGTCGGAGGAGACGGCTTTCGTCGTCCTCGCCCCGCACGTACATAGACAGAAAGATGGCAAGGCGTGTAATCCACGGCAGGATGTTGAACTGCGCGTAGAAACGGCCGATAACCTGACTGACGTAGAAGCCGAGGACAAGATTGACAGGAATGATGCCGCTGAACTTCTGGCAGTATTCGGAGACGATCAAGAAATTACTGCATGACAAAACAGACAGTTGGAACAGCGATACAGATACCCAAGGTGCAACAAACAAGCAGAGTAATAAAAACAGACGGACAACATGAGACACACACAGACTAGAATTGCAAATTAACATATAACAGCCAGTGTTCAATGCCCTGTTTTGTTAGTCTTTCTGTCAAAATTCGGATAGTAAATTTCTACACAAATGGAAAACAGTTTCAATGCAAACAAAATGGTAGGACCATAGGAAGCAAAACACTTCACATGAAATGACTAACTAGTACTCTAACAACAAACCAATTGATTAAAGACTAATTAACCGATTGATGGAATGAAAATTTAAATTAAACGCTTTAATGGCAAGCGTGTACTAAAAGTGTCTGGGAAAACAATGCAGCTTGTCGGTAAGTGTTTAGTGTTCAATGGTTTACCTCTGCTGAACAGGATTCAGTAGTCTATACACCAAATTGACCGTATAGAACATCACGATAAACAGCAAAAAGTCCCTCCATAGTAATTTGTAGATGCTTCCATGCCACCTAAAGCACAAAGAATAAGGGTCAAGCATTGCTTGCATAGCACTGGAAAGCCTTTCCAATGGATTACTGCAAGATAATTAAAAGACACGATCATGAATCATGAGAGATGTATGCTGTTGCCATATGAAATAACTTGGTTGTCTTCGGTAACACTTGAGAACATCTTGAATACAGGCATCACAAATGTTGGCATTACATGACATTTTATTTACCTTTAGTAACTTTTTTGTTCTTTTGGTGCATTGTTTAAGTGTCCTTTTGGGAAAAATAAAGATTATATATTATTACACTTCGGGATCGAAATTTGGCCAGTATATGCCCACGTATATTCTATGAACTCTAAAAACCACTGGGTACAATACAGGAGATAATATGGAACCGGAACCATGTTGGCCTCTGAATGCTGGCTTAGTGGCAGCATGACGTCAGGTAAATAATGCTCATCTGTCTAATATACCAAAGTTCTGAGCATCACCATCAGTCACCTTCTTGTGCAGTATTGCAGCGATGCTACAGATCGCAAAGAAAATAAACATCTATGACTCTAACTAAGTGCATAATAGCATAGGAACGTGGAGCTATGATTAATTCTTACTTTTGTTCATCTTGGATCTGTGCAAAGAGGACCGACTTTCCCCATTTTATTTCTAAGTTTAGCACCCTTCTATCACTAGCTCTTTCACTGGCTAAGGTGTTTTAGATGAGCAGTGAAAATTTCGAAGAAGAGTTTTATTGAAACACATGCGTTACCATGGTTTCATTGCATAGTGGGCAGTGGAAATGCACACATGCCACGAACAACTGTCATGCCTCTTCATGAAAACTTCCACAGTTTACCTTATCTACCTGTGTATGTGACTTATGCGTCACCCTGAACAGTTCTCTGACTTTCTCTGAGCATAATTATCACCAACCCTATGTTGTCCTACTTCCAACGCTGACACATCTCCCGGAGATGTGGAGGTTCATCTGCGGTTCTTATTTGTAGATGTTGGCTGCAAATCTAGCAGAGCATATCTATCTATCCAGGAAAGAACAAAAATAAATACTAGATAAGCTACAAACCTCAAGAGAACTTTGAAGAGACCTGCCGAGCTTATCGTGGATAAGTCTTGCACATATTCAATAGTCATGTTTCTGAAGAATGCATTAACTACACAAACACTAAAAACAGAGCAAAACCTCTGACGTTACGCAGACAATAGCATAAATTGGGTTGACAGAAATTCAGTTATTGCACTGAATACCAAGTGTTTATTCTTTATTTCTATATACATTATACACTCTGATCAGTATTATACACTGGCACTGTTATGGGAATAAATATATATATTTATATTTATAATTAGTATATGTACAGAGGTTCGAGATGTGGTGTTTAGAGAAGAAGAGATGTGACTAAAAACTCAGAAATGGCACAAAGATTGTGGACAGAGGTAAATGTAGTCTAACAGTAGAAGAGTTCGTGCATAGATGCATTGAAATTGATACAAACAAGCGTACGTAGAAAGGGGATGAAATTTTTCATTTGAATCCAGTCTCCCATCCCTTCAGCAAATAAAGCCCTTTCTGCCATGGACTACCGCGCACAGGCCTATTATATATAATACGGTGAAAGCCACGAAGCCTTAGCGTTAATTAAAGAGACGCGTGGGATTTATCCACTCCGGGGCCCACTAACCACCGGTCATCAAAAACCATTTATGAACTATTTCATTTTAGCGAATGACTGAGTAAAATTTATGTAAAACACAATTATCATGGCGTCTTCTCGATCGTCGAAGTGCAGAGCACTCCATAAATTTAAGGTCTAAAAAAGTGCCTGAAGGAAATGTTTTACAATAAGCCTAAGTTGGTACATTCATTATTACTTCAACTTGATTTCATACGTAATTTTGCTTACATTAAATCACAAACAAATAAAGCGTAAATAAAACTACTTTTGTAATGGTGCTACGCACGATAATATTACTCTGCAGTCTGCACCGTCTGCACGGAAACATAGACTACGTATCGCCATGATTATTATTGTAGCCCAATCGTTATCTCAAATTATCAGAAGAAAGCGATACGATTAATATTAGCCAACGAAGTGGTCAAAGAAAATGCTAAGGTTATTTTCGTTTGGGACGGGATGGTCACGGGAAGATTACTGACTTAGCGAAAATCTAGCCAAATAAAAGACAATCATGTATCTAGAATTCTAGATTCGGTATGAAAGGCATACTCGTGCAGACATTGGTCACATCTGAAATTTCGAATAAGCTTTAGATGGATGTACGAAATCACCTTCTGTGGAAACAAATTTGAGATATAAACTGATTGATTTACTTGTCGTCTACGTTTACGAAGTCTAGACGAGAAAACCATATCGTAGCTCTATAAAATTTCTGTCACATTATTTCTTTGAGATATTATAAACTCCATGCATTCTTCCGTTGAGATATATTATCTTTGAATGTGGTGTTTATGTTATTTAATAAAATAATTAATTATACGATTAAGCTGCGTGTTTTATTTATAGTGTTTCAATCAATATAAAGTCATGGTTAGTTCATGAATATTTATTTACATAAATTCTATGCGAAAGAATGTTTCCTGGGTTTGTTGTTTATTATTTGGAAGTAGTGTGTACTTCGGGTATTGCCTTTGATTATCGTTATATTAAGTCACGTTTTCGCGGAATTAAACGCTATGTGGCCTATGTTTATATTTCTTGTTAACCATAATCCGCATTCCCGAAAAACAGATTTATCCGAAAGTGATGAACATGCAGATTAACCCTGTTGTGTATTTACTTCATTCGCGCTAGTCTGGTCGCACGTGTTCACTAGCTATAATCTGACACTACCGTGCTGTGCCTAATGGGCGCTACACAGTGTTCCGCTTGTGCGCCCTGATTATGGCCAATTAGTGTCAGCCATTCTATTATTCTTTTGATACACTACAATTCCTGTTTTAGTTTTGAGTCCCCACGACTAAACTTATACCTAGAATCCCAAACACCTGTGTGCTTGTTTATATGTGTAACCACTAACCAATAAGTTATATTTAGCCTTTAAGTTGTGTATATTTGCTTGAAGCATAGTTCAGTGATTTAGTCTGTCTGGTGCTTTTCTGAGTCTGCAAGAGTATTGACTTTCCAAGATTGTTTCAACCCTTGCTTTTCCCGGTATACTGTTTTCATTCGTAATTGTCACTGCCTCACAATATTTTAGAAATATTAATCTTGGAAGATATATAATTATATATAAATATATATATTCGTTTAATCAGAAATCAGGTTGACAACCTGCAACACAGTTACAAGATGAAGAGAAAATTAGTTTAGAAAAAGTTTGTGATATGATCAAGTACTATGTAAACAACTTCAGGCGATGATGTATTGCCCCAGTTTCAGATTACACAAATTTTAGACATTACAGTTAAAAATTACCCAAATTACATCTTTTAAAAAAGTAGTCTGCATTTGGCATATTAAACCATAGGTAAAGTAGGCACTGCTTTATAGCAATTTGCAGATGACAAAAGGTATCAAGTAAATCCATTGTGTGGCATGATTTGAACGAATTGTAAAAAAAGGTATGTATGGCTATTAGATTAGTTCAGATGAAAATTTCTTTCTTTGCATTACTTCTAGACTTAGAGCCTTAGATGTTAGATTGTCTGTTGTAATAATCTTTTATATTGCATTTCAGCCGAAAGCTCCAAAGGCAGAAAAAGTTGTGCATCCGAACAGCCGTGTGGCAGCACAGCTTTCAAGACAGATGCATCGTGATGAAAAAGCTAACAAGTAAGTATACTATCAATGCACATAATTATTAAACAGATCAGTAAAAGAATATACACATTGAAGTTCTTACACTAGTTCACTGAAAATATTCCTATCGATGATCTACAATGGCTTCTACTCATCTGATAATGATAGTTGTATATATTGCAGAAATGTCTCTGCGTCCTCTTGTTGGCTTGTTGCTGTTTAATAACACTGTCATTGCAAAGATGATTAGTGTCACCCTCCTCCTTTATCCAGGCTTCGGACTGGCACTGCCAGAGTACAAACAGTGGCGGAGTCATCCTCTTGGTGATGCTGTTAATAACGGTCATCTGCATTTGAATTTGTTTGGTTAATTGATTCACGCATTTGGTAAACTGGGTTCTGACTTCAGTAGTGGAACACAGGTTGTATTAATACAGTAACTGCTTGTCATTCCAGGAGACAAAAAGAGAAGAAGCTGAAAGTTGAGGCTATAGGTACGATTTCTGATATTGTTTTTCCTATAGATTGTATATGTCTGACCAATCAAACGTTGTTTTCTTAAATTTATCTCTTTTTCTTTTATCATGGTTAGGCTGAGAATGCCTCTGAGTAGGTCTCTTGAAGGGGTGCTATGTAAGTCAAACTAAGGAATGAATGAAGGAATAGATGTAAATGTGATGTGAATGCAAGGTAAGTAGAAAATATATAGACAAAAGAGATATCATGAATGAACTGTGAGGCCAGTAACGATTTAATAATTAGATAACTGGCTACAGCAATAGATTTCATTGATTGAATTTCTGAAAAGTCAATTAGTTTTTAATTGTTCGGTTGACACTTTAACGGTGAGCTGCATTGGTTTCCCAGCCACTTTTACTTGCACTTTTGTCGTCAAAGTTTTAAACTGATGGCCGGATGGCTGTGAATATGCTTACTAAAGATTATGATGATGTAGTGGATTAGAAGCTGATTGTAGAACAAAACTGGATTAATTGTTATTATATGTGAGTAACATAGCTACCCAGATGCTTCAAGGTGTCATGATGTGAAGCAGACATGCACAGGTCGGTCAGGACAGACTGATGGAGAGGGTCGGGGGAGAGAGCGTGGGACACAACGGGCATTGACCCACGTTGTCCTTCGTGCCTCTTTTTCACGATTCTCTTCAATCAGACAAGGTGGTTTAGCTGCCCCAAGATGTTAATGGTATGGAGCAGACCTGCTGACCGGACCGGTTGAAGCTGGGCAACATGGCACGAGACAGACTCAGACAGAGAGTGGCATCGGACTCCTACGGGCATTGAGCCTAAGGATATTGATGATGATGATGATGATATGTGAGCATAATCGGGCAGGATTTAGTTAATTTAACCTTCTGTGGTTGCATTTGCAATTCATGTGTCAATGCATCATCTCTGGATTCCTACCTAACTTGGTGTTTTTGACTTTTTCATAGGTGATAAGTTGACGTGGTTTCTTGCCAGTTTGGAACCATCCAAATCATCGTATACTAGGGCAGAGGCATGTGATATGATTGATGGGTAAGTTGTATGGAAGGCTTTTAACATTGTGCTCTGTATGTCTGCAGTAATAAAATGTTGTAACATAAGGAAAGTTCTCTTGATGTTGAGTATTAGTGCAGTGTGGACTTTTCTTTTGTTCCAACAACTTCATTTAATTTTGATATTCTATTTTGATATTTCAATTGGTTTTGTTTGTTTACTCGTGAGCAGCTTGCTAACCCAGGTCTACTTGGAACTGGTCGCTGGAAGGTGCAATAGATGTTATATATTTGTTTAATTAATAAAACAACAGGTGATACACTACACATGGATTCATAAGGAAATGGTTATGATATAAGTGATATCTTGGGTCTTTATCTTTGGGTCGGAGCGCTTCTGAGTAGATACTCTTGAAGAAGCGCTATATAAATGTCTGAAATGAATGTTGCAAACCGATCATTCAGTTAAATATTAAGATGAGGATTATTCTTCATATTGGTGTAATATTCATGTGATAAAATTGTGTTGCGTTGCCTACATTGCAAATTCTGTTTTTTTTGCATTTTTCAGTTACCTTCACCGCTTCGACAATGAGTTAAAAAAACACGAAGATGAGAAGAAGACGAAAGCTCATCTAATGCGAGTCTTTAGCGATAGATCGACGAAGATTGAGATGAAGAAATTACAGATTGAAAAAGAATTAAATGAATTCAAAAGCATCGGTCTAGGTGAATGAGTTATCTACTTTTATTTGTATATATTTCACACATTTCTTGGAATAAAATAAAATAATAATAATAATAAGATGATTTATATATTAAAAATTTTCAAACTGGGAGGCATCCCAAAAATGCACAAACTTTACAGTGTTTTTTTCAAACAGAAGCTCTGATTTTGTCTCCGTGTTTGAACGCATCACCACCTTTGCCATGTAGACTTATATTTAAATTGTTAACACTGTTTAAAATGTACTCCAAATGTGCTAATTTGGCAGGCATACATTGATGATTTCTTGTTTAACAGAAATGTTCTGTTTGGCCATGTGTCTGAGTGGGTTTCCTGAAGAGGTGCTATATAAATACATGCAGTTTAAGTTAAAGGTGCATTAAAAGCATTGGTTAATTAAATGTTTCTGCAGAAAATTTCTTTGCCCATCTGCCAGTGCTTTGCAACCCACTTTTAGGTAGCGACCCCAGTTTGAAAAATGCTGTCTTAGATGGCCACTGTTCAAGAATCATGTGCAAGTCTGTAACACATCATTTTCTTGTGGTTATGTACATAGTAAAGATAATAAAAGAGGTAAATAGAGTTAATAACAGGCAAATAATATACTGGTATCAGCTGGAGCTTGGAATGTGGTCATCATTTAAGTGATGCATTCGTTAACATTTTAATCAGATGCTTGATGGCTGCATGTCTAACATGCTGTAAACTGAAGTGACTTTAAAAAATTAAATATCACATATGTAGTCCTTCCCATGTAGTACATGCTTGTGGTTAAGGGTCATAATTATATGCAATGTGATAGTGCACACTATCTGTTCTTCACTAAGCTGTGTTTTTTACTTTCAGAAATTCCTGACATAATGAATGGCAAGAACTTGGCTCTCTTTAGGTAGTATTATATGAATACTTAGTAATTACATACTTTGATAATTATTCCAACATGATGAGAGTTGTAAGACTTGATAAAATCGCGTTTTTGCTACTTTTTGTTGCATTACGTTTTTGAATCGTCAAAAACCGATGGATGGCCTCACTAAAAGGGATATAACTTTTGTTCTGTTTGAAGTATTTTGATGAAATCTGACCATCATGACATTGTGTAAAAATGAATTGTCTTTAGGCCTGTACAATTTCATTTCGAAATTCTTCTGGCCAAGATATTGGCCAAAAAAACCTTAGGGGATATTTTTGGGCCCACCTTAGTATATACTTGAGACATGCAAAGTTTGGAATTTATGATTTCACTATTTGCATTATATGTACATTGTACAAGTTGGTATTTCTTGTGCAATTGTATGATTTTTCTCTGCTTCTTTTTATATTTGCCTGTGATTTCAGTTATTCTGAAAACAAGCATGGTTCAAATTGAAAGAATATATACGAAGCAGTATATGCGTGTGTGAGTGTGGTCACTGTGGTGGTGTATTCAAGTATCTTCCACATTGCTGATTTAATTCTAGACAATGCTTTTATTTATAGACAATGCTTTTATTTATAGACAATGCTTTTATTTATAGACAATGCTTTTATTTATAGACAATGCTTTTATTTACAGACAATGGGATGGGCAGATGCGGACCACGCAACCAATTAAACTTCGACGAGTGAAGTACGTTGCTGGAGGAACATCAGAAGCCAAAGAAATTGATGACAGTCCGGATTCAGACAATTCCGACGAATAATTAGTGAAAGGATAGTAAATGTAAAATAAACTTAGTCGTGAAACAATGTCTGTTTTCAGAGCTTTTCTTGTGGCCCTAGATTTTCTGGAGCTGTATGAAGGCATTGATTCTTGATAGGCTGGCCGCTCTCCTGCTTGCTCAACTACAGCAACCTTTCCCTCTGTTTCTGTTGTCTGTTGAAACCATTGTCTCCATAATTAAAGATCAATCAATATATCAGTCAATGATTTTATTGCAGCGAACTAGTAGTACAAGTGTTTTGGGCAAAAAGTCAGGACTATGAGCTATCGAATATCCGGTTACCTAAATAGGGACAACACAATATTAAATGAAGTCAAACAATAAGTGTTGGCAGCCAGGATTAGGACGTTGGCCAGGTGAACTGGTGCAGGTGAACAAAGAGTGATTACTTTTCTGAAGCAGACTGATGTGTGAAGCCAAGCTAAATATTTTATTAATCAAGAAAGTACACAACTACCCTGCAGTTCTTGAAATAGTACTCTGATATCTATCTATCGTGCGACCTAAGTCACATACAAAATATTTTGCTAAATATTTCAGATATTCAATTTAGCTTTCAGAGGTTATTTTCATATACAGACAAAGGAGATGTACACAACTACCCTGAAGTTCTTGAAATATTACTGTGATATCTATCTATCGCGTGACATAAACCGCATACAAAATATTTTGCTAAATATTTCAGATATTCAATTTAGCTTTCAGAGGTTATTTTCATATACAGACAAAGGAGATGTACACAACTACCCTGAAGTTCTTGAAATATTACTGTGATGTTTATCTATCCTGTGACCTAGATCACATACAAAATATCTCGCTAAATATTTCAGATATTCATGTTAGCTTTCAGAGGTTATGTTCATTTACAGACAAAGGAGATGTACATGATTAAACTCTGGTTCTTTCGAGCATGGGTATTTTCAGTTGATTCTCTGATGATTTTGTGTTTTATTACCGATTCTACTCTACAATCTACATCCAAATACTGCAACTTGAAGACCGTTTTCAGTTTCGCAACACACCGGGATTTGAACCCTGGAAGAAGTACGACTTGCGTTAAGAGTTTCCTTGACTTTTCCAGGGCTGTCACTCAAGAGCACCGCATTACCAATGTCTGATGGCACTCGTTTGTTGAAAGCAGTATCGTGCAGGTTCAGTCTAGCACCAATATGTTCTAGAATTCCGCCTTGCCAGTATCTAAACTTGTGAATGCGATCGACAGCAATACCGCTTTATTTGGTTAAGATGTTCTCTATACACAAGTCTGTTCAACAGGCACGTGAATCGGACCCGTATTGCTGCATCTAAAGCCGGGCAGCATTACCAATGCTTCATCAAATTCACAACCGTACGACAACCATGAGAGAGAGATAAATTTCTTCCAAGTGAAACTCTAGCAACGTGAAACCGTCTTGTCTTGTCTTTAATCCGTTTTTTGTTGAGACGCTCCCGTAGCGTCGTCTGGCGCTTGGGCATCGCACGATACGCTTCGGATGGCATACAAGACGTCCGAACCGTTACACTTGTCCGCACCAGGTTTTGGCGGCGCAGACCCTGCTTCTGCCTCGTCACCGGTTGCAACCGTGTCGCATACTGGCGTCAAGTATGTCATCTCGATGGCTTCTGTACTTTCTGGCTCGTCCACCGGTTGGCGCGGTATCAAGTATGCGCTCTCCATCTCGAATCCTGCGTTGTCGGAGGTCGATTCCGGATGTTTGATGAGTTCCGCCTCCTCATCGCTGAGCGGCATGAAGTAGCATGAGTCGGCAGCCGACGTAGGCTCGTTGACGTAGTTGTGTCGGGAAGACACCGGGGTCTGGTTTCTCGGGAGGTCCCTGGCTGGAGGGATGGGCACCTGGTCGTGCGAGGGGTAGTATGGAGGGGGCGGTGTGGCACGGTTCATCTCGTTCGTGGAACGTCCGCTGCCGAAGGACGACGCCTTGGCTTCGTCTGGCTTCGGAGGCAGTGGAATGCTCTGGCGTAGATGCCAATTGTTCTTCTTGCGCTTGGTTTGGCAGCTGGCACCGGGATCGCTGTCCTTGTCCGAGTCCTCGGATGTGGCGTATGGCAGCAGCTCTCGTGGCTCACAGTACAGATCCTCTGGAAAATTGTAAGAGCAGGAAATAATAATTGTTTGCATGCCAGTGGCTCATATGTCCAAACCAACTGGATCTATTGATTTATCTAAGGAATTTATATAGCACCCATTAAAAGTTAGCTCCCAATCCAGGCGCGGCCAAAGAGGAAAGATGGTGATTGTATGTTACTGTTAGATATAGCTCGGAGGCATAACCAAGAATGACCGCATCGGCTAATGACGATTAAATTATCATTAACCTGAGTAATAGTGATTATTTTATATCCTATGTGGATTGTGTAAGCAATGGTGCATTACAGTGACATCCATTCATGCATTTAAAATAGAAAGTGCAACAAAACAAGGCAGTAAAAAATCTGAAAAACAAAAAAGTCGAAAGTGTGTAAATGTCGAAGTGAAATGGCCACCATAGTATTTGTCAGTTTTACTATAAAAAATTGTGAATAGGTAAGAATGTAATTTAAAATTGTCTAAAAGCAAAAATATTAACAAAAACCAATAAAAAAGTTCTCACCCTGAATATTGTTGTGATCGGATGGAGATGGTGAGAAATCGCCGTGGTACATTGGATTGCTCACTCTCATTGGATTGCACAGCTTGTTACGCATCTTCCTGTAATTTATAGACGACTCAGATAAATTAACTGCAGAATTACTAGCGTTTATTGCTACGACAAACTACTGTCCTTGAAACAGAATTCTTGGCATAACTCAGAATTGACAAAACTGTTAACCTTTACCACTCCTGAGTCCGCTCTCACCAGAAAAATTTCGGCTGATTCATTATTAATTTGAATGGAAGATAGGACATGGGGAAATGTCATCCGCCGTGTACATGACCTAACTTTCATTAAAATAATCGAATGAATAAGTGTGTAACTATGATGTCTAGCGTCAATCCACTTTTCAGTCGGCGAACTGAGCTTCTGGTTCCCCGCTTGCAAACCGCTATCTGACAGCACCATTCTGAAATGGCCTTTCTGTTACACAGTGCTTAGTGCCCAGGGACCACTCTACTGTTCCCTAAGAATCTCAAATTGTCCTATTTCTTCTGAGTAGCCTACATTGAATAGACACTATATAAAACTTCTTTAATAATAATAACTGAAGTTCATCTAGTTAAGTTAACTGGTGAATGCACGTGTTTGAGTGTCATACTTTAGGACGTTAACCTCACACACAAGTGCCTTCATTAGGTCATTGTAAGGCACTATATAAACATCCATATAATGATATACTGCTCTCTATTCGCTTCCTCATGACTGCTGGCTCTTTCTATTGTCTTCTCAAGACTTTTCTTTTTGACCAGGCCTGGGTTGGGAGCGCCTCTGAGTAGTGATCTTGAAGGGGCGCTATATAAATTTATGTGATTGATTGATACATACAATACATACATACAATATAATTTCAGCACAGTAGCGCTGCTGTCACGATTAAAAGAAGTTTTAGATCGAGCACAACAAAACTGAAGGACAAAATATGACGTACCTTGCAGGTAGATATCTCTTTATGTACCACCAAATAAGAATCGAAATTGCAGCAACGACGAGGATGACAACGACAACAATGACGGAAGCATAGACAGCGGAACTGGACGCGGTCACATCTAAAAATATGAAGGACGACAAAAAGATTAATTAATTACTCATCCTATTAAAGATTAATTAATTACTCATCCTGTTAAAGATTAATTAATTACTCATCCTATTAAAGATTAATTAATTACTCATCCTATTAAAGATTAATTAATTACTCATCCTATTAAAGATTAATTAATTACTCATCCTGTTAAAGATTAATTTATTACTCATCCTGTTAATGCTTCCTACAAGAGGCGCTTTATAAATGTTTAAAACAATACAACTAAATATGATCACTCATTATAAAATGTTTAAATACGATACAACTAAATATGATCACTTGTTATAAAATGTTTAAATACGATACAACTAAATATGATCACTCATTAAAAAATGTTTAAATACGATACAACTAAATATGATCACTCATTATAAAATGTTTAAATACAACTAAATATGATCACTTGTTATAAAATGTTTAAATACGATACAACTAAATATGGTCACTCGTTAAGCTTATAAGCTGAATCCCGATCAATGGTAGATTAACTTTGAAGCAAAAGCAAAGTCTACCTTCTTTTTCAACAAACACAAATTCTTCAGGGCTGGCGCTGTAGATGCCCAGTTGACCATTCTTCAACTTCTCCTCGAGGATACGCTTCATATTCTCTGCACTTGGATTAATTTCGTCCAGGTAGTAGTTGTGTGTCAGATCAAAGTCCACAACAACACTTCCTTCTCTGCAATAATAATCAACCATCATCACAGTAAATCACACAGTAAGTTTACATTCTCTCAGGTATACTTGCAATATACATGTATATTACATTATACAGTATATGCGTTATATATATATATATATATATATATATATATTACATTACATGCATGTATGTATGTATGTATGTATGTATGTATGTATGTATGTATGTATGTATGTATGTATGTATGTATGTATGTATGTATGTATGTATTTCAATCAATGGACTATGGTAAAGCTCTTAGTCTGCATTAAAAGCATTGTATCACTGCATATAAATCATAAAAGTCTGTTGTCACAACTCTATACATTCCCTTGTTTCAATTCTCTGGATATTTTCTTATTACGATTGAGAAAAGACAGTAAACACGTCACGCTTTCTCTAATCCTATTGTCTTCTAATCCTTTTGTCTGTTATTCAGGCATAATACAGCGCTCGGTCGGCAAAATTGTGTATATATATATTACATGCATGTATGTATGTATTTAAATCGAAAGACTATGGTAAAGCTCTTTGTCTGCAATAAAAGCATTGTATCACTGCATATAAATCATAATAGTCTGTTGTCACAACTCTAATCATTCCTTTGTTTCAATTCTCTGGATATTTTCTTATTACGATAGCAGTAAATACGTCACGCTTTCTCTAATCCTATTGTCTTCTAATCCTTTTGTCTGTTATTCAGGCATAACACAGTCGGCAAAATTGTGTACCAGTAGTGTTTCAACACATTTTACAATTTCTGCTGGAATCCTAGAACTTTAATACAGTAGAAAGTATCACATAAAAGGAACTTCGTGTACCTGATGCTGTTGATTTTTATTTCCAAACTGCCGTTCCGTAACTCTGGCGCATAAAGTTTGTAAATCTGAATGAAAAACAAATGTTGGTAAATACACAAATCGAGTTCACCTTTAGCAGAAAATAATTGCAGTATAAACCAAACTATATCAAATGGAACACAAGTATAGCAGCATGCTTCACATCCTTTATGACTTTAATGTTGGTCATTGTACTGTAATTGTAAACTCCAAATTTTTAAGCGCTATTCTCACGCTAAAGCAGGGAACCAGATTAAGCATGAGCACTGATCAAACTTTTCTGTCTAACACCCTAAAAATGAAATCTTTGGGCTGCACAGAAAAATTAGGAATGCAGATAACAGTTAAGACTGAAGGTCAAATCACAGAATACGATGTTCACTGTTCAGGTTGTAATTCTTGTCATTGAAAAATTCACAATACTAATGATTTATTGTTATAAGTGGTAACTGTTGTTAAGGCAACGCATAACTCTCACTAGGGCTTGTAACGGCATGGCTGTGTTACTGTGCAATATAAATCGTCGTAATTATTATAATTATTATTATTATTAACAAGTGAACTGAGAATATATTTTATAATTGTCTGCTTATGATGGTACTTGCACAATTTTTCCAGAAGCTTAATCCTTTAATGATGAATGTGTAATAAAATGTATGCGAAACAAATGCAATCTGATGTCAAAGGGTTAAACAAACTGCTTGCGAGACTCAATAACCAATTGACAATCTCATGCTTCACACAATAATTTTTTTATTCGGTAACCATACATCAGAACAATAATACAAACAAGTGACAATAACAGTTGCACAGGGGAACCAAAAGGGGTGGTTGACCCTGCTAGCCAGGGCCCCTATGCAGTGTAATAAGCAAGACAGTGGTGTACTGCCCGAAAAAAAACCCGACAAAATGCAATGCAGCTATGCAACAACAGAATCCGTGAGCGGTGCTATATAAAATAATGTTCAATTACAATTGCAATTACAACAGAAAGAAAACAACTCTTAACTAATGGCTTAACTTAAAGGCTCGGCAAAACCACTGACGCTGTCAGAGAGTTATGTGTTGCCTTAACAGCATAAATGCAACCCAGCACCAAACAAAACAGAAGAATTTTGATAATAAAATAATCAGAACAAGCAACTGTACCTGATTGATGAAATCTGCTTTGAACGTCTCGTTGAATGGAAGTCGACTGTTGTATGTCTCATCAAGTTTCACAACAACACGATAAGATTTAACCTCTGCAAAATATAAGCAGAAGAATTTCAGTGTAAAATGCAAGGCAAGTCACCAATAAGCCATTTTAACAAAATCTCGTCAATATGTCATTCATTCATCCATTTCAAGAATTTATATAGCGCCCCTTCAAGAAATCCACTCAGAAGCGCTCCCAGTCCAACCACGGTGAAACAAAAAAGTTTTAAGAAGCTTGTAGAACACAGACGAGTCAACCCTAGGTAGCAGGCGTGTGAGTATGCGCAGTGGGTTGACCGAATTCTGCCCTAGATAACTTACATTTACCGAGTCTAACAGAATTGTAAACACACAACACGCGTGGTTTAAGTTTACAAAGTTTTTATGCCGTTTATTAATTTTTACCGTTAATAAATAGCAAAAGCTCGATGCTGTGTGCTATGAGGTGTTCGTGACCTAGCACATTATTCTCTGCTATTAGCAAACACTACCTTCTTTTGCTTGGACTTGGTTGAGTAGTAATCTTAATACAAACTGATTGATGGCATGATTGATTTATTTACGATTGTAAAGGCAATTTATGTTTTACAGAGAAATTCACAGTCGAAGAACTGACCTTTGTTACGGAGTTCATTACAGTAGTCGCCTTTGTAGCCATCGACGCATTTGCATTGAAATTTACCGTCGACAACTTTACATTTCCCACCATTCTTGCAGTCAACATGTAAACACACATCTGCAACAGATAAGTAAGTAAGTAAGTGGCCTTTATTTGCATCTGACAATATCTTATTTTTCGTACGCATGTATAACAACCAGTATCTACAACGACCATTGGCCAAAGGAAGTTTAACTTTACCAGATTACTTTTAGACTGATCTGAAGCTGTACAGAAAACAACAAACCTGAGACAGTCGATTCACAGTTGTGACCAGTGAAATCAGGCTTGCAGTCACACTGGTACCCTGTTGGACCGCTGACAGTGACGCAAGTCCCTCCGGAACGACACGGGGATGAAGCACAGGCTGTGATGACCTCACAGTCAGTACCCAACAACTGGTTTTTAAGCTCTGGGCACTGGCATTCATAGCCTTTTGTCACATGTGGAACGCAGGTTCCATTGTTGAAACAAGGCTGGGTGTCGCACGTTCGTCGGTACTCTACTTGGCAGTACCGCCCGAACCACGGTTCAGCGCACCAGCAGCGCGCCTCTCCGCCTGAACTGTTGCATAATCCGCCGTTCCCGCAAGGGTTTGGATTGCATGAGAACTGAACGATTGCTTCCGAGCAGCGTCGACCGGTGTATCCAGGCGCGCACAGACATCGGAAGTCGGCATTGTCTGCCTGACAAGTACCGCCATTCTGGCATGGGTCTGTGGCACATGGCCGTGAACTGTCGTCGTCCGGATGAAGGCACTCGTAGGACATGCATGGCTCGCAGAGGAAAGATCCGTTAGTGTCTTGGCAGCGGGTGTTGGCGCCGCACAGATTCAGGGATGGAAAGTTACATTCGTTGACATCTGCGAATAGAAACAAGAGAGATTTCTTAATGCAACAATTGATTTTGCATCGTTCGTCAATTTCAACAGCGCACATGCAGATATGGAAAACCCAAGACCGTAGCCAGATTTGATTTCGGGGGGTGTTTCTTCGGCGGAGAATTTCTGACGACCATTTTTTTCTTCCTTTTTTCTAATAATTTTATGTTTTTCCATTATGTGCTAGAGAATGCATTCTCCTTTTTTACATTGATCATTTCAGGGGGTGTTTTCATGATTTTATTTCATGGTTTTTATATCATGTGCTAGTAAATGCATTGTATTATCTTTTACATTTTCCATTTCGAGGGGGGGGGTTCAAACACCCACAACACCCCTCTAGCTACGGCCTTGGAAAAACCAGTCATTTGAATTGAATACAAACAATCACTGAACGCATTCATCAAAGCTAAACTTCTCAGTCAAAACAAACAATTCATTATCATCAGTAAATAAAATAATTATTGACTGAACAGCACAGAGCTTCTTTAATTTTATGACCATCGAACTCTTACCCATGCACCACGATGTATTTCGTATGATGACGTCTCCTTTAATGCTATCCAGAACATTTGTCCATGTTATGACGTTACCACGCATGGCCGTGCATCCTTGCGAGCCAACCAAAGCCATGCTCGCAATATCATTGGCTCCCAAAACATAATCGAACACAGCAAACTGAGAGAGTTCACCGACAAAGCTCTCTTGAACGTCAAATCCTCCGCCAATGCTATCTTGTTCCTGACCTTAAAACAAACATCAAATGAGGTTAGTTGTAACACAAGGCCAGTGGAGTTAATGTAATATAAGGTCATAGCATGGTTTCGTTGTGGTTGAACTATCTTAGTTATAAAGTATTTCTGTAGTTTATTACTTTCATTCATTCATTCATTCCGAAAACTTATTTAGCGCCCCTTCAAGAAGTCTACTCAGAGGCGCTCCCAGCCCAGCCACGGCTAAAAAAATAGGCATTCATATATCCCCACTGTGTAATGACAATGCGGTGTACAATAACTGATGAAGTTATGCAATTGCACTTGAGGAAGCTCTTTTGCGTAAGGGACACAGTATCACAGTCAGATACATGCATACTTAATGCCATGCATGATGCACAAAGCTCACTTGCTAACTGAGCTGAGCAATGTTCTAAGCTACATTTCTGTATATCTCCTAAGCATAAAGTTTATATTTGAAGTGAACCTAATGACCAACTAATAACACCTGCCCTACTAAATCAGCCATTAGTTTCTGCTTCCATATAATTCCTGAAGGATAGTGCTTGTAAGTTGCTGCATTATTGCAGCAAAAGTGAATGAATAAACGAATATACATAACATAGCCTATAGGCCTATATTATGGTATAACAAGAATATAAAAAAACTAAAACATGCTTAGGAGCCAGTCACCTAAAATGAGGTATCCGTTGGCATTGATGTGTGTATCTGCGGCAAGGCCATGACCCGAACGCCTTTTTGTACCATTGATGTACACAGCCCATTGACCTCCGTCTCCATCCCACGTCAAGCAGAGATGATGCCACGTACCATCGTTTAGCGATAGGTTCGTTGCAACCACATGACCATTCACATAGAGCTAGAACACAGTCAGTTTAGAAAAGTTATCGCCGATAATTTCTTTTAAAAAATTTATTTTATTTTCAACCACATGGCAACTTTATTAGAACAGCACAGCACACTCAAATCTAAAAAGCATGAAACCATAGAAAGTCCTCAAAATACATTGTTATACGTGTTAATGCATTATTTTCACAACAAAAGCATCAGAAGTGCATGAAATCTACAGTGAGCAAAACATCAAACAAAAAAGTTAGTTTAGAAAGTCATTGCCGATAATTTTTAAAAAATTTCATGAGAGCAGTTCAGCAGACTCAAAACTAAAAAGCATGAGACCGTAGAAAGTCTTAAAAACACATTCTCAGTTTCTCACATGCCGTTAATGCTTTATTTTCACAACAATAGCATCAGAAGTGCATGAAATCTAGGCCTGCAGTTAGCAAACATCATGCAAAAGACTTTAAAAACTCCAGTTGTAAATTAGTCAACATTTGGGTAAAGTTCAGTGCAGTGCTTCAACCCCAAATAAGATTCATCGGCAGGAATATGAATCAACGTTTGATCGAAAAGAAAATGTTAAATGATCCATAACAAACCCTAAATGAACGAACTATGGTGGAGAAACATCACTTGATTATTACTTGATCTTTGTTGGCCTATGTCAAGTACTCAGACTGGTAGATCCCTGATAGGGGAGTGCTCTCAGTCCCGTTTGCTCGTACCTCCATAATGCAGAGTCACGCTTTTGCTGTGGTTTGCCCGGTGGTGTGGAATGGCCTCCGACTTGAGCTGTGCCTTTTCCTAGATCACTTTCTGACACATTCTATAAGCACTTAAAGACTCTTCTTTTTGGTCGTGCTGGAGTCGGGAGCGCCTCCGAGTAGTTTCCTTGAAGAGGCACTATACAAATACTTGAATGAATGAATGAATCATACCTGTAGATTTCCGTAGTCGTAGGCGGTTAGTACGTTTGCACTGTCGGCTGTCAACCAGTTGCTTTCAGCCGAATATGACCACGCAGTCCCATAGTTTCGTTCGTCTGCAGTTCGCATCCAGGTGCAAACGCTCACCTCGTGTAGCGATGACGACCCATTCAGTCTCAGCTGCATCATCACATAGTTAGAAACAGACGGTTCCGGAAAAACGAGGTCAAAGTCTGAAGAAACGGCTAAAAAGCAAAGCAAAAAGATTTTTAAAAATGTCCTTGCCAATTGATCGCAATGGCAAACTTTGGTTGCTGGCTCAAATAAAAAGAACAGACAAGTCAGCAGAGTTCGTCTAACTTTGGTAAATATTACCAGATTGCTGTTCTGCTTCTCTGATGTACTCAAAACATGAAACAATGCTTTTGGTATGGTAATTGATGCAGTTTCGATGTTGCCTTTCCTACCCTGATGGGTTTAAATTAAAGATAACAGCGCCAACCTTCAAGATTTATCTAGCTCAAGAGGGCAAAATACCTGAAAGCAACTGAAAGACTTAAACAATATAACCAACGTAGCAAGATTACAGGTTACCAAAAAGTTTTTTATACAAAATAATAAATAAACCACTCCAACAATATGTAACACTTACTACAAGCATTTATAAAAACTCCTGTAATAGTTAGCAGGTTGACACCATGTACTATCGTTTACTATGAATTAACACTTACCACGTGAGCAAGTTTCACCGATGAATCCAGAAAAGCATCGACAATGGAAAGTATCCACGTCGTTAGAACAGACGCCGTGGTTGAGACAGGGATTCGATGAACAGGCGTTAATCTCACTTTCACACTTTAACCCTAAACCAAAACAAACCACATAAAATTAACCCTACACCAAAACAAACCACACAAAATTAACCCTACACCAAAACAAACCACACGAAATTAACCCTACACGAAATAAGCCACACAAAAGTACATTAAAAATGTCTAAAAATTAAATGCACAATTTACTATAATATCAATATATCAGAAAAATAAAGGCCATTCGATCATTCATTTATTCAAATTATATAACCACCTTTTCAAAACATATGTTGATGAGTACCCCAGCTCTGACCTGGTGAAACTCTTCATTTGAAGTGATATCAGTAATGCTGAGACATACCATGCGAATGGATAATGTAAAATCAACTATCTCAAATACGCATATCTAGGTGTACTGTGCACACACACACACACACACACACACACACACACACACACACACACACACACACACACACACACACACACACACACACACACACACACACAGAGTCCAAATCGATTATCTTAAATAGAAATATCTATGTGCAAATTGCTGATTCACATACATTCAACATTTTTATGATAATTGCACTGTTGACCTAAACACAACATTATTTATGACCTTCACATGAGGAAGCAAAGAAACTCACCAGTATATCCCTTGGCACAGACACAGTTCGTTCCAGATGCTGATCCTATGCACCTTCCACCGTTGAAGCACGTCTCGTTAACACAGAAGTCGATCTGCTTATCACACCGATCACCTAACGATAATTAATAATATTATTAATAATATTAATTACCAATACAAAGACAGGCATCTCATTAACAAGCAGTAACAACAATCTTTTCAGCATAGAGACACGATGGAAAATGTAGCAGCACAGTACAAAATGACGATTTATTGAAAGAACTGAGCCTCACAATTCCTCTACACGTTGACCGCCAAGTACCAGTTAACTCGTACTGCAACCAGTCATTTAACATGGCGTGTAGGCGGTCAATGTGTTAAGAGCAGTGAGTGGGTAAGTATGTATGAATTTGACACTCATTGAATCAGAGGTAGAATGTACAAGCTGCTGTACCCTTCAGTGAATAATTCCTATGCCGTGGTCACTTAAATTCATAAACGGCATATCACAAATATTGCCTGACTGCTGGGCAAAGGTGGTGCAGAAATCTTGAAGCAGGGATTCAAACCGCCAACCTGTCAATTGACAGTCCAACACGCTAACCATTAGACCATCACACCTGTTCACTTCAATACGAGTTTCACCAAACGGACCTGTAGCAGCTTTGATTCGGTTACAGTTCATCAGAAAAACTAAAAAAGTTATAACTGTTGACGACGGTTTTAGGTCCATCTGTCTGGAATAGTCTCCTGTTGTAGATACGCCTGCTACCTAGGGTTGACTCGTCTGTGTTCTACAAGCTCCTTAAAACTTTTTGTTTCATCATGGTTGGACTGGGAGCGCTTCTGAGTGGATTTCTTGAAAGGGCGCTATATAAATTCTTGAAATGAATGAATGAATGATGGTATAATCGCTAAGAGCACCTGTGTATCCACTGTGGCACGAGCAGGTAAAGCTGTTAGGTCCATCAATGCAGTTGCCATTGTTGCATGGATTGGGACTGCAGTCATCTTTGTCTTCTTGACAGATGGAGCCGACAAATCCCGGAAGACAGACGCAGACATACGAGAGACGACCGTCGATACAAGATCCTCCGTTGCGACACGGCAGCGACGCACATTCGTCGACTTCAATCTCACAACGTTCACCTAGAAAACAAAAGAACGTGAAATTAAGTGAATATAACAAGAGGAACAAAAAATAGTTGTACTCAGCAGTGTTTCAAGATCAGTATTATTGTCAACAACAGTAGAAGAAACAACAACAAGGGTTACAACAGCAGTAGGAGCAGTAGTACTAGGAGCAACAGACACAGGACTAGCAACATAACGAGTAGCAACTGTAGCACACCAGCAAGCATAGCAACAGTAGCATGAACATCAGCTACAGCTCCACTTAGTCTAATCAATTATGTAAGAACAACAGCCTTCGCTGCAACTTTAAGGTAGTAAGGACACAAATCTTCCAGGACCAAAATGGAACCATTATAATTGTTGTAAGACCCCTTCCTGTGCAGCCAGATGTAAACTATTAAAAACAATACTTGTGTACTGCCTTATTATATCTGTAAACTTTGGTTTCTTTTGATGCTTGATTTGATTTGCTGGTTGCCAAATAAAAATGATTTGATTTGAATGAGTTACCGGTAAAACTCGACAAGCAATGGCACTCGTAACCAGCGATTCGATCAACGCATGTGCCGTTATTCTGACAGTGCGAGTGCTCACACTCGTTAATGTTGGTGCTGCACTCAGCACCAGTGAAGCCAGCATCGCAGAGGCAGGAGAAGTCTCCTTTCTTGAGAATACAGGATCCACGCAGTCCGCATGTTCTGTTGTGGTCAACACAAGGTATGGTCTCTACAAATCAGGTTTACACGGTCCAACTGTTTTAATCTGCATGAATTAACTAAAATCCTAGGGTAGCGGTCTAAAGTCAACTTATGTAAATAAATTGTTGTCATTAGCAGTAAGTAAGCAAGTAAGTAAGCGTGTACTTGGCTGAACTTCCTGCAAACGCACTGTGGGAACATTGAATAAGAACAATCACAAAATAATGTGCAATTATAAAACGTAATAGATGTGGAATGATCTTGGCCCTGAATCCAGAGATCTCTATGCCCCCTCCCTAAATAGCCAGTCTCAATCCCTTTCCTCCAATAACCGGGCCAGCCTTCCCTGCCCAGCATGTTTTGGATCATTTCTGATCACCCATTTTTCACTGAGCTCAAGTTGCACCTGCCATGTGTAGGAATAGAAGCCTTTGCCTGAACCCCCTGAGTAAACCGAAAACGTTGCTTTTTCGCAAATCCTATCCCGATTCCTCCTCTTCTCCTCACCTCCCCGCCATTTCAACTCTGAGCATCACCCACCTTAACCATCCGTCTGTCTGCCTGCCCGACTCTCCGGAACTTGACCCGCTGCCTATCGATTTTGTTTTGATTAATCACCTGTGAATAAACCAATTCCCATGACTTCGTTTTGTGGGCGCTGTAGAAATCTGAAGATCACAATTACAAGTAGAACGCTCAACAGGAGAATGAAAAGTGAGATTGGTTTTACAACTAACCAAAGCAGTCATCAAGGCTTGTCGCTCCATCGCTCTGCGTTGTCTGGTTTTGTGGACAACGAAGACAATCGACAGATCTGCTTTCCGTCTGGTAAGTTCCTTTCACGCATCGTGAACACGGTTCGTAACCAGATGACGATGAATAGCCAGGAGAACATGGATCTACCCAAAACACAATCAACAAACTGAAAACTTAACCCACAACCCATGTAAGAAATTCATCCATTTGGTCACGCATGGCATACAATCCATCCATACAAAAATATCAATCGATTAAAGAATTCATGTAAGAAATAATTAATGCCAGAAAGAATTCACGTAAGAAATAATTAATGCCAGAAAGAATTCACGTAAGAAATAATTAATGCCAGAAAGAATTCACGTAAGAAATAATTAATGCCAGAAAGAATTCACGTAAGAAATAATTAATGGCAATGAATCGTTAACCCCTTACCGACCAAAGCATAGTATTGGAAATCGTATATCCTCAATTGGCAAAGAGTTAAGTTAGTCCATGAGTTAGTCATTTACGAGAGATGTTGAGTCCATTTCACAGAAGTTATAAGAAAGTCCGTAAGTTACCCAAGAAGTCAATGAAGAACCATCTATTCCGGCAGATGGCTATAAAACAAAAGCAAACCGGTCTTGACAACAAATGGACAATGGAAGAGCTCCTTACCCAGACATTCCGAGGCGTTCCTTGCACCCAGGCTAGTCGTGTTTCTGTCCTGGCCACACGGCCGACACTGTTGGCCACCTTCTTGATCCTTGTAGAAACCCAGTGGGCAAGGAACACAGGCAGGACTTGCAGTAGAAGAATCATTCAGATAATATGTGCCAACTGGACAGACCACTACAGCAACAATAGCAAAAGATAATTTAACAACAGCACATTTCATAATAACAAAAGATAATTCAACAACAGAAGAAGAACAAATAGATCTTGAAAGACATGCATTGATACCTGTAGCCCCCCCCCCCCTTCTAGGTCGACCCAGCCTTCCACTCCCAATAGAGGGCAGCTGTAAAATGAGTGGGAACCTAGCAGGCTGCCAAAAGTGTGTTCAATAATATTATGAAATCTGTACTGTCATGTTTCAGTGTTACTTTACTGCGGTTTGTCAGTGAGCCTGTCATAAGAACAAATATTATTATAGGCCTATTATTGTAAGTTACATAAATGACATAGGGCCTACATTATAAGTTACACAAACTGCCAGTGAATCGCCAATGACACCAGTTCGAAAGACTCTCACCATTATCATTCGTCTACATCATCATCATCATCATCATCATCATCATCATCATCATCATCATCATCATCATCATCATCATCAATATCATAGGGCTCAATGCCCGTAAGAGTCCGACGCCACTCTCTGTCTGAGTCTGTCTCGCGTCATGCTGCCCAGCTTCAACCGGTCCGGTCAGCAGGTCTGCTCCATACCATAAACATCTTGGAGCAGCTAGACCACCTTGTCTGATTGAAGAGAATCGTGGGAAAGAGGCATGAAGGACAACGTGGGTCAATGCCCGTATGTGTCCCATGCTCTCCCCCCCCCCCCCCCCCCGACTCTCTCAACTGGTCTGTCCTAACCGGCCTGTGCATGTCTGCTCCACACCATGACACCTTGAAGCATCTGGGTCGCTCTGTCACTTGTGTCGTGGTTTTTGCGGATTTCAATCGTCTTGGTCTTCTACTGCCAGAGTATCGCCACCCATCTGGCAAACCTTCCTCCTTTGTCCGGGCTTAGGACCGGCGCAGGGACGTTGTTGGTTCCCTGTGGCGGAAGTTGGATGCAGTTTAACGTCGTGCCCACATGCTATATGTTAAAATGGATCAGAGTATCAAGAATACATCAATCGTCATACTATGGAAGCGACTGATAAATTGAAACGCCACGATGCACAATATCAGCATACTGGTAGCCATATGATTTGTAACTGTTAGGATTGTGATGTAGACGACTTAAACTTACGGCATGCAAAAGTTTTCTTCTCCTTTTCATTCAGCTCATCATTGGAACAGTTTAGGCCAACAAACTCGGCAACATCTCCATCAATCTCCAGAGCGGTCACCAACAGGTCATCAGCCTGCCAGAAAAACTGACGTGCATCGATCATATCCCACAGTTTAACAAAAACGTCTTCAAGAACATCATAAAGATTGGTTTGATCCAATTTCACGATAACCGATCGATTGATCGGTTTGACGACACCTTCCAACACAACGCGTAAAGTAAAGTTTTCGCTTTGTAACTCCGCTGCTACAGATTGTTCGGTTGGAACAGGATCTGAAGTCGGAACAGGATCTGAAGTCGGAACAGGATCTGAAGTCGGATCAGCAATTGAACGCTCCAATCCTCTTGATCTGGAGCTTGATGAGCAGTTGAAGTTCACTTCACGGATGGAGCATTCGAATGGCGGCTTGCAGGGACCTTGCCTATCTTTCAGAACCGTATCGACTTTTCTGATGAAAGTGTCGATAACTTTTTGCCTTTTCTGTTCAGTACAAGAACTGCTGAGGTTGACAATCATTCTGTTGTCAGTTATGGCACGATTGGGTCGACGACTACCTGCAGTGACAACAGCAACAACAGCAACAACATTACATCAGTTGTACAGTTCAAACCATATACGCAAACATATGCAACCAATTTTAAACATTCATCCATATTCAGCCACAACTGACCCGACTCGCCAATCAAAACAAATATGCAAATCAAAGAAAAATTAATCAAAATCAGTACATAAATGACTGTAAAAGCAACAACTGAATTTATTTTAAAAAAATAATAATTTAAGCATTTCTTTACCAAGCATAATTATCTCCACAGCTTCTGTAGTCATTGAATAAATTAATGACAAAAACAGACGAATAAAATTTAATACAGCAGTCTATTCATTAGGCAAACAACAAATTCCCATAGCAGACACTACAGAAAGTCAGCTATCATAAGTACACCAACTGCACACTGTCAGTGGGAAGATGAGAGGGCGAGGGAGAAGATTGGCCACCCACTCTCATAGCAAATGAAATTGTTAACACGTCATGGCTGCCTCAGGGCTAGTTTAGGGGACGACTCTTCTTCTTCTCTTCTACGTAAAACCACACTGAACAATAAAAAATGCCACAAAGATTATAAAGTCTGTAAAAACTGCACTTTAACACTTTAAAGTGTAACACATTAACCCTTTTCCGACCAAAGTGTAATTAAATTGTATGGGAAGGTCCTATACCTTCGGCCGGTAAAGAGTTAACACTGCATTGGTTTTCCAGTCACCATCAGTACACGCTCATCATTGCTAACAACCATTATATGTATCAGGTTCACTAAATGTTGCTGCATCTGCAGAATCCAAGTGAAAGTTTACAAAAGACTTACGGTAGCATTCCGGCCACGGCTGCTGAAGGTTCCAGGAACCGTTCCAGAAGCAGAAGAATTTGTGTTCCGTCGAGTCCAACATGTCGTAACCATCGTGACATTTTGTCGAGCACGACTTAACGTAAGTTGTCGGATGGTCACAAGTCGTGTCACCGTTGACTGGAATACGATCGGGGAACGGCAGAGGACAAGGAGGATCTGTCAGTCAATCATAACAAAACAAGGATCTGTCAATCAATCATAACAAAAACAAGGATCTGTCAATCAATCATAACAAAACAAGGATCTGTCAATCAATCATAACAAAACAAGGATCTGTCAATCAATCATAAGAAAACAAGGATCTGTCAATCAATCATAACAAAACAAGGATCTGTCAATCAATCATAAGAAAACAAGGATCTGTCAATCAATCATAACAAAAACAAGGATCTGTCAATCAATCATAAAAAAACAAGGATCTGTCAATCAATCATAAGAAAACAAGGATCTGTCAATCAATCATAAGAAAACAAGGATCTGTCAATCAATCATAACAAAACAAGGATCTGTCAATCAATCATAAAAAAACAAGGATCTGTCAATCAATCATAACGAAACAAGGATCTGTCAATCAATCACAACAAAACAAGGATCTGTCAATCAATCATAAGAAAACAAGGATCTGTCAATCAATCATAACAAAAACAAGGATCTGTCAATCAATCATAAAAAAACAAGGATCTGTCAATCAATCATAACGAAACAAGGATCTGTCAATCAATCATAACGAAACAAGGATCTGTCAATCAATCATAACAAAAACAAGGATCTGTCAATCAATCATAACAAAACAAGGATCTGTCAATCAATCATAAGAAAACAAGGATCTGTCAATCAATCATAACAAAAACAAGGATCTGTCAATCAATCATAAAAAAACAAGGATCTGTCAATCAATCATAACAAAACAAGGATCTGTCAATCAATCATAAAAAACAAGGATCTGTCAATCAATCATAAGAAAACAAGGATCTGTCAATCAATCACAACAAAACAAGGATCTGTCAATCAATCATAAAAAAACAAGGATCTGTCAATCAATCACAACAAAACAAGGATCTGTCAATCAATCATAACGAAACAAGGATCTGTCAATCAATCATAAGAAAACAAGGATCTGTCAATCAATCACAACAAAACAAGGATCTGTCAATCAATCACAACAAAACAAGGATCTGTCAATCAATCACAACAAAACTGATAATAACCACAATCACGATAATCAAAATCAGTGCATCAACCCGGTTCACACACGCACATACATCACCGTCATCAGTTTATATAATTCAGTCACAGAAACACCAAGCAAAAGAAACTTAGGCAGATAAAGATTTAACTAACTCCTGATTTAGACAGCTGAAACATTTAGAAATATGCAAATGAGTGTAACTCATAACAGACTACCGAGAAAGCTAATAGCTTGGGGGGCATTTATTGTGGTGTATGAAGCAGGATATGAATTGCAAAAGCCACACACGCACATACGCACGCACACACACACGCACGCACACACGCGCACACACGCATGAACGCACACACACACACACACACACAAAACAGAAAATAATTGCTAAACACATTAAAAACAAAATGCTGTTACCTGATATTGTGACTTTAAATTTACATTGGTCGCCCTGATAGAAACCTGTCGGGTTACAGGACACAAGGTTGCTTCCCGACCGGAACACACTTCCCTGCGCATGGGTGCAGTTAAATAGAAGTGGGTCACCACCGTGTGGTCCGTGAAAAATTGGATCCGGCCAAGAAACGACATGTGACCTGTCAGAACTGTTTGCCAGCAACACGATATCATCAGGACATCGAATAACTTTGCCGCTTTTTTCTAAACAGACAAAAGTGTCATATATACAGAACGTATCTTACAAATTTATAACTTCACATTACAGATGAGAGAAGGTAAATGCTAATGACAGAGATGTGCTAACTCCCACATCGTGCTACATACATGTGATTTGTCCATTTCTGGCTTTAATCCTAGGAAAACTGTAAGATCACCTCCAAAAACAGAATGCCCAACCTACTCGTAAAGCCAAATTCAAATGCTGGGTCTGTACTTTTGACTAGCGAATAACTACCGGGGTATACACACATTTTCGAATCAGAGCATTTGCATGTACTGCTTTCCGGATCCTGGTACAGACCAAGTACCAAAAAAAATTTTAATAAAGTTTTGTTCTTGCAATAATTAACTGACACATTTCTCATTTCAGAAATAATAATCAATTAAATACACTTGACTTCCGGCATGGACTTAATATTTTTGTATCTGCAACAATTGGTGTGTATAGTATTTGATTAGGCGAATATTTCCAAATGGCGCTGAAAAATGGGACGGGAATGTCCATGGCGATTTTCGGTTATTCCCTAATTCTGACGTCTGCTGTGCCTCACGCAAGAGAAGTGTCAAGATCTCTATGCTATCAGTCGTTGGAATTCAAAGTTTTGGCATTTCTGTGAGTTCCTCAATGTAACAGCTTAGTTCGTTTTAAGCATTTTCTGTGAATAATAATTCTCAATTATATAAAAGTCATTTGCTTAGATCGGGTTAGATTTTTTAAACCTAAACTACAGACTAACCTTTAACAATAATAAGTCTTCTACAAGTGTCTCTATTTCCCGTCCTATCAGTTGCTTCGTATGTCAGATGGGCCTGGCCCAAGCAGAACGTCTTGTTTGCCGTGTCTCCGGTGATTTCGTGAGTTGCGTAGCCCGAGTTGTCATATATGTGAGGTGGTTCTCGCTCATAGTCCACAGTCGTACAGTTGCCAACATTAGTGTCTATTTCAACAGTGATGGTATCTGGACAAGTTATGACTGGTGCCTGGATGTCTGAACAGAGAGAACAGTTTCAACATTAGTAGGATAAAAAGCAAACGTCATACATGTGATTATAAAAATGATGAACAAATTAGAAAATCTTCCTATTGTGAGGTGCATGGAAAAGGGAAAAAAGGAAAATAACTACACCAAGCCAGCAAAAACTCTATTTTAACAATATAGATTATATTAATAAAATAATATTACAACAATAGCAGGTAAAAAAAGTAAACATTACAATGTGCTTACAAAATGAGGGACAATTTGGAAAGTACTCATATATTGAGGTGCATGGATAAACCGACCAAGCAAAATAACTAGCCTATGCCAATCCAGCAGGATACTATTTTAACCCTGACAAACTATGGTGGCTGGCACTCATTACCTATGCTGAAAAATAGACGACTGAGTATCATCAGAATGTGATCACTCATCCAAAAGACTAACAAACTCAATGGCACAAAATGAAACGTCATACTACAACTAAAATAAAAATTAAAGTAAAAATCCTGAAATACAAAATAAATTTCACAATCGCCAAGCTATTTTGTTCGCTGTCAACTGCAGCAATGTCTTCCAACTGTAGCCTACTTGCCTCTGCAGACTGTTTGGCCTTCCTCTCCAGCCCGGGGCTTCCAGAATGTCCTTCCTTCAAATTCGCACGAAAAGTTTCCAGGTCCGATCTGGCGAAACCCATCGCGACATGTCATCTGACATTCGAATTCAAGGCGCTGCGATGTGTTTGCGCACACTGGAGGCACCATGTCAGAAAACTCGACAGGCTTCAGAGGACTACAGAAAACCTCTGGAATAAGACAGTGGAACAAGACAAAGGTAAGTTCAGAATTCAGAAATTAAAGAAATTGATGACACACACATATGAGAGCTGGCTGGCTCTTTTTACCGTCTTCTCAAGACCTTTTTTTACCAGGCCTGGGTTGGGAGCGCCTCTGAGTAGCGATCTTGAAGTGGCGCCATATAAATTTATGTGATTGATTGATTGATTGATTGATCGATTGATTGATGAAACAGAACAGGAATGACATGCATCACATCTTCTGGTTGTTGTTCATGCTGGTGAAAAGCCATAAAGAGGACATCATCAGGAAGCTACTGAGGTTCAGATGTCTGGTTCACAACATCCTTACAAAGTATTTAATTTAGTCCCCGCTTTGGGGGATGGATCCAGGTTTCGGGGCGAGGACAAACCACCGCTGAGGCTTGTGGTGCTGACAAGCGGACTTTTTTTAACCCTTTTCGTCTCCCTTCTTTTTTCAGATGACCTTCTTTAGTCTTTTACCACAAACTCACAATTAAAGGCCTCTGATGATCTGATGACCTCTTTAAAAGTATTATTATCGTCTGATGTGATCCTCTAATTCTACCAGTGGTTAACTTTTTATTCTTTCTCTACATGTAAAAAGCAGCTCTTGATATGTAAAAAGCAGCTCTTAAATTTTTCTGTGTGAGAGAATGTCGTTTCCCCCCATCCCCAGAGATGTCTAGATTAAATGCTGCTTAGACCTACTAAACTTAAGCTCTACAAAAATCAGATTAAACTGCTTCACACACTGAGACACATGTGCAGCACAGACTGATCAATCAATAAATCAATCAATTTTTTATTGAGCTAAGAAGCACACAAGATATATATCGTCACATCAAAATAAACATGAACGCTCTTGGTAACAAAAGGCAACCCAGAAGGGACTGCAGAGTCCCGCTGGTTAAGGCCATCTATGCACTTTTTTGGTACAAGGCATTTACAGATTCAGTACAAAAAAAGTATATTCTATATGATGAGACTTAACATGCTACCTTTACATTCGAAATTCCACGGTCTGGACCACGTGACACTTTTCCCACAGACCCACGTCGTCTCCCCCAACGCCACCAAACCTGGCCAACAGCTGGCAAAGACGACCGACTTGTACGTTGTCGTCCGATTCGCGTACGTCAACGCAAACCGTGATTTGTTCGCCCACGTCTCCGACATCGGTTCACAGTCGATCACTGCAAGCAACACACACACACACACACACACATATATATATATATATCACACATCTTCCACTCTGAACGTAAACAGTTAGAGTGTGCCGACGCAAAAGAACTGCAAAGTACCAACTGGTAACGGTTTCGCATTTCCCAAAAATGCATTGCAAGTTTATAATGTGAATACAGTAGTACCAGCCCCTCGTGCCTTGAAGTTCCAACCTCAACAGCGCACTGCTAGTGCACTGATATTGCAACCAACTCTGCTACAGGGCTGAATTTTTAGAACTGCACAACTTCTTTCCTTTCCCATCATCCATGGTAAATTACTTCCAATCGGAGTTCAATGACCTTTTGGCTAGTTTTAACTGTACATAAGTGCTTCTACAACTGCACATTTAGAACTGCATATTTTGTGTACAACTGCACGTTAACAAAAACCCTGCTCTGCTAGCAACTACATTAATGGGAATGGACATCTTGAACTCTCTTTCTGTCCCTGCACTGGGATTTGAAGACCTGACCTCTCTGCTAGCAGGAAGTGATGCCAACCACTACAGAGACATGTCATTTCCATACAAAAAAAACTAATTAAAAGCTTAATAAATATGTCTATAAAAATAGGAATTTAAAGACCTCAAAGTTGGGGGGGAAATGCAAACAGTATATAAAATACAAAAAATTGGTCCTCAAAGATGTCAATTAGTATAAGCAGAATTCAAGTCCACCTGTTTTTTTCATTTGTTTATTTCAAGATAATTAATCAACATAATATGTTTGTACACAACCAAAGCTGCCAGTGCCAATTAACCCTTTGCCGATCAAAGTGTAGTAAATGGCAAGGGAAATCCTATACCCTCGTTCAGTAAAGGGTTAAGGTCATAAAAAAACTGGCTTCTTACTCTGGCAGTAGGGAACCGTGCCTTCCCACTCTCCCCACGAATTGCACTTCATCACTTTACTGCCGTTGAAGATTCGAAAACCTTCGTCGCATTCGTAGTGACACGAGTTCCCGTCCCGGACGTCCTTACAGTCAAGACCGGTGTTGGCAACCTCTTCTAACTGATCCCCTGACACAAAGAACTTGAAACCGTTCTCAACGTCAGGCAACTCCGGACATCTCCGTTGGCCTAAACAAACGAAGAAGAAAGAATCGGAAAAAGTAAATACTGGCAAAGGGTAAAGTGCAATGGTAACAACCATGGTCGCCAATGGTAAACTAAGGCAAGTAATGTTGAATGTTGATGTCAACAAATGGAGTAAGAAAAATGTAGTATAAATTTTCGATAAACTATAGTAAAAAGTATTGTCTAAGAACAAGTTCCAATATAGTATAAAGCATCATTTATCAGTAAGTAGCAATAGAATATACATTATATATATCACATTATGTTTGTATGTGGACTTGTTATAGCGCCCCTTCAAGCTCTCTCTACTCAGAGGCGCTCCCGATGCAGAGCGGACACTGCATCGGAGTTTCACGCCGAAGCGCTGAGCAATTGTAAGTGAAGGACTTGCCCAAGGTCCTTACGCGGGGAGGTGGATTCGAACCTCGGACCTTCCGGCTCCAAGGCAACGACGCCACCACTAGACCACCGCGCCCCACAATATATATATGATAATTTGTTTTAAATTACAGAGCAGAATCTACTGGTAATTAATTAAATACACATCCACTGTAATTAGAACGCAATATTTGTAATAAAATGCAATCTGTACAGTAGAAGGCCTATAATATTTGGTTTTTGACCATGGGCAAAGACAATTTCTACAGTTTGAAGTGGTATAATTTTTTAATGTATTTTAATAATCACAAAACAACAACGGCCAATCACAGACAACATTATCTCATGCACTGCATTAAACAACGATGTAATCGCTCATTTTTATCACACCAGGATTTGAATTGCGCATAGCAATGACAATTTACACAATCCATTTCCTACAGAATAACACATCACAGCAGATAACAGTAATGCTGATTGCAGCTGATTGCTCTACCTGGCAAAGGATGACAGACACCCGAATTAGAAGCTCCTGTTTCTGAAGTCGTGTGGTTCTGCGGACACGGCTTGCAAGGCTCAGGCAGATAACTTTCTTTGTAGTAACCCCGCTGGCAGGCTAAAACACACAATTAGTAGTAGTAGTAGTAATAATAATAATAATAATTATAATAATAATAATAATAATAAAAATAATAATAATAATAATAATAATAACATCCTACTGCTCAATTTATCAATACCATCTGCCGAATGGAAGGTTGAGCGGATCTTTAGGAAGTAAGCAGGAAGCAATCCCGCATCTATGGACTCTTAGTGCCAGAGTGTTCATCAATAATTGTATAATGAATAATTTTCAAAAGTATCCTCCTGAAAGCACAAAATGCCAGATATTTGCATATCTTTCATGGTAACCCATTGGTATGGTAATTAACAGTTAAAATTTATTTCGAGTAGCCCTTCTAGCAACTCACAGGAGACTTTGTAATCCAGCAGTAACTAAGCTGGGGCCGATTAGAGTAGGAGAGAAATTCATAGCATTCTTGAGATAAACCGCACTAACACATAATTAGCAGGAAAACTGGAGGAAGTCAGCAAATATTTGTCCAGTACAAAAGTCACAAGAGCTCAGAGCAGCTGGATAGATTGGTGGAAGTATCGACTGAACAAAGGTTGGAGGTAAAAGCAACATACGCATAATCGCCATGGAATTTAAAATAGCAAGTAAAGTTCAAGGCCTTCTCTTTATCATGGCGGGGCTGGGAGCACCTTTGAGTAGGCTGCATGAAGGGGCGCTTAATAAGTTTTCGGAATGCATGAATTAATGAGTGAATGAATTAAATCAAGCAATTTAACACTTTGACAACAACTTGAATTGGTTTCCCAGTAACTTTTAGTGCACCTTCGTCATTAAAGAGTTTTAAAATGTTTAGGAAATTCTGGAAAGCTACATTGAAATTGTCCATTGCAAAAGTAATCAACAGGTAGACAGAATGGGGGAAATTTCCAGGAAATAAAACTGAAGTAATAAAGGAAAGGCTTCTAATTATAATAGATACATTAGAAAATTCAAAGTACAGTGCAACATCGTAACTGTAAGCACCAATAATACACGCAGGCCTTGTTTACGTGTGCAATGTCACACAGACGCTGTTGTATCTCGAGAAACAAAGTGCCAAGAACATCAAGATTATCAAACTATGACTGTTGCGTCATCCCTCACCATCCCCCCCCCACCCACAACACACACGCACACAGGGGAACAGCTCACCACCATGGGACTCAAGAGGAAAAGAGGAAACCAGCCTTCGACAACCTTTGTTGACCCCCTTCTCTATCGGTGCACATTGATTTCTCTGCAAATATCTGAACCTCTTTGTCTGCAACTTTGTCTGGACTTCTTTGTTGGCAACTAGGTAACCCAGCAGCTGTTGCTTTGTTTCTTTCATCGCCCATGCTCAACAAAAAATAGTTGGTGATTGCTCATCAAACGTGGCCACTCTTTTCATTGTCTATCATTTTGGTTGATGCCATCTGCAGGTAGAAGAATTGCCTTACTTGCTTAAAACAGCACCTCCTTGGATGGTGATAGTTATTGGTGTCTTTTTGGTCGTTTCAATCATCATTGTGTTGATGATAGCTACTGGCATCTCTTCGGTCTTTTCAGTCACGATTCTGTTTGGCTTTCTCTGCATTAATTAATTAGGCCTACCGGTATTAGGCCGTGGCTTATCTATTGGTTTCGTCAACTCGTGTTTTAATATCCTGTAATTCTGGTCCACCTCCTGAAGTAAGGAGGTCAATGCTGTCAGCAAATTGAAGATTATTCATCAGTCATCCAATTAATTTGATTCCTGCTTTGGTGTTGCTAGACCGTGTGACTTTAATGATTCTATTACTAGGTTAAATAGGTATGATAACATCCTATAGTTGTACTTCTCATACATCCTAATTGTACTTCTGTTTCATGCGACAGTATTCTGTGATCTTTGTTATCTACTTTTATAGAACTTGATGACTCGATACATCTTTTCGAAAAGTTTGATCAATTGCTATGGTATTCCTGCATTTAGCATCGGTCTCAACATTTCGCTGTCGAATACTTGCTTGTGGTCTATAATTTATGCAGTTGATGAAGATTAATTCTGGTTGTGTTACGTGCTTTTTCCAAGTATCTATCTGATCTGTGAATAGTTGATTGGACTGGGAGCACTTCTGAGTGGATTTCATGACGAGGCGCTATATAAATTCTGGAAATGAATGAATGAATGAATGATCAATATCTGGCCTGAACCTGCTTTGCTACTCTCCATAATTATGCTCTCTCAACATAATATTGCTTCATTATGTTATGTTTCAATTTGGTTAAAAACTCTTCTTCTTCTGTAGGTTAATGTCTCTGTAATGTTTATAACCAAGTGGATCTCCTGCTCATATGCTTACAGCCTGGATCAATGTCCATTTTGTAAAGTCTTCTGTGAATACTGGTAATAAAATTAAAGGTTTTCACAAAGCAAAGCAAAGTCAAAATAGTTAATAGATAAGATTTGAGCGCTTCTGAAAGGCTCTTGCTGCAAGAAGCGCTTTATAAATGGTCAGATAAGAGAAGATAAGATCAATGTTAAGAAAGATTTAATACTGTGAGATTGTAAATTGGAATGAATTATTCATAAAGGAACAGAAATATATTCAGAGCTGAATACAATGTCAGAGTGCGTGGGCAACTGTTTTGAACTGCAATGGCAAAAACAGATAAAATTTATTTTAAACTAGCATTTGTCATACGCTACACTGTACACAGTACATGACAAAGCTTACGGTCCAAATAACACATAAGATGCAGGTCACAAGCTTCTATAAATACCTAAGTCACTTAGTTGGTCTGAAATTTATGGCCTGTGCATCTGGATTGAACAGGATGCTTAGTTTAAGCAATAAACCAATGCCAGTCCAGATGCTCCTCTCTGTAATAACGACTGGTTCAGATTTCTAAACAGTAAATCAGAGCAAATCAACATCTAGAAATGAGAAGAATGAAATAACAGTTTTTGTTTTGCTTGTAGGAGAACAACACAAGGCATAGTGATTCTGGAATGAATTAATTAATTCTATAATGCTCAAGCAAAAGTTAAGTCAGGTTTAAAATTAATTTTAAGGCAAACAAATCAATACATTTGAAGAATTAAATTAAGACAAGAATGCAAGGAAGAAACGAGAACTTTCACTTCAAAGCAATGTACACACCAGGCACCACTTATGTGGGTCTTGTGCACTAGGAGCACTTCTGAACAGTTCATCCTAATAGAGGTGCTGTACAAAGGCAATACAAACAAACCAGAATACAAATACATACATACTGGTACATATATATATATATATATATATATATATATATATATATATACAAACAAACTATTTACATTCTGAAAAGTATACATTTTTCTACATCATAGGCCCTACATATAATAATTTCGATGTGCATACAAATCTAAATGCACAAATAAAAAGATAGACACTAGACAAACACACCAATTACGATTTCAGCAGCTAGATGGAGATCAAGAGTAAGACAGAAAACGATCAGAAAACTACTGGAACAATTAACAGACAATGGGGAGTTTTGTTCCAAGGGAATGGTTATTATTTATCAGAAGATCAGTGATGATTTTAATTCACAATGAAAACTGATAAACAATGAAACTCAATACTCTACATGAAGAGCCTCTCTGAGGTAGGCAATGGACCCACACACCGTTAAGCCATGGGCTGCTATATATCATATATATATTATATATGTGTATATATAATTGGGTTATTATACATGGGTCCTTTGGCAGGCATTGATTGAAACTAGATAGCTGCTTCAGGAAAGATCAGTTTCACAGGAAGTAGTTGACAGTACTATGAGATAAAACAAAATCAGATTACTTAGTAGTCTGCAGTCTGTCTTCTAACGGATGATGCCTTGGGCCAAGTAAAATAATAATGCACTCTACACCAGACACTTATGTCAGACGGGAATTATTGTATTGCAGTCGCAATAATTATCTGTACAGTTTGTCACAAACTTTTTAACAAAGAATTACTAATATCAGTTCTTCAAGTGAAACATTGCCAGATACAACTTTTAAAACATTTGGAGCTTAGTGGGCTAATTACTAGTCTAATGTCGCACACTGTAACACCCAGTGTGTGAATGGCATGTGATACCGTGGTGAGCCACACAATTCATAACTCACTGTTGTTAAAAACCTTTGACCATTCAACTGTATAGTGTATACATTGGCAATACAAAATTAAAACTGAGCAGCTTCCACTGCTTTGGTCAGTGAAGAGAAACACAGAATCTCTCATTATTTTAGTTAAATAAGCAAAGCTACCATACTTAGAAACCAATGAAGCCCACACCAAATGTAAGGTTCAAACAAGAATGACATATAGTTTGTTATATGCTACAGGGTGTTCAAAAGGCACCAGAGCAAAAGTGTCAGGACAGCAGAAACTTTTACTGGATATTTAAACTCCACAGGATGTCCACACAAACCACATACATGATAAGAGTGTAAAAGATTATTATCAGTAATAGTAGAAACTGAATGGTTGGAGGACCTGCTCACTGCTGCCTACGCTGTTCGGCTTTGAGGAATGATTTCAAACAAACCAGAGGTCAATTACTGACTCACTGTTTGCTTTGGAGTATAGTTGCTCTCATTGGCCAACAATCTAGCTTCAATTACCTACTTGTTTCCTCCACTGCCAAAAATTATTTCACCACACCGTAGAGTGCGTGCAGGAATGAAGGGGTAAAGGTTGCGTGGAAGTGTATTTTTAACTGTGATTGCATAATTTATTTCCGGATGAGAACCAAAAGGCAGAAAGCTAACTGACATAGACACTGATGTTCCACCACATTGACATCAGGTTCAGTATGGGACCCATGATCTCATATGGACCAAAACAGGGCCGGTGTGATATCAAACTGTGTTTCGGGTAAAGATGTTTCAAGCCAAATACAGTCTTGGCAATAAAATTAGGCAGAGTAGGACACATATTCACACCAGGCACTATGTCACAACACACCAGCAAGCCTTCAACAGCTAAAGCCACAAAAGCAGATTAGTCTAACTTCTTTAAAAAATTCAGCTTCACATGTTAGCAAAAAACCTCATTATTAGGATGTTGGCAGTGTGCCCAGTGATTACAAATCAGATTACAAATGCTCCAACCTATTTGCAGAAGCATTGTTGCCTTCCTTCTCCCGTTTGCTCCATAACCCGGCTTTCTATGTACATGTATATGTGCACATATCGACAATGCAAAGCAGTATCTTCTCAGTGGTTCGTTCATTTAACAGGTTTGTCGTTACTCTACCTATACACTAGTCTTAGTCTCCTTTTGACTTGCAATCCTCCACACATATTTTTCCAGCACATGGTAGCTTCTATCAAGGCTGAGGTGGAAATCCTTCTAAACTAGGCTGACCATTTTTTTGCCACCAAAAACCGGGACACTTTTTCGAATACTAACAATTGTAGGCTAATTCCTTACAGGGCTATACGAGGGCCTATAGCCCAATATGGTTTACCGTACGGTACTGCTAAAAGAGGAAAATAAGAATGGCGAAATCCAAATGACCCAATCGATAAGACGAAAATGAATCAGGATCGATCGAGTGCTCAAAGAGCAGAAGTTTTGTCTTAAGTCTTGCCAATGGGCTGAAGTAGCCTATGTACGAAAACAAGTGCAAGCTTTGTGCTGGTTTGGTCTATTGTGTCGACTGTCGGTGGCAATTAAGCGAGACAAGATATTTATTGCACCAGAATTGCAAAACTAGCTTAGAAGGATTTGTCTTATTTAGCCAAACTTTAAATTGTGGAGTAGACAGAGTAGGCCGGTGTCGCGTGACAGCCTTGCTTCCTAAAAGTCTTCATTCCCCTCTATTTCGAAATAAATTCTCCCTCGGTGGACCTGTTACAGAATAATTCGCCCCTATCCAGACTGTAGTTCTGAAATAGAGTCTCTGAGGGAGAGAATATTTCATCTCCCGCTCAAATAAAGTCTCCCCCAGTTTAACGCAAAATAAGCTACAGTCGCATGATAATTAGGCCTATAGCTAGGTTAAACCGAACAAAATACATACGTTGCCTGATAGGTTTTATCAGAAAACTGTTTCAATACAGAGTTAGCCAACTGAGGGAAAACGTCAATTCAGCCGGAGGAGACTTTGCTAAGGAGGGACTTCCTATTATGACACCAGCCCCTATAAGCCTATTAGGCTGGAAACTGTTAGACAGTTAGAGTTAGACTGTTAGAGTTAGACTGCATGGACAGGTCGGAGTAGACTTTAGGCCCTAATCATTAATATCTTAGAAATGCGTTAGCAGACCGGAGCAGTATCTATAATAGGCTATATAGCTGCATCAGCGGCTATAGGAGCAGTTGAAGCTGTAGAATTTATGTGTGTACAGTGTCTATACTACATACAGTAGGCCTACAACCTTAATATTCTATACGGAATATTGACAATTTCACTTTTGGTACGACTTATTTTTGGGTTACAAACCATAATTTGTTCAGTCATTGACAATAAACAGACATTTCTCATTCAAGTTGATAGTTTATTTCCCTCTTGTAAAAAACCGGGACAATTTTGCCTTTTTGCCAAAGTCGTCGGGACACCGGGACGCACCACAAAAAACCGGGACATGTCCCGGAAAACCGGGACGTATGGTCACCCTATTCTAAACAGGTATCTTTATGTCTTGAAGAGGGCCTACTACTACTAAATAAACTTACTAAATGAGTTCTTTGGCAGCAGACTACTGAAAATTCACAGTAATCTGTATGGCTTATAAAGGCTATTAACACCTAATGCTGCAGCATTCCTAAGATTTCAGATCCTCCAGTCAGTCAGTTCAAATTTAGCATCTCTTTCTCTCTGAGGACCTTAACAGGTGTTATGAGTCAATCATGCTTCAGCATCTCTTGGAGCATTCTAACAGGTGCTTGGTAACGAATGCTTCAGATTCAGATCCTGACGTCTGACACATTAATAAGGTCATTATTATTATTGTTATCAGATGCACGAACATGACATCATTATCACAATCCTTCACCAGATTAGACCAAATGATTGTGAGAGACCAAACACCAACAGAGCACACACACACACACACACACACACATCTGATCTACTCAACAGAAAGAATCAAATGGTAATCCATAAATCATCATTGTCTAAAAGTAAGCAATCACCCTCTAGCTAAACACCTCTATGCTGCGAATGACGAGTATGTCTCGTCATGCAAATGCCTATGCCAAACACATATGACGAGAATGTCTCGGCATGCAATGTACCGGTACTGATGTAGGTAGCCATGCTGCACATTAGATGTAATCTTTATCGAACAGCACTATAATGTCAGATATAGAGGTCAAGTTTAAGGTCAGATCAGGGCAAGTTCAAGGCTGATCATGACATCATTTATTACACCCATAGGTGCGATAAAAATTATTTGTAATTTAAAAAAGTCAGCGAAGTATGCCTAATTTGGTTTTCTGAAAAGTCAGTGAATGAACATAATTATGACATTTTTAATATACTGTATATATTTTTTGGGGAACGGACATTTACCCCCCCGGACATATTCCCCCCCGGACATATTCCCCCCCGGACATTTACCCCCCCGGACGTTTTCCCCCCCCGTTTTTGACTAGGACATTTACCCCCCCGGACAATTTCCCCCTCTGTACATATTATAGGTTAGGCATCGTGAGGGTTGGTTAGGTTCAGGTTAGGCATTGTGAGGGTCGGTTAGGTTCAGGTTATGCATCGTGAGGGTAGGTTAGGGTTAGTGATAGGGTTAGTGCAGTCATTCATTAACATAGGTTAGGCATCGTGAGGGTCGGTTAGGGTCAGTTTAGGCATCGTGAGGGTCGGTTAGGGTTAGTGATAGGGTTAGTGCAGTCATTCATTAACATAGGTTAGGCATCGTGAGGGTCGGTTAGGTTCAGGTTAGGCATTGTGAGGGTCGGTTAGGTTCAGGTTATGCATCGTGAGGGTAGGTTAGGGTTAGTGATAGGGTTAGTGCAGTCATTCATTAACATAGGTTAGGCATCGTGAGGGTCGGTTAGGGTCAGTTTAGGCATCGTGAGGGTCGGTTAGGGTTAGTGATAGGGTTAGTGCAGTCATTCATTAACATAGGTTAGGCATCGTGAGGGTCGGTTAGGGTCAGGTTAGGCATCGTGAGGGTCGGTTAGGGTTAGTGATAGGGTTAGTGCAGTCATTCATTCTCATAGGGACCCTTATGGGGGGGGGGGAAATGTCCTAGGTCGGGGGGGAAAACGTCCGGGGGGGTAAATGTCCGGGGGGAATATGTCCGGGGGGGAATATGTCCAGGGGGGAAATGTCCTACATCCATATTTTTTGCATGACGCTCAAAGAACCAAAAGGCTGTTGCAGCAAAAGGGTTAATCCTTTCACAACAAGCTCCATTGGTTTCCCAGTAGCTTTTAGTACACGTTCGTCATGAAAGTGTTAAGGAATCACTCCCTTAGATAGGTAACAGTAATTTCAGTATGTAAGAATGTAAGTACCAGAGGCGAGGGGTAATCATTATCGTTAGGTAGGCCTACCAGTACGTTAGCAATCCACACCAGCATGGGCGCCCGCACATAGGGGCAAGAGAGAGCACTTCCCCTCCCCTGGAAAATTGATTGTCATAATTTTGAATACTACCTTTAGGTTTTTAACAGATTTCTTTGCACTAAAGCGGAAATGTTACTGACAATGCACAAAGTAAAACTGAGAAATTTACATTTAGAAAGCTCTGTGAAAACATGCTCGACTTACTCGTGTATCCCTAATAATTATGAGCACTGCTTTGAATTTTTCATCTCTTGCTAAAAAAATTAAACCATGGCCATTGTGTTTTTCCCCTCCCTTCCTCCTGCAAAAATTCTGCGGGCGCCCATGCACACCAGGTAAACAATCACAATCCTGTGTAGATAAACAATGAACGTTAAGTAAACAATCATCTTATCGGGTAAGTAAGAACTTAGTGGTACGTAAACAAAACAGTTTGCACTACCTTTGCACCGTAAGCCATCCGATTCATAGCCTGGCCGACAGGCACATAAGAACTGCCCGGTCTTTGTGCCGCACATACACTTCGTGCTTTCCTGGCTACACAGCTGGCCACAGCTACCGGAGTCGGCATCAATCCACCGCTCTAGCACTCTATCTGGAAGCAAGGAAATAAACAAATGCGTTAATATTAAACAGGAACACGCAGGCTGTAAGGTAGAAAAAGGAAGTCGGCAATGTTGATCAACAAGTGTTCTGGGAAAAGCAATAGAAGATTGGGGCAGCAGGAAGAATGCTAGCAATGAAGCGAGGTACATCAGCACGACAAACAAAAAAGCAATTAAGTAATTAATTGAAACTGACTCGAGTGAGTAATTAATCAAATGATGAAGCAGAACAAAGAAAGTTGAGATGGGCAAGCAGTTAATTATGAAGTGTCAGTGACTTTATGGGACAGCAGATATGACTCCTTTCTCTTTTAAACTGATCTTTCACAAAAGTGTATAGTACTGTAAATATGCTAATTAATATAAATATGCTAATATAAATATGCTAATTTATCTATGCTAATTTTTACAGCTCTCTTCACTAGAGGGCATTAAATGAACACAGCTACTGAATTATCTTGTTTTCTCAAAATATCTGAGCTCTGACCTCTGAGTCACAATTCTGCAAGAATGTGTGTGCTGGGTTCATTGAACTTTTTAATGAAGGCTGGGCTATACTTGCAAGAACATTGCATTAAGTTTTTATAAGATTCCAATTAAATAATCGCCATCTTAACCAGTTATGTCCGGCACAGAACTTCTATGAATTTAATATTTATAGAAAGGAGAGCATAAAATGGGATTACCAGATGTCCAAACATTTCTACACTCTTACATAAGATATCATTATCCAGCCTTAATTTGAAATACTTAAATACAATGGAATCTGTGATGACTTCACTTTAAAAAGTTAGAACCATTAGTTGGTCATTTTTAACTGGCTATATAACAAAATGAATCATTAAACAATCAAAGTATCGAAACAACCCTGCTAGAAAAGTCATTTAATGAAGCCTTAGGCTACATGGTTTGAACATGTAGAGAGAATTATAACATTGACCGAATTCAACACAATGCATTACATGGAAGATTCAAAGGAAAAAAGCAAAGGCAGACCATGACTATGCTGGATAGACAATATCAATGAGGACAGGACATGATATCATATCAACTGGTATCATACATATGTTGCATAATGTATGTATGCATATGGACATTTACATAGAGCCTTACAATAACTTCACAAATGCGTTTAACATAGCTACCGGACAGTTCTGAACAAGTGAGACTTAAGCGACTTAGATAATGTTTTCTGATGTACATGCAGTGCATAATCGCGAATTGTTGATGAAAAACTATTCCAGGATGAAGGTCCAATACACGGTGGGCCCGCATCGATGTACGAGAGTGTACGAGAGCGTGGGACTATCAAGTACATACTTCAACCCAAGAACTAGGTACTAGAGCACTCTATGACAGAACCCACCTCCTTCTAATCTTTGTGCCACCGTGTAACCATCACAAACATAATAGCATGCAACTGGTGCCAAAAAAATATTGCATAATTCATTCATTCAATTTATATAGCATCTCTTCAAGATATCTACTCAGAGGCGCTCTCTGCACTAACTAACCGAAATGATGTTAAGTTAAGAGACATAGCGAGCAAAAATTAACAGCAAGTTGCAAAACAAAACACAGTTAGCTGAAAGAATCACCAGTGGCTGCATAATGTAAATACTTGAATTGAAGAATTAGGAACTATAGCACCATGTCGCAGAATAGAATTTCAGTGCACACTCACCTTCCCGAAGATTTCTGGCGAACAGATCGAACGCACTGAAGTCGGGAAAGTGGAAGAAATGGAGATCGAGATCTGACGCAATCGACCGGAGTTCGTCCTCGGACGCACCCGCAATTCCAAGCGAATAGATTTCCACTTGCGGTCCAAAGAGACTCGAATTCCAGCTCTGACTCCAGCTCAGCGACTGAATCCTGACGGCCATCTTTTTCGGGGGCGGTCCGATGTTTGAGGGACTGTCCGTCAGAAGAAAGACCGCCTTCTTCGCGTTCGGTCGTGCGTTCAGCAGGATCTGATATGCTTCGTTGAGTGCGTCGTACGTTGCCGCATGACCGGACAGTCGCACGCGGTCGGTCATCTGTCGCAGGTGTCTGTACAACGTGCACTTCGTCGAATTGTCTGTTGCTGGACCCGGTTCCAGGTCGTTGAGCTCCACGGCTGTGTTGGAACTGAACGTTACTATGGCGACGCGGACGTGATCGCGGTCGATGAGGAAGTGGTCGAGAAGATTCTGAAATTCGGAATATATTTAAATCTGTCAGTGTGTGATTGTATTATAAATAGCTGCTTGTTTAATGCCAAAGTAAATTCATAATTTGTTTTAAGAGAGTAACACAATCAGGGGCAAGATGGGCACTTCCCGTTGGAAAAGAGACATCTATTTCGTTAACAACTACTACTTAGTTTTAAATCTTGTGCACCAATGCACTGATGATGCTATAATTATATACAAATTGAAGCTGCGAAATTTACGTTAAGAAACCTCCAAGAAAAATACCATGTTCCAAATTTCCTGCTCTGCATTTTTCAAGCTGTTACTAAAAAATCTAACCACGACCATTGTATTTTACCTCTTGCAAAAACAAGTTATTTTAGTTACAGGTACATTATGTGATACGAATATAATGAGCATTGGGAAATAATAGGATCAACTCTTAACCACAGATTTCCCCAGCCTTGATCAGTCACATTAAACACTGCAAATTTCTTTAGACATTATCTCAAGGAATAGAGTTACACATCACACATGAACGATAACCAAACAGCTGCAACCTATCCAGTCACACACACAAAATTGTTGAATGTCTAGAACTCCCTGGTGGCTGAACTGCTGTTTCAGTGAGTGTTGTTCATCAGCTGAAAGACAACTTCTTAAGACTAGAAGCAATGTTTTAACAGTTAACTAGTCAATAATGTGTGTATGTACGAGCACTTGTTATAGCACCTCTTCAAGATTTCTCCTCAGAGGCGCTCCCGACTACAGCACAGACACTGAATCGGAGTTTCACGCCGAAGTGCATGACCATTTGCGAGAGAAGGACTTGCTCAAGGTCCTTACATGGGAGGGCTTTTTTAACGTGCAGTTGTACACAAAATGTGCAGTTCTAAATGGATTTGTGCAGTTGTAGAAGCACTTCTATACAGTTAAAACTAGCAAAACATGGTATTTGTCCTGCAATTGGAAGTAATTTACCATGGAGGATGGGAAGGAAAAGAGGGAGCTGTGCATTTTAAAAAAATTCCTCACAAACAGCCCTGCTGCACGGCGGCTTGAGGTGGATTCGAACCCACAACCCTCCAACTCCAAGGCACCGAACATACCCTACACCACCATGCCTCACGATGAACCAATGATGCAATATTACTTACATCGTAAGAAATTATCGTAGTAACTCACCTTCACAAACTTCATGGTGGACATCCAACCGTTTCGAGAGATCGAACTCGATCGATCGAGAACAAAAACAAGATCAACCTGATCGGTGACGTTGTATCGATTGTAGAAATCGTCCACAACGTCTTTCGCGCTGTATGGCACGCTGCTGCCATCTACGAGGAATGCTCGATGCGTGAAAAGGACAAGCAGAACTAGAAGCAATTTACATGGAAATCCATTTCGGTAAGAGTCACCGTGCCTATAAGTCCTCGAATAGCACATGTTGAATAACATCTCTGGTCTGTGAAGCCTTTACCTGAAAGTAATCCAGTACAGTTCCTTTAAAAGTGCTGCAAGAAGAAGCCAAGAAAGTTCTGCTATTGTAAATTTAAAGGAAGTAAAGAAAATTCTCTCATATACCTACAAACATCAGCGATTCAGCATACATACATTATCGGTAAAATTTTCATCATTATCCAAATTTTCAGCTTTGAAAACATTTTATTAAAAAAATACAGATCTCCACATAGCACCATATGCCTTAGTCCTGTTGTGAGGACCTGGAGCTAGATTACTATCTCTCTCTCTCTTTCTTTCTTCTATACTTTTCATCTCTCTGTCTTTATCTCTGTCTTTCTCTCTGTCTCTATCTCTGTCTCCCCCCCCCACTCTCTCCCTCTCCTCTATCACTACTGAACTGAATGACCCCTGAGGTCAATGAGGCAGCGGAGAAGAGCAAAGCCTCCTGCCTGCAGGTGGACACAGTGTTTATGCTCCCTAGTAGGGCAGACAAGGCTGAGGCACTGCATTAAAACAAGGCACTGGACTCTGCAGACAGCCCACTGAATCACCCTCACCCTATCGCCCTGTGACCCCAGTGAACTTTGTGAATCACATGCAACATATGTCCTCAAAGGAAACTTCTTCACAGGGCACGCAACCATTCCATGTAGACATCCCATGCAAACCAAATGCAAGCTGCACAAATGTATACACAGCACAATCCATAGCACAGGACGAAAGCCGTATTAAGCCAAGATTACAACCCTATAATTCATCGGCATCTAGGCCTAATGCCATTCTGTTTTGCTTACAGCATCCACGAGAAGTTCGCTTCCAGCAGCCGCTATCTTTCACGGCACAGTCAACTGCATTCAAGCAGCTTAGCCTAACAGTTGCTTTGCTTAACAGTTCTGCTACACCGCCTTGTGCTAATAGCCAGACGGTTTACGCCACAGACTGCAATAACATTGCATGGACAGACCATATCTTCGCCTGCATGCACAATCGCACATACAGGTTGCCAGAGAGCAGCAGAGTTTTTGCAGATTGAAATGTGTATATACTAAGACTTAACCAGTAAATTAACTAAGTCTAAGTAAGTCATCTGTGCTTTTATATGCAGGTCACTTTACTAACTTTCTTTAGCTCACTTACTTTACAGTTTAGCTTCTTAATAGTTCATACAGCCAAACATTTTTTCTCATGCCACTTAGCAAACATCAGCTCTTATTTCGATCCTTTGATGCTTGTTTGATTCCTTCTCCCACTCTACTATTTCATCTCTCACTAAATGCTTCTCGAATCTCGACCTGTTACTCTTTATATCACTCCATCTTACTTACTATGGCTCTCTCTCTCTCTCTCTCTCTCTCTCTCTCTCTCTCTCTCTCTCTCTCTCTCTCTCTCTCTCTCTCTCTTCATCTCAGTTTCCCTTACTCTCAATTAATCATTTCAATATATGAGAATTAATATGGCACGCAACGTTTACACAGTGTTCATTTAAGCAGACACAAGTTGACGCAAGTCACTGGTACTCTAACTAAGGCTGTCCTTTGCTGCCTGTTTCAACCAATCAAAAATGAAAGTATTTCTAATTCAAACTAAACCCATGTGGTAAAGTATATAGAATAAAGAATAGCCCTGTGCAATTTGATTTGGATTTATTCCTTTTTGCAGGCTAATGACGACTGCTCAGCCTGAAGCAGTTACATTTATCATCATATTAATATACAGGGTGCGCAAAAAAAAGTAATCCCTACGGTTTTTAGCCCATATCCTGGCCAAACATACGAATTTCTAAATGAAACTTTACAGTCTTAAAGGCAATTCATATTTACGTACAATGTTTCAGATTTCAACAAAATATTTCAAACAGAACATAAGTTACATCACTTTCAGTGAGGCCACCCACCGTTTTTTGACGGTTCAAAAACGCGACGCAACAAAAAGTAGCAAAAAAACAATTTAAATATTCTGGCCAATATCTTGGCCGGAAGTAAGACTTTCGAAATGAAATTTTACATGCTTAAAGACAATTCATATCTACCTATGATGACCAGATTTCATCAAAATATTTCGAACAGAATAAAAGTTATGCCACTTTTAGGGAGGCCACCCTCCGTTTATTGACGATTCAAAGACGTAACGCAACAAAAAGTAGCAAAAGCACGATTTTATTAAGTCTCATCTCAAATAATTATTATCAAATAGCCTTGATATTGCCAAATGATCATTATAATTACTATTTAAAAAATAAACAGGGTACCAGCGTAGCTGCACGTCACTGAGAAGTCACGTAGCAAGATGACAATCAAATTGGTAAATAGGGAATCTGCCAGATTAATCAACAGGTTCATGACCGTCCATCAAGAACTGTGCAAAGAGACTCAAAAGAAGTGTTGGCACTGGTGGTAGGCACATTGAACACAAGTTGCAAAGCACTACCAAGTTCAATTGACAACAGTTATTTGAGATGAGACTTAATAAAATCGTGTTTTGTTACTTTTTATTGCGTTTCATTTTTTAATCGTCAAAAACGGTGGGTGGCCTCACTAAAAGTGGTATATCTTTTGTTGTGTTTGAAATATTTTAAGGCAATTTGGCAATCACGTGTAAATATGAGTTTTCTATAAACTTGTCAAAATTCACTTTGAAATTCTTATTTCTGGCCATGATATTAGCAAAAAACCTATAAAAAATTGCGCTTCGTTTTTGAATCGTCAAAAAACGGTGGGTGGCCTCACTAAAAGTCATATAACTTTTGTTCTGTTTGAAATATTTGGTTGAAATTTGACCATTGTACGTAAATATGAATTTCCTTTAAGACTGTAAAGTTTCATTTAAAAAATCGTATGTTTGGCCAAGATATGGGCTAAAGACCGTAGGGGATTACTTTTTTTGGCGCACCCTGTATATTAAACCTATCCCAGGCATAAACATTGTCAGAAAGATATACTAGTCATATCAGTGACCAAGGCTTGTTACTGTTTAAGGACACTGCCATTGAAAAGATGATTTGTGTCGCCCTCCTCCTTTACCCAGGCTTGGGACTGGCCAGGTAGCTGCTTTATAGGAGTCTAGTGAGAACTTACACTGGTCTAGATAATGACCTATAGGAAACAGTCTTTGTGCAAAAGAATAATAGAAGTAACAGCTGGAATGGAGGAATGCCTGTAAGTTTAGGAAACAAAAGACCTTCTAGCTTCCAGGGTTTGCACAAAGGAATAGCAGAAGTGACAGTTGAGATATACAACACAGGTCAGTGTCAGGAAGGAATGGTAACGTTGCCTGTGTAAGCTTAGATAACAATGGGAAACATTCCCTGTGCAAACGAATAATAGAAGTAACAGTTGAGGTGTGACAGATAACAATGATAAGAAGGCATGGTAACATTGCATGTGTAAGTAAGCCAGATAATGTAAGCAACAATGCAGACCTGAAAAGTAAAGCATGACGTATGAAAGCAGTAGTGCATAGAATATAAGCTCAGAAAACACTAAGTGTTTATAGAGTAAGGTAGCAGTAGTTTATAGTAAAAGAAAAGAAACATAAGAGCATGTATGATTTTCCAAGTATGGTAAAAGACCTTCTATAGCTTCCAGGGTTTGCCTATGACCGTAATCAGGTGCCTTGTCCACAATAACTGCAAGAAATATATACACAATTACTGTCAGGTACAACTTCTGATGTTGTTATAAATTATACTCGAATGAATAATAGAAATACAATGAAAAGACAAAAACTGATGTTTGATTAAATCAGCACATGGTCCAACCAGCAGTCCACAGATTGATTTTAAGTTTGTTGCCTAAGCTAGTGAAGTGAATTTGCTGCAAATTTTATAAGATGAAAACCTACTAAAACCTTCGTTAATTCATAACTTGGATTATTATTTGACAATCGGACCACAAATCCCAGTTTCCACGGCAAATTCATTGTGATCATTCCATAGTATGTTTTAATGCAGAGCTCTAACAGTTATCAATAAATGTTAATTGTTGCTTTTGAGATTATCGATCTGGCCCTCGGTTTCTAGAAAGTTCTTTCGTGGTCCGCGACGCCAAGAAGGTTCATCACCAGATCAAATCCTTGCGTTACTACCACAACTGACATTTTTACAAGCAGTAGATAAATTAATATTGTTAGCTATGCCATCCCTATGATATTTGCAATCCACTTCAGCCAAAAGCAGGCCGATGGTGCTTACTGTCGCCCTCCCTGTTTCCATGGATTCACACACTTGAGGAAACAGGATTTTGACGGTTGTTTGTCAAGTGTGTAAGGCGGCCAAGGCCAGACAATCTGTACACAGCTGCTCTTCCTACAGACCCTCAACAGACACAGGCCCCCATAAATTTTCGGTTATCAAAAAACCTGTAAAATTATTTCTGCCAAATGATATGGGAATGCTCAAAGCCCTGATCTACATCTAGCACAAGCAGAGTATTACTCAATCGCCATATTTTGAGATTGCTGAGTGTTTTCACCTGTTGTGTGTCGTAGCCTCGTAGGCCCTTGCGCTCTAAACTGCATGACTTTGAATTGCCCAAAAAAAGATTACCATAATTTGACCTCTTCAGACTCTTTGCAGTCAGCTCTAATAATTATAGCCAATAAAAACGTGATTTCTTGCCCCAGAATTCCTGCAGAAACAGAGTTCAGTTTACTGATTTTTTATGCCCACCTCTAACTAAGGCCTTGTGAGAAGTTGCAATAATTATGTCAATGTAAGTTCTTCAATACACCACATATATAATTAAACTGCTCAGAGGTTTCTTAGAAATTCTAACGTCTTTGGCCGTCACTGTCACATGCTCGACAGAGCTCTGCACTAATGTTATCAGCCATCATAACAGAAATAGGAAAATGTTCCAACTACAAGAACCATCATAGACGCCCTGATCTCTGGGAAGTCTGATCTTGCATTTCCTCAATGTCTCGTCAAACCCTTGACAGAATGTTGGCACACAAGCTGATTTTTTATGCCCACCTCTAACTAAGGCCTTAAAACTTTAGAGAAAACGATTGCCTTAGCGGCACAACATTACCAGTATAATTTATTATTTTTAACACTTGATACATCCTGTAAGGAAACATTTCTGATGGCCACATCCAAGATCAAATTTCAGTGCACCATGCGAACCCATCACCTTCTGAAAATGCTGATTCATGCAAACCAAAGTTGTCTAGTTGTCACTGCATAATGCATATACCACGATGACAAAATTAATTAAAGTCACCAACAACTTTTACCCACAATTACTCCTTGGCTTGCTCAAGGGCTCCTATATTTTTAGATGCAATATATCTAGATGTCTATGGCTTGCTTGAAGTTGCTTCAGCCCCTTAACTTATCTCTTATCACCAAGACAATAATAGGTTCAAAAATTTTACTAAAGTAAAATCTGGATGAAGCATATCAATAACAAGTTTGAAGTAAAGGAAACCCAAGCCAGCCAAGAAACGCTGATCACATTCACTAACAGATGGAAGCCATCACTCAAAGAAATGAAACTCAATATCCATTCCAGTGATAAGAAAGCAAAAGGTTATAACCTCCTATTTTCTTTTCCATGGCCCAGCAGCTATTTGTCATAGGGATAGCGGAAGCATTAGAGCAAGGCCCAAGACAGACTGATACAAGCAGACGACAGACAGACAGACAGACAGACAGACAGACAGACAGACAGATATGTCACTAACTCCAACCCTAGATAAAAGCTTGGAATAACAGTGGAGAAAACAAATTATGTTTTACTTTAATAATTACTGACTCAATCTCCCACTCCAGTTCTAGAAACTCTATAGTTCCTGAATGGGAAAAGTAAGGGCACCAATTATCACCAAATTGGCACTATTGCCACACCCATGGCATACATTACAGGGTTAATGGGCAATGATCGGCAAACCACCATTTGTATATTACAATGTAACTGTGATTGACATATTCTCAAATCAAAGATTCAAAGTTACATTATAGCTAAAATGATAATTGTAACTGAAAACTCACTAAGAGATAAATCAGCATGCATGACGAATTTCATAGACAAGCAATCAAGACAAAATCAGTGATGCATGTAATTATGTTCAGGTGTCAGATTCAAGTCAAGATCCAAAGTTAAGAGTCATCTTCTTATGCAGAAAACATTCTTTTGGAATGTGTTTTCAGATTGGTACCACTGCTATAATGTTACTACCAAGAAGACCTCTGATAGAAGTCAAAGACTGATGAGTTGTACTCAGGAAGTGAGTAGCTTAGCCTAATGGACGCTTCGAACTGAGAATTGGCTCATCGGGTTTCTCCAAAAAACATATCTCCTCATCTCTTCTTGATTTTATAAATTAGAAAGACTAACTTAAACCACACCTAAGTCCATGTCTAAATTTAAACTTAAAGAAGCAATATCACTTAAACTCTGATGCATTCAACAAATGCCTAACTAAGCTATCCAGCAGGATCAGACAAAGAAGCACAAACACGACACAACTATGGGTAAATGCTCAAACCACATCAATCATGGAATGTAGAGAATGTGAAACCAACAAATCAAACATACAATTTGTTGTTGTTTAGTTTTGCTGCATAATTTCCACTATTAATAGTACAGAAAGTCTTCAGACTAGTTCTAATTGCAGCCTTGCCTGTTAAGTGTAACCATTTCATTCATCATTGTTTTAAAATAACTTTTCGCTTTATAGTTGCTTTTATTCTTTATAATAACTTTTCAACTTATAAAACAATTTTGCTACTGCATTAATTTAAGTCACAGTCATTGCTTGCATTAAAGAAAACATGAACTTCTCATTAATGGTTAATGGTTAATCAATCAGTGAATATTTCTATAAGCCCCTTCAATGTCTTTACTCAGAAGTACTCTAGAAAAAAGACAATCTACGAAGTTGATGGAATGGTGCCGGAAGCCTGGAAGAACCTAACTGAGACAGTGCCCCTCCCAAGAAAGTCAGTCCACTTCATATCACAGGGCCAATAACAGAGAAAGTGTGCAGCTGCATTGTAGCTGAATGGACAAAACAGTCAGGTTGCAGTGGGCGGGAGAGTGGATGAAACTCGATGAGTTGCGAGTATCATGTACCAGACCAATGGAAATTGGATCCTTTCCACAGTGGATATTGGATAGACAGCACATCATGTTTACAGTCTCTGGCGGACCACATGAATGTATTCTAAACATGTGCTCAATGCTCATGTTTCGTTAATGAATGCAATCACAGAATTTATCTCATAAGGATATGTTTTGACACCGAATTCTGTTATCTTCAACATTCACTAGCTGCTAAGAGACTGGACTTCCAATGTGACATCAGACATTACTGTCTGCAACAAGTTGCATAGATCTAAGAAACAGATTGAATTAATTAATAATAAAATATTTATTGATGTTTCCGGATATCTGTACAGAACATTTGAAGAACCTCTCTTAACCATTAGAATACGGCTACCATTAATAAGATGCTAAATAACATGGAGCCTCGTCAAAATTAGTTGGAAATGTTTATGGAGTAACATGACTATAGCATCCGACAGAACTGTTGAAATTTTTAGTGGGCTCAAGCTATTGTACAGGAGTAATGATGGGATTATGATGGCACAGGGTTATCAGTTTATCAGCATAGGACCATCAGTTATTATAATTGTCAAAGGAATAACAGTTATCTACATGTATAGTGTATTCTGCAGTCATTCAGACTACATAGGTCAATAATAATTAAGAGCACTCAAGATAGACCTGGGGATCAAAACAAAGAGGGTTGCTGGAGGAGGAGGAGTGGGGTCAAGATGCTGAAGAAACAAACTTCATCTCACTGAATGAGGTCAAGGAGCACGACCTATGGATGACACTGACCAGGATCACATGTGGTCAGCAACACAAAATTATACTCACATGACCAAATCTATTTCCACCGGTGTAAACAAATGAACATTGGTCAGACTTTACTCAGAACACCTTCAGCACAATTCTCACTCGTCACCGTCACCGCATTGTAATCAAGCATTGTCATCAAGCCATAATTTCACACAACCCAATCACCCTGTGGAGTACACACACCACCACCACCACCAACATCACCACCACCAAGGAAAGCTTGGTCAATGACTCAAGCCTGACAGACAGTCAGGAAAGAAAGAAACAGTTCTAAGAAACCCCCATCCCATTCATCCAGTATCAAATTAAGGACCAACTCCACACCAGACTTGAAAGAACATAAACAAAGCCTGCTCCGGGCATTTGCAGCTGCCTGCTGGGTGACATTGCACAGGCCGACTCTCACTCTCGTTGACCTCTGCCCTGCCACAGACTCCAGTAGCCATGCATGTGTCAGTACAATTTCACAAGACAAACATTTGCCTGACAAACTTACTTCATAAGATATTACCAAGCTGGTCCACTAATAAAATTATTAATAAATGATGGAATGGCCATAAGATTGAGATGCCATTCAGTATTAGAGGTTCTGGTAAGCCTTTTCACAGTGGGGGGATGGGGATGGAGAGGTTTCAATGGGTGTGACAGGGTTTATAGGGCTTAAAATTGATATAAACTGGAGACAAAACAAACCATGCATGCAAAGACATGGTAGACGGACAGGCAGTGGCACAGCAGCAACTGCTGTCAATGACACTGAGGGCAAATTCTCTGAGGTCAAAAGGTCACAGTGGAGTGGAGCCGGTGCCTCCCTCTGTGGGGGTCACCTGTTATCAGAAGATGTATATTGCACAGTATTGCATGTCGATTTTCTCATAGGCAGACAACCCGGATCCAACCGTGACACCCCACCCCTCCCAATTGGGGAGAGGGCGACACCCCACCCTCCCCCAATTGGGGAGAGGGTGTCATGGCTGGGGGCGAATACTCTGAGGCCAAAATGCTCTGAGGCCAAAATGCAGCACATGTTCCTACAGGCTGACACAAACGGAGACAAACTGGAACCCCGAGGAACATTGGATACTTGACAAAACATGGCCACATGCTAATCAACGGAACCATAAAATCATTATAATATATTCTTGACAACTTGGAATTAACATGCCATAGCACTCCATCTTCATTAGCAAGCAAGCAAATGCGTAAATTAAAACAATAATTGCAAGTTAATGAGTGTAATGGCATAAACAAGTAAATTAGTAAAAGAACACATGCTCTCGTAATTATGAACAACACATTTCAGCGCCCAACACCTTCTTTGCGGTAGGAATCAGTTTTTTAAAAGGTTAAGCATCAACAGATTTGAATCAAAATGAAGTCAATATACAATGGACTACCTGCCAACCTGATATTAATCAGGTACAGAGACAAAAGAGTTAATACAACAGGATGCCATTAATTTCTAGTGTTTATGTAAAGCTCTTAGAAAAGCCAATGGTTTATGAGCCGTTAATATGTGTCAGAGCTGAGTTCTTTTAGTTGTCTACTTCTCTGTATAGAAAAACTGAGAATCGTAAGTAGCCAAGCCCACTGCATGCAAAACATTATTGTTTATAATAATTAATTACAATTGCTATGTGGTGCAATCTTTGTATTGTAAGCATAATTCACCTCTGAATTGTATTCCTGGCAGAGGAATATATAATATTATATTAACTAATTCTCAATGAATAGACTACTCTGGGTAGACAATACAAATGAGAACATAAAATCACTTGGACTAACGCTAATGGTAGACTTGGGATGCCGTCCATAAAATATGACGTCATGCAATTTGGGATAATTTTTTATCCCAACTCTCGTAATGTGTCAACACAAAAGTCATATGATATCTAGTATGCATGGGATTGTCAGTTCACCACACATCGTTACAAATGGATGGCCCCTCCCCACCCTAGGTGGGTGACGTAATTTATGGGTGGTCAATTGACACATAAATGAACCAGACAATGGTGATCACTCATTCATTGTTCTTGCTGCCACCAAAATAACTGGCATCAGGAACTGATAATGAAGATGATGATGATGATGATGATGATGCATGATGATGATGGTGATGATGATGGTGATGACGACGATGATGACGACGACAATAAACAGAGTTACTCCTGTTCATCAACCTGAGAGTCCACTGTACATTCCGGAGTTGGACCATTGCTATGGAAAAATCTTCCCCTATGTAAACATTTTTACGGATTCATGTTTCATGGACTTCACTTGACATAGGCCTACATTTTCCACCTGTGGCTAAGTTGCGTCAGGTTAGACTATAGTTAGATAGCCATGTATACTGTATAGGCCTTGCTTTTGAGAGGACTCCAACAAGAGGTTGATGGTAAACATACACACTTAGAAGTGCCTGCTGACAGGTTCTAACAGCACTAGTATATGTAAGTCCAAGGACCTGGAATCTCTGCCCTTAACTGTCAGGAATTCTCCATGCCTCCTCTATATTCAAGCGTTTGGGCTCCACTGCTATTTACTGCACAAATTCTATCCTATCTATCTACATATTTGCAACACATATGCCTTGCATATAAGTTTCCTGTAATATTAAATGATCTAATATTACAGAATTAAATGTACTCGGTGTAGACATAAGTTCACGCTTGGTTTTGTATTATCTTTGTCTTAGTTAACTAGTTAAGCTACATTTATAAATCTTAATTTCGTTTCACATTATAACTGGCTGCTATTTCAGCGAGACTTTCGGATGAATTGGTCATGAATCTGGTGGGACATAACAAAAAGGTTATTTGAAATTTCCCTTGCAGGAGAGAGGGGAGAGAAAATGCCAAGGTTGAGAATAAGCTGAGGTTGAGAAAGTGAAGCACCCACGGCCTAATACTAATCACTGCCTTAAGGACTGTAGTCTCTGTAGATGTTTTTCTTTTTATACGGATAGAGTGAAAGTTTAGTCTAGACCACAGATTTTCCTGGTAGAGTTATAGCCCCTAACTGTCACCATAAACAATACATTTATGGTAAACATACTGTCTAAAACAGCTGTCTGGAACTTTTAGGCAACTAGTGATACTATCAATATTCCAACAGCAGTATTGGCAAATCAAATTCACAAAATGACTTGCCAAAACAAAATCCTATAAAATTCTAACATATTTACAAAATGTTAACTTCATGCAGTTGTGAAACCACTCTGAAATGCAATCAAATTCTATAAAATCATAACCACAGCCTAACAAGAAGAGATCCAGTCTGGTGTAAGATCCATTCCAAGTAAAAGAATATTCAGATAGAAAATGTGTTAAAACAGTACATAGCCCAATCTAAAAGATAGCAATGCAGTTAAATCCAATAGCAGGCACAAAATCATCTGTACCCCAACGAGATTTATTGACTACACATAAATAAAATTAATCCTAAACTTTAAAATATTTGTAATTTTGTGTTTGTCATCCCAACCCTCTGCTGGCATTCTCACAGAATGATATCAAGACATTGTCACTTGTTAGACCACAAGAGAGAGAGAAAGAGGAGAGACAGACAGACAAAGACTGAGACCGAGACAGATGTTAAATACTAGAATAAAATCAAGCTACATACCAAAGCAAGTAGAACTTGATCAATAACTTAACAGAGTAAATTGCGAAGCTTGTCCAATAACTATAAGCAGTCCGGAGTAGCAGCACCAGTGTAAGCATCCAATTCAGCCCAAAATTGTTTTCCTGTACTATAGTTCTTATCAAACTCCTCCTCCTCCAAACATAGACTTTCTAAACCACAGCATTTCCTTAGCTATATACCAATACTGCAGCTTCTAACTAAAGATATCCGTATACGTATATGTAGCACAACAATTACTGTACTTTGAGTGCAGATCCAACAGATTAGCCTCAGAATGGTATGTCATGAATGTGGCTCATGAAATTAGGGCTCGGACATTCTCATCCCTAATTGCACAAACGGCAAGCAGCCCACAAACAGTTGACCTTTGCTGCTGCCGCAAGTTCTGCCCGCCTACTCAGCATAGTGCCTGAGAATATCTAAGGAGCGCAGAGCGCAGTCGTTTATAATCAATTAGCTGCCATAGGATAATCCGCCAGGCTGCCGAATACCGGTCAAAGACCTCGGTCACTTAACTTAGCTGATACTGAAATGTAGTCAACAATTTTGCTACGTGGTTGAATATTTTTCTGAACTGCACTTAACAAATGAATGAATGAACGAACGAACGAATGAATCAATGAACGCATGAACGAATGAATGATGAGCGAATGAAAGAAAGAAAGAATGAATGAAAGAATGAATGAACGAATAAATGAAGGAATGGAATGAATGAATGAACGAGCGAATGAATAAATGAATGAATGAATGAATGAATAAATAAAGTTTTCAAAATAAGGTTGAAAGGACTACGATAAAGTACCTACTGGTCTGCATCAGCACCTGTATACATTTTCTACGTATTTTTTCGTTTCCCATTCTACAGCTCAATGAAAGAAGGCACCATTGACACAAGATTCCTCAAGTTATTCACACACCAAATTATTTCTTGGGTCTTTTTTCTACCTTGGCCTCCAGCCTTCTCCCCTCTCAAATTGTGCAATCCTTAATCTGTGCTGTGCCAACTGCTTGAAATTCTTCAAAAAGACCATTGATCTCATTCATACTCCATACTATCCATATTTGCCTATCAACAAATGTTCTCAGCTTCTCTCTCTGTGAAGCTCTGTCCGTTTCTCGTGCAGCATTCGATATCAAAACTAAAAATATTTTTTACCATCTAATACTATTTCTTCACCATGCAATAAAAGCATTAGAACTGCTGCTTATCACCTTAGCACCACACCCACTTCTTCGCTTTGATGTTATGTAAGAACCTAGTCCTGAAAAAACTTATTACTTCTTCAGATTTCTGTATGTGCTGCACGTGGCTGAGTAAGCAGTTCTCCCTTAGGCAGAGGTCGATGGCATGAAACAGGAAAATTTTGTCTTCGTTCTAGTCCTGAGAATTGAAATCAGCCTAGAACTTTCTCTCTAGCAGCCAGTGTTATTTTAGTTCCAGCATTAATTTTTATTCCTATTCTTATTCTATTCCATTGTTGTAATTTTTATTCTACACTGTGTCCACGATAAAGTAGAACCCACAATAAAGTGTCATAACTCGGTCAAAACAGTTAGGATTTGTCTGAAATTTTAAACCCAACAACAGTGACCATATTGACATGAGATCCTAAAGCCGATTTGAAATATTCGTGAGTTTGCCAAATTTATGAGCGTTTGAGATGCAGCACCGAAAAATGCAACTTTCCAACATGGAAAAGCTGAAAGGAAGCAAAATTCAGCTATCAATGGCGCTCAAAATGTAATTTTTGCTCTCTGTCTGTCTCTCTGTCCCTCAACTCTGTCTGTCTGTCTGTATGCATGTATGTATGTCTGTCTGGCTCTATGTCTCTCACTGTTTCTCTGTGTGTGTCTCTCTCTCTGTCCTTGTCTTTTTACTCTCTGTCTCTCTGCATTTCGTTCAATATGTGTATCTCTATGTCTTTGTTTGCCTGCCTGTCAATATGTCTGTCTGTCTCTGTTTCTATCTCTGCATATCTCTGTGTATAGTTCCATTTCCGAGCTTCCCCAAAACTTCAATCTTTTCTGATAGTCAGTCATTCAGACATCATCTTATCTATATCACGATAATCATTATAACTCTGAATCTGAAATAATGACAAATTTCCTGTTAACTAAGTAAATAAGTAAGTAAGTACTAAGTAGCCTTTATTTGCATCTGACAAGCACACACATGTTACAGTTTGTTACACTATAATAAAATGATTATATAAATAAATTAAATAGATAGCAATTCTGAAACTAATATTGACATTACCTTTAACGCGCCATTCGAACTGTAAGCTTATCATATACACCAGTTAGAAACTTAGTAATACAAGCATATCTGCATGTTCTATCAAATGATTATGAATCAATGGTTGTAAAGATAAAGAAAGTCCACATGACCTCTAATAGGCTGAATCAGAAGTTCATAATTACTGGCTTAGTTTATATGACTCAGAAAGTACTTTCCTTGAGCAAACTATTGAACTTGAACAAGTATTATAAATCAATTAACTTTAAAGGATTGGTCAGTAAGCCACCAACTAACTTCAGCTTAAGAGTCACCAACATCCAGTTCACACAGTCAGTAACTTCTATTATTCACCTCCCACACATGCAGGACAACCTTGTCACACACAAAATAGTCCACAATATCTTGGCTCATGGCAAGCCATAATTGAACTTTGATACTTAGTAAATTAAATTGAACATGCCAGCCTCATAAAAGCTTGGAAATAGCACTTGGCATATTTAGTGATGGGTGATGTCATTCTCCCATGGCCCTCTGTGTGACACTGAAAAGTTTCCATCTAGATATGTTCCCATGTCATTCACGTTTTCCATTTTATTCCATTAATTATTCATGCGTACTAAAAATATTTAGTTCACTGTAACAACTCATTTTGAAGTTATCATGCACGTGCACTTGCATAAAAGGCGACAGTGTTCTTTGTTGATCTTGAAAGGCAGCTATGGGTAAGAAGAGAGCTATTTTTATTTTTAATGTGCAGACTGAATATGAGAATTGTAGAAAAATAACTGGGGCGTCAGACACTGATTTATGACTTTTGTATGGACTTGTGCAATGAAAACTTTACTATGACGTCTTATGAAAGACTTGGGGTTGAACCCCACAACCCCCTGGCTATTCTCACCCTACGTGCAGTGACACACAAAATGTGCAGTGATAACTTGTAAATTGCAGTGATGAAAAGCTGCTTGTGCAATTGTCATAATCAAAATAAAGACTTGTAAGATCAAAGCGCTAATGTTCAGATGGAAAGATAGTACAAATAGGAGAGGAAGACCTCACAGAGAGTGGCTAGATGACATCACTGGATGGGGCAGAGTCACACCACAATGGACAGAGGACCAATGGACGATCCTAGTGATGATAGCATCAGACACCTACAAGTGTTGAGCCCATGGTTGCTGATGCTGATAATGATGATGATGAATGCAATTAAATTCAGAATTATTTATCATATGTATGACTTTGTGCTCGGCATGTGTGTGCAGTGATAAATTTTACATTAAAACAAGCTCTGAGTAAGAAGCGGTCAGTCTACCACAGTAAGTTGACTTGGCGTGTTGAACAATCCTCTCCCCAGCTGACTGATCTTCACATCAACAATGTACACTAATTGAACCTTAAGTGTGTACTAAATGTACTTGTTTTGCACTGGACCTCACTACAGAGCATGTGTGGAACAGAAAGTCCAAATATCTTTCTGCACTCCAGACTCCAGTGGGCTTGAACCCTGAACTCTAACACACATACATGCATACCTAACACACATACATGTCATGTCATACATGCATACCTGGGTGTAAAAGCTCATCCATGAATTCCATTAGAATCACGTGTATACCCAATCTCCAATGTACAACTGTACTCTTCCCAGAAATTACGCAACACACTGTTATGCAAAGTCCCCGCCTTCGCCTAGACATAGCTAAGATAATTGTAATCTCTTCCACTCTGCCTTTTGTTTTAACCCTTTATCGGCAAACTACATATGTTTTATATGCATTTTAGTACACGATGGTCGTTAAAGGGTTAATGACTTAATGGTATTGTCCTTCTTGGAAATAAACACGCACCAGAATCAGTAGCAGCCGTAGCAAGATTAGCCAGGTTCAGTGAACATTAAAAACTAATGAAAACATGCAAAACTAGTAAATACCACGTAGTTTAATTTAGAATATCAGCGGAAAATAAATGACAGTTAATAGAAGCAAAATACATACGGAAAACTGTAGACTGTAGCTGGATGTAAACAACCCAGATGCCATAAAGTAATGCAATTTAGAAGGTATACCATATGACTGTTGTTACCCAATACCAATACACTGCCATTATAAACCTACCATATCATACAAATCAAATAACCTACCTTAGCGTGAGTTGTTCTTCACAAAGTCCAGAGTTACCTTTCTTTGTGGTTTTTAATTCCTACAAATAGGCAAGAATCGACGCTCACACTCAGGAGACCTAATAAAAAAACTAACAATTCTGGAACCAAGTTTTCCACTGTTCTTCAACTTTCCGACTTTTCAAATGATGCAGCTTATTTAGTTTTTTGCGAAAATTCACTTGTAAACACAAAAGAATACACAAATAATTATACGGACAACGTAAAACGCTTTCTACGTGATAAAAACGAGCATGATTACTTGCAATTCGGCTTAAAACTGACGCCAAAGCCCACTGTGTATTAATTTTATCATCTTGCCCGTAATAGACTGTAGTCTGTAGGCCTACACTCAGCTACGTGGGATGCTGATAAAAGCCAAGCGCGCCTCTACTGTTCAAACATCTGTGCAGTATCACGAGCTGTCACAGCAACTTAATGGCCCCACCCACTCTTACGGAACAAGTGGCACCAAAACACACCATTTCCTTCACAGTTTCACTTTAACTTAATCAACAAACGGTCACTAGGATTACACTTTTAAACTGCTGAATGTAATTCTAAAATTTTACAGTGTTTTGTAGCAGACAGCTCTGGCAGACAGCGACCAAACAGCGCATTGTGTTAAGTAGAACGGAAGTGTGTGTGTGTGTGTGTGTGTGTGTGTGTGTGTGTGTGTGTGTGTGTGTGCGTGTGTGTGTGCGTGTGCGTGTGCGTGCGTGTGCGTGCGTGTGTGTTCGTAAGTTGTGTGTGTAGGTTTTGTGTTTGTGAATGATCGTGTATGAATCGTGTATGAATGCATGATCATAATTAAGCGCGTGAGTTGTCAAGTGCCCTACAGAAAGAGATAACGTCATGAAACACAGAGATAACGTCATGAAACATAGAGAATGAACCATTTTAAACGTGATCATCCTGACGTCAAGAATCAAGACTGTGAGAAAAAGTAGCTATAGTAGGCGGCTGTATTATAATTATAGTTCTATATTAGGCCTACACTAAATACCCGCAGAGATAGCGTCATGAAACAGAGAGATAGCGTCATGAAACACAGAGAACAAACCAACAAACCATTTGAAACATGATCATCCTGACGTCAAGAATCAAGACTGTGAGAAAAATTAGCTATAGTAGGCGGTTGTATAGCTCTATATTACACTAAAGACTCGCAGAGGCCTATCTATTCGTCAGCGATTCCTTATTCATTAGGCCTAGGCCTATAGCGCGTAGAGCCAACAACCTACGGCTACGGCTACGAACTCATCAAAGCCTCTCCTCTTCCTATCTCTCAACAGATTACAGGTCTTTCACAGTCTCACTTAAGATTAGTGGCCTCTAATGCATCCACCCTGATCACCTGGATTGGGAGAACAGCACAAAAGCCCCTCTTAGCCTCTTATTAGGCTCAGACCAAAAATGTCCAAAACCTGCTTTAGCCTGTAGGCCTGGTGGGCCAATAGGCCTAATTGATGTTCAAAGGCGATAGTTCTTAAAACTCTGCCATTAACTTATTTTAAGCTTATTAGATTTAGACGCTAGATTCTGAAGGCTATAGCCTATAGCCTATATAGGCCATAGCCTAAAACTCTGCTTGTAGAATCCTATAGGCCTAGATTCCTATCCTGATTACTCCCCTCTTAATACCAAGTGGCCTACCAACAACAACAGCAGCAGCTGCAATTTAAAATTTATGATATAGGAATAATAAAGAGTTTTATTATGATCTACAAAAATCAATGAGTTATAAAGTTTGAGAGAATAGTTCAGGTCTTCAGCTATGATTTGAACGTCTCCAGAGATTGACTTTTCTTCAAAATGGTCGAGGACACTGTTTCACGCAGTGTGTCTAGGTCTAGGATATCGACAAAGAAGGAACATGCATGCAGTCTCCAACATCGTAGAAGACAGCGGAACTTTTATAGAACCTGGTTGATTTTTCGATAATGGTACGAAGTTGACATGTATACAGGGTGGGCCAAAAAAAGTGAGAACACCTTGTAGAATACGAGTTATTTACAAATATAATTCAATTAATTATATTGTTTTCATATATTTTTGTTTGCCAAGTATTTAGCTAATCAGAAATCATGTTCAATGTGTCCTCCTTGCTTCTCAACGAGTTTTTCTAAGCGTCAACGCCACTCGTTTATGCTACTACATGTCAATAAAACGCTGTCCCAGATTTCTTCATTTTTCGAGGTTCGATTTTTGCCAACTTGAGCTGCTCAACTGTGGTAAATTTTCGCCGAAGGTAGACTTTTTCTTGCAAAGCACCCCATATGGCATAATCTACGGTGTTTAAATCACAACTGTTCTGTGGCCACATGTCTGGCTCGATGAAGTTAACATTCTCCTGCCAAAGAAAGTTGATTGTATTTCTCGCTGTATGAGATGGAGCTCCATCTTGCTGCTGTAATGTCCAGTTATGGCGATCACATATCGCCTTGTCTCAGAACATGTCCCCAATAGTATTCACTGTTTACTTTGGCGCCTGGTTCAACGAACACAATATTAGTTTTACCCATTCGAGACACACCAACTGATACAAAAGATACCGCGCGGCTGAAATGGTCATGTTCTCGTATGAGTCGACTTTCCTGAACTTACATTTTTCTTTGTTTCAACGGAATAAACAGTTAACTGGAGTGGCATCAGTGAATGTCTTTTCGTCGGTAAACCAGATGCTTCGATCGTACACTTCTCTCATTAGGAAACCGCTCAAGTAGCTGCCGACTGCGTTGCAAGCGTTTCAAAGTGACATTTTCATTGAGCTTCTGCCCGATTACACGCTTGTACGTTTTGAGTTGTAAATTTTGCTTACAAGTGCGTCTAAAAAAAGACATCATATAGCTAAATAGGTAAGTAAGTGAATGAGCAAACAATTTAAGCTATTTTAGATACAGTGAAACAAGCTTTGATGCAATTATACTACTTTTTACGCGATGTTCTCACTTTTTTTGGCCCACCCTGTACAGCCTAGCTGCTCCGGTGGTCTACTCACTCTGCTGTCCTAATGCAGAAGTCAGAGATAATTAGGCCTATAAAGCAATAATCTGGCATAATTATAATTATGATGTCATTCGATCAGTGCTTTATGAGTGTTCAAGGTATCGTCAATAACAGTTCGTGGGTGATTCACTATAGGTGATTTACGCAACCAGTGGTTGTAGCATCACCTAGCTACTTTCAAAGTTTCAAACCAATCACGGTTCTTGGGAAACTGCTCTTATCGCCATCCACATAATTATCATCTACATGCCGTCTATTCTTTCAGAGAGCAGAATTCCACAAAGCCCAGTCACTGTAAGTCTGTAAGGAGAATAAGTGTTAGTATAATTCAACTCAAAACTGTACTTTTTGCCGTGCTAGCGTCGGGAGTGCCTCCGAGTAGGCCTAGTCCCCTTGAAGAGACACTATATAAATTCTTGAATGAATGCAAGACTTAGTGTTAACTTCATTTTCTTAGCCATGGCATAATGGTGAGTGGGGGTGCTATAAAACATTTTTAAATGAATGATGGTTGACACTCACAGGTAAAATGGCCTCAAAGAACAATATAATTATTATTCATACCAATTTTTCTTTTACTATAGTATTTTTCTCTTATTGTAGTATTTAGTTATTAAGTCCACGATGAACCCACCTTTCCTGTAACAATCCTACGGTCAACGACTCTGCTGTGAAAGGATACTACCCCGTTTCTCGGTAGTCCTTAGTAACCATGGGCACGTCCTTCATAGGCTGCTCCTTTGCACCTGCTAAGCCGAGGGTCTAATGCTCATAGAGAAGATCCCATTACAGGGCCTTAGGCCAAAAAAAAATATGTTGTGTTTCCGGTAACAGAGCCCAAAAAAATTGGGTAGGTAGGTCGGAAAATATTTTTATTTTGTAAAATATTTTTATGCAGTGACTATCCGAAAAAGTATACCCCACTAGTCTTTTTTGCACGCTGAAACAAAGTACGTGTTCTAAGCAAGTATAAACTGCCTATTTCCCGACTGTCTGCACCTAAAACTGCTCTAGAAACAGTCCTATTAATTTCATTTTGTTGACGTCTCTTATGTTATGTCAGTACAAATATAAAAAAAATATTTTGTGAAAAAAAAAAAAAGTTGAAAAATTTTTTGGGGAAAAAAATATTTTTTTAATAAAAATATTTTACAAAAATATTTGGGTCGCGGCCGTAAAAATGGGTCGGTCGGGTTACCGGAAACACAACATTTTTTTTACGCCTTACCCCAGCCAACAACAGTATGGTACAAATAGTGACATTGACATTACAAACTGGAATAATTTCTTAATAATCTTCCTCAGATGTTTGTTTATTCAACCTAGGTGTTTGTTCACCAGAGTGCTGTTTGGCAGTTGGTTAAATAAAGAATATACTTACTTACTCATTTTATAAAGCATAATTATCGTTAGGCTAATTAAGAAAATTTGGAAATCCATTGTGTTGATCCACTACACAGATCCTTTTAATATCATGATAACAATACTTAATTAGCTAGCAGTCATATATTATAAACTAAGACTAAAAGTCTAGTGTGTCACTCCTATTCATCACAGATATAGAGAATTACATATACATATAAAAATTCAACACGAGCAGATTCCAGGGCCAATATGGTCATGGGCTCACATTGATTTTGGAGAGCCATGTTTAGAAGATGCTCCAAACTGTCTTTGGCAAGGGCTATCCAACGAATTTTGTGAATAATGACCACAAAATTGCACTGGGGACACAATACAAAGGTAAGACATTCTTGAAAAGTAGAAGCTATTAACAAGTTATGTGAAAGATTTGAAAATGCTCTTAAAAACAATTATTCTCAATGGCAAAATAAGAAATTCCCAGAAATTTTTCAGTTGAAGGCAATGAAAAGTTGAACCTGAATGCCTGAAACAAGTTGTAAAAATTTTTAATTTCACCCTCAAGAAAAATACGCCCCACCACAGCAGGGCTTTATTTAGTGTGCAATTCTCCACAAAAGGTGCAGTTCTTAAATGGATTTGTGCAGCTGTAAAATCCGATAGGGAATAATTTACCACGGAGGATGGGGAAGGGATGGGAACGGAGAGAAAGGGTTGTGCAGTTCAAAATATTCCTTGAAAGAAGCCCTGCACCTCAATCAACTTCTGTATCTGCTGGTTGAAACAATCAAGTATAGGCAAACTAAGACTAAATGGCACGCATATAAAAAAACTAAATTGAAAAACCATAAACCGGATATGATTGTCTTTGTTATGATTACGACTATATTCATGATCACTTGCCAAATCACATTTGAATCATCTATTTCATTCAGCTGCAATTGTAATATCACACCAATAACAATAAATCATAGTAGTAACAACAACACAATCAATACCTATTAGAATGTCAATGTAACGGTAATTAGGTAGTAACTTCTATTGAGCCAGTGTCTGATGCACAAGGAATCGATCAATGGCACTCCAAAACAAAACCGTAATCAGGTCAATAGCCAGAATATCAGTCCAAGCAACATGATTGTCATCATCACCATCAATGGCAGTGCACACTTCCAGAGGTAGTTAGTTAGTCCATCAGAACAGAATGTTTGGCAATATTTAAATTCAGAAAGTGTGTGGAATACTTGACTTGAACGCAAAACATTCACGTGTAAGGTGTACGGCACAAGTAAAAATTCTAGGCCAAACTCCAAGAACAAAATCGTATGTATGTATGTACGTACATGTATGTATGGATAAAAACCATTCCACACTATTAAAAGACATCATTGTACAACAATGTAGTTTAGTGGTAGTGCGCTCAACCAGCAAGGTAGTAGTTTGTAGCAAGGTAGTAATTTCAGCAAGTGGCACCTTGGTCGTAAGAGTTGAAGAAACTAGCTGTGATATTAAAAATTCCAAAGAATTGTTTGCAGATCATGAAGCAGGTGAAGAGTAAAAGTAAAATAGGCAGTACGTCAAATGACCTGTCACAACCTGAGTCTGGACCTTCAACACAATTACCAGTACTCTATAAAGTTTTATGTCTAGCCACGAAGCAGAATTTGGTTTTGCTGTATGTTGGGAAGTACTGGTATACACCAAGTCATGCCACATAATATTGGCAACTTTTGAATTTGTCCATTGCTGGCTTAACAGAAATGTTCTTTCTTATACATGCACCGTTGCAATATTTAACTAGGAACCATGAAGTTCTACTTAACATACAAGGATACAAAAGATATAATCATATCAAAAATATAAGAGCTAACTTTCAAGCTGCAAGAGAGAACAAAGGAGATGCCAAAAACAAAGTCGACTTAACCGTCAAATAAAACAATATCAACTTCAACAGTTTACAATCTGCATAGTAATTGCAATGCCACTTAAAGAACAAAAAAACCAAGATAAGGCCACATAAAGACTTAAAAAGACTTAAAGCATAGGCCAAATAAATTATCTCCATTCCAACAGTTCTCACATTACATAGTAAAATAATTTTTTAATCGTAATTGCAGCACCAGTTCAAGAAAACAACTCGTGAGCGGTAATACCCAATCTGAACTAATGAAATTACTTTGGGCACTCAAATCTGTGCAGTGAAGAAGAAATTATTTTAAGTACATGTAGGGAATTTGCAGTACAGAACAGAGAAAGACCATTCAATAAGAACGATCAACAACCGGAAATTATTTCTGTAGCTCCTATTTCTTGAACGCCAGCACCGTGCCGTCTCCAATCACAAGGAAGCTCACATGGACGCGATCGTCGGCATGGACCTTCTTCGCAAGCGCTCGCAAAGCAACAGTCGATGCATCGGTTACTTCCGGCTTGTAAACATCTCCACCCCACAGCATCTGAACAGGTAAACACATTGCATGCATGTATGCATTGTGTGTATGTAATGTATGTATTTTTGTATGTATGCATGCATGCATGCATTTATGTGTGCGTGTGTGTATGTATGTATGTATGTATGCATGTGTATGTATGTATGTATGTGTGTGTGTATGTGTGTATGTGCGTATGTATGTATGTGTGGATGTATGTATGTATGTATGTATGTAGCTATGTATATGTATGTATGTATGTACACATGTCTGTATGTATGTATGTCTGTATGTATGTTTGTTTGTGCACTTGTTATAGCCCCCCTTCAAGTATGTATGTATGTAAGCATGAGTACTTGTAATAGCGACTCTTCAAGATTCTACTCAGAGGCGCTCCCGACTGCAGCACGAACGCTGAATCATTCACGCCAAGGCGCATGAGAAATAACGAATTAAGGACTTGCTCCGGGTCCCTAAGCGGTGGCCTAAGGTGGATTCGAACCCGTAACCTTCCGGCTCAAAGGCACCAAACATACCCCTGCTGCTTTCCAAATAATACCTCAGCAATTGACCTCATTATAATGCAACCTGATTGCAATGGTTTGAAAATCAAACAGGTATTCCATTCCATCGTTAGACCAATCATGAACTTTATTTTTACATCACATTTATCATAATATCATATCATATCATTTTCTTCTACTATAATTGTATTGATTATTACCTCTATCATTATTACTATCATAATTATTGCTTCTACTCTTACGCAATCATTACTTCTACAACTACAATTACATCTGTCTTTATGACTGTAACTACTCTGCTTAATACTTTATTAAACCTAAGCACCTCCGATGAGTTGAATGAGTATAAGTCGAGAAAAACAAATCAATGATTATAGTCACTTTAATTACATAATTATTACAATCGATCATAATATGCAAGAATTGACTAACATTATCAATGGCAATGATTCCGTTCTTGCGAATCAGTTTCAGCGAGAGTTCATAGTAACTATCGTAACTCGGTTTATCCGCATCAATGAACGCAAAGTCGTAAGTCCCGGCTTCTCCGTTTGCAATCAACTTCTCTGAAGCAGAAAAAAATATAAAAAAATCCGAGTCAAGTATAAGAACATCAGTCCATATGTTTTCAAGATTTTGTGTTTCTGGTCAGGATTTTCTTACTAAGTCTAATCCAGTCTACGACGAAGAATCAAAATGAAGTTTGTTTGTCTGTGCACTGCTATAGCTCCCCTTCAAGATTTTTACTCAGAAGCACTCTCGGCTACAGCACGGACACTTAATCGGAGTTTCACGCCAAAGTGCTGAGCAATTGTGAGTGAAAGACCTGCTCAAGGTCCCTACACGGCGGCTTGAAGTGGATTCGAACCTTCAACTCTCCGGCTGCAAGGCAACGAACATACCTACTACACCACTGTGCCCCAAGTTTCAAGATCTTACTGACAATTACATAACTTACAGAATGCATAGAACCTGGGTCACAAGCCCCAGCACTTCAGAATGGCCCATGAATACAGCACAACAACCCAACAGAGCTTCGATGTAAAGTACAGAAGTCGAAGTACATGCTATTAATCGAATGAATTTTTCTTTATTTGTATGAGGGTAAGAAATTAGTTGAATTACGGTGATTTAAAAGTAATATCTTCTGCAAGACATAAGACTGAGTTTACACCAAATTCTTGGACCTTTGATCAATCAATGCATTCACCCACACAATGAGCTGAAATATAGTTGCTAACTTCATGCATCACAAAACTTATTCCACCGTTTTTTTATCTATCCGAGTGAGCACTTCAAAATTGTTAGGACACACAAAGAATACAAACCCAGAGTTTCAACTGCTGGTGCAATTCTGAGGTCAATTTTGTGCGCAACACCAGCCTAACAAACAATCAGTAAAAATCAGTTTAAATTTCTTACATAAAAATTAAAAATTCTAAAGTCACTCCAGCAGTTCACGTGAAAGTCCCAATTTGTCTTTAGTGGTTTTAAAACCTAGATACTAGTCCGAGTCAATTCTCAATTTTTTACACACTCATTTTAGAAGTGGTACAATGAATTAAAATATATGCCTAAAGTGCAAAGTCATACATTAATTAACTAATGTATTTAAAACATTTAAATAGCACAAACAAGTAATTACATTTATTTTCTCTCCCTATGTAGTTTTCAATTCAATTCAAATCATTTATTGATTCCAGGCATGCAATACTTTATAGCAGTTGAATAGAAAACATAATTTGCAGAAAGCATAATCTTTGTGTTGCTAAATAATATAATAGCTTAAAGAAGCTACAAGGTCACCTGAAGAGAGTAATCCTACTAAGTGGGGGCCTAAATACAAAGGTCATATTGACAATACATAAGTACTAACAGACAAGATAGAGTGCCAGTAGCTTGAGAATCCAACAAATAACTGTGTTGGGATGTCTTCCCATCACCTTAAATCAGAGAAATACGACTTGAATATCAAAAGAACCACTTATCTATTTCAATATTACCACATATTATAATTGATTGAGCTATGCATGACTTCAGAAAAACGGTTCTGTTTTGTCGTACCTCTTGCCAAAAAGGTTTTCCTTTGTTGGCATAGTCATCACTGATATCACATGCAACAACTTTGCCATCGTCTGGGAGTGCAAGTGCAATAGCCAACGTACTGTAGCCAGTAAAGACACCTGTAAATCATGAAAATGCGCAAGAATTGGAAACTTATTCATTTGTACCAATTCCAAAAAAGGTACCAGACGATGCCTATGCACATTTACCATAAACATCCAACTTTCACATCATCTGGGAGTCAACCCAAATTCATCATACTTAGATTTATGTTTATAATATTTACTCATTTCTAATTCATCTCTGGCAACAGGATAATTCATTATTAACTTTAATTTATTCAATTATCCACATCAATCAGAAAAGAATTTAGAAGGTAGAAAACTTGTCAAACTTCAGACATACTTGTCTGTTTTCCCAAATCCCATTCCCGACTGTCACAACGCGACCCCCTAATTTAAACAAATTGTTGTGCAGGACCAATGTAGTGATATCATTGATGGCAGAAAAAGTCATCAGACTAAAACAGCTGTTCAATCAGAGTTATCAAGTGGTGATGTGGTGATAAAACAGTCAAATGTGCTTGATTGATCCAATGTATTGAACAAACCGATGTCAAGAGTTTTCTTCGCCCCAATACTTCGAACAAGGTTCTGCAGCAGCTGAATCTCGTCTGGACTTCCCAACATGATCGCCATTGGTTCCTTCATTGTAACCTGATTCAGAATATAAATCAGTACACAGCATGCAATAATAAATAAACACATCGAGCATCATAAGACAATTTTAGCACCTGTAAATACCCCTTGGACAAGCTGCAGAAGGGTGGGTTGAAACAAACTGCTTGTTTGATTACAGCCAGTGTTATTTTAGTTCCTGAGAATAGAATTAGAATAATAATTATTTTAATTTCGTTCCATGGAACGAAAACTGGAATAAAAAATAATTCTGGAACGAGAATAGAATAGGAATAAAAATTTCAATATTTTTCTGGAACGAGAACGGAATAGAAATAGAAACTTTAAAAAAATTTAATAGTTTTTCGGACTGAATGCGGCTCCTGATTTGTCACCAGTGCTGTTAAACTTCCTATTGAATGTTGTATGTAAAGCGCAGTGCATTTGCCAGCATTTAATAAAGAACACATTTGTTAACAGTCGCATTCACATTGTCCGCAATTTACTAATCTTATAAATAGGTCAAAAGACTCAAGACACTGTTTTGTGTGTTACTGTAATCATTCATGTTAGACATAACTATGAGAAGTGGAATTGGAAGTGGAACTAGAAATTAAAAAATTCTGGAACTGGAACTGAAATTATTTCTAAATAGGAAGTGGAACTAGAATAAGAATGAAATTTATTTATAAAGAAGAACCAAAACTAGAATAAAAATTACAACAATGGAATAGAATAAGAATAGGAATAAAAATTAATGCTGGAACTAAAATAACACTGATTACAGCAAATGCATTTAAAAGGTAAGAATGCAGGTTTTAGACCTATCAATGATGACACTCCAAATGACGCTTGACTAGGTCCAGAAAGCATAGTTTACCTCATAAGCAGAAAAGACAATTGAACTCATATACATACATCTCTTGTAAATGCAATTTAATTTCTTTTGTTGTAAATGTAAAATCCTTCTTGTGCAGGTAAGAATTGCACTTAAGTCTTAGAATCTGAGGTGCAGGTACCGCATTCTAACGGGACTAACATCCCTTTTGGGTTTCCCCTTTTTTGATTTGACCATTTACGCAAATGTTAGATACTGAAAGAGAGCAAAGTTAGTACCTCGATCAGCTTTTCCTGAGCTGGAATGAGTCGAAGGGAGTGAGCCGAAGCATAGTTGATATTGGGATCAGTGGAGTTGAATAGTTTAACTATCAAATAGAAATAGTTTAACTATCAAATAGAAATCCAAATACAATGTAAACAAAGTTATGCTATATAAAGCTACACAATGATCTAGATCAGTTTGCACTGTCTAACCTTTATGACACCACAGAGCCACAGGTTGAACAACACTGACCTAGATACCTTCGTTCGCTCGTTCGTTCATTCATTTCAGAATTTCTATAGTTCCCGTTCAAGATTACTACTCAGGAGCGCTCCAAACCCGACCTTACCTAAGAAGGACAGTTTGAAGATTGCATTATAACATGTCAGAGGGGACCCTTGGCAGCAGGCGCAGGTATGGACGTAGCCCATTCCAGATCACAGGGAAAGCAACAACACTGCCTGATAGAAGAATGCGCATCAGTGGACAAGAAGTTCACGATGTGTAGAGGATCAAAGTGGAATGGCTGACCTGGATATCCCATGTGAATCCATAGCGCAAATGCAATTCTATAAATCAGACAATCGATAGGTCCAAACGACTTGGAGAGCTCAATTAATGATATCCCTCTGAATGACAGACATGCATATACATGGTACTCTACCCAGTGGTGTGGTGTACCCTGCAAATAGAGCCAACGCACAGATAAGACCCCCCCCCCCCCAAAGTGCACAACACATCAGAAAAGCACTGGGCATTGCACCACCAGTGAAATTTTCGAGTTTCTTGTATGAAAACATTTGAATAATTTGACAGTCATCGTGAAATACCACAGTGGTTCTTCTTGCATCTATTATTCTAGCGTCAATGATAGAATCGTGATACCCGGAGTTAAAACCTCAACTGTTTGCCAATTCAGATTCATAATGTTAGATTCATGACAGTTAAAAATTACAACAAGATTTATGTCAAACATCCCTTTGCTATAATTATTTTTTTTTTTATTACTCCCAAGTCAACCATATACAGTTCTGTTCTTTTAACAGATCAGTAAACTTAAACAACAAATGTGATAACCGAACATAATCAATTCAGTGCAGTTAACAGTTCTTGGAAAACAAAGGGTATCCCTGAGGGGAAAAAATCCTGCTAGGTAGGGCCCTACTTTCAATTTCAAGATTAACCATATAAAATGCTGGGAGGTCAGCAATCAGTGCTGGAAGATTATATAAAATTATAGTGCACAAATAACACAAAAAGAAAAAGAAAAAGGGGAGAAAAGAATAAAACGACAGTTCACTTCTATATTACTAGAGACATAATCCTTTTTGCAATGTGTGCTCTGATTAATTGTTTAAAGTGAAAGGTTTAGCAGTTCTCAAAGTTGTTGGTAAATTATTCCATATTCGTGGACCTTGATATTTAATGGAGAATTTTCGTACATTTGTTCTTGGATAATCACTTATGTATTCTCTATTCGAAGTGACTAGCGGACCGCCAAGCGGCCGTCGAATCTCAAATACTAGCGAACCGCCAGTCACGTGTAACCTGTCACATGACGAGTCTTGATTCTTGAATATTGTTACAATGGCGGCAGTTACCGATAGTTGGTTTTATGTCGGACAAAAGTTTTCTTGTTTTAATGATTTAGAAAATTACTAGAAACAGAGTAAGCAACCAATTTTTTTCGTGAGTGTTGGTTAGGTTCAGGTTAGGCGTCGTGAGGGTCGGTTAGGGTTAGTTTTAGGGTTTGTTTGGCCATTAGAAACTCTTTTGGATTGGTGTAAATAGAAAGCCTGGCGGCTTGCTAGTATTCCGTATTGGACGGCCGCCAGTCATGTGACAGGTTACACGTGACTGGCGGTCCGCTAGTATTTGAGATTCGACGGCCGCTTGGCGGTCCGCTAGTCACAGCCTTCTCTATTACTTCTAGTAAGATGAGTGTGTTTGATTGTAGGAAAGTAGTCTAAAAATGCAGTAGGTAGCAGGTTATTAAATTTATACATAAATTCGAAGGTATGTAATTTTCAGGCTCCCGATGGTCACACAACTTTCGGTTATCGCAGTTTAAAAACCTACAGTTCCTGTCAGTCATTATGACGCCTTCGAATGCTTTTAAGCCGATTTATAATAGAAATAAAACGCGATTAATGACTCCACATAATATCACGCAACCTTGTGCATGAAGAGCATGAAAACCTTTGGCCTCACCGACCAAGTAGGCCTATGTCCTTGGCCTATCATGGCCTAAACAAATACTTGCGACCAGGGATGCCACTCTCGATTATTGAAAAGGTTAGATCCGTCCCAAATGGCTAGAAAAAAACTAGATTGACAATTTGAAAATTTCTTATCTTGTTTTATTAGTCTTTCACTGCAAAATCTTAAATCTTCAGATGTTTTTCCTCTGTTTTTTTAACTTGAAAATATATATTTTTACCTGAACATTTTTTACTTGAAAATAGTAGGCTACCTAGCCTAATTGATATCACGGGAATACAATAAGCTATATTTATTGAAATTGAGTTATATTATAGGCTATCAAATTAGACTATTCATGTAGGCCTATAGGGGAAAGTATCCTAAGATGGGATGGTTCCTAAGATGGGACACACCATTATTATTGTTATTCAGCAGGCCCGTGGGCCGCAGTGCGTAGGCCTACTAGCTGCGTATAGGCCTACGTGCTTTTAAAATGTAGGCAAGGCTGTTAAATGTTAATATTAGCGCCGTGTATTTCAGGCTGTTCTGTTAGTAGTTAAGATATTATATCATTATTCTGTCATTTGCGCTCTTGTGAATTGTTTCAAATGCATAATTGTACGGCAATATACGCTGTATCCAGATGCGGCCTATCAACCGGATTGTTTCAATATTAGACTATAGCCTAGGCCTAATAGGTTGAGCAGATATAGCCAGCACAATGATTTTGGTGACGCTAATAAGTTTATAGGCCTAAATTAAGTTATATGCTCATATTTTGACGTTCCATTGAGACATGATAGACATTTTTGGCTCTTTTAAGTCTCGTGTCTCAATAACCTCAGCTGGCGAATCGTCGAATAGCCTAAGGCCGGACAAAAATAAACTCTAACTCGAAGTATGAAGCTCGAAGAACTAGCTTAGTCATTGCGACTCGACTCTTATTCGGACTTGTGGTAGGCTAAAGTCCAAAGGGAGGCTATAAAAACACCAACGAACTCAGACATAGGCTAGATCTAGGCCTATATAGCCTAATGGCTTAGGTCCTACTGATGACACGGGTGACTGACTATGGCTGAAAAGCTAGGTCCATCTTGGCAGGAGGTATTTGCGATAAGCTTAGTAAATGGCCAAAGGCAAACAATGTTCTATCATTCTATGTATGCATAACAAGCTTTTTAACGTGCACTTGTACACAAAATGTGCATTTCTAAATGGATTTGTGCAGTTGTAGAAGCACTTCTGTAGCATACAGTTAAAACTAGCAACCCCTCCATTGGCTTAGGAAACCCTTTTCTTAAAGGTTATTTGTCCAATTGTAATATTATAAGAAACCGGTACCCCGTCAAAAGCGCGCAGGACAAAAGCGCGCCGACAAAAGCGCGCCGACAAAAGTGCGCTCGGGTCAAATGCGCGCCGACATAAGCGCGCGGCGTGGACCAAAGGCTGCACTTTCACTTCGCCTAACATAAATTAAAGCAATACCCACCTATAACTTCTTACCTGCATGTGGCCAATATTCAAAGCTTTTCTTCACGGGCAAAGATTCAACTACCTATTTTGATGAAAGTTGTTTGTCCACAAATAAGAAATTGAATTGACCACTGCTTTGTAATTTTAATTGCCGATTGATGAGACTTCAAAGGAAACCGAAAGATTCAATGAGGTCCGATACCAACTGCATAGGCTAGTTGCATATAATATTATTTGTTAAGCAAAAACTACAGTATACGGCACATAATGTAAACTTTGTAAAGTAAAACGACTGCATAACGCCGATCGATAAGGTTACCGAAAGATTCAAAGAGGTTCGCTACCTACTGGCTACATATTTTAAAGAACTTTTTCTTTCATTGTTTGCATATTTGCCAGACAATTACACATGAGTTTGTTCGTGAGTTTTCCCCCCATTTTTTCTGTGTGTGTTAGTCTATATCTTGTTGACTGCGCACTTATGTCGGCGCGCATTTGTCCAGCGCTCTTTTGACGGGTCGCGCTTATGTCGGCGCGCTTTTGTCCTGCGCGCTTTTGACGGGACACCGAGTAAGTCAGTGAGTCGTTAGGTCAATCAGTTAGATCTAATCACGACACATCAAATCGCTTCCACATTTTATTTAACCCTACACGAAATTATAATTGTTTCCGAAAATCGGTTCAAGGCAAAAGAATGTCAAACGTGCAATAAATTCACATCGGCCTAAACTCAGGCCTAAAGTATAACAACGCCGCAAAGTTTCAAGTATAATTCATCACTTAGGCTAGTTAAAAACAAATTAAAATCGTCAAGTGTAAATGCATGAGACGAAAATGCAGCCTATACAGTCCGTTCCATATGTGCAAAAAAGCGTAAAGATCTCGAGTCTGTACAATCACACATGGAGCCGTGTCCTGAGATAGGCCCTATAATGGGTAAATATACATGGGTAAAAAATAACTATAAATATACCTAGGCCTATATTAACTGTAGTTTTAAACAGGTATGTAATATCAGAATAACTTGAATGCCTTAAAATTCCAACGTGGGATATACAGAAATGAGTTTAGTTAATAGTCATACTTCACGATTCATTCGTGCTACTTTCCCTTCGGCTTTCATCTGTCATAAATCATAAATTAAGATCTTGCTAAACTTTGAAGAAATGTACTGCCGACACACCCTTTCAGAGGTGCCTTCATAAAAGTTCATACGTATCATCGAATAGGCCTACAGGCTTAGCCTACTCAGCGTTATAATAATTATACGCCCACTTATCGGTGCACAGATATAGAATTTTAAATAAGTTCGATGATCTGGCTTTCAGACTTTCGATCAATCGATTATTTTGGTCTGATTTCCGATCCAGTCGGTGAATGATTGAGTCCGCTTGACTAATTTATGGTTATGCACAACACCATCAGAATATAAACAGTCCGAGCCTTCGATAGGACCGGGCATGGGCGGAGTTTATTAGGGGATAAGGGGGCTAAGCCTCCCCAAGAAGGCCCAGATTCAACTTTCTCACCATGAAAATTGTATTCTTTTTCGGGGTTAGCCCCCTAAGAAGGCCCAGACTCGGGGTTAGCCTCCCCAGGAACGGAAACCAAACTCCGCCCATGGGACTTGGTCATGGTAGGTGCTGCCATACAGTATAGTGAGTATACACAATGTTGAGATATTATTATGCAGTCTTAACGTAAATGAACATAGCACAATATACACAATATACAGTCATAATATCACAAGAATCGTATTTTATGTCAATATCAAATAAATTAATTAATGCGTGTGGTAATCTACCTACATGTATAGTCGATGCATCACTGGAAACACACAGAACACACATTCGCACAGAAGATTTAAAAACAACCCACAACTGGAAATCAAAATTCACAGGACTGCAGGCGGAAACGAAGATTTTCAAGTTGACATCATCCAAGCAAGGACCAACATCCATCTCATCATCCAACCATCTCAATCAATCAATCAATCAATAAAAATTTATATAGCGCCCTTTCAAGGTACCTACTCAGAGGCGCTCCATCGACCATCCTCGGATCTCACTTCTTGCGCTTCCTCCTCATCAGCTCCTCTCCAGCGAGTGAGAAGATGAAATCCAGAATCTCGAAGAGCGTGAGGACGGTGCTTCCGAGGATGAGACCAAGGGCACCTCCGATATCGCAGAGCAGGGACAGGATGTCGTAGGAGGCCAGCGTCTGGATGTCCTCGTAGGTCAGCTCAGAGTAGAAGATCTCGAGGATGACGTAGTTGCGACGGAGGAAATCGATTGAGAAGCTGTTGTTGAAGCTGTAGGTCGTGATGAAGTCGGCGAAGTATTCGGAGAACTCTGCCTGCGAGATGGTGTACTGGTAGGCGCGCTGGTGGCACTGGCGCGGACAATCGCATTTTTCCGCCTCGCCGTTAAGGACGAAGGAATCGGAGGCATTGGTGACGCACTTGTCGACTTCCTCGGGGTTGCACACTCTTATCGACTCTGCAGATGCAATTAGTCAGGTGTTATGATAGTCGGTGTTTGCATTATCTAAGTCATATGCCCTACCAACACCACCACCAACACCAACACCACCATCAGAAGTGGCTGTGGAGCCACCCCTACTAATCCACTGCCACCACCGCTGCTACAACCACCATCGCCATCACCACCACCATTACCACCAACACCACCATTGCCACCCCACCGCCGCCCCCGACACCACCACCACCACCAATGCAAACACCATCAATGTTACCACCACCATTACCATCGTCAGCACCAGTGTTATTTTAGTTCCTGAGAATAGAATAAGAATAATAATTATTTTAATTTCGTTCCATGGAACGAAAACTGGAATTAAAAAAATTCTGGAACGAGAATAGAATAGGAATAAAAATTTCAATTTTTTCTGGAACGAGAACGGAATAGAAATAGAAACTTTTTAAAAAAATTAATAGTTTTTCGGACTGAAGGCATCAGAAAAGGAATTTTTTTAAAATAATATTTTCTCTCCTATTGATTATTATTTCTAATTATTACTAATCTTATAAATAGGTCAAAAGACTCGAGACACTGTTTTGTGTGTTACTGTAACCATTCATGTTAGACATAACTATGAGAAGTGGAATTGGAAGTGGAACTAGAACAGGAACTGGAACTAAAATTATTTCTAAATAGGAAGTGGAACTAGAATAAGAACGAAATTTATTTATAAGGAAGAACTAAAACTAGAATAAAAATTACAACAATGGAATAGAATAAGAATAGGAATAAAAATTAATGCTGGAACTAAAATAACACTGGTCAGCACCATCAGAACTACCACCAACATCATCACTAGTTTCACCACCACCACCACCACGAATACCTCTACCACCCCCAACACCACTACCACCACCACAACCATCATCATAATCGTCATCGTCATCGTCAACATCATCATCATCGTCATCATCGTCATCATCATCATCGTCTCCATCATCATCGTCATCGTCATCATCATCATCATCATCGTCATCATCATCGTCGTCGTCATCATCATGGTCATCATCATCGTCATCGTCATCGTCATGGTCATCATCATCGTCATCATCATCGTCATCATCATCGTCATCGTCATGGTCATCATCATCACTGTCATAATCAAAATCGTCATCGTCAACATCATCATCATCATCATTGTCGTCGTCATCATCATGATCATCATCATCATCATCCTTTTATCTTTCTTTCCATCTTTTTCTGTCTGTCTTTTCTCCGTTAGACTTTCACAATTACATTACAGTTACGTTGTGATGATGGCTGCTTGTTGTGAGTGACCGTAATAGAATTATTTAGTCTACAACCATCCGTCAATCGACCATCTGTCTACAACCATCTGTCAATCAACCATCTGTCAATCAACCATCCGTCAATCAACCATCTGTCAATCAACCATCTGTCAATCAATCAAACATCTGTCAATCAACCATCTGTCAATCAATCAACCATCTGTCAATCAACCATCCAGCCACACAATTATTATTATTCCACTCGACACGTGTGTCTGACCGACCAGACACACATCGAGTGTGAATGACATCGAATCATCAGCTGACCTCTGAGTTCCGGTTCACGACATCCACACACTCTCGCGATGTAGTGAGACTCGCAGATCGACATGCAATCGCTGTAGACGTACCCGATCGTTGAAACGCAGTCTCCATAGGGATTCGGCAACATGGTCAACTAACACACATTATAACAATTCGGCAACATGGTCAACTAACAAATATTATAACAATTCGGCAACATGGTCAACTAACACATGTTGTAACAATTCGGCAACATGGTCAACTAACACATGTTATAAAAATTCAGCAACATGGTCAACTAACACATATTATAACAATTCGGCAACATGGTCAACTAACTAACACATAATTATTATAACAATTCGGCAGCATGATCAACTAACACACATTATAACAATAACATTAGCCATTTCTGCAAAGGCTCTTGAGCGCTTCTGAAAAGCTCTTGCTGCGAGAAGCGCTTTATAAATGGTCAAATACAATACAATACAATACAATACAATACAATACTTAACACAGGTCTTCGTTTGTCAAGGATGTGCCATGGGATGGTCGTGGAATTTTGAGCATAGCATCAATATCGCGCACAAACTCTTCAAGAATTCATTCACTCCTCTGCGCTCCAATGTCTTTCGTTCTAATTGAAATCCGCCTTGGTCTACTCTACCCCATTTGCTCCTTCTACATCCTCTGGTCTAATGGCAACCTCGAGAGCGGTTCTGCAATTGGTGCCTCCCTTTGACACGAATTGACGCTTGTGAATATGCTGGTGCCCGCACCTAGTTTTCGTTTATGCGCAAACTATAATTCAGAGTTTACGGCTACAATAAATAGGCCTATCTACGAACAAGCAACCATATATAGGCCTACATAACTACAAAAGACAAAAACACATAAATACACCCATACTTACAAGCATGCATACGTGCATGCATAGGTAGTAAGGTAGAAGCGTCGTGCATATAATACTTATACACACTATCCTACTTACTCAAATAGTCGCGTACACATACCGTGACATACGTGACTTTGCGTACAAAAGACACACACACATAAACATAACATGCATGCATGCATGCATACAATAAACATATTGAAGTGGTGGAGTAGTTCTTCCTACGTTCGACAGGGTGATGGCAATCATCGTATCGTATCCAGGAGTGACCTTGAAGCCCCACTGCTTCATCAAAGGTTTCTCGTTCGGTTCATGCAGCAATACCTGCAACAACCAGACATTATTTTTAATCATTAGTTCATTCGTTCGGTCAGTAACCCAGTCAACCAGTCAATCAATGCAATTAGTTTTCATCTTTTAGAGGTCCACAATGAAAAAGTGAAATAGCTTAATATTTTGTTTGTATGTGCACTTGTTATAGCGCCCCTTCAAGCTCTCTCTACTCAGAGGCGCTCCCGAATGCAGAGCGGACACTGCATTGGAGTTTCACGCCGAAACGCTGCGCAATTGTGAGTGAAAGACTTGCCCAAGGTCCTTACGCGGCGAGGTGGATTTGAACCTCGAACCTTCCGGCTCGAAGGCAACGACGCCACCACTACACCACCGCGCCCCACAAATTATAATGTGTTCACAAGTTCTAAAAAGGGACAAGCAAAGGCAAAAACAAGAGAATAGAGAATTATCGTTAAGAAATTACCCGAAATCCTGCCGATGGTGAATTGGCGATCAAGTAGTCCGATTGGTTGACGTAGAGGATCAGATTGAGTCCGTTGGTGGCTCCGGGACGAGCAGTCACGTAGTTGACCGTTCCTTGAAAAGAAAGGGGAAAATTATCGTATAGGCCTCTAATGCAGGCCAACTTAGTCTAGTTTACATTTAAGCCCAATGCCAGTGTGAGAATAATTGTGAAAAAAAGTAACTGAAGTCTAACCAGTGGTTAAAGTGGTTTGGGCGAGCAGCGGGAACGCCGAATCGTAGGCCTAATCGTAATCATAATCGTAATCTCCAAACTTCTAAAGCGCTACTCGAAAGCCAAGCGCGGGGCACCAGCGTATTCACGAGTGCAGTCAAAAGGGATGTCCGTAAGAGTAGGCCTAGTCCAAAGGAGGTCGAATCGGTTGCCATAGGATGATAGGATCAGAGTGGCGGAACAGCTACTAAGGCGAATGGGCGAACAGTGGTAAGGCCTAAGAAGAGTTTTATTGGAATGCATGTGTTTCCAATGTTCCAAACATGATGAGCAGTGGAAACGCATGCGAAGAATGCCGAGAGCAGTTGGAACGCCGTTCCCACGCGTTCCCACCCCCCACTTTTAGCCCCAAGTCCAACTCAGAAATTCCACGGGATAAGGAAAATGCGTATAGGCCTATACGTGAGGCAGTTCAGACTGTTCTATCTCTAATCGACATTTATATGAATAAGTATAATATGTGCAATAATCATAGGCGTACGAGGAGGGGGTCCAGATGGAGCACATGCCCCCAAATTTTGGGCAAGTCTGTTTTTTTCGGGCATGCAGACCCGGGAAATACGAAAAAATTGTGTTTTTCACGACATATTTCAACTTTTTTGTCTGGGAAAAATAGTATTTCTCACCACGAGATTTATTTTCGGGCAGAAGTAAAATCTTTGCTGAAATCTTTGCTGAAATCTCCCGTACGCCTATGGCAATAATGTCCTCATAGCTGCACATAGTTATAGGCCTATGTCTGATACATATTGACATAGTTATCAACTTTAGGTCTTACTTGGATTGAATGAATAGCAGAAGCCCATGTTCGTTGGTGTAATTTCAAAGGCTTCTGACATGTTACAGTAAGCCATCTCGTAGATGCACTGGAGATAACACAACATTTGAATAGGCCTACAGACACTTAAAGACACGCACGCCCAATTTAAAAACGACTTTTTTAGAAAAAGGAACAAGGCGCAATTGTTCTGAGTCCTCGTATATTATGGACCATAGGTTCGAAATAAATTAATGGTAATTTAGCGACAGCTACAGAACCATAATTCAAGTCATTTTGCTGCGTACAGCTTTTCTCAGAGTCAGGCTTCTTGCTTCTCTTGGTGACTTTGCATTAAGATTACGGCGCTATAAATATTAGATTGGATAACAAGAAACATCGAAATACATCATCATAATCATCATCATCATCATCATCATCATCATCATCATCATCATCACCATCATCATCATCATCATCTTCGTCGTCGTCGTCGTCGACATCATCATCATCATCATCATCATCCTCATCATCATCATCATCATCATCATCATCATCATCATCATCATCATCATCATCATCATCATCATCATCATCATCATCATCATCATCGTCGTCGTCGTCGTCGTCGTCGTCATCATCATCATCATCATCATCATCATCATCATCATCATCATAATCATCATCATCGTCATCATCATCATCATCATCATCATCATCATCTTCATCATCACACCCTTACAGCGTATACTTCCCTGTAGTGTTCTTCCCTCCGTCACTCATCTTAGAAGAGTCTGTGTAAACCCTCCTATATACCACTTCATGCTTTCCGTTTTGAGATTTGAGCTTACCTTGAAGACGGCCTCTGCAATCGGTTGGCCGAGTATTCCGTACGTGATGTACCAATCGTCTTTGAATTCAGCAGGATTGAAAGCCGTGTAGTTGGGCACGAAGTTGTCCACCTCAGGGAACGGCGGCAGAATTTGTTGCAGGACGTCAGTGATACCTGTACGCAAATGGATATGCGCACAATTGCAATCATAATTAGACTATATGCATAAGCATTGTATATATATATATATATATATATAAAAATGCTTATTTATTTTATTTCTTGCTTTTGTTATAGCGCCTCTTCAAGTTGTTCTACTCAGAGGCGCTCCCGACTACAGCGCGGACACTGCGTCGGAGTTTCACGCCGAAGCGCACGAGCAATTGCGAGTGAAGGACTTGCTCAAGATCCCTACACGGCGACTTGAGCTGGATTCGAACCTGGAAACCTCTGGCTCCAAGGCACCGCACCACACCACTGCACCCCACAGGTGTATGTATGTTTGCATGTATGGCATGCTTGAACGTATGCCTGCATGTATGTCTGCATGTATTTTGTGCATGGCTACGTACCATGCTGCATATCTGCATATATTATGTACATCCATATATGCAGGTGTGCGTGGTCTTGGACGCCAGTCAAAGACGCTGACATTGTTTGCAGTTGGATCGACGAATTATGTATAAATATAAATATTATGTATAAATATTATATATAATTAGGCCTATTATATATAGGCCTATATATATATATATATTATATATACATATATCGAAAGGAAGAGCTGGCGATGGATTGGCGGAAACTGATAGTCTAAGCATGTCCGATTGTCAGATACAAATAAAAACTACCGGTATACTTGATTACCAATAGAGGATATACTTGATTACTTATAGTCGTCTATAATATAAGCCGCGAATAAGCGTGTTCGACATCTCAATGACCCTTTGACCTGCATCTTTAGGTCATGTCTACCGGAAATCCCTGACCCAGATGGATAGCTTAGGTCAGACGGTAATTTTATGCAAGAGAATACATGGATCCACTTGGATAATTTGATAAATACCGATTTATTACCGCTTATTGACTTAATTACCTTTAAAATTCATATTGGTCTGTAAAACAAAACGGACCCTAACGAAGCTTTTAGGCTGGTTGTTTGCTTAGGAAACGTCATCGATCCATTCTTTACAGTATGTTAATTACCGTAATGAGCGGGAAAATTAGCAGAGGAAGAACAAAGGAACTGAGCGAATTATAGCCTATACATTGAAATAACGAACGCTTTAATTAGTAATTACAATCTTTACAACAGCTTCACATGTAAGAATATGAAGCCAAGATAAATATGAATATATGAATGTGAATATGAAAGTGAAGTCAAGATTAATTAATTTTAGAAGATCAGACAACAATTATTTGGTGCTAAATAATTATTTTAGCCTATACCAATGAGAAATAAAAGTTGGGTCGACGCGTAAGCGTCTCTTAGTAGTGCAAGATTTTTATATGCACTGCGAAATGTCCGGGTTCGAATTGTCCGTCTCCGAATTGTCCGTCTCCGAATTGTCCAGACACCACATTTGTAGCTAAAACTGAAAAAATGAATTATATTCACTAGTCCTACCGGTAGCTTAGTTAGTTGTGGGGCGCGTTGGTGTAGGGTTATGTTCGGTGCCTTGGAGCCGGATGGTTGCGGGTTCGAATTCAGCTCTAGTCGTTGCGTACAGGGACCCCGAGCAAGTCCTTCGCTCACAATATTACGGTATACGGTATTGCTCATGCGCTTCGGCGTGAAACTTGGTTTCAGTGTCCGCGCTGTAATATGGAGCGCTCCTGAAGGGGCGCTATAACAAGTGCACATATTATATAGGCTACATGCATACATATTACATAATATTATATTAATATAATCAGGGCTTAAAGTGTGGCTGGACGGTCATGGACGGCGTTCATGCGCTTATTTTAAAATCTGAACGCCGTCCAGCCACTTATTGACCAGCGCAGACTGGAAAGGTAAGGGGCGTCCAGGCACTTCTTTTGGAGAGGTAATGGGCGTCCAGGCACTTATTTTTTTCACTCTTTAAGCATGCACTGAATAAAAAATATCGTATTATGAGTTATCAAGATATCATATCATATACCTAAGTCGAGGGCCGCCGCTTTCCTCATTTTGTTTTCGTTGCAGATGGTGACCGTAGGAAAGCGCAGGGTGTTGTTGTAGCGCACTCTCAAATCGACGGTCGTCGGCCACTCCAGGTAGTAGAGGACTCGATCGTTGATCTGGTAGATCATGAAACCCATCCCGAAGAGGACGAGGGCCAACCAGACGGCCTTCTTTATTCTAGATGCAGTCGGGATGAAGGCGTAGCGTATTCCGACGATCGACACGATCTCGGAGAAGTTCTCGATCTGCTTGGAGAGGGGTAGTTGCGACTGCTGGTTCCCGTTCTTTCTAGGGTCCATCATTGGCTGGGGTCCGGGCGGCATCGGAGTCTGAGGCTTCAGGGAGACGTCGTTGATGGAGTCGCCTGGAGAGGAACACCCGGAGAACCTCCCGTCCATGTCAAACAGGATCTCCTTCTTGTCGGAGTCGATCGAGTTCTGGACGGTTATTCTACGGACTTTTGGCGCCTGCTTCGAGCCGGTCATCTTTTCCAGTAGTTCTTTCGGGTTCATCGTTTCGATTCCTGTTTATGGTCCGGATCCAAATAATTGAAGATTCTAGAAGAAAAAATGGAATAACTTTAGGCGGATTTCGTTTCTGCACACTCAAATGCTTTTCTCACTTTCTCACTTTCTCACGGGAACCTCCCGTAAAGGTTTTCTCCCGAACTCTATTCTGTTTCGATTAGGTTTCTTTTGAAGCACATATGCTCGGAATAGGTTTTTTCTGAAACACCTCTGTTCAGAATTGTTTTCGTTTGAAACACTTCAGCTCCGACTGGTTTTCTTTTGAAACGCCTCTATTCCTTTTTTTAAAAAGACACCTCGGCTCCGAACAGTTCTTGTCCGAAACCTTTATGCTCTAAATACTTTTCTTTTGAAACACTTCTATTTCTAATAATTTTTCTAAAGCCACCCTGTTCCGAATAGTTCTCGTCCAAAACCTTTCTGCTCTAAATAGTTTTCTTTTGAAACACTTTTACTCCAAATAGTTTTCTTTTAAACCTTTATATAGATACCCAGACTAGTTTTCTTGCGAAACACGTCTGTTCCGAGAAGTTTTCTACTGAGCGCTCTTGCTATTCGAGCATATTTCTCTGGCGACGAAATCTTCTGCGAGTCTTCTGCTTAGAGGAATCGTCGTCCGACCGACCGTGTCGCCTCCTTCCGCCCGTCTGCTGTCATTCAACCGGTGTGTGTACACACGCAAATTCTTCGTCGTCCGTGGCAATCGAGAAGAAGAGCGACACGCTTCAGTGGAGTGCGACAAATTATTTGATCCGTTAAACTCATGATACATTGATCTTTCGTGCAGCGTAGGTCAAGCGCGTGTGCGTAAAAACCCATTCGGATTAACAAAGATAGAACTCGATAAACTCACATTTTTATTTAATAACTTGTAGCCTATGTTTCGAAAGTTTATTCTGTAATTTTTTATGTTCATAATTATGCTAGTTATCGGACTACTATCTTCTTCGGACTACCGTACCCTTTTGGACAAGTTGACAACCCTTCTGACTAGACGTGAAGTCGTGAATAAGCAGATGCGTCGCGCTTGGATTTCAAGTTTCGCTTTCTAAATTTGGAGGTCACGATTACGATTAGTGAAAAATTTATTTTCTAGTTTTTCACGCAACCATGGTTGAACGTGATGCATTTTTTCAACTAAATATTCTCAGGTGACCCTGGCTTGCTGGACCTTTGGCCCGTTTTGGGTCTCCTGCGTAAACCGATAAATCTCGAGAAAAAATTGATGTGTTTACCGCCTGCATAAAAAATTATTATGCTGGCTACCAAATAAGACATGTTGGACTATTAATAAAGAATTTCGATCAAAGAAAATTGATCTCGTTCAAAATTTCTGAAGCGCCAATATAAATCCAAGCACGTGGCACCAGTTCATACATTCTCACTTCCTATAATTATTATTTAGGCCTGCTCCTGTAGGCCTATATCTTCAAAGAGCAGACACAGTTAATGAACCTGCCAATTCGATTCGGCCTCAACGATTTTTATTTTTATTTGAGCGCCTGGAAATGGGCATAGATCTACGCTATATATTCCAGCAACCTGGTTTTTTAAATGGACGACCTTTCAACCGTCCTTGGTCTTTTCAGATGACTAAAGTAGGCTTTTAAAAACCAGGTCATTTCTATTTCCAAATTTGAACCGAACTAGGCCTATAATAATTGAAAACCGACCTACATACGAACAATTGTTCTGTATGGAATCAAGTGCCTATTGTTTTACAAGAAATCGTCTGTGTGCAGTCCTCTCTCTGTCCTGTTTTAGACAAATATTAGACTTTCCTCTTTTGTCCACGCGGCAACATCTTCAATGATTTCTGCCACAGTGTGCAGTGAGGTGTGACAGAAATAATGGCCTGCGCAAATCCGAGTTCCTCTTATTTATACGAATTAGGCATATACCGTGCAGCAAAAGACACTGTGTGAATATACAGTATGTGTTTATACACATACGGATATGTTTATTAGCCTATCTGTATACAGAACAAATCCTGAATTGAATTGCAGTATTGACTCGGATATGACAACAATTCGATCCTGCTACCAAATGAATTCTTCATTATATGTGCTTAGCAAGCTAGCAAATATCAGGATACGTAGGTTGATCAGTTGATGCATGGGATATAGAATGTGGAACACAGATTAAAGAATCTAATAAAATAATGTTCCGATTCAGATGATCGGACGCTAGACTTGTAAACGGAGATATAGAAATATAGGCCTAGGTCTATGCAGTTTCAAGTCTGAAAAGGTAGATGCGAAGAAACCTAGCCCAGGCCCGCCGAGAGGGAGGGGCAAAGGGGGAAAATGCCCAGGGGCCCGGGGACTTTTAGGGGCCCGGAGGGGGCCCGGGCTACACTGATTAGTCTATATTCTATAATTTTAAAGAAACTTCCTTCCATGACATCCGGACAATTGTCCAGGCGATGAAGAAAGAGCATTAAATGGTCAAAATAGAGAACTATACTGGGATATTATGCACGATTTTGATGCAGTTAAATCCACAAAATTGCTTGTTGATTACAAGAGGGAATAGGCTGTATATGAAAATCAAATTCTTAACACTGCATAATGTGCATATTAACATCATAAATAGGTTTATATGAATTATTGTATAGGCCTAGCCTACATTCAGACCGACACTTTTGTAATTTCGTTTTCTTCTTATTTAAATTTGCTTTAAAAACCTAAAGATAGTTTAGGGCCCATGACTGCTCTGCCCAGGGGCCCGGAATTTCTGTCGGCGGGCCTGACCTAGCCTACATAATTATTCCTTTAAGAGGAAGATTGACAAACACTGCTAGGGCCTACCTAAGAAAGCATAACCTATACGACAGGACAAGATTGAGAAGGAAGTTGAAAGTAAATCTATCTATTATCTTTTCAAGCACTTTTGTTTGGAATTAATTTTCTTTGAAACCCTTCTGTTCCGAATAGTTTTCTTCAGAAACCGTTTGAGTCAATAGTCACTGATTATGAAGACCGCTTGACGCGAACGTTTTTAGGTCGACCTGTCACAACAACGCAAGGAAGATGAACACAACTTTAGTTCAGGGCCGAAGTAAGTCGGGTCTGTCCGGTTGTTGAGCCCGGGATTGATTTTCGTGATGGATGCATGGAAATTTAATTGTTTGAATCCTAAATGATCGCTCTTGATCGTTGTGTGTGTCCAGAAATAAAGCCAACATGAAGCTCGGTTGCACTGCATATTGAAAGCGTGCAATTCCATGTGGTTGAGACCATGCACGTGCATAGCAGACCAAACGTTTTTTAAACAGTTAACTCTGGCGAATGATGTGCAGAAGTAGAGGGGTGCAGAGAAAGAAAACAATGCATAGCTACTGCGGATGAATAGAGAATTTTAACGCGAGATCCACTGACGAGACTATATGGAAAACCTCAATTCTATAGGTAAGGGATCTTTCCATGTATATTAATTATAATTATTTATTCATTTGCATGTAATACACAAACCATCAACATTTATTCATTGTCATTGAAGCAGATAAAATTGAAGCTGCAATCGATCAACTGAGCTGCCCGTTAGAGTCGTTATGTACACACACACACACACACACACACACACACACACACACATATATATATATACATAATTATATACGTATATATATTTCTTCTTCCTCTTTTCCTTCAGGCTAGTATTAATATATTACACATATATATGTTATATATATATACAGTGTTGATTCACTTGGATTCTGCAGCTGCTTAGTTTCTCTATTGGACCTCACGCGTTGGGCCACACATGACGGACCCCCCCCCCCATCCCATCCTTCCCCTATCTCCTGCTTGCACTTTGGATGACGGAAAAGGAAGACAGCAGAGGAGCGACGCTGGTAGACTGCGTGCTTGTACGCGACTCTTCGTTGATAGGCAACGAGGAGGAGGATAAAGGTATACACGTATCAATTTGCGTCGCTTCAGTGAAGCGGAAGAAAGCATTCTAAGCATCTTTATTCAGACGACTGTCCAATTGAGAAATCGCCATGAAACAGTATCCTATCATCATCATCATCATCATCATCATCATCATCATCATCATCATCATCATCATCATCATCATCATCATCATCATTCACCTGTTAGCATGTAATTCTCAATATACTTTCTATATCGTTACGGCAAGCCTTGGTTACCGCGAGCAGTTCATTTGCCGTTAGAGCACTAGAGAGGTCGGTGGTTCCATTTAAGATATAATTATTGTGAGCATTAGAAATAGTCTAGAAATGTTAAAGACTTCTGAGGAAGGAATTTAAAAAAATTAAATTTAGTCTAAACAAATTTGACTTGGGAAGACATGCTTGCAAGAAAACTGTCTGCATGGTATGATTTAGTCAAGTCTTTTCAGAGAACTGTTTGGCAGAAGCTCTAGTTTTGGTAAACATAGAGAACTGGTTGTAGTGAGGTCCAGTGGGGGCTAAGAAAATAATGTTTGGCACGTAGTCAATACAGCGTCGATCCCTATAACTATCCGATTCCACACTGTCTCATAGGCCAGAACTCTGACAAAATCGTCTCTAAACAGCAACGCTATCAGCTGCCCGTCTAAGTGAGCATCAATTTCATCAATTTTTTCTCTTTCTTCATGCACCGAATAGCCTATAAATTCAACCGCGTTGCAGGCCACGACCCCTTATAGGCCTACGCTATGCACACTGAGTGCGGTCGTATGTTCTGCAGACGAGCATGGCCTATACACTGGATGCCTATCTCATCTCATATAGAGACGAAGAAGTCTAAGAAGGGTGTATTATGAGCATAAGGCAGCGGTCGAATGAGTTCCATACCTTTCTGTGTAATTACAAAACGGCAACCGTATCAAATGCCTTCGCTTTGTCTTTCGTTAACGGTCGATTGCACTTGTGCATTCATCCGTCAGTCGTGTCTGAATCGCTTGGCTGACGTTGCTACTCGAGTGTGACGGCATATGACATAGGAACATACTCGAACGGACACACGGCGTCAATTAGACAAACTTTTAGGGAATAATCTACCATGAGACTAGCAGACTATTCGATGCTAGCAAGACGTATTGGCACAGCAATGTTGGAGCTTCACTGCGGTTTGAGTGGAACGGAAAATATTTTATTTACCAATCGATAGAAATGAATGAGGATAATAATAATAATTATTATGCGAATGATCACAGTATAGCTTATAATCGTTTTTGTTTCCTTTTAGTCTAGTCTACAGTGTGTTCTCCTACTTTATGCATTCGTCATTGTTCGTGTATCTTTAATGGTTTCTCCTTCTATTGTTTGTTGGCCGATGCTCATTGTATCTTAAATAGCTTTGATGATTGCTCAGGCTTCAAATTGGCTTGGCGTCTAAAGGAAATAATGTTTCATTCAGGTAATTAAAAATGTTGCAGCAAACTAGCAGGTAAAACCTAGGTAGAATTGTAATTTAGTTTGACGAGCATGGTCTGTCGTTTCAATGCCTCTAACTAGGCCTACAGTATCGTATGGCATTAAGCGCCTTCGTGAGGTTATTATAAGGCGCTATATAAATGTTCATATACATACATACATACATACATACATACATACATACATACATTCGCTCTTCTTCTAAAGTCTAAACTGACGGACGATCGGCCGTTGCTAGAGTCTATTGATTACAGCTTGTTACCCGATCTCTTATGACGATACCTGAAGAGTCTCTGAACTGCATGCCATGGTCTCAACCTCCAATGCATGCTACAAACATGATGTAGGTCTACGTGTCGATCTTGTAATCGTAATTGTAAATCAGACAATTTTTATAGCATCGTCAGTAGTTTACACGTATATTGTCAACTGTAGAGTAAATGTAATGAGCTCGAGAGCAAGTGCAGTCTCAATTGTTGTTTTAAGTTGATTCAGTTTTGAGTTCCTGGATAGTTGCTGGAAGACTGTTCCATACAGGCGCGTGGGTCTGTGACCCGAAAGGCGCGATCACCCATTTGTGGTGACCGTATAGATGATTCAGAAGGTCTTTAATTCTTTTTCTTTCTTTGTGGTAGGTACAAGAACCTGAAACAGGCTTTCCCCCGACTATATATGACATCTCCCAAACTGTTCTCAGTTTTGCAACTGTTGATGAATGTTTTTTCCTTGGCCTGGGCCGGGAGCGCCTCTGAATAAATCTTTAAGGGGCGCTATATAAATTGATTGATTGATCGATTGATTGATTATTGGGCCCATCTAGTCGTATACTGCGTGCAAGACATCGATGTTCGCATAATCACTTCTTTCGTCCTTGTCTCATACGTTCCTGTTTCATAGAGGCTCTTTTCGAAATCATCATGTATAGGCTATAGTTGAGAGGCCTTACTGATTCAGCCTGAATTTTATAGTCACAGGCACTAATATAGCCTACCCGACATATTCGCATACCTGGCCCACACCTCTTTGTAGAACTTTCGAGCTGCTCGGCTCGCGGTGGTCAAAAAAGGACGCAAGCATTAGCCTATATAATAATTATGTGACTCATTGTTATCGTCGTTTATTTTCAAACTGACATAACGCAGTGTGATTACAATCGGTAATGAACGGATGATCACAAATTATCATTACAGAAGTCGAATTTAACTGTCGGCAGCCATGCAAGGTGTCCGACTCGCTCGACTGCTCAGTTTCCCAACGCCATCTGGCGAATAGAAGATCAAGTGATGGACATCTTGGGATGGTAATAAGAAGAGAATCCGCATCCGTGCGCTCGATACGTGCCATAGTGTGCACCAATACTATAAACCTATACACTCCACTTCGTAATATACTGGCATGCCTGCGGCCTTATGCAATGCATCTAAACTCTGGGACCAACCAAGCAACAGCAATGTAGGGCTGTTTTTAAGAAATTTTTAGAACTGCACAACTTCTTTTTTTCCTTCCCATCCTCCGTGGTAAATTACTTCCAATCGGAGGACAATGACCATTGTTGCTAGTTTTAACTGTACAGAAGTGCTTCATCAAATGCACAAATCCATTTAGAACTGCACATTTTGTGTACAACTGCACGTTAAAAAGCCATGCAGCAATGGCGTAACATTTCTTTTGACTTTTTTGCTCTTCCCACACGTTATCTTCTTAAGCGCTTTAACTGTAGTCCAACGACTAATAAGCAAGGTCGGATCCCATGCAGAGCGCTGTTCTTCCGAGATATTATAGCCTATAGTATATCCACGATGAGTAAAGCCATTCACAACGTGCAAATGGTGCGCGGTGGTGTAGGTCTATGTTCGGTGTCTTTGGGCTGGGAGGTTGCGGGTTCGAATCCACCTCCAGCCGCCGCGTATATGGACCCTGAACAGGTCCTTCACTCCCAATTTCATAAGCGCTTCGGCGTGAAACTCCGATTCAGTCTGCGCTGCAGTCGGAAGCACCTCCGAGTAGTATTATAGCCTCTGAGTAGAAATCTTCAAGGGGCCCTATAACAAGTGCTTTCGTGCATGCATTCAAAATTGCAAATGAATCGTATGATTGAGGAAATGCGCTATTTTCAGCGGCTCTTGAGCATGGGGATCGAATTATTAAGCAGTTAACGGTTATAGCATCATTTGCCCATTTGATTTGCAAGTCCTGTGTCCTGGATCTGAGGCACTTCTCCGCATCTTTCGTCTTCCCTCCAACACCAGATTGATCCCCTTCATGATCTCTCCCTCACTGACCCGTGGCAGCAGGTCTGGGTGCAGGGAACCCAATGTAAGACCTCGCCCAAAATGCCTGGGACCGTACTGACTGGTAGGGGTGGATGGAGGGGCGTCAGGAGAGGGTGGCACGAAGTCCCCGAATGGCGATTGACCCCCGGGTCCGATTCGTCTGAGTGGTTGAATCCGCATCGGGGTCGACCTCTGACGGTCGTCCGCAAAACTCTGAAGCAGAAGATCCAGACGATCCTTGATGTCGTCCATCTGCAACAATTATCGAGAATTTTTTAAATAGCGCCTATATTCAAGTGCAGATGCAAGAAAAAATTAAAGAAATTGAGGCGAACGAAGACAACACTTGCTTGCACTTACATACATGTATGGGTTCCCAAGAATTGTGTTCCAGACTATTATAGTTAATCTCTCGCTCAAACACAACAACTATCTGTTGCATGGCGACGAAATTTCAGCGACGAGACATCATTCACTTTGATTGTGCTTTAGTGCTGTTTGGTCGGGAGCGCCTCTGAGGAGTTTCCTTGAAGTGGCGCCATATTATTAAGAGTCATGATTACGAATATATGCTATGATCTTTATCGCAGATCATCTTTCCATATAGAAACATGCATGACGATAGATGACGATATAAGAAAGAATGAGAAGAAATAGGGCCTATGCGCATAGAAGAAGAACGGGAAGAAGAAGAATGGTTTGAAGCCAATTCATCTGTCATCTTCAAATGTATGAAGATGACAGAATGGCAGAATACTGGCACTGAGTGAATAGTATCGGTCGCAGGAGGCCAGCAGCATGACAACATCAGGTAGAACCTTACGTACTGATATATACAGTGTCCCATTAAATCGGGCACCCTTTTTATAATGTGAATAAAACAGGTAAATCTTAATCGATTTTCGAAATTCCAAAGCTGTTTTTATCCTGAGATAATTAACTTACACTGATTCAAATATGAAGTTTCTGGCATGAATATTGACGTCACAATTACGTCATTTGCATCAGAGAATTCAAATGTTAAGTACCGAACACAACGATTTTTGTTGACATTTGGTTTCCATATGTAAATTAACGACGTCATTATGACGTAATCTTTTAGTGAGGGCCTTTCATAAATTACCAATTTGTAGATAATTATCTCATTCATTCATTCATTCATTCCGAAAATTCATTTATCTCAGGATAAAACCAGTTCTGAAATTTTGAAAATCGATTAAGATTTACCTGTTTGATTCACATTATAAAAAGGGTGCCCGATTTATTGGGACACAGTGTATAATTGTATATATATATAGCCTACTGTTTTGATCACGATGGTTTAATTTTCCTGCTTTCTGCCGCCTTTCTCTTTGGCTGTGGCCGGGCAGGAAGCGCTGAAGAGTAGACTTCTTGATAAAGCGCTATATAAATTTCAGAAACAAATGAATGAATGAATGAAAGAAAGAATGAATGAATGAAAGAATGAATGAATGAATGAACCAATCAATGATTATATTTGAAGGATGGCTTATAGGTATTCTTTCTTACGATAACTTACCCGTCTCTCAAGTTTCGTTAATCTCATCGGAAGACAGAGACGAGCATCAGGTACCCCTCCCCCTCCGCCTCCTCCGCCTGCTAAGTCCCCTGCAGCTTTCTTCGTTGATCCAGTGCTTGTGACGGGGTTGACGACGACGCTGCTGCTGAATCCGGTGAGCAAATCTAACCTGACAACAAAATTGATGTCCACTAACCACAACCGACTTAATTTTCATGCAGATAACGTTGACTTTAGCGATGATGATGATGATGATGATGATGATGATGACGATGATGATGACGACGGCGATGGTGATGATGATGATGACGATGGGATGGCGATGTTGATGATGTGAATAATGTTGATGATGTTGATAATGATGATGCATGATGATGATGATGATGATGATGATGATGATGATGATGATGATGATGATGACGATGACGACGACGACTATGGTGATGATGACGACGACGACGATGACGACAACGACAATGACGATGAAAATGGCGATGATGATGATGATGATGATGATGATGATGATGACGATGAAGATGGTGACGACGACGACGACGACGATGACTTATAAGTCAATGACATGGACCTGCTTTGTAGTGTCTTGACGCGACTGAGCATGTCGACGTGACCAGCTGAGTACTGCTCGATGACGTCCTTCACGTCGTACGGCTTCAGAGCTTCCTTGAACTTCCGGCGTGCGACGAAGTACTTGATCTTGCGCAGACCTCGAATGGCGTCCTTGTGAGCCTCCGTCAGCTGCGTCACCTTCTCCATCTGCTCCTCTCCCACCCCATCGTCGCCTGGAAAGGAGGAGGATGCAGATTTCGATGAAAGGTACCAATATCGTCAACAGACCACGCTATATTCATCACTGTGTATTATCTACCTACACATTGTGGGCCGCGGTGCATGGTGTAGTCTGTAGTGGGCATGTCCGTTGCCTTGCATGCAGCCGGAGGGTTGCAGGTTCGAATCCGCCTCAAGTCGCCGCGTAGAGACTTTGGGCAAGTCCTTCACTCGCAATTGCTCAGCGCGTCGGCGTGAAATTCAGATGCAGTGTCCGCGCTGTAGTCGGGAGCGCCTCTGAGTAAATACCTTCAGTGGCGCTATAACAAGTGGACAGCGCTCTATTCATCATTGTGTATTTTCTACCTATACACAACCACTCACACATCCCTCTATTCACTCACAACCGTCACCTGCATACGTCGCGTAGGTCTATACATGTACGTCGAATATAATTGGATTCACCATAATTTATAAGAAACCTAAATATCGTGGAAAAGAATAGCTCTACTGTTAAAATTTTGTGGTGCGCTATTATAGCGGACGTAAATTTCTTAAATAGTCTATGCGTGTCATCTTCTGCTTTCTAGAGAGTGAATGCATGACCGACCTTCAGAGTCCTTGAAGATAGTGATCCTCCTGGCCAGCAGAGTTCTCGATGGCAGTCCATCGGATAGAAGAGGATAAGCCACTGACTCCCTGAATGTAAAGCACATGAGGACTATATATATATTGTAGTGTGCGCCAAAAAGTACCCCCTAGGTTTTTTGCCAATATCTTGGCCAAAAGTAAGAATTTCGAAATGAAATTCTACAGTCGTAAAGGCAATTCATATTTACACAGGATGGGGCCAGATTTCATCAAAATATTTCAAACACAACCAAAGTTATGCCATATGGTATTGGCAGGAAGTCAACTTCGCCAATTTGTGCTTGAGAACCTGCTCACAACTTGCTGTCTTTGGCCCGCACAGCATCACATGCACCGTATATGGTCATCCTATAATAGCAAAAATTACTCTGTTATTTCAGTGCTGATAAAAAGAGTGCCCGCAAACCCTATATATCGGGTGTGCGGCAGGGCTTTTTTAACGTCCAGTTGTACACAAAATGATGATGATGATGTACACAAAATGTGCAGTTCTAAATGTATTTGTGCAGTTATAGAAGCACTTCCGTGCAGTTAAAACAAGCAAAACAGGTCATTGTTTTGTCCTCCGATTGGAAGTAATTTACCATGGAGGATGAGAAAGGAGAGAAGGGTTGTGCAGTTCTAAAAATAATTCCATAAAAATGCCCTGGTTTGCAGGCCGAAGAAACCATCTCATCTCTATCTCTAATTAATTGGGGCGCGGTGGTGTAGTGGTGGCGTCGTTGCATTGGAGCCGGAAAGTTCGAGGTTCGAATCCACCTCTCCGCGTAAGGACCTTGGACAAGTCCTTCACTCACAATTGCTCAGCGATTCGGCGTGATTGCAGCGTCCGCTCTGCATTTGGGAGCGCCTCTGACTAAAGAGAGCTTGAAGGGGCGCTATAACAAGTGCACATACAAACAAATGATCTGTGTTCGGATGGAGAGAGATGACTGACCGATCCGGATCGTCAATCGATCCATTTCTCGAGATTCTTCCCTGTCGCTGAATCCTCAGTCGATTCATAAACGATCCATTGTTGCGTTGAAGACGAGAAGAGGAGGTAGATGACGACGACGATGAGAAAGGCCTGTGCGACTCACTGTACACTCACAAACAACAACAACAACGCACATATCAAAGATATTGACAACAACAACAACATCATGGTCGTCGTTTTTATTATCATCCGCCAACATCAATCCTGCGGTCATCGAAATCTTTATAGTCGCCGTCGTCCACATCATTCGACTCAATGTCGTCGTCACTATCATCCGATTTAACATCGTCGTCATTATCATCGTAAAAGGCGCTGCAAAAATACTACCATTACATCCGTCACTCAACAGCTTTGATAACTCAATAAACGTGATCATCAAGACATTATAGTCATCTACTCATCTTTGTCACTAGTCATCATGAGTCACCAAAAACGTAAGTACGAATATACTTGAGTAACAGGATGCAGGAAGTGAAGTTTTAGCCTCTGATTATTTATTGATCTGAGTTGGAACTGACATGGCTGATGAGTTTCTCTGGACCGGATGACTCCTTTGGATGTGGATCTTCCAGGTGGCTGTCGACCTGGAGTTCTTATCGGCTGCGTAGCATCTCCACACGGATTGGATGAGCGTTGCGGCAGGGACCCTGCGTCGGATCAGGTGCTTCTGTCTCTGCTGCTCCTGAACCTTCAGCGCGAAGCCGGAACCAAGGATGCCCTGCTCAAAAACATTCAAATACGTCGTTCATAGGAGTCTGTCAGAAGCAAATAAGCACACAGATGCAGACAGACAGACGGACGAACATACAGACAGATGGACTACAGACTGTCACAGACAGACTGTCACAGACAGACAGACAGACTGTCACAGACAGACAAGACAGACAGATCTAACTATTTCAGAAAAAAGTAGTGCCTGAAAATCGATTTTGTGGCATTTACGTCAGCAATGCCATTGCAATTACCAGTGTAAAGTAAATGCACAGTCTTTGTGCATTTTAAACAAGGTAAACTTATACGCAGAACGAATGGTTTTAGTGTAATGTACACATGTAATGTCGGTTGAACTACACCAGTGCAACCGGACTATGTCTATTGTAGACATGCACGGTAAATCAATTTAAGTCGCGACAATCATAAAAGTTGCATCAGGCTGGATGTCTTCGTGCGGAGCTGAGCGCTGATGTAGGCTACAGGTAAGCAGTGCATAGAGTGTAGTAAAATAAGCACCTGGAAGCCCCCTTCTTTTCCAGGTTGTGCTGGCCTAATAAGTTTAAGGACGGTGGGCAGATTTGAAAGCAAGTGCACGGACACCGTTCATGACCGTCCAGCCACACTTTAAGCCCTGCGGGTAAGTAGCATAAGTATATTTTTATTAACCAGATGCTAAACACGCTTTGGTTTAGACAGGCATACAATAGAGACATGCAGACTGACCGCTGGAAGAGCAAAGAATGAGATTCCCATGATGGCACAGCAGGCGGCTATCAGCTTCCCTGGCCACGTGATTGGTACGGCGTCACCGTAGCCAACGGTACATAGAGTAACCTGGTCAGAAAAAAAACAATCATGATCATTTTCCACCGAGAACTTCACGCAATAAGTACAACGCCGTCCATACACTTAATTTGGAGACTGGACCAGACTGGTGATGCTGGTCTGGTCGTGCTAGTATTGCCCATGACTATGTCTCTATCACAACGACGACGACAATGACGGTGATGATTGAGATGATGATGATGATTGAGATGATGATGATGATGACGATGATGATGATGACGACGACAACGACAACGATGAGGACGACAACGATGACGATGACGACGATGACGATGACGATGACGATGATGATGAGAATGATGAGGATGATGATACGACGATGTCATCGAGTCGTGGAAGCCAGTTCCTGCTCCTGCTCCTGCTCACCACTCCCCACCAGATGGCGTCTGCGTAGGTCTTGAAGTCGTTGGCGTTCTTCTCCTTTTCGGCAAGATAGACGAATAGAGAAGAGAAGATGAGACCGAGGAAACCGATGTACAGCGTCGACATCAACTCCTACATTTAATTGTATAGCAGACAAACAAACAGACACAACTTAAGGAATTCATGGTCCAAATGAACAACTGATTCTGTCAAATAAATATAAAAAGGTTATCAATACAAAAAAGCACTAACTAACACGTAAATGGACAAACACAACGAATTGATGCTCCAAACGAACAACAGTAGGCCTACTGTTTATGTCGAAATTTTTTAAAGATATATCAATAAAAAATCAATACAAAAAGCACTAACACGTAATTAAAAAGTTGATATAGAATCATAGATCTATGCTAATGTTTCACTGCAGATGCAAATCTGGGACTAGTAATAACGTTTTGTATGCAACAGATTCATACATCATCTCAAACTATCATAAGATGGTTTAGAGCTGTGCACGCCCCGCTTCTGCAGCTTTGATATGGTTGTGCTCGTAGGCCTACATAAGCGCGTCTCTTGGACCTATGGTCACTGTAGCCCCATCACTCAAACGGTTCGGACCAGTGAGGTCTTATTTAAATTGAGACTTAGAGCAGTCGCCCCACTTTGGTAGACACCCCTTGATTGAAACCCGCATAACAACTTTGGAAAAATGTTTGCCAACATAATGCCTCTGTTATCATGATGACGCACACTGAACTCTAGGATCAGTCTACAAACTCTACATGATTCATTCCAGCTTTAGACGGAAAAGAAGACGACTCAGCGGGACTATAATAGAACACGACCTTCACCAGCGTCTCTAACTCTGAAAGAATGTTTGGAAAACATTGCGTTGAAAGATCGCTTTAGATTAATAATAGCAGACCTAGACGTCTCAACCAGAACCAACATCAATAAACAATTTAGCTCAATTAATAAACAGCGCTTCAACTGTGTCCGAGGTGGGTTGAGGCTTGTGTTCGAACGTTGTGTTTATCTCTTGTTATAGGCTAATCAGTTTCCCGTGACCCGTGTGCAGGTAGACTACATGAAGATTCCGTGTACATTCTGTGTATCATATAAAAGTAAACTCTCTGTTTATTGAGTCACGTTTGTTTCTGTTTGACTTGTGTGTGTGTGTGTGTGTGTGTGTGTGTGTGTGTGTGTGTGTGTGTGTGTGTGTGTGTGCAATAAACAAACAAATGTTTAAAAACATTAAACTTAAACTTTCAGTTATATCTTGGTATACCTTCTTTTCACTGTTTAATTCAATGTTTATTATAAGCCTCGAGTGACTCTTGTTAGCTGGGATTTAGGGCATTTTAGGGAGTTCTAGAGTCTATGCATCAAAGGACGAATGGTCCTTTGATGAATAGTCCCCCTTGATGAATTGCCCTTTGATGAGAAGTCCGCGTACTCCTTTTAAGACTTTCCCTTTGAGCCAACAATGTATTATTTTTAAATATTAATCTGTTAAACTGTTTTTTACATTTGGTTACAAATTAAAAAGCGTGGTCATGATTATTTCTGTTGGGGTGGGGTGGAGTGGGGTGGGGTGGGTCTGGGATGATCCAGACCTGTCTGTGTATCCAGACGACGGATCCAAGGAGCCTCCATGATCCTCCTCTCCGATCGAATCTGACGAGACGAAGGATCTGGATGAATCGAAGTCCACGCAGAGTGGACGTCGCTATCAGCTGACCACTTCCCTCGAGACACAGGACAATGATACCGGACAACATCACAGCCAGATCTACGGACACCACAAGACACAGAAGTGACCAATTAATTAGAGGGAACAGAAGAATATGATGAGGAAAGAAGCATAAAACGAGGAGCAGAGACAGAAAGAAAAACAGAAGAATGAATGAGTGAGTGAGTGAACGAGTGAGCGAGCGAGTGAGCGAGTGAGTGAGTGAGCGAATAAGCGAGCAGGTGAGTTGGTGGGTTGGTGAGTGGGTGGGTGGGTGGGCAAGTGAGCGAGTGAATGAATGAATTAAGTTTCGCTACATGATTAACGAATTAGCTAATGCACACTAATACACTAGCAATTAAACAATAAATGAATTCCAGGAGAAATGGACAAACTATGTCAGAAGAATTTCTTCATTAAATTCTGCTCAGCGCACAGAATGTTGAGAATTGCTGGGGAGTTGGGGTTTCAACCCCAGTCTTTCTTAGAACCCCTTTGCAAAGTCTGCTTTTCACACTCCAATTCAAGTGGATCGTAGTCCAACTCCCACTTATTTTTCTACAATTATTCTCAATTTCTCACACTGGCGCATAGTCTTATATATTTCGCTATAAAGTTGGTCGTTAATTGGACTGTTAAGCATGTCACTGAGCGAATAAGACTAAAAGAGGCACGTCATCTTCCTTCTTACCGACGATGCAGAGAGGTCTTCTCATGAACAGCAATCGTCCCATCAACAGCTGATACCTCGACCGACATCCTGCCGACCAGACTCGACCCGCGAACTCCAGTCCGAACCAGACCAACATCACTAACTCCTACGTGTGCACACAACACATCTTACAACGTCATCGTAATCGTAATCGTAAGAGTCACAATTCTAAAAGGATAAGCAACTCCTCTGCACGAAGTCATAACATACAAAAAAATTACATTTTAATCGTAATAGTAAGATTCAAATTTCTAAACTGTTAGTCTTAATATAAACGCAGGACACCAGCTTATTCACGAGCGCTGCGTTGCGTCAGTGAGGTTGTCCAAATATAATATTAGGCTATCTCAAGTGGAGACGAGAGTCCGGCTGTAGGAGGAAGACGAGGAGGAGAAGGTGGAGTCCATGAGAGGTGAAAGGGAACAAGGGGATATGATGTGAGATCCGGTTTTACCTCTGGTCATCTGAAAGTAAAGCTGCCTTAGACGCTTCTAGGCGTAATTTCATTTTATCACTTCTGACAATCATAGTAATTTCAGATAATTAATCAGATTATGAATCATTATAGCCTATAGTGTGCAGCTCTACACAAAAATTGTTCTCAACAAATTTATGCAGCTGCAAAAGAGTAGCGTGCAGTAAAAATGATTTAAAATGTTCAACGTCATCTGGAAATAATTTACTGTGGAGGATGAAAATGGACAGAAGGGGTTGTGCAGTTCCCAACGTACCTTAAAAGAATTAACCCTATAGCAGCCATTCGTTATACCGTAATACAATCTACGATCACCTTCCATACATACTATAGCGTATACCATCGAAAGGTCGGGTGAAAAAACTCCGATTGAAAGACGCAAGACAGACGTGTAGCCTATAATAACCTTAGATGGAAAATTTGTCAGATAATTAAATTAGCCTGATGTCTGTGGTCGTTGCTACCACATTAAATTTTAATTCACATGTGTATAATTGGTCATAGCAAATATTCCGGTTAGTGTTGAAGAATGAAAAGTGTAGCTTACGGCATGGTAGAGAATGGCTTTGCTGATGTCTTCGTATCCTTCGATCGTCGATAGAACGCTGAGCAATAGACTTCCGCAGACGAGAAAGAATCTGAGCAGAATGATAAGAAATCATGTTATCATCATCATGTAAATTCAGTGTTTATAGTGTGGGAAAACAAGCGCCTGATGGACGCCCCTTACCTTTCCAGGCTGTGCTAGCCAATAAGTGGCAGGACGTCGTTCAGATTTGAAAATAAGTGCATGGACGCCGCCCATGACCGTCTATAGCCACACTTTAAGCCCAGCATCTAATAATATTACGCCATTCAGACATTTTTCCAAGGGTGTTTATCACACTGTCAGCCTGTGTGACACTGTGTGTCAGGGCTGACTAGCGGATCATCTAAACTGGAACTATTCAAGGTAATCAGAAATTTGTGTACTGTATATATTTATGCGTTTTGAGTTGAATCAATTGATGCAGACCGTTATTTATTCTAAAGTAAGATTGTTGCAAGAGGAATCAACGAAAGAGCAAGCGCAGTGATCGTATACCCACGATGACTCAGCTGCAGAAGACAGAGCTCTTAGAAGCACTAGACGCCATTTAAAAAAAGAGTAGGCCTAGAGAATATCCAGGGCAGAAGAGTGAAACCTGTACTTTAATTAAAGTCAATCAAATGATTGATTGTTAAATAGTGAGGAAAAATAAACTCCTGGACGCCCCTTACCTTTCCATGCAGACTATAATGTCTGTGGTCGTTGCTACCATATTAAATTTATGAATTACATTTAAGCCTATAAAACTTGATTTACATATTCCTACTTAAGGACAACAATTTAGCAAAAAAACTTTTCGGCATTACTTTTTTTGGTCCACCCTGCATACATATGAAATTCTCCATCGCGTTTCTCCGCTTGAAGTCTACCCGGTCGTCTAATTATTGGGTTGATACGATCCTAAATGCATGTGAAAGCCGTGTAGATAGATGCGTAAGTGAATACACACAAAGACCTTGCTCCATATAGCTGCCATGCAGAGAGGAGCATCCTGCAGAGAGTGAAGAATTAAGGTCGTTTTTGTTACTGTGTAGCGAATGGATGAGGCAACGGTTAAGAGCTACAATGACATTTACTACCTCTAACCCTTAACTTATCTCGATTGCTACGTCTAGGATACTTCGCAGATATATACATGTATATATACACATATATATGCATATATATGTAGAATTTGTATGCATGTGTAGCCTTATATACATAAGTATGCATATATGTATATCTGTATATATGCATTATGTATATATTATATGTGTATATGTGTGTATATATGTATATATGTATAATATGCTATATACACAGACATTGTAGACACAGGCATGCGAAGAAAAAGCATCAGCGTATACGTGTATAATCTACATTGCCACTGATATACTATAGCAGTTTGTAAGAGATATGGGAGGTATGCTGTAAATGTTATCTAATGGCGGCACTCCATGCACTTTGTCACTTTATGACTTCATACTTGGAAGTCCTTTGTGAACCCGTTTTCAGACTGCAGATCCCCTTTGAAACTCGTGAAACTATAGACTTCCTGCAGTAAATATTCTGAAACCAGCCAAGTCGTGTCTTCTTCTTCTTATGAATGTTTAATTATTGGTAAAAGTAAATAAAGGTTAGGCCTGCTAAAGGCGTCAAAAATTGCAATTGTCAGCGCTGCAAGTATCCTGGAAGTATCTAAATTGTATATACTGTATACATCGTCTAAGACTCTAAGTCTATACAAGACTCTAAGTCTAAGACTCTAAGTCTAAGACTCCATGTCTAAGACTCTAAGTCTAAGACTCCATGTCTAAGACTCTAAGTTTAAGACTCTAAGTCTAAGACTCTAAGTCTAAGACTCTAAGTCTGACATCTCAATGCCTGGAATCTTTTCATACATCGTCTAAAGTGCACGTAGTCTAACTTATCTTTATCGTCTTAGCCTATCTCTCATTCCGTTTGGGCAAGATCCAATAAGGCTACATGTATTATATGTTCTGATGTACACATGATAAACGCTTCAGAATCATGATCACAATATCGTTAACACAAAATGTCTACATTTCGCCATTCTCATGCTAATCGCAGGGCACCCGGTTATTCACGAGCGCTGCTGCATGCACCGCGTCGTGCCAGCGAGACCTTGAGGAGTGTTCATCTTGAAGTGGCGCTATATAAATTAGTTACAATTGCAATTGCAGTTTGTTTACAAGTCTGCATTTATATGAATGCTTAGTAGCCTACTGGTACATTAAATACCACTGCTCGTACTTGCGCATTGCCAGTTCCAAGCTTGGATAAAGGAGGAGGGCGACACTAATCATCCTTGATAATTACGACACACTGTCGTAAGACAGCAATAATTGACAAGCGCGTATAATTATTATAGCTTGTTTATATTCTTGCACGCGATTTATGATCTTCAGACAAACTATCCAAAAAACGTCAGATTAAGATCTCGCTTTGTCTGGACCAATATTAAGGTGGGTGCTAAGAGTGCTGTAGCATCCGGGCCCGCATGCAGTTTTCAGGGGCCCGCAGTTAAAAACATGTGTGCGGTGAACCGGCGAGGGGTGGGCCATTGGATGGTAATCACAGACTCGGTCCACACTCGCCTTTTTATGCGGCCTGGAGTAATGCTACATGTAATAATATGAAATCGCAACACAATGAAGAAACTCATCTAAGTCAGAGCTAACAACGTCGTAAGTGTTTATATGAGAGAATGATTGTGTACAAGAGAGATCGACGATGCAAAGAGAAACTGAGACAGAGAAAGAAACACACAGCGAAAGAGACGATAGTTAGATCAGATGCCTAAGACATGCAATGTGTTGAAGAGAGGAAGAGAGAGAGAGAGGGAGAGAGAGAAGAAGAAGAAGAGAAGGAGCGTTTGAGAATGATCTTGAAAGAGACAGTGAATCAGCGGCATATCAGCCAGATGCAGACAGAGACAGAGAGAGAGACAGACAGACAGCTAGATAGACAGACAGATAGACAGACATACAGAGACGTAGACATATACAGATACAGAGACAGAGACAGAGACAGACAGAGAAGAAAGTAAGAAAGATCCGATACTGCACGCACAAGTCTATCATGAATGTACATGGTTTTGGTTAGAAGACCTACAAGCGTACATTCTAGCTTCAAGCTCACTACTCAGATACGCTCCCGAAAACAGCGCGAACACTGAATCGGAATTTCACGCCAAAGTGTTTGAGTAATTATTGCGATTGAAGGACTTGCTCAGGGTCCCTGCGCACCGAACATACTCCTACACCACCGCGCCCCACAATAATAAGTGCATCTGAAGTATAGATACAAATCATACAACCCTTTTCAGATGTGTAGGCCTATACATATAGTGTACATGTAGGCCTAGGTCGTTTTCCATTGCTTCATCTCATAGGCCTACGCATAACTGCACGGTGAGAGGTTTTTTTCGAAATACGATACACACTATACTATGGTACTTAAACTAATCTTAAGACTTCTGCGGCAGGGCACCAGTCGTACGACTTCTGCGGCAGGGCACCAGCAGTATGGTTGCTAAAACGCAGGATCGTCTTCGCGGCAAACAACTTCCGGTGTGAGTCAAGTCAAGAAGGAAGAAGGACTACATGTAAGGTGAAGACGACACGAAAACATCGTATACGAAGGAAATCCCATAGAATATTCGGCAAGCAGATTTTAGCAGAAGCAGGATGTCAGACGAAATGTGCAGTTGCGTTAAGCCCACCTTCAATTGATCGGCGACTGTAGGCTATACCTGCGTGTGTCTGTCATGGGTGGTTTCTTGCGTAGCTGCTACTAGATAGAAGTCCACGTATAGCCTACGCTCCGTTTTGTATCTACACTGGAGCTTCAGCGTCGAGTCTAAGAAATCGGTCAGAAACAATAGAAAACGGTGAATGAAGAAGAGGGCGAGAATTTGTGGCCCACTCTGCCTCCTTGATAGGAAAATGTTTATGGTTACTGCTTCAGCCTTCGCAGGGAATTTTATAGTCCTGTTGCTGCTGCAGGGGGGGGGGTACTATGTAGCGCACAAGGACTTCCGATTCACCTAAACTGTCTTGTGTTGCTAACTTGCTATCCATTATCTGTATTGTCTCTTCTGTAGCCTTGCGTAACGTGATGTATGCTTCTGCGACTTTAGTTTGTATCGGTTGCATGACTCATAAGCAACGTGGGAGTAAGAAGAGATATATTTGCAAGGGGCAAATCCATAGGGTCTACTGTACAAGCACACGCATTCGTGCATGGAGGTAGGCAGAAATATACGGATTTAAGATTATATTCGTGAAAAATTATGATTACCATACATTCATTCAAACATTTTAGCGCCACTTCAAGAAAAAATTACTCAAAGGCGCTCCCCGACTCCAGCGCGCCCAAAAAGAACAGTTTTAAGTTTCGTAAGGAAGGATCCTGGTAGAGTCCCAGGGTGTAAAAAAATGATTACATACCAAAGGCAAGCAAAATAATTAGAATCGTGTATTTCTGGCTGTCTGTTCTGTTAGTAGTTAAGATTGACGTTAATTAAGATTACTGCATAACTTGTAGGCTACATGCAAAGCGCAGTGCTGAGAGCGCCTCTGAATGGCCATTATGCGAGAGTCGCTATATAAATGTATAGATATACAATAATACAGTACAATACAATACAATACAGTACAATACCTTACCTTACCATACCCTACCATACAGTACAATACAATACAATACAATACAATACAATACAATACAATGCAGTACAATACAATACAATGCCATACAATGCGTTTGCAGCAGGTGTTACATTAAATCAGTGGTTCTTAACCAGTGCTCGACCGAACCCCTGGGGTTCGATGAGCCAGTGCCAGGGGTTCGGCAGAGGCCCTCTGAATTATATACATATACGGTGAAAAATCATTTGCCATTTTATTTTTTATTTTTTGACTTTTATTTAATAAAGTTTGTTTGAAATAGACTGCCTACCAGGCCCTACCTTGTGAAATCTAAAGATGTGCATCATTTTAACCTTAGTTATATCTTAGGCCTACTGCACCTCCCCATAATTAATCTTACACCATGCCATAATTAACACCGACAGCCATCTTCCTGTGACGTAAGGTATTACCGATAAGATATTATGAAATTTTTCGTTGTTTCTCTGCAGAAATAGCATCGTATGACGTACGCTAAAACAACTATATAGCCTACCCTTTTCTTATATATTTAGACCACAGAGTATGTCGAGCAGAAAAATAAGAAAATTATTGTTCAAACTTGAGGGGTTCGGTGAGTGGTCATGGATTTCTCTTGGGGTTCGGCACGCCTGAAAAGGTTAAGAACCACTGCATTAAATAAAGAAATAATTCAACTCACACGAAGATGTGGTAGATGTATGATTTGCAGTCCTTCGGTCTTTCGAGGAAGTTGTAAACACTCGTTTGCATTCGTCTGTACCTCGCCTCCCTCACACGGAATCTCCCGAACCCGATGACCGACGTCCGTCTCGGCAGGCGACGACGAACCTTGAGGTCCGATCGACGGACACCATCGCCATCGCCAACGCTGCCACCGCTTCGGAGCTGGTTGGCACCGCCGTCGACGGACGAGGAGGAGGTCAATTCGGTGGTCATGCCTCAGTGAACACTGGTGCAGAGGGAATCTCCATCAAAATAAAAGACAACCAGCCGATGGAGCTGCAAACGTCTCCTTACGTGCGTGTATTTATGTGGGCTGTGTGTGTGTTGTGCGTGTGTGTGTGTGTGTGTGTGTGTTGTGTGTGTTTATGTGGGCTGTGTGTGTGTTGTGCGTGTGTGTGTGTGTTGTGTGTGTTTATGTGGGCTGTGTGTGTGTTGTGCGTGTGTGTGTGTGTTGTGTGTGTTTATGTGGGCTGTGTGTGTGTGTTGTGCGTGTGTGTGTGTGTGTGTGTGTGTGTGTGTGTTGTGTGTGTGTGTGTGTGTGTGGTGCGTGTGTGTGTGTGTTTGTGTGTGTGTATATATATATATAATTATGTGGGTGTGTAGCATGTGTGCTATCTATACTATAGCGGCAGCCTATACTGTATATATTCGTGGGCATATAGTGGTGTAGGGGCATGTTCGGTGCTTTGGAACCGGCAGGTTGGGGGTTCAAATCCGCCTTTGAACCCACCTCAAGCCTCCGCGTATAGGGACCCTGAGCAAGTCCTTCACTCGTAAATTCGTAATTATTGCTCATGCTCTTCGGTGTGAAGCCCCCGATTCAGTGTCCGCCCTCTAGTGCATGGAGCATCTTTGAGTAGAAATCTTTAAGGGGTGCTACTGCAAGTGCTCGTACGTACAAGTACATATCAACGTATCACTGGAATGACGCCAACGTGCTATAATGATATCGAAACAATCATAAAAATTACCGTTCTAAAAAATGTTAACTTTGCAGAGAGAAAACGCGTTTTTATGCAGCAGCGACATTAAAATGCCTTAGCGATGGTTCAAAAGTTGGGTTTGTTTACCAAAATGATTGACCAAAATAAATGACTAAAGATGTTGGTCGTTACAGGAACCACCTGAAACGATGGAATTCTAAATCCATGGTCACTTCTGTTCCTACACCTATTGCTATAGGCCTAGGTGTAGACCATAGTTGTAAAAAGCGTTTTTTTCGCTTTTTATTCTCTCCCAAAAAACGTCGTTTTTTCGTAGTTTATTTTTCTCGTCGTTTTTATCGTTTTTTAAATTTTTTTTCTATAACTTTTTTATTCATTTACTTTCTGTTATTATTTTCCTTAATTTCATTTTTTTTCTCTGATATTCCTTATATTTTCCGCCAACTCTCAAGGATTCAGCTAACTAAAGTCATTATTTCATCGTTTAACATCATCATTTAAGAGATAGCCTGCGTGTAGTAGGTTCCTAATCAAGATTTTCAAGGTTAAAATGTGGTTTTAGATGTAGCAAAGTCAAATTATTTTCTGTTTCCGTTTTTTTATCGTTTTTTGTCGTTTTTTATTTTTTCGAAAAAAAAAGGTTTTCCCCGTTTTTTATTTTGTTTCCATCGCTTTTTACATCTATGGTGTAGACCTAACTATGGCTATTGTATATCGAAGTTAGGTCCTTATATCCAGCAGCCGCATAGATTGGGCCCCGAATAAGAAAGAGAGCCTGATAGACGCTTTAGCGACGAGCTATTCGCCTTTAGGTAGGCTATTACACTCACGTCGTTGACATGTTAAGTATAAACAGGTCAGATATTTATATGAGGTCATGCTGTTCAAGTAATAGGTAAGCCTGTTCTTTAGTCCCAGCTATTGTTGTTGCTACCATTGTTGAGTTTGCCTTTTTTGATGCTTCAGCACATTGCCTTGAAGGCTTTGCACTCTTGTGCATGATCACTCCTAAGTCCCTTTCTTCATCACTCACCCTCAGTGCCTTACCCCCCATTTCATATGCAAACTCCTGGTTCCTCTTTCCCATATGCATCACTGAGCACTTTTCCAAATTAAAAAGCATTTGCCAGTCCTGTGACCATCTAAACATTTTTCCTAGATCTTCCTGTAGTATATCTGCTTCTTCTTTATTACCCACTGCTCTACATAATTTTGTGTCATCCGCAAACTTAGAAATCTTTGATAGAATCCCATCATCTATATCATTAATAAAAAGTACAAACAACAGTGGCCCCAACACTGATCCTTGTGGCACTCCGCTTAGCACTGCTGTCCACCTAGAGTGTTTATCTCCTATTCCCACTTTTTGTCTTCTATCTGAAAGGCAAATTCAACATTAGGCATGATAAAAAGGACAATAGTTACTAGAGATAAGGATACAATACTGAGGCTATATAAATCACTGGTTAGGCCACAGCTGGAATACTGCATTCAGGCATGGAATCCATACTTAAAGCAGGATATTGAAAAACTGGAGAAAGTGCAGAGAAGAGCTACGAAGATGATTTGGGGTTACAAAGATATGAGCTATGAGGAGAGGTTGGAAAGGTGTGGGCTAACAACACTGGAGAGACGGAGGAGCAGAGGAGACCTAATTGAAGCATACAAGATCATTACTGGAAAGGAAGCACTATGTTGGGAGAAGTTCTTTGTATTAGCACCAAACAAAGCAACTCGGGGTCATAGGTACAAATTATTTAAGAAGCCGAAAGGATCATTAGGGCAGAAATTTTTCAGTGCTAGAGTTGTGGACATGTGGAACGGATTGGGGGACAGCACTGTGTCGGTGGACACGGTCACAGCATTTAAAAGGAACCTAGGAAAATTGGGGTATTAAAAGTTCCAGGTCAATTTTGCAGTGGTTCTAACACAGGCCTAGTGTCTTCTGAACCACTTAAAACCCATGTTATGTTATGTTATGTTATGTTATGTTACCATTGATGCTCTTGCTAGCGTTGCTGCTGCTGTTCCAATGAAACACATAGGCATAACACGATTTTCGTAGGAGGAATAAACATCGTATAGGGAACCTAGTCAGTTACTGTATAGTAATAATTATTAAAAAAGGTCATTGGAAGGGAGCATAAAAAAATGGCAGGACTCCACCTTTGTTTACAATTGTCAGACTACGTAGTTACTATGTGCATGCGTTCCCCAAAATATAGGCCTACACGAAACTGTCTACTTTTAGAATAGCTATACGCGCGCCTGTTCAAATAAGCTATACTGTGAAACAATCGTTTTGCTGAAAGGTTCTCTTGCATATGTACACTGTACAGTTTATACTCCATTACTGCTCGACCATGCTGGCAATAAATATTAAAAAAACAGAAGCTTCTGTTTTTATGTTCTGTCTAAGGTTACAAATGATCCCATGTTGCGCTGTGTCTTCCAAATGATGTGTACTTTGCCAGAAATGTCTCTCTTTATATAACGTGTTCCTGTGGATTAAAAAAACTGGATTCATTCCTTGAATTGTCCAAAATTTGCAGTTTCATATTTTTAGCCTGAATGAGCTGAATCCTATATAGGAATGCAAAAAGAGTCTATTCTATAATTATTGTTTAAAGAGCGAGACTGTCAAGTTCTTATGCTGTCAACAAGACTAAGCTCATGGGGCGAGGTGGTGTAGTGCGCATGGGTATGTTTGTTGCCTTGCAGCCGGGGTTTGCAGGTTCGAATCCACCTGAAGCCACCGCGCGAGAACCTTGAGCAAGCTACAGTTGCTCAGCGCTTCGGCGTGAAACTCCGATACAGTGTCTGCGCTTTAGTCGAGATCGAGCGCCTCTGAGTAGAGAGCTTGATTGAATTGGGCGCTTTAGAAATGGAGAAATAAATAAATAAAATTAAATTTAAAACAGTTAAAATCTATAAGGACTGAGAGGTACGAACGAAAATTAAACCGGTCAACGCCTCATATAGCCTCTATACTGCCTCTTGCAATTGCTTTAAGGGGCTTTTATTTTTCAGCACACGAACACACGTGTCTGCTTTCTGCAGGTTAGTCTCACTTGTCTTCACTTGGACCATTGAGCCACTAACTCTGTTGGCCTAACCTGCATTTGCTTGACCTTCTTCCTATACCAACATACTTGCAATACTCTGTACACCAGCTGACCCCATACAATAAACTATAGGTCTTTATCAAAACAATGTCGAGCAATAAACGACTAAGTGAAAGGACGGTTACGCAAGGTTGTGGTTAGGGTTATGTTATACTACCTATGCAGCATATTACTCGTGACAGTCGGATAAACAACTTCATAAAACGCCGACTATAGTAACTATTATTTTATAGCACAATAATAGCCCAACAGCGTATGCGCTTGCCTCCTAAGGTGCTTCACTTATTGGTAGGGTGAAGGTTAAATTCTGCCGTTGGTTGTAAACACTTATTTGAACCCCGCCACTGGTTGCACTCTGCCAGTCCCAAGCCTGGATGAAGGAATAGGGCGACACTAATCATCTTTGCAATAGTAGTGTCATTAAGCAACAACAAGTCTAAACACATTTAAACATAAATCGGAGCGCTGTCTCTCTCTAGGCCTAGGAGGGGCCCTATAACGAGTGGCACCAACATAGGGGTATACGACAGCGTCGCCTTTTCCAGCGCATTCTTATTGCAATGCAGCGCCCTAACGCTAATAGGCGCCTTTCACTACACGTTTTTTCCGCCCTTGATGTTTTATTTCTTCAGAGAACACTTAATTCCTCGAAGACAGTTAGGTATGCATACGCATTCAGTACAATAATAGGCCTATTTTATTATAACTTATTAATGTTAATCTGGTTGCTCTAGAACAAGACGATATGTTCTTACCTACGCTTTCATCTTTCCTTAAGAACTTTAACTCCTCTGCACGAGGCGAACCTATGGCAAGCAACAGTCAACATGATCACAGCAACTCTTTTAGATCAATATTATGTATACCTAGTCGTCCTTGTTTAATCCCAAAGTTTCGCGAAGCAGCGTCAATAAGTAAGTAGATCGTCTCCAATAGTTGTGCAAGAAGAGCTGTGTGCCTAGTGTATTGGATAACCAGGTAATAGCTCAGCGCTTGAGGCGTAGCCTATAGAATATAGATGTTCCAGCTAAGGTTGCATAATAATAATAAAACGACCGCTACGTGGCAGCACTGTAGTGTATAGTGCTGCACGGAATCGAGGTTGATGGGCGCTGCAGTAGGTAGAACCGACGATGACCTGATCACTTCCTTCTCTTGTAGACATTTCGTCGGAACATTTATCGAAGACTATTTTGCTCTCTCATTGTTTTGCCACAGAAAGAGCTGTTCAAATAGTTTCAGCTCTGTTTCTACGTTGACTTAAAAGTTAGTGAATACCCGGTATGACGTTTGACGACTGCCCTGCAAAATAGGTCTAGACCTATATTTTATATATGGAATTAAATATGGAATTAAATATGAAACCTATGTGCATCATTTGATAGTTTATTTTGTCTCCGATTCAAGGTTGCATGTGCACTTGTTACAGCGCCCCTTCAAGGTTTCTGCACAGCGCGGAAACTGCATCGGAGTTTTTGCGCCGAAGCGCACGAGCAATTGCGAGTGAATGACTTGCTCAAGGTGCCTACACGGCGGCTTGAAGTATATAAAACCTGCAACTCTTCGACTGCAAGGCAACGAACATACCCAGTGTTACCCACTAAAACACCGCGCCTCTGACCATTTGATCCATTATTAGGCCTATTATTTATGTTTAGGCCTACTCACAGACCCGTATTATTAATTTTATTATGTTATTCATAAATCAGTTGTCTCAAAATGGCTCTCAAGGAACTGCGTTTGTTTCTATGGAATCATGATACTAATGCATTAATTTTTTGATTCAACTCTAGACTATACTTTGTGTGGTGCTAGATTCAGGAGCCCCTCTGAGTAGGCCCACTTTGAAAGACACAATGAAAATTCATTCACGAATGAATCAGTTGATAAGCATTCATTATTAAGTTCTATGTTGGCTCAGACCTTAGGCCTACTGATCAGGAGTTCGCGTGATAGATCAGGCCTATTCAGATTTCAGACTCAGGGACCTATACCTGGTAGGCTACTGTGATATATTATCTGCCTGAATTCGCTAAAATAATCACTCATCTTCAGTCATCTTTGACATCTTCGTACTGTTAATGGAAAATCATCTGGAAAATAACAATTAGGTTGAAAGATAATTACATATGCGGTCACTTTAATTGACATTGTCTACTCCGCACCGAAAGAGTTTAACCGGAACAAAAGTTTTGACAACCCCAGCAATCGTGTCTACGTTTACGAGCAGATAGGCGGTGTGTACAAGCTCGTCGACTATTTATTACTATAGGGCCATTAAGGAGTGATACAGCTGCTGCAGGTGATTGCATAAGCATCTCTCTCGGCACCGCAGGGCGCACGCTTGCCAACCTGCGCTGCTGCTGTTGCTGTTGCTGCTGCTGTTGCTGCTGCTGCTGCTGCTGCTTCCGTTGGCGGAGCTTACGGAGTTCGGTAAGATGCACGTATCTCGGACGGACACCTGCGAGTCGATTACCTTGCCATAGATATCAGCACGGCCACCCATCCTCGATCTAAGCCCTCGATCGTCACAAGGACCTCTTGCTGCTCTGATGGCCTTCATGTGCACGCACGCGCTCCGGTCTCGCTCCAAAAAGTGAAGCTAACGAGAGGGAAGGAGGGCAGTGGATGGAGGTATTATAGGTATTAGGATGTGAAGGAATGAGGGAGGGTGAAAGGGAGGGCAGGGCGGAGGGACGGAAGGGAGGGGGAAGGAAGGAAGTAAATTGGCGTGCAGCTGACGGGTGGCATGAAGCGCTTCTGTGTAGAGACCTTGAAAGGGCGCTATATAAATTCTGATTGATTGATTGATTGATTAATTGATTGATTAATTGATTAATTGATTGATCTATCGATCGATCGATCGATTGATTGATTGATTGATTGATTGATTGATTGATTGATTGATTGATTGATTGATTGATTGATTGATTGATTGATTGATTGATTGATTGACGTTGACTTACGTATGACCTTTTATTAAGTCAAAGCCGGATGGATTTCAATTGCTGCTGCTACTAAGCCTACCAGTCAGTGCTTATGGTGTGAAAAAAGAAATGCCTAGACGCTCCTCACCTTTTCCGGTGTGCTGGCCAAATAAGTGTCAGGATGGCATAAAGATCTAAAAATAAATGCCTGGACGCCGTCCATGACCATTTTTCTAACTTGTACATACAACTATAGTTGTCGGAACTGCTTCCCAGTGCAGGGTTGTTTTTAAGGAATTTTTAGAGCTGCACAACTCCTTCTTTCCTTTCCCATCATCATCGGTAAATTACTTCCAATCGGATGACAATAATATTACCCTTTTTGCTAGTTTTAACTGTACAGAAGTGCTTCTACAACTGCACATTTTGTGTACAACTGCACTTTAGAAAAGCCCAGATGTAACGAGAGACGCGTGCACTATATTATTGAGAAGATACAATGCAGGCCTAGGCCGTATACATATTTATTAGATATGAATCACATGATGCAATTCCATATAATGCATGTGCGCTTGTCAGATAGTGCACATGCATTAAATTGAATTGCATCATGTGATTCATGTCTAATAAATATGTGTGCGGCCTAGGCCTGCATTGCATCTTCTCAATAATAGTGCACGCGTACTCGCCTAGTTACTTACTTACTTAGGCGGAAAGATGGGCACAGGACATTTCACTCTGAACATGACGTCAATGCATCCGTTTTGGAATATAACGTGCGAATAGCTTCACTGTTTAATATTTAGTCCAATGCATCGGTTCCGAACGTCGCATAGACATACGTCATTATTCATTTTATACTTTTATCGATTCATACGTCATTGTTTATTTTTTGCATTCATCGATTCATATGGATTTCAGGTAGGTTATTAATGATTATTATTAATTGATTTCAATAATTAATTTTGTCTATTGATTTTTGTTCGTTTACTTCAAAGTATCCGGTTTCAAACATAACGTAGGGCCTACAGAGCAGCGGAATTATATTGTCCGTGGGGGTAAATGTCCTAATCAAAATCTGGAACGTCCGAGGGGAGGTAATTACTAATTATCCGGGGAAATGTCCATTTCCTGAAAGACACAGTGGTTTGGGATGGTCAACAGATTCTGCGTCGCCGAACTCAAACTTCCATTTGATGTATCAGAAGACGTGCATGGCTTGTTCTGCGAAAGACATAGAATGGTGATGAAGAGAAAGATTGCACATGAAAAGAAAACGACTATTTCTGGTATAAAAAGGAACGAACACTGTTCTCAAAGCAGACCACCCTCATGAAGTATCCACCCAGCGACTGCTTATATAGAGGCAGAGATATCTGCTCGGCTTGCACCCCCCACACCTACCGGTACCCTAATCAGCTTTAATGAGTACACTGACCGCACACTGACGGTCGGTGGAAAGATGAGACGGCGAGGGAGAGGACAGGCCATCACACGCCACCGTTATATGCCGAGGCTGGAAAAATGAAGTCGCTAACACTTCATACCCATGGCCGCCTCCCAGACTAAAGTTCAAGGGACTGTTACTCTTCTGCTTCTCTATATTCATGAACACTTAAGACTAAGAATCTGGACGGCCTAGTTCTTTCAAATGGGGAAGCTCAATAGCCTACAACTCTCGAAGCTGAAAACTCCAATCTACCGGAGGACTTAGCCGACAGGGCAGCCTACAATGCTTCTAAATCATACACTAGACCTATACATAATGCCTAACCCTAGCTAGAGGAATAAGACAAGTTATTTCTTTTCAACGTTTATTGATCGAACAATAGACTTCATCGAGCTGGTATTTTAAATTAGTTAATTCGCAGACGACAGTTCATCTGTTGCTGTCGCTCGAGTCTTTCCCGTCTTCAGCGTAGAAGGAGGAGGACGCCCTCCAGATCGTAGCAGCGTCGTCTAGTAGCGGCGTCGGCGACGTCGTCGGCGTCCGTGGCTTCGTCGTCGGCGACGGCGGCCTCCCCGTCCGCGGCGTCTCCGTCTCCGTCGCGAAGGAGTCGCTCCCTCGTCATCGTCGTCCTTGGCCGCTGCTGCTGCCGACGCTCCCCGCCGAGCGCTGCGAGACCTCGCCCTCCGTCTCGCTTCGACGTCCTCTCCCAGGTCTTCTTCCTGCGCAATCAAGAACAACAACACCCTGCCCTAAGAGAACGCCTTATAGGGCAACAATCGCCTAATCTAAGCTATATTAAGCCAGGCCAGTGTCTAAGCTTGAACGCTTAAACATTGGTCCGTATACAGGACTAGGCTATTATAAAAAGAAATCTAAACTATCTAAGGCTATCTATGGCCCGGTTCTCTTGTAAGTTTGACTCTTACACTGGCCGAAGAGAGGCTAAATATAGACAAATCTAAATATAGAAAAATACCAAAATTCAATCTAATTAACCTTACACTTAATAATCAACTATCATTACTCCTATCTAAGGCCTACTATGGCCCGGTTCTCTTGTAAGTTTGACTCTTACACTGGCCGAAGAGAGGCGGTCCGAGGACCGCTTCCCTTCGGCCAGCATAAGTTATATAAGTCAAACTTACCAGTTCGAGATCTTCGTAGTCTTCCATCCTCTTGTTGTTCTTCCGATCTTCTTCCAGCGTAGGAGGGACTGAGTGCCCCCAAGGGATTGCTCCATTTTTATCACTTTCAGGCCGAAAACGAACCGCTAGTAGCCAATCATTGCGCAGCGTTTAGAACAATATGCTACTATGGTAACCGGCCTGGAACCAATCATAGCGCAGCGCCGAACACAATACGTTTCCTTGGTAACCAGATGCAGGATGCGATTTTGCTCGTCTTCTGATTTCAGAAGTTATGAGCTCGCAAAGTATAGGCCACAGCGGGATCTCAGTGATTTAAGGTAAAATGCTTGACTACCAACTCATCACCCCATGTCCGTCGTCTGTCAACAACAATCTGTCTGACTAACTCCGCCACTGGTTGTTCTCTGCCAGTGCCAGTCCCAAGCCTGGGTAAAAGAGGAGGGAGACGCTAATAATCTTTAGCATTACATGGCAGTGTCGTTAAACATATAACGATTAACGTGGGCATCGTAAGGACCAGCGCCGCTTAACGAATAATTTACAGACTTAAAGAATCAATTTGTCGTAGGTCGAGCACTCGCTAGGTTCACTGCCTTAGGCCTACGTGATTAGATAAAGCAATGGAGGCTCTACCATTATACGTCGCGCCATGTCATTTTGCTCTTCATCTGACTTATATTATGACCTGCCAAAAATTCGTTTACGTCTTTAATTATCTTCTTTACATGCAATTTCCTCGACCTGCTGAATGACACCCATATGGCCCTTGAGAAATTTGCACAGGAGGTGGCCCCACGAGGTTGTAACTGTTGCAACAGGTTTTCAATCAACGAAGCGGGAAAAGGTGAGAGAGAAAAGTAGCATATAACTTTTAGCTATTTTGGCGGGAAATTTGTTTATCTGTACCAATTTCCATCAAATGCAGGAACTGATAAAGTTTGACAGTTTCGCAAATTCATTAAAATCTGCAAAGTTGTGTTCACTACAGAACTTCTGCTTTCTGTCAAATCTTACAGCACCGGATGCAACTTTCTTGTTACTTAACTATACCGGAAAAGAGTTTGAGAAAGAGCGCCATTCTTGTGTAAAGTGTCAGCAAAAAATTGTAAGTTTCTTCTTAATTAAGTACAACTTTCTTCTTTGGAGTTATTATTTATTGTCGAAGAGCTTTGTTTACTTGCTGATTATCAAGCATGTGAAACAAAATTGGAGCGAAGTGTGAAACTGTGTGATGGGTGTTGTTAATTGCGGAGCCTCTGTAAACTACACGCACCATCGTGATCTCGACTTAATTGCGACTGGATAATGTGGATATAAATATTATTTTCTGTATCAATTTGAGATGGTGAGCTATTATTGACGAGTTCCGGTGTTTATGCGCAAAATCGCTCAAAGTCAGTTAGTGATCGCAAAACTGGAAGATACTTTTATAACTAAACTTAATGGTATACAATACATGCGATTACTAATACTATAATAACATTCTCTTCCGGTTGACACACTAAACAATTCACAAGAACGGAGATCACAGAATACACAAATCTTAACTATACTGACTGAGCAGACAGCCTGCAATACACGGCGTTAATAGCAGCCTACAAAGCATATCTGCCCAACGGAGGCTCGAACTCACTGCCTCTCGCACTTGTGGCCAGCGTGTTAACCATTACTCTACTCTAGCTTTTGGCTGAATGTATTCTTTGCACGTTGGCCAACGGATAAAATTGGCACATAAAGAAAAATCACATGATTAAGCTTTATTAGTCATGTTGCTAATTCAGAGGTGTAAAGCAGCTTGGGCTGATTTACTATATTTATTGTTAATTTTTAATCATGGTAATGGTATGTAAATTCGAATATTTTATTATTGAATGTCTTTTGGTGATGCAAATTCCGTGTTTGCGTTTTATAAATTTTAAAGCTCTGTGCAAGTTTGAGCATGCAGCTTGGTATTAAGTATTTTTTTTAAATTTATGTCTGGAGAAGAATATTTTTCTGTGAAAACACTGACAATGTATTTGTTTTGTTTTGTGACAGTATTTTTATACTAGAGGATCATGTTCTACGCCCATTTCGTCTTAAGCAAGAAGGGTCCGCTGGCCAAGATCTGGCTGGCGGCCCACTGGGATAAGAAGTTGACGAAGGCGCACATCTTTGAGACGGACATTGAAGACAGCGTTGATGCTATCATACAACCCAAGGTATGTTTGTTTGTTTGTATGTGCAGTTGTTATAGCACCCCTTCAAGGTATGACTTGAACATAACTTCCACCCATCAGGTTCTAGACTCTAGTTTGCTGCTACTTCATTGGCTTTGACCTTTTATCGACTGAGAGTGCAGGATCTACCATACCAAATGTTTACTACACTTTCGTCGGTAAAGGGCTAATTGAGCATAGCAGTTCGTTTGATCATTGCCTTACAAGTGTGCAGATTGCTTTAGTATTGTCTGGTAGCCAAAGAATAGAAAACACGCTTTCTGTTTGTGTCCTGTTTACTGCACTAGCGACGATGTCATACAGTTTTGCTTATGTAGTAGCACTTTATCTTTTTTCAACTTCAAATTTTCTGTTTGTAACTGGCAGTACGAAAACTCATAATCCTGACTGATTGTGATTATATAAATTTGCATTATCAGATGTTTTGTCGCTAATGAGTTACGTAATGCGGTTCCGCATGAATTATTGGGCAGGTGAAACTGGCTTTGCGTACATCAGGACACCTGCTGCTTGGGGTCGTTAGGATCTACTCACGGAAGGCGAAGTACCTTCTTGCCGACTGCAATGAAGCGCTTGTCAAAATTAAAATGGCTTTTCGACCGGGAACTGTCGACTTGCCAGAGGAAAACCGTGAGGCGGCCGTGGCAGCGATCACACTCGCAGAGAACTTCTACGACTTTGAAAACGTGATGGTCGATATGGCGTATGTATTGACTTTAGACCTAATCATCATGCCTTCTTTTATAATCTCTATATGCCTACTCATGGTGAATAACTGACTAGGGTTCATGATGAACTAATGCCTTTTACGTTCAGAATTTTATTCATCTTGAGAGGGGAAAAGACAATGCTGTTATGTAGTTTACCTTTTGAAGCTTCGCTGTTCAGATATTAGCACTCTGCATAATCTTATATGGTTTCTACTTCATTGTTATTTTGCCATGTAGTAAATTCTAGTGTACACGTTAATTTTGCTGACTTTACGAATGCAACTGTTGTTTTTAAACTAAAAATTGAAGGTTTTGAAAGGTACTTTTGCAATTAGCCTCAGTTGATTGTGTATTGTTGGTGTTGTTGATTGTGCTTTAATATTGTTTTTATTCATGTTAATTTCCATGTTTTTTATAATATGTATTTGTGATTCATTAGTGGAATTACGATTGTTTTTTGTTTCTAGTGATTTCGAACTGCCGTCTCAATATAACTTCAACCAATGTCGACCTGAGGAGATAACGATTAGAGAAGAATTTGGAGAGCGGTCCTTTATTGGAGATGATGGATTTGGTAAATGAGATATTACTTTACGAGCCGTTTAATTGCCTAATCATGTGAAATTTTTCCAGTGATCATTGTTTTTTTCTGCCTCATATGTGGCACGGGGGCTCTTCTAATCAGCGTCACATGGTGTTTGAGTTGTCCATCCATCCAGCTTTGAGAGTGTTTTGCCATTGTTGTTGACCATGTATCCTGAAGCAGTCTTTCTTTTAAAATCAAAAGTGAGCTAGTTAGTCTAACACGTTCCTTGTTATGCATTAAAGTGTTGTTTGACCACGGAATCTCCCTGCTTGTTCGGACGTGTGGTTTATGAGATTTTTCTTGGGGTTGCAAATGTACACTTCTGTTATGCTAGTTGCTATTTTATTGTCCTTTTCTGACCAGTTTAAAATGCATTTACTGGATTTTGCATAGGATAGTTGCATGTTTAGTTATCTATGTATTTGACAAGTATATTTCAAATTATGTATCAAAGAAATTTAAATGAGGTTTCTAATGTTTTAACATAAATTTATTGATTTGATTTTGGCATTTCTGTCCTTCGTGTCGTTTATTTTTTAATGACCACTGATACTAACGTACTGAAATGTGAAACTTACGGGGAGAAGGTTTGTATTTCTAGCAATTGCAGCAAGATTTCTCCTTCATGCGTTTTCTTGTCTGCTGTAAAATAGGGGAGATTGGGTTCGATAGTTTCGTTATGCCCGACATTCGCTTGGACGATCCTTTGTACGTTGCGTCCGTGAGACCACCTCCAGACTCCGAAGCTGAATCACCTGATGCCAGCGGTGTGATGGACGCGGTGCCAGACGAAATGCCAATGGAGGTGGATAATGACGAAGATGTCATTCAACCAACTTCTGTGGAGCAGGATGAGGTTGCTGGGTCAGATCTTCACCCGCCTGCCAACGTACCGACCGCTGCAGACGATTTGTCTGACTATGGTAACTATTATGCCGACTGAAGTTGTATGTATTTTTGTATGTGGACAATTTTGGACATTTGAGTAAGTAAGTAAGTATATACTTTAATGAACCGCCTGCAAACGCACTGCAGGAACATCAATCAGTTATGAAAAAATGAATATAAATATATATATATACATAAATATATCAATAGACCTAATAAAGTCAGTGAAAAAATGCAGTTATTTTCAGTGTTACATAAAGTCGGCTAAATAGCCGAACAAACATATCGATATTCATTTATATAGTAATAAAGCCTCTCCTAGTTAATTTGTCAGCATATGAAATCTCTCGATTGTGTGATCGAGGGCGAAGTTAAGTAAGTAAGTAAGTACATGTATATACTTTATTGAACCGCCTGCAAACGCACTGCGGGAACATCAATCAGTTATGAAAAAGTGAATATATTTATGCATAACTAAATAATCAATAGGCCTAATAAAGTCAGTGAAAAATGCAGTTATTTTCAGTGTTACATAAAGTAGGCTAAATAGCAGAATAAACAAACATGACTATGGTAACTTAAGCCGACTGAAGTTGAGGATTTATTCAGTGGGAAGATTGCATTGCATTCTTGTTTAGCTGGTTTTTACAGCTTATGTATGTATGCATGTATTTTTGTATATAAACAATTTTGGACATTTATGTAGTGCCTGACATTGACCCCCACGAAGGCGCTTAGCATAGCTGCCCCCATTTCTAAACAAGTGCGAATTAAGTGGATTAACAGAAATAATTACCAGACAGAGTAGATGGTCATTTATATTAAATAAATTGACTGAAAGCTTGTAGTCGCTGGTTCACTTACAGGAAAATTAGTCTTTACTGTTTAACATATATATTTTTTTAATTTGTAAAATTGGGTTTATCCTTTTTATGCATGTATAGTGTGTAACTGGGACTGGTTTCTCATGCTTGTGAGGTTTTCTTGACAAATTATGTAATGCAGTGACCAATAAATTGTTGACAAATTGAAAAACCATGATTTCTATGTTTGAATTTTTTCTGGGCTAACAATCAATTAATTATAATTTGGCTATGGTTGACATTGCTATTGCTGTTTTTATTGACGCCTCTGATTGTTATTAATTAGTGCGGCTGACTTTTATTCGTGCTGGCTATTGTCATTGACAGAGGGTCCAGCAGGGATCGAGGACGATGACTCGGATCAGGAAGGCTTTGGGACGCGGCTGGACACTAATGTCTTTGGTAAGATAACTCGTAGAGTTTGGAAATCTTGTAAACGTTTGTGTATACAATGTGTTAGGTAGTTTTGTTAGTGTTGTGTTAAATGTCTGTCTGCTGTAATTCTTATGTTTGTTGATCATGGCTGTGAGGATAGTGGCTAAATTGCTGGCATAAGAGCTAACAGCAACCCATTGTTTGCTTTGTTAGTCTTCTGTAATTAATTCATCAAGATTTGTTCTTCAGGCAGTCTTTGTTCAAAATGTATCAGTGTCATATTTTTTAGTATTACAATGATTTATACTATTACTTTGAGTGCCTCTGAATAGCTAGTCTGTAAGAGGCGCTTTACAAATGTTCATATACCATACCATATACCATACTCACTGGCTGAGGTTGAAAACTTTTGCAATCCTTGACTTGGTCTGCTTGCTGTTATAGTTATATTTGTTTTCCATTCATTGAAAACATTTCTTTATCATAACACTCGACAGATAACATCATATGTTGCCATCTTGGGGGTTACTTAGTCTTGTTATTGGGGAAGATTAATGTCTCATAACGACTGTTAGAGAACTGAAGATGATGTAGATCAGCAGTTCCCAACCCGTGGCCCGTCAGGCCTTTGAAAATTGCCATCTCTCAAAGAATTAACAAAAATATATACAAAAATGACAATTTGGACAGGATAGAACACATAATTACTTCCTATTGCAAATAATTCTATGTTGGCGTCTATAAATAACATCAAACATTCTATTTTGAATCAATTACAACAATTTTATTTGCTTTTAGTTAGTTAAATCTTAACCCTGTGGCCCACCTAATGTCTTTCAACTAAGAAAAAGTGACCCTCGTGTCCTCCAACTTAAAGAAAGTGGCCCTTAAGGCAAAAAAGGTTGAGAACCACTGATGTAGATGATGACATGTATGCTGTTGAAATGAGTGTAGCGGAAAGAGAAAACAGCACAATGCTTAAGAATTATGGTCATGTCATGTCATGTCAATCACCGACGTCGCTGCGCGACGGTTGGTCGCATGCATGGACTACAGCTCTCCACTGCCTCCTATCGCGTGCAGCGGCGAGAAGATTGGATCCGGAAAGACGGGACCAAGCAAGAATGTTGTCAATCCAGCTAATACGCGGTCTACCCTTGCGTCGACAACCTTCCACGTGACCCAGCATAATGGCTTTTTCCACGCAATCCTGGGGAATCCTGATGATATGACCGAAATAGGAGAGTTTGCGAGCCTTGATGGAACCCAAGAGCTCTGGTGAAGTTCCGGCAAGCCGATAAACCTGCTCTGTGGTAAGTTTGAGCGTCCAAGAAATGCGCAAAAGCTTACGGGTACATTTGTTCTCGAAACTCTGTATCTGCTTTTCCTCCGCCTTTTTAAGCACCCATGATTCGCAACCATAGGTTGCAACTGACCAGACCAAGGATTTCATTATTATGGTAGGAATTCAAATTGAGTTTGGACTTTTCTTGCGTTTTTCTGTTAGACGAGAATATGGTCGATAAATCCGATCGTTTGTTTGAGGAGCCGGAGTCCGTCGTTCAGCCACTTCCGGCTCCGGCAGCTGACGCAATCATCCATCACTCGCAACCAGATGCAGGTAGTAAATTGTTAATGAATGTTGTTGCAAATGAAAACTGCCTGAGTGCTGGGTACAGTGGACAGCAATGTGAATCATACAATTGAACGTGTCTAGTCATATATTACATCTGGCAACTTAATCGTGAGTACAAGACAGAGAATTCTGAGTAAAAGAAAAGAAGGAAGAATGACCGCTTTAAATGTGAACAATGGATCCTGGACTGGTGGTAAGACAAAGCGATGGTAGAATTAAATAGAATAACATTGTTAAAAATGACAAAGCGAAATAGAAAAGCACTGGTGTGTTTATATGGATACCTAAGGCCACTGAAGATGATTTACTGCAGTCGATTTGAGACATTCCTAAATCCATTTAATTATATGCATTTAATTGGTACCTTTCCCTCATACAGTGAAACAAGGCAGTTAAATATTGTGGCCTTAGGCAACATTTGTCTGATAAAATCTGCTGCTTATTCTAGTCAGAGTGTCTAATGTTTTTCTTGTCAACAGATGTTTATGAACATCGGGAGCAAGACGTTCCCGTGGCAACGGAGCAGACGACTCTCGTTGGCGTTGACCAGACGACTCTGATTACAAACGAAGCGGAGGCGTTTGCGCTTATGCCAATAGATGTCACTAGCGTAGGTGAGTAACGGCGTAAAAGAAAACCATGTTAAATAGCTAATCTCTCAAGTATTTTGAATTTTATTATTTGATTATTTTACATCTCGACTACATCTATTATGACTGAACTGCATTACTTTTACTGTTTGCTCTTCAGGTTATAACTTGCGCCCCAGATGCCATAACCGGGTGCTACCAATAGCAGACAATCAGATGAGAAAGATGTAACTAGAAGGCTGTATACATACTATTTACTTTGTGTTGTTGGTAGTTTTCTATGTCTTATGTGAATTTTTATATGTGACACTTGTTCACCATCTGGAGTGCTGTTTTGCAGCTGGTTGTATTAAAGAATATACTTCCCTACTTACTTTTGTGTATTCAATAACGGAGGCTCTTGAAATTTAAGTGAAAATCCACAGTTGCTGCCTTCATGGCTATAATCCATGACCTTCTGACTTTCACATAATTCGTGTGGCTGATGGGCTTCATGCTCACAGCATGGCATCATGTCTGTGTGGAATTTTGAATAGGTATCAGGATAATTATACATTTATACAGCACCTTTAAGCAACTCATTGGTGCTGAGTGTTTCCCCAACAACGAAGTAGCGGTCATGAACTATGGGTTTTTCTCCCCCAAACCTTGAGAGGTCAACAAAAGGTTTCTTTGTGCATTGCTTACTGTTCTTTTCTTGCTTATTTAGTCTTCTATTGTCTTCTATTGTCTTTTATTGTGTATTGTAGGCACGGAAAGAAAGGCGAAGAAGAAACGTAAGCTGATTGTTGATGAGCTGAAGGCGATATCGAGTGAGGCGATGAAGGTTCAGTTGGCCCATGGAGACGACCTTGTCACTCCACTTGACTTGGCTCCTCCCACTAAGAAACTGATGCAGTGGAAGGAGTCTGGTGGAGTTGAACGACTTCTGGTCCTTCCCGGCAGACCGCTGCCTTGTAAAATGCTCAGCCAGGTAAACTGTAATTTGCTAATTTTTTGACTTTTCATGTTCTGGTTTGTAACAAATGTAAACGACTATGCCTCATTTCGTTTAGCATAATCAGTGATATCAGTGAAGGTGTGTGTTGTGCTGTGTTGTGTGTGTGAATAATGTAAAAACATGGAGAATTAGGAGCGCCTCTGAGTGGTTTTTCTTGCAGGGGCGCTATGTAAATTTCCTTATGAATGAATACGAAGTTCTTCTGCACATAAATTATGTTGTTTTGACATGTTGTGTTTTCATTGCTGTGTTTTCATTGCTGTTATGTTTTATTACTTTTTCAGATGTATATAAGTAACTTAGTCACACAAGCGAGTGATGAGGAGGAGGTTGTGGAGCGTGCAAAAGAAACGCGTAAACATAAGGATACGGAGGCAGAGGATGTGGAAGGGATGAGACGCAGCAAACGAAGCAAGGGAATTGCCGATAGAGGTCAGGATTTCTCGTTTAAACTGTGTCGAGCTGATAAAATCTTTTACCCTGACAAGCTCGAGCTGATAAAATTTTGATTTTGAATATATCTTCCTATGGTTTGATAACTTCAGGCATGAGCTCAGTTGTATTGTTTGCAAATTGTAAAAAATTGCAGAAGACCTGTTTTCATGTGTTTTGTTTTGTAATTTAATTTCAATACCCTATAAAGTATGCTTTAAATATCAGAAGTTGCTGTAGATTGTAGTACTCCTTAGAATAGTAGCAGTTGTCCATGTACAGTTTTTATTTCATACGTAGCAACCGGTTTAGAGTTGAAGCAAATGAATTGGAACTTGTTTGCTGCATGAGCAATGGTTTCTGAGAACCTTGCTGACATGAATATTCAGAAACTTATTGTTCAATTTTCTCACTCTAAACTAAATAAAAAAATAAAGGTGTCATTAAGTGTTTCGCTGTAAGCCAATTGTTATTTAACCACTACAATGAACATACATAAACTGTGACACGGTGCTCAAAACCCGTCACATGTTAGTTTCTGACCTTTTTGCGTCTCATCCCTTCTTCCTCTGTTTTTTTGTCTACGTGTTTCTTCGCTTAATATTTCAGGCAACGACGTTTCCATCCATGAATCGTCGTCTCTCGCGGTCGACAATTCCGCGGTTGAGGCGCCACGTCAGGAAGACGCGTCGACTCACGAAGTTCTCGACCGGACGACATCGCGAATCTCTTTCGCCGACAGTCTCCAGATCTCCAACATTCCGGCCGACGACACTCTCACGAACGCAATGAGTCCTCCGCAACTCGACGAACCGCAGATGCCCGTAATTGAGGTCGGGTCACGGACCCCACGACCCGACCTCGTTCTGCCTGAGCTCCCGCCCTGCCCGCAGTTGCCGTCGTTCGCAGACGAGTCGAGGTCCACAGTCCAGTTAGAGTCGTCTGTCGTGGAAGAGAGCGGGAAAACGCCGAGGCATTACGACGAGCCGTTGTCCGTTTCCATCATGGAGCCGCGGTCGCACATGTCGGAGTGGGCAGGCGGAGACGACGATCTGGACGATTCGATCTTTAACGAGAACGTTCATACCAATGTCGGGAACAACGAGTCCGCAAGATACCTGGTGAGTTTGCAAGATATTAACCCTTTAGTGCCGGAGGGTATAGGATTTCCCAACCATTTACTACCATCTCGGCATTAAAGGGTTAATTTGATTTAACTTTTACATTGCTATTTTTGTGTGGGGGTCAAGAATGTAGAATATTCTTCAATTTGGCAGATGGTTATAAATTTGCCATAATTTTTGAGGTAGTGAGCGAATTTTCTTGCTGTTTGCGTTATTTAATTCACAATGTATTTATTTATTTATTGCCCAGAAAATTGTAGAATAATCCATTAGTGGTTTCTGAGAACTTTGCTGACATGAATATTCAGAAACTTATTCAATTTTTTCTAATTTTAAACTAATAAAAAATCAAACAAGTATAATTTCAGCTAGAAAAAGATATTTTCATTATGTGAGAAGTATTTTAGAGCAGAGCTACTGTGGCACATGACTGAAAAAGTCAGAAACCGACATGTGACGGGTTTTGAGACCCGTGTCACAGTTTAGTACATGCTCATTGCAGTGGTTAAATAACAATTGGAATACAGAGAAGCACTTAATGCACACCTTTATTTTTCGGTGACTAGCAATGTAATAGTTTTAAATGTTAACTGGGAAAAATAAGTATTGTTCGTCTGGCTGCTACTCTGAGAGTGTACCACTCCTGCACCTTTGTCTACGCTGAAGCCCTATTTTTTCTCGGGATGCTTACACTGGAAGCTCTGCTGATTGTTCGCTGCTGTGAACGGTGCTCTATGAGTTTCGAATTACGTTATGTATAACGGGCGTTGGTAACTCGGTGTCGCAGGAACCCTTTATTTCTCGCAAATAGTTTGTTTGTTCCACGGCAATCTTTAAATACAAGTGCATAAACCATCTATCGTAATTTTTTAAATGATTTTTTAGATGAATTCGATTATTGGTTTGAAGACGAGTAAAAACCGAATTTCATTTTCAGAACTGAAAACCAGATTTGCGGTTCTCGTTTAACATCCACGAACTCTGCATAAGTTTCAGATTACATTACATTACACAGTGCAGTGGTTCCCAACCTAAAACAGTGGCCCTCGTCTCTAAAAAATTAGCTTTTTAGCAAAAATATATAAAAGCATTGACAATTTGGACAGGATAGAACACATAATTATTTTCTATTACAAATTATTTCATTTTAAGTTTTTAACATCTATGAATAACATCAAACATTTTATTTTGCTTCAAGTATAAAATTTTTATATGCTTTCAGTTGATTTAATTTTAGTCTTGTGCCCCCCACCCCCTAATGTCCTTCAACTAAGAAAAGGTGGCCTTCTTGTTCGCCAACTTAGAAAAAGTTGCCCTAAAGTCAAAAAAGGTTGGGAATTGACATTTGAATTGACATAGTTTTGTTGCGTTGTAGGATGATGAACAGGAGGAGGACGAGCGACTCAGCAACAAGCGATCCTCGCAGATGCTGCAGATGTTGCATCGAATCTTTCAGACGCGCGATTGCGTCGGCACGCGCGAACTGCTTGCTCGCAACAACCGGAAGCAGGTTGCGTCCAAATTCTACACGTTTCTCGTCCTCAAGAAGTTGAACGCCATCGACGTCTGCCAGAAAGAGGCTTACGGCGACATCATCATTACCAAAGGACCCGCGTTCGAATCCGTCCAGTAGCGTGTGTGTTTTGAGTTTTCTGCTGCTTTGGCATTTATACTTATTTTTTTGACTGTAGCTCGTGATAAGCAGAATATTGTTTTTTGAGAGTGCTCAGTAGATTGAAAAGTGTGCACTGATTTTTTATATTTCTTAAACAATGTTTATACTCGTGTCCTGGTGATCACCGTGCCTTAGTGTGTGTGCAAAATTGAAATTTACTGTGATACAGTTGGATCATGGTAATTCATTCCATCAGATTCTTATACCATGTTAGTGATCAATCTTTTAGATGTGCCATTCAGTTGTTGAACACAGTATGGGGATGTCTAAAAGAACATCTGCAATATAACCTATGTTTGATGACTCCCTGCCTATTGTTTGCTTTTGGCAGTACCCTACCCTGTTGGAATTTTGCCCTTCAGTGCTAACTTTGCTAAGAGGTTTTCATTAGTCGCTCCACCAATTGTTTTTACTCTAAATGGATTTGTCGTCGATGCCATTGTTAGTCACTTGCAACAGGTAGGCCTATGTGACTTGAAAGCAGTGAGGGTACACCTGTTCACTATGCAAAGTGAATGGGGGAAATGCTTAAAATGAGGGATTGCGTGTGGGAATTTCTTCTTTCTTTGCTCACTGTAGTTTATACCGTGTGGGAATTTCTTCTTTCTTTGCTCACTGTAGTTTATACCGTGGTGATTAAAACGCTGGTGACTGATAGTTGTGTGAAAAATAATAGTTGAAATTATTTTTGTGTAACCTTCGTAGCGGCTAAAGTTGTTTATCAAGCGACTTTGGAATTGAATGACTTCAGATTTCTTATCATGTATAAGCATTTATTCAATGAACATTTTCTACCAGAATATCAAATGATGAAAACTTGTTTTGATTATGTAGTTGAAAATGATGTCCATGTGTTATTCATTGCTTTACTTTAATCACAGAAATGAAACAGAGAGCTCTGGTGTCTACTTGTTTATTCATTAGGTTCGCTCTTACTTAGTTGTGATTGAGTTAGAGTCCACATAATGTGAGGTGCATAAAACAATTCCGTGTATATGGATGGCGCTGTACACAGGAATCATTCTTTTGTACAATGTATCATGCATGATGCCGTAGAAATGGATGTACTCTGATTTTATAATAGTGATTGTATAATTTTATGACCTCAACCCTGCCCTATGCCCATATCAAGGCGTCACGCCATGTAGGCCTATGTCTCCGTGTGCGGACCGTGCTAGCCCGAGATTTAAATATCTTGAATAAGCCACCTTCGGGAAGCAGGCTGTCTATCGCAGAGTGGCGTGAGACGCGGCCAACGCTCTTCCCGCTGTAGACTAGCCAACTGGGCGAGTAAAGTACCAAGATAAATGTCAGCAGTACCCTGGGTTGTACCAACTGTTGACAACGAAATGCGTTCCGTTTTAGCGCGACATCAACTTTAATCTTCGACCAAATCTGAGCATTCGACGAGAAAGCACTGAGATTTACGACTTGTTTCCGTGTACTGTACCAAGGCCCAAGGCCAGCTTTTGCGTTGAAAACAAAGTCGTAACGGGTTCTGATTTATGCGCACCCTGCATATCGTGGAAGATTCCATTCCCGCGCTGGCGGAAAAAACCGGTTGACCTCAAGAGGCTCATCTTTTTTGCGACGTCCTTTGCAACAACAAACTGGAAGTTATCGGTCGGATTTACTGCTGAGCGGAAGCTTAGTTGCAAACAAGCAACATTGCCTTCAAAACGGACGTGCGGGACTTTATAAATGGCTCATTCACAGATATCGTCATTTCAACTCTAAACATCACCCACCTTAACCGTCCATCCGTCTGCCTGCCTGCCTGACTCTCCGGACTTGACCCGCTGCCTATCGATTTTGTTTTGATTAAGCGCCTGTGAATAAGCTGGTTCCCGCGACTTCGCTTTTGTGGGCGCTATAGAAATCTCGAGATTACGATTAGGGAAAAGAGGATAAATCTGCAGTGGCGTATATCCGGGCCTATATACGGAAGCCCCGTGAAAAGGGGAACTCACGTCGGAAAGGAAGGCTGGCTCGAGAGGGGGAAGGAGAGGGATTGAGCCTCTGGAATCGGTTAGGATTTCTGATGTTCAGTTTTCAGTGAAAGACCTCAGACAGAGAGGAAGGAGGGGAGGGGAGAGAGTAGGCCTAATCTTTATTAGCAAGGACACTTATATTTTACAACTACGGCATCACGTAAACAGTGGGGAAAAGCAGCTTGTATCATTGATCAAAATAACCGAACAGTTGGAAAATTCATGGAAAATCGTAACAACTAAATCTCCTTGGCTATTAATTTTATCCCGCTTCGTAAACAACATCAATCCGAATTTGGCCACGTCGTTAGTGGACTACACCGGTCGCCGTCTCCTGCTGCGAGACGCCTAGGAATCTTCCGAACCCAATGCTTGCGATTGTGGTAATTTTCCAATGGTGAAGGCCAAGAAGAGATCTTGAGAATGGGGAATGAAGCCGCCTGGCGAATGAAAGCATAACGCTCAAAAAGTTTCTATAATTATGAAGCATTCATATTTTCTCCTGTTGTCTTTCATGTCATAATAAATATTATAAATGATTAAGCAAGTTAATTAACTATAATTGTATGACAGACACGGTTGGCATAGGCGCATCTGTTTAGAAACCGGTTAAGTGATTCTCCTTTAAAATGTGCGATGGAATATTATAGGCTTACATGCTGAATAATTAGCCTATTCTTAGGTAGGCCTAACAGGGCGCCTATAGATATTATGCAAGATGGAGGCCTAGGGTAAAACGCAAGGGTTACATTCAACTTTTCAGCAAGGGCTCAAAAAATGTAGGCCTAAAGTAGGAAGTTAAGAACAAAATATATTTCTTAGAGGTTTCCAGATTATAAGTTTTCGTATAATATCATTAGATCTTTAGTGTTAAAAATTTGTTAAAAACCAAAAGTAGTAAAAATTGGGGTGATATTTCGGGGGGGAGGTGCAAGTTCCCGCTCTTGCCCCTATGTGCTTGTGCCCATCATCCCCCCACATTAAGTTAACATAAAGGGGCTTTCGAGTGATCGAGGAGACGTGCGAACTATGCTAGGCCTATATGGGTCGATAAATGACAAAAAGTCAAAAACAATAGCAATAGGTTAATTATTAGGCTACTAGTAGACCTAATAATGACAAGCTTCAAACATCGCTGCTGCTGCTGCTGTTTTAAACCTTTTATTCGATATAATATTTTCTTTATTATGCCGACATCACTGTCTGTGCATGGTGGTTTAGACTAGGCTACCCACTGGTCGCTATGGAGTTTGCATATCTAGAATATTTTTGCTTTGACTTATCGATAGGGTCTAATTATATATTTCCGTCTGCTCGAGGGGCTGAGGCCAGGTGAACCGTGTGCAGTGGCACAATTAATGGCCAGCCCGCCACTTCGTCTTGCAGGATTTGGCAACGATTTGATAGCCATGCAACTTGCAGAGCATTGGTGGCTTACTGTAAGACTTCGTGAAAAGACTTCATGTATAGCAGGCTATTTTTGTTATTACGCGCGAGATCTGCTGTATTTTATGGGCCAGAGTACTTTGCAGGCTTGAAATTTCAGGCCGTCAAAAATTGTGTCAGTCTGCGTCTGGCAGGATGACGGAAGTCTCATTTCCTGTGCATGACCTAGAATCCTAGACCAACTTATAAACCAAAACTCATTCTATTGTCTTAATTTGGCCTATGACTCTGATCTGAAGTACCTATGGCCTAGGTGTTGAATTGAAACCTCAATTTCAGATTAAAGTCTAAACTTCGGATTAAATTCTAAGTTTAGATTAGAGTGGAAACTTCAGAGTAGGCCTACAGTCATATGCGTACGAGGCAGGGTAGGGTCCAGAGGGAGCAAATGCCCCCAAAATTTCGGGCAAGTCTGGTTTTTCGGACAAACACAGCCCCGGACGACTAAAAAAGGTCGTCAACTTTTTTGCCGGATATATTTTTCGGGCAGAAGTTCAATCTTTGCCCCCTCATCACTGCTAAAATCTCCCGTACGCCTCTGCCTACAGTGATAAACTTAGATCAGTCTTAACTTATAATGATCGATAATAATACGAGTCTTTAATATAGGCCTAGTCTGATGAGAGCAGGTTGTGAATGGACTTGTGGAAAATCATATAACACGACATCATCGCAAATGCTCCACCACAGTTAGGCCTGTAATGCTCCATCACGGTTAGGCCTATAAAGACACACTGATGCTGGAAAGCTGGAATGATTAGCCTACCGCTGGCACGCATCGATCTGCACTCGTGCTTATAAGTCGACCTAAGGGAGTCCTTACTAAAGTGCTTGTTGCTTTTATCGACACTGTGTCATTTCAAAGATGATCAGTGTCGCCCTCCTCTTTCTCCAGGCTTGGGACTGGCACTGCCAAAGCACGAGCAGCGGCGGACTTAATTCTTTCCAAGGTTCTGCGAGCCTGATTTAGGCCTATAGGTTCTGGTTCGTGTTACACTGAGGAATTGTTGCGAACGATCGATCGGAATCTGTCGATAAAAGACCTGCCTTTAAAATGCCTATTCAACGTAAAGAGAGATCTGAGAGGTCTGGCGGCGCCAGGATTTCAGTTTGGGGGATGAATTTCCGGAAAATTTTTCCATTTTCACCGCCAAAATTTCTGATGATTTTTTGGTCATCAGTTTTAATTGGGAGGGGGGCTGAACGTCGAAGGTTGCCATTTTTACATGGGAAAAATATCGCTTATTTTGGGGGGGGGCTTAGCCTCCTAGCCGCCCTGCCGCCGCTACTGTCTGGAACTGGTGTCACTAGTTACTCGTCCCATGTGGCAGCCTATGAGTTGTATGCTGGGAGGTTGTAGCTGTAGAGTGTAGAGTAGACTATCCAGCGTTCAGTTGTTATCTATTTCAATGTGTATGTAGGCCTACATGTATGGCAACAGGGCAACAGCGTGATAGTACATAGGCCTAACAATCCCTAATTCATTGAAAAACGAGGTTGAGGTCATACTGTTACTATACATAGAATGCGGGCATTTAGACCTACATCTGTTTTATTTACATAACCGAATACGTTATTAAGTGTTATTTACGCAGCAAAACCCGGATTTGAGAGACCAGCGATGTATAATGTTTTACACAAGCGTCTTTGGCCCACTTATTTGCTGATGCAATCCCCAAAAAAGCCTGCCTGTCTGCCACTGTCCGTCCGTCCGTCTGTCCGTCCGTCTGTCCGTCCGTCTGTCCGTCTGTCTTTCTGGCTTCTTCCTTCTGGAGCAAGATAGCACAGAAGCACGTGTCAGATCATAAAATCATCGTGTGGTAAAACCAGGTAATTCACTGGCTCTCGAAGAATTCCAAATCAAATGCCTCAGACGTCAGAAGAAGAGCAAGCAGACAGATGGTGTATTGCGGTGTTATAACGCCTTCAGGTGCAGTGAGTGAGTGTGTAGTGGTGCTATATAAATGTCATCCTCGGGACAATGGTGTGGTAATGATGATTACGGTCGTTGTTTGCAGTGGTGGAGATGTTAGAACACGAGCGAGAGCAGAGACGTGATTCTACGACAATAGGAGAGAGAGAGAGCGGTCCAAAGCGGTCCGTGTAGACTGACAGACAAAAGGAATGAAGACAAAGGACCTCCACCATTCTTTCATTCTGGTGCCAACGCACACCTTCCGACGGCGGTCGGTCGGTTGCTATCGGCAACGGGCAGCGCTTCCCAGAGGAGCAGAGCGGTGCCTTGAAAGCTGGTTGGCGTAAACAAAGAGTTATTTACGGACGGTAGCATTGGGGACCAGAGTACAGAGATAGAGTACAGCACGTACGACCCTCTCCGCCACTTAAATCAGAGGCACAGGCCAATCATCACCTCCTGCGCGAGCCGAGACTTCGGCCGGGCTACCCTTCCCTCTCGTGCCGACCAACCCCCCCCACCCTTGACGGTGAACCACCGCCTGGACTGGAGAAGATGTAGGCTTTCCTTCTTCGTCCTTATTTTATCGCTTACGTTGATAATGACCAATAATAATGCGTCCTACATCATTCAGTTCTAAGGCTGGCGGTGTAGAACGTCGGGCCAAAGTTTGAATGATCGCTGCTCTGTCTATTTTCAACAGACCATGGTGCGCACAGTAAATTTCCTGCCAAACCTATGCATAAACAAGCAAAGAACAGAAGCTAATTTGGAATTAGCAGCAGTAGCAGTAGCTGCAGACGGGCTCCTCCTGTAATTACCGCATTAGTTCAAAGGAAGCATTCATCGATCATTAGCATTCGTGCGGTGTGGCAATCAGCCATAATATAGTCAGATGTGGTGTGTTGTAAAACGAACTAATGAGGTGCCGTGATTCACGCAGCCAAGTAATTATTATGCTCTTGCTAATTATTATACTCGAGTATGCGTACTGTTAATATTGAAACCTAAATTTGTTTAATGCAATAAATAAAACCAAGAAAATGCTGGGAAAACGAGTCCTAATGCTCAGTGGCGTAGCCAAGGGAGTTTAGGGGGTTAAATTCCCCATTGGCTTAGGAAATTTTTTAAAGGTTATTTATCCACTTAAATAAAAAATTAAATTGTTTGTAGTAACAATAATATTGTTTTCTTCCCTTTGTTACTTTATTAGCTTTTTGTTATTTAATTTATTTACTGGAATACTGTTGGGTTGGGTGTCAGGAAGGGCATCCGGCCATAAACTTCCCCCCCCCATCATAAATTCCTGGCTACGCCACTGCTGATGCTACGGCCGCCTTTATATTCACACCTCAAAGGCTCAAAGGCTTACTAACATGCAAAAAATAATAGCACAGTGCTCTTGCTGTGCTCACGATTGCACGGCTCAAAATAGATTATGTCTGACCTATAGACCTAGATATTGAATCACTCGCCGACATGATTAGACGCGCGCGTGCATGAGTAGGCCTATGCATGTGTGTGTGTGTGTGTGTGTGTACGTGTGCGTGTCTGTGTATGTGTGTGTGCATACGTGCCTCTGGTCTATTTTTAAAGGGCCTACCGCTATACCAGATGCAGAACAATTAACCAATCCATTTCCGCTATAGTGTGATTTAATTTATATTCACTGTCTGTAGACTTGCCCTCCTTCCAATAGCCGATATTAGGACGATTTACAACGCACTTGAAACCGACGGCTGCCAAAGGGTTACTTCTGCCTCCTTAGCTTCTTATCGGCCGATAATAATAATTCTTATCACTCTCGCTGCACTTTATACTTTGGCGTGGAAAGTTTTCGGTGTGAGTGGTTCCTGCGGTAGTGCGTCCGGACACACGGCTCAGTAATTCTGTCGTCCTTATGCACTGGATCACCCACCAGTCTTCAAAATGGCGACGAATGTTCGTGGGATCGAGGAGGCCTTCATCATGCTTTAGTCGTGGCTGGGCTGGGAGCGCCTCTGAGTAGTTTCTTGAAGGGGCGCTATATAAATTCTAGTAATGAATGTATGAATGAATAACGAATGCTACACTATGTGTGTGCATGGACATTTATATAGCGCCCTACACGTCTCACAGTAACCTCATGAAGCGATTCATAGAGATAGTCTTCTTCTATTTGTTAGCCTTCGGACTGTCAGACAAAACTTGAGTTGGGTGGGGTTCAACTTAAAAATATGTGTTATATATATATATACCCCGGTATATATGTGTATTGGAAGAACCTTGGGTCGCCATCATATTATTATTATTACAGAACAGATGTCTGTACGTGCGTAGGGCAACTCCCGAAGTCAATACAGATGTTTGATTGACAGATGCACGGAATTTTCACTATTCGATGCCCATGCACGCTGTTGCCTTGGCGATGATTCTAGCCCCCCCCCCACACACACCCACACACACACCCACACCCCCACACCCACACACACACACACACACACACACTGTGGTCGTGTATGCGTACTGCATCATAGGCTAACGGAATTGAGGTAGAAAAAATATTGACCCAGTAAAGGCTTCGAAGCGAGCGTGTACCGAGGTCAGGGCGAACCTATACTAACGGTCGATGGTTAAAACCGTTATCGTTACGTCGCTTAAAAATAGAATGAGGCCGGGGCAATCGGGGCATGTATTGGCCGCTGAACTAGGTTATCCGCCGCCGCTCTGCAGGCCAGGCTTCTGCTTTTATGAGGTCGGGTCGCGCTTGCGTGGACGAAGGTATAATAATGTAAGCGTAGATGTAGTGTAGTGGGTAGCATTCAGGACCGTCGATCGAAAGACCGGTGTTCAAATTCTCGCCAGGGTATACATATTGGGTTCGAGAATTCTGATGCACATGTAGGCCTACCCATGCCAGCTTGACAATATAAGCATATAAGCTACTCATTTACTTATCGAATTGTTAGATGGCGCTGCGGCGTGTTTGCACCAGTTCAACTCGTGCAGCGTTGGTGGCAAAAGGATGAGATTCGATCTCGAACAGTGGCGGATCCAGAACTGTTTCAAGGGGGGGGCCCAAAATCTTAGATCTTGGACAGAAAAAAGGAAATTTTTTGAAAAGTTAGTGATCGGTCGTTGAGAAAAAAAGTAGTTTTCACCCGCCAAAAAAGTTGATGACCTTTTTTTAGCCCTCAACTTGAAAACCGAATGGGGGCCACGTTCCATATAATTTTCCGAATAGAAGGGGCCATATCCATTACACCCATATTCGTATTGCTAATTTCAGACCAAATGGAGGGGCCACGTCCCATGGCAGTTTTCAATGGGGGGGGGGCCATGGCCGGATTGGCCCCCCCTGGATCCGCCCCTGATTTCGAACACTTAGTCTGAGAAAATTAAGTCGGTGACATTTCATACCAGTGACTCAGGGCTGGATTGGGCTGGATGATGATTATTACTATCATCATCATCATCATCATCATCATCGTCATCATCATCATCATCGTCGTCGTCATCATCGTCCATCTTCATAATGATGATGATGATGATGGTGATATTTGTGGTGGTGATGTTGGTGATGGTGGTGGTTGTGGTGATGGTGATGATGATAATTGGGATGATTATAATAAGTATAATAACTACCTAACACTCAGGAGGAAACATTTATCCGGAAACAGTAGTAAGTAAAGTAGTAAGTAAAGTTACTTTACTTTTACTACTACTTACTACGTTTCATTTAGTTTTTCAAAAGGGCAAAGGTTTACATCAAGCATGATCAAGGCATTGAATCGGTGAATGATAATTAATCAAAGGGCGTTGGAATAGATGGCTGGTTTCTCTCGGGTTTCCCTAGATTGCGTCACAGAACGGAAATGAGTATATATATATATATATATATATATACATGCATAGCCTATCAGAGTCCAGTGTTATTATTGGGGTCGAGTGTTTCAAGGGTCAAGGGAACAAAGCCACGTGTTGTAAGAGGACGGCTACATAATACATTTAACCCTTAAATGCCAGAGGGTATAGGATTTCACATACCATTTACTGCCATCTCGGCATTAAAGGGTTAAGCATATTCTCAGCAGCTGCCAGCTTTGCCACCGCACCTTAACCGCAAGTGAAGTATAGGCTAAGCAATGAAGCAACTAAAGTGTCGGTTGCAACACATACCGAACTTCGCCCGGAGCACCCGGAAATCGAAGTCATGAGACCATCCGGTCTTTTTCCACCGTTTCGAGAGAGACCAGATGGGTCTTTAAATGGCGGAAACCTACACGGCCTAATGCGGCATTGGCAAAAGAGGTCAGTTAAGATGCCATATGATCTGCTACGACCAGAGTTACGGTGAAGGAAAAAAGTGAGCTATCGATAGCAACCAGGGCTCTGCACCCAGTGGCACCCATTAGTATGTTGCTTGCATTAAATGGCCCCAAGACGAAGAAGGTCCATTCCCAAAGAATATAGCAACGGCTCTTGTACAATGATTCTCTTGAGGTCTATGGCTACATCCCCCACCTCCCCGTCGCAGGCCACAAGCTGTTTTTAGCAGTTCTGTTCATAGCTCATACAACCAGTCACCAGAGTGTGTGGTAGGGGTAGATACCGACTCCAAACGAGTCTGATGGTAGGCATCGCTGAGTGAAGTATGGACATAATCCACAACCTTGTCGATAAGTGGTTTGTCCCAGTACCATTGCCTGTGAACAAGAGCTATATCGGGTTGCAAATCGTGGTTTTTTTCCTGCAAGTGGTTAGATATTTTTGTACCCTGGATCTATGGGAGGAGTGTAGTGGTAGCGTGCCCGCAGCGGTATATCCATGAAGGTGGGAAGGGTCAGCGAGGGTGCCCCACTGGATGCCAGATCCACCAGCCTTTGATGGGATGGGAGGCCGATAGTTTATGGATGGAACCAAAACCATCCGTGTGTGTGTGTGTGTGTGTGTGTGAGTGAGACAGACAGACAGACAGACAGACAGACAGACAGTCAGACAGACAGACAGGCAGCGAGAGAGACAGAGAGAAAGAGACAGAGAGAGATACAGACAGACAGGCAGACAGAGACAGACACAGAGAGAGACAGAGAGAGACAGACACACACACAGAGAGAGACAGAGAGAGAGACAGACACACACACACAGAGACACAGAGAGAGAGAAAGAGAGAGAGACAGACAGACAGACAGACAGACAGACAGAGACAGAGAGGGACGGACTGACAGACACACCAACGGACATGACCAAAAACAAGGAAAACTGAGTTTTCATGAGCTTTGATGAGCTGCTGCTGCTAGAGATGATGATAATGACAACGACGATGACGACGACAACAAAACCAGCAATAATGGTGATGATGACGACGACGATGATGGTCATTACAATAACACTAATCTTAATAATGGTAATAGAACAGTTATTACACGAGCACAGGGCATCAAATGGTGATTGCCTGGCCTTTATGCACTCATCATTGTTAACCCTCCACATGCATGGATTCGAACTGAAGCGCCAATCAGATAGTCACTCCGCTTTACCTTTCAGCTGATGCACCAGATCACCGCGAGGAGGAATAATTAGGAGCCTGACTGACTAACTGACTGACTGCAATTGAAGTGACCTATACGTTCGGTGTCAGCGTGTACCTATGCAGGTCGTAAATCTTACTTTAGGCGATGCAAGTTGCTCGAACGTTGGTCCAGAAAGTACCGTGTCATAGTCGAAGTCGAGAGAGACTTGTCCTACATTTCCGAGTGTCCTGAATTAGATTCGCCTCTAGGTCAACGAGAGAGAGAGCGCGCGCGCGTGTGTGGACGGACGGATGGAGAGGGACAAGAAGACGCGCAAAGAGACGGACAAGGGGAGGGGCGACAAAGCAATGTCGTAAATCAATTTCTTTTCTACTCGCCACGTGCGGAGGTGCAGCAGTCGTAGTTGCACCGGTCCACCCCCGCACAATCCCTCACGGGAGCATCAGCCCAGCAGGGGGTGGTTTCAAGAGAACTGGACTCGTCTGGCTTTCGACTTACCTCCCCAAAACCCTCCCCCATCCTAGACGCCAGCGGGCCTCAAAAATAATTGCGTTCTCCATCATACAGCGCGTAAGAATATTTCATGTTATGTTTACTGATCTTTGGGCCAGTAGACAGGAAAAGATACAACCGCACTTGGTCGCGTATCACTAGTCACTTCAGGTCGACACGATAGCCGCCGGTTGTTGGCGTTTTCTTACCGAATCCGATGGGGAAAGGGCGATTTCACGAACGAGGCCTCTGGCTGCCATATTGCTCCAAAAGCCCAGAGTACTTGGCCTGAGGCCCTGCGCGCCTAATATTATTGGGTACGGATGGATGGTGGAAATGGGAAGAAAAAGAGGAGAATGGAGGGATATATAGAAGGATCGAGTGGATTATAAGGAAAAAATGGGAAGGAGATGGTATAAAACGACACCACAAAGGACATGTTTATGGTGATGGATATGTGTTGGCTTTTTCTACGCCTGCCTGTTTGTCTGTCTTTACTTCCAATCTTTTGTTTCACACAATACCAAGCGACTGTCTCTGTCCGTGTACCTGTATCTGTCCGTGTTCCTATCACTGTCTGTGTTCCTGTCTCTGTGGACGAGTGTCGGCTTGTCTGCAAAGTAATCTAACCTATCTGTCCGTCTGTCTGTCTGCCTGCCTGTCCGTCTGTTAACTGCAGCTGCGTCATCTGGGCCGTGTCAACACGACCCTTTTGCCCGACATCTTTTGTACACCCCTTGCGAAGCTCGGTGCTTCGAGAGCTCCGTGCTTCGAGAGCTCCGATACAGATATCGGCAGATGACACGTGATGCATTCGACAACGACGACCTGCAATGTTTGCTTAGCTGCCATCACAATACAACAACGGTCTGCTCCGTCTGCTGCAACTCTCAGCGTCGATTCAGCACAATGCGCATGACTGTAATGAGTGCCGATCGGTTTTTAGAAACACCCAATCATCAATAAATAATGAAACAAACGCGGAGACCGAGTTATTATCAGTGCAAAAAGTGTGGAAAAAAGAAGTGCCTGGACGCCCCTTAAAGGTCTGTTCTGGCCAACGAGTGGCAGGACGGCGTTCAGGTTTTTAAATAAGTGCATGGACGGCTTCGAACGCCGTCCATGACCGTCCAGCCACACTTTAAGCCCTGATTATTATCATCTGCCCATCGTTCACAACGTTGTATTTATTTCAGTATCCGACCCCGTGCATAGCATATTGGGCTGGGAGCGCCTCTGAGTATGTTTCATGAAGAGGGGCTATATAAATTCTCGGAATGACATCGTTGCATCCTTTATAGGTAGATCTTCTTCAGCCTGTAACTGTTTGCATATTTTTGCAAAAGTCTTTAGGGCTGTACCAAATAATTATGTCCTGCCCCAAGCGCTAGGTTAACAGACAACAAAAAACTTGACCGACTGACTGGCCTGCAGACAGGTAGTCAGACAGACAGACAGACAGACAGACAGACAGACAGACAGACAGACAGACAGACAGACAGACAGACAGACAGACAGACAGACACACAGACAGACACACAGACATACAGACATACACACAGACAGACACACAGACAGACACACAGACAGACAGACACACAGACAGACAGACAGACACACAGACAGACACACAGACATACACACAGACAGACACACAGACAGACACACAGACAGACACAAACTGAAGATACAAGTAAACGCAGAAACCGTTGAAGACGGTTACAAAGACATTGAAGAGAATAAGGACCGTGGCTTAGCCTACAGCTAATCGTATGATTCGTATTCCCATGCAGACATTACAGTTACACTCATACGCTGAATATCGCATTATAATTGCCTCTATAGGCCAGCAAACCTGGCCATTTTGGCTCACAAGCCAGCAAACTCGGCCAATTATTGTAAATAATGACATCCTCGTAATGAGGGTCGATCATGATTATGAAGGGGTAGATCATGATAATCGCCGGATAAATTATGATAATCGCCGGATAAATTATGATAATCGCCGGATAAATTATGATAATCGCCGGATAAATCATGATAATCGCCGGATAAATTATGTTAATCACCGGATAAATTATGATAATCGCCGGATAAATTATGATAATCGCCGGATAAATTATGATAATCGCCGGATAAATTATGATAATCACCGGATAAATTATGATAATCACCGGGTAAACTATATGACAATCGCCGGATAAATTATGATAATCACCGGGTAAATTATGATAATCGCCGGATAAATTATGATAATCGCCGGATAAATTATGATAATCGCCGGATAAATTATGATAATCACCGGATAAATTATGATAATCACCGGGTAAACTATATGACAATCGCCGGATAAATTATGATAATCACCGGGTAAATTATGTTAATCGCCGGATAAATTATGATAATCGCCGGATAAATTATGATAATCACCGGATAAATTATGATAATCACCGGGTAAACTATATGACAATCGCCGGATAAATTATGATAATCACCGGGTAAATTATGTTAATCGCCGGATAAATTATGATAATCGCCGGATAAATTATGATAATCACCGGATAAATTATGATAATCACCGGGTAAACTATATGACAATCGCCGGATAAATTATGATAATCACCGGGTAAATTATGATAATCGCCGGATAAATTATGATAATCGCCGGATAAATTATGATAATCGCCGGATAAATTATGATAATCACCGGATAAATTATGATAATCACCGGGTAAACTATATGACAATCGCCGGATAAATTATGATAATCACCGGGTAAATTATGTTAATCGCCGGATAAATTATGATAATCGCCGGATAAATTATGATAATCACCGGATAAATTATGATAATCACCGGGTAAACTATATGACAATCGCCGGATAAATTATGATAATCACCGGGTAAATTATGTTAATCGCCGGATAAATTATGATAATCGCCGGATAAATTATGATAATCGCCGGATAAATTATGATAATCGCCGGATAAATTATGATAATCGCCGGATAAATTATGTTAATCACCGGATAAATTATGATAATCGCCGGATAAATTATGATAATCGCCGGATAAATTATGATAATCACCGGGTAAATTATGTTAATCGCCGGATAAATTATGATAATCGCCGGATAAATTATGATAATCACCGGATAAATTATGATAATCACCGGGTAAACTATATGACAATCGCCGGATAAATTATGATAATCACCGGGTAAATTATGTTAATCGCCGGATAAATTATGATAATCGCCGGATAAATTATGATAATCGCCGGATAAATTATGATAATCGCCGGATAAATTATGTTAATCACCGGATAAATTATGATAATCGCCGGATAAATTATGATAATCGCCGGATAAATTATGTTAATCGCCGGATCAAAATGTATTATGTAATCATTGCATGCCTTCTCGACCTTGCTATCCTCATTCTTGTGCTTTCAGATAGCCTCAATTTTATGGTGGACATAGGGTTGCAGGATGTATAGGCTGACTGAGTCACTGAGACCTTATATATATATATATATATATTGAATACATTGAATTCATTGTATTCTACTTATATATATATATATATATATATATAAGTAGAATACAGAAAGCTGGAAGGAGGGCAAAGGAGAAAATACTCTGTGGAGACAACGGTTCTCCTAAGAATAAACTATTTATTTTAGGCTGTGACTAGCGGACCGCCAAGCGGCCGTCGAATTTCAAATACTAGCGGACCGCGAGTCACGTGTAACCTGTCACATGACTGGCGGCCGTCCAATACGGAATACTAGCAAGCCGCCAGGCTTTCTATTTACACCAATCCACAAGAGTTTCTAATGGCTAAACTAACCCTAACACTAACCCTAACCGACCCTCACGACGCCTAACCTGAACCTAACCAACACTCACGAAAGAAATTGGTTGCTTACTCTGTTTCTAGTAATTTTCTAAGTCATTAAAACAAGAAAACGTTTGTCCGACATAAAACCAACTATCGGTAACTGCCGCCATTGTAGCAATATTCAAGAATCAAGACTCGTCATGTGACAGGTTACACGTGACTGGCGGTCCGCTAGTATTTGAAATTCGACGGCCGCTTGGCGGTCCGCTAGTCACTTCGTTTATTTTATCGCTCAATTGCTCCAGACCTTCTTGGTTACGCGCAGAATTTCTTTGAAGATTCAAATCTGTGCAGCAAATCCTTTTTAAAAATCACATACGCACACAGCCACCCACCCACAGGACACATTCTCTATAATTTATTGTGCTATGGTGTTCTTTTCAAGAATCATGGTGACCATTGGACAACATGCAGTGTTGTTGTCAATACCTCAAACCTCAAGACCAAGACCAAGACCAAGACTTTGAACCTCAAGACCAAGACCAAGACCAAGACTTGTGGGCTCAAGACCAAGACAAGACCAAGACTTGTGGGCTCAAGACCAAGACAAGACCAAGACTTTTGGTCTCAAGACCAAGACAAGACCTTGCGAAAATGCAGGTTCTGCTATCTTAATGAAAACGTATTTTATTCAAACAAAGCAATTTTATAACCAAACTGCAGAGAATTCCGAGTTCAGTTCGTGCCTACAAAACTCCTTAATGTGATTATGTGCAATGTTATTGCAAATGGCTGTTGCATTTTAACAGAACCAATTCATTTTCTGACCAAGGCGTGCCCGGTGTGGCCTCATGATAATTCCACCATGTGAAAAAATACGTTCTACAGGTGCTGAAGTTGCTGGCACGCACAGCATCTTTTCAAGCACTGAATATAAAATTTAGAAATCGTGAGTCTTCTTTAAAATCCTACCATGGCGTATGACGCGTATCTGGACATTTCCAGCGCAGAAAGCGCCCAGAAATAAAATAATTTTCCTCCGAAAATTTGACAAAATTATAGTTTTTAGTTGCTGTTTATTATAATTATTGTATTAGGCCTACATGAACTGCCATATTATACCATGATTTCATTTTCTACTATATAATTATAATTTTATTAGTTATTAACTTATTATTATAATATAATTATGATACTATCGTGAAGGCAGGTCTTGGTCTTGGTCTTGAAAAATCAAGACCAAGACTTTGAACCTCAAGGCCAAGACCAAGACCAAGACTTTGGCCCTCAAGACCAAGACCAAGACCAAGACTTTGGCCCTCAAGACCAAGACCAAGACCAAGACTTTTAAAACCGAACTCGAGCGCACTCGAGACCAAGACTTTGGTCTCGAGGACAACAAGTCTGACAACATGCGCGCATAAAGTTATTAAAAACAACCATGAAATAGTAGTATGGCCAATATTTATTTATTTCTCGCCTTTGCTATAGCACCCCTACACACTCGATACTCAGAAGCGCTCCCGATGATAAAGCTGACGATGACGACGACGATGATGGCAGTGTCGGTGGTGGCGGCGGCGATGATGATGGCTGCGACGATGCTGCTGCTGCTGATTATGATAATGATGATGATGATGCTGGATGAGGTGGTGGATGGCATACGTGATAAAAGGAGTTCCAACGGACACACGAGCATGGATGGCAATGTTGAGCCGGAAAATCACCTTCACCTCGATCTGCCTCGAGCTCATCTCTAGTAGCATTGTTTATTGATTAGAACAGAATCCGTTTATTGGCAGGTCATCGTGACCCCTACTTACTTTTCTCCCTCTGGTGATAATTATTTGTCTATGATAGTGTGCCTCCATTACGATACATCTCTGCTGTTATGTGCTACACAGCGTAGCACAAAACAGCGGAGATGTATCGTATTGGAGGCACACGGTTGTAGAGTGGATTATGCTATGAAGATGGTGAACTAGACTTCCACTCTATAATCATTGTACCGTAATCGTAAACAGTTATCAATTTCGGTTGCGCTACTAGTCCTCTAGAGCTAAGCGCAGGGCTTGCCTATTCAGGGCACCTGCTTATTCACGAGCGCCGCTTCGTGCCAATTTTATTCTCAAGAGATAACAATCCGAGACTCGCATCCTAACCGATGCTATCTCTTCATTCTCTCGACTTTTAAATCCTGTAACCCCCTCTCTAGCCTGAGCAGCCTACACTACAGCAAACGGACATTTCTTTTCGCAGACTTCCGTTGCTGCAGCCTAATATGTCAATAACAGTAACTGAAGACTAAGTAGGTCAATTAATTGAAATTACTGCCGGAGTCCCTCCGCTGTCTATTCGTAGCGTCGTAGGCTACTGCGTGAGGACAGATTCCAAATCCAGCGGAGAAGAGATTATTATTCGTACCTTCCATCATAATAATTTATGTCATCGGTTCTAATTGCCCCATTCTTCGTAGTCCATATTGCTAAAGTCACCTGGGATCGCATAGACGTAGAGAATAGTGAATACCAACCCACCCCTCCTCACTAGTCCTCAGTCCTCCTCGCCCCAATCCAATCTTTTCCGTGCGATGCATCCGGCTACACGATCTATTTATAGCAACATCGGCTGCAGAACAGAGCAGGTGCATTGAACAACAACAGATCGTCTTTCTCACGCGCATGGTTATACGGTGGCGGCACGGATATAAAAACCACACACCGCAAACACACACGCACACACAGGCAAACACGCACACACACACACAAGCACAGACACACACCCGAACAGACGCACCCGCACGCACACACGCACGCACACACACATACACAGGCAAACACACAGGCGCTTAATAAACGCACAGGCAAACACGCGCACACGCACAGGCAAACACACACGCACACACACACGCAAACACACACAGGCAAACACACACGCGCACAGACACACACCCGCACAGACACACACACACACACGCACACACAGACAAACACACACGCGTGCACACGCATACACAGGCAAACACACACAGGCAAACACACACGCGCACAGACACACACACGCACACACACACAGACACACACCCGCACAGACACACACGCCCGCCCACCCGCACACAATATCAGATGTGTTATCCGTTTGGCCTGAGGTCATTATCTCTAAAACCACCCAATCTGCATAATTATCGCCTGGTCCACATAAACACAACTTCGCTTCTATGTGAGATAATGTAACCGACCTCATTTTTTTAGTCAAAGTGTTGAACAATCATTCTGCCTTTTCAGCGACTTTTTGCGCTTAGACGTGCAATTATGCCTCGCAACATAATTGATGGGTAGACAAATATTAGCCATAGCCACGTATCCTATTTACTATAATTATTTATCACACAATGCGGCAGTCATTGGGTTTCATAATTTCTGCATGCCATTCGTTTGTACCATCTTTATGTAGGCCTATTTCGATCAATACATAGCTCATCTAGGCTACAGGCGGTTTCCAACGCAGGCAACAAAGAATAGATCTATTCATTTAGGACAGGCCAAGTCGCGTAGAATTACTAGGTCAGCGTCCTGTTTGTTCGATCGCTTTTTAACTCACAGCAGGCCTTATGCCAAATAAAAATGTGTATAGTACTTTAGCAGATTGTTTTTTCCACGCGTGAATATGACATTGTTGTCATTTAAAAAAATCTGCTTTCTCTCCAGATAAAAGCAGTTTCTGGGTAGGCCTCACTGCAATTCGAATCGGGTGACTAGGCCTATATAGGCCCGTTGAAATGTGCTTGGTTTCTTAACCACCGTGGCATAACAAGGACAATTAGCGTCGCCCTCCTCCTCTCACCAGGCTTGGGACTGGCAATGCCCGAGTACGATCACTGTTGTGATCGATCGTGCAGAAGTAGGCCTAACTAACGACCACACTCGTGATTCTGCGGCCTATGTCTAACATGTACCGGAGATCGACCTAAATAAAAAAAAGCCTCGGCCTAGATTATGCATATTTGCGAACCACTTAAATGCAGACGTCTTGCCGACAGACAGAGAATGACAGATAGACAGACAGACAGACAGACAGACAGACAGACAGATCGTACCACCTCTCATATCTATACTTCATGATAATTATCTAGGCCTCAATGTCTGGCATAAAAGCACTTGTCATCCGCAGACCATAGATATAATATAATGATTATTCTGCTTTCTACTCGCGTGCACACCAACGTTCAAACGACACAATCACATCTTCATGCATGTCAGACACTGATAAACAACTTCAGTTGCCATCTCGCTCAACCACCACGTGCGGGATCAAAGTTTTATCTGCAAACAACTTAATTTCACATGCGTATAATAAGCTTAGATGCAGAATATTTCAATGCATACAAAAGTACGCCTAAGCATTGTAGGCCTATTTGTTATCCTCGCCTGTACATAATATGCCTTTAAATATATTATATAGGGCTTATAATATATCTGGGTCGCAGAGCTGGCTGTTTTTGTAGACCAAGTGCCTATTTCCATGCCTCGTTTATATTATAATGCCTCCCGACTGCGTCAATACGATGAATAAAAACACAAAGCCGTTCTTTGTTTGACTGTACATGTATTGTTCACATCTCAAAAAGTTCTTTTGCAAATAATAAATTCTATACACAAACCACGCGGCTTAATGCATCACTGTAAATCCGTCAATAAATAGACCAACGTTTATTCAATATTATTATAGCCTTCCACAATACAGTGGTAGGTTTTTGCGGTTCGAAACCGGGTGTGCTTTTAAAAACCAGAATTTAGTAATAATTACAAACGTGTGTGTGCGTGAGCTAAATAAACAAAATTATTAGATTACATGGAAGCTTAGATTTAGTAATCACGAGTTTAGTAGATCTAACTCAGAAACGCTGCGGGGTAAACAGGATCCCTATGGGTTCAATGGAAGAACGATTATTCAAAATTTGAATTCACCGGTCCTGGTTTGAAAAATGGACAATGGGGGAGATGTGGGTCAGACTTAACGCTACACCCACTGTTGTCCAGGCTCAAATGTAGGTGGAAAGGGGATCCTAGTATCCTCGATGATTGGACTCTTCCACCAAAGTTTCATTTTATTGCTTATCATCTTAAAATCTATATTCATCTTATCATCTTACTGTTTCCATCTTTCCATCCATTGTTGCCATCTTATCATCCACTGCAATTGTTTTTCCATCTATTGCGGCCATCTTTCCATCCACCGTTGACATCCTGTCATCCGCTGCTACTCAACTTTCCATCCATTGTTAACATCTTTACATCTATTGCTATCATCATCTTTCCATAAATTGTTACCAACCAAAAATAAGAAGACATGAAACAGGTCCATTTGCATACACAGGCTGTCAATTAGGCCTATAATATGCTTACCAAAAGTTATGGTAACTAGTCTACCATGACACGTGTAGCCCAATACAGAACACTTGCTTTCTAAGCTTTGTCTGTGTAACAAGAAAAACCATAAAAATTATTATGATGTGGCTCTACAGTCTACATACATGTACATGTATAGTTCTGTTCCGAAGACCAAATGCATAAATCAGTTTGTAATAAAAACAGCTTAAACCTAGCAGTAGGTTAATCCCAACACAGCACTGCCGCCTTATTAGCAAGAACATACCAGGATAATACTCAATTTAACGTGAAAATAACCAGCGTTTTCATTATAATCCTTAACCCAAATAAATCCCTACCCCATATTCTGCTGGTCGCCTCATTTCCCCCCTGCATAAACAATAATTTCGTTCGATTCAAGCTAATATTTTGAGCACAACATACACGGATTATTACTACGATGTCTGTACACCAAAATGCGGATAGCAACAATCGGTCAATTAGAGAATATTCTCATACTACATCTTAAATATTTTGTGCAGCACACCTGCTGGGCTTCAGGAGAAATTCCTCTTTTGCTCCAGGTTTCCATTTCTCCCACAAACTCCTCCACTCATCTGGTCTAAATGAGCGACCAAATGAATTAACCTTCCGCTTTGCTACAATTATGGGTCATGGACAAGAGGTAGCCTACCCACACGTCTTGTCCTTGTAGGGCCTACCGGTATTATCCATCTGGGTCTTGCCTTAAAAATGACTTCAAGACAATGATTTATTTTAAATGTAGCAGCGGAGGCGGTAAGCACGTTACTTAAAAGGTCTGATGGTTGGCACTATTGTGATAAATTACACCAGCATAGCAGACAAAAACTGTTGGGAATTTAGTGGAAATCTGAAATGTTACATGGAATTTGTAGAAGCCCTCATAGAGGGTGGGGTAGATCATAGTTTGCAGGCATTTCTTCATTCTTCCACTCTGGCAGCATCATTAATTTTAGGGCCATGACTCATTTTACAAGTTGCTAAAGAAGTAAGCTCCAATGTTACACGCTCGTCTTATTTTCATTTAAGACGTCTCAGAGTCATTCGTCGCTCTGTCTCCTCCTCCATATTCACTACCTTAATTCATGCTTTTATATGTTCACGAATTGACTATTGCAATGCTCTCCTCGTTGGTCTTCCTAAAGTTCGTCTTTCACCGATTCAGTCGGTTCTCAACTCAGCTGCTAGATTGATTGCCCGCCTTCCCAAGTACTCTCACATTTCTGCCTTTATGTTTCATGAACTTCACTGGCTTCCTCTCTGTGCTCGCACACAATTTAAGATCCTCACTCTGATCATTAAGGCTCAACGGGGTCTTGCCCCAAAATATCTGACTAATATTTTACTTTGTCCTCACTCGGCTTCCTCCCACCGTCCACTTCGCTCATCCACCAGATTTGACCTCTTGGTTCCTCGGTCTAGAACTGCTATGGCTCAGTCTCGATCATTTGTCTCAATTGGTCCTTCTCTTTGGAATGCCCTTTCTCCTTCTGTTCGCTCTACACTTCTCTCTGGTAGTCTCTCCTCTGCTTTGTCTCTTCTCAAAACTTGTTTCTTCTCGAGGGGCCTTGCGCACTGGGAGCGCCTCTGAACGGTTCACCCTACTAGAGGCGCTTTATAAATGTTTAAATACAATACAATACAATACAATAAGAATGTAGGGTACGCAATGGTTGTAAATGAATACCAGATATTTCTCTGCAGTTCTCAAAAGTGAAGCTGCGCAAGATAAAACCGACAAATACTACAAAATACCTCTTATAGTATCATAAGATAATTTAAATTTTAGAAATCGCTTACAACAAATTTCACCATTTAGGAAAAACTATGAAAAGCTAGAATCAGAAGGTGTACTAATATTCTATTATTATGGCCTAATATTTACACGAGGTCGAGAAGATAAACGTTCTGCCAAGTAATAAGAAACTTCTGAAAGATAAAAAGACGGCCAATAAATGCAAAGCAAAAGATACTATAACTTTAGATAAGACGACATATTTAGCAAATCGTAAAAAAAAAACTTAAAAGCTAACATGGCCACACCACAAACATAGAAAGCAAGACCCTTGCGCAAATAATTGCAAATAAAATACGATTTACCACAGCCTGGTATGCATTTAACATTAAAAAGTAACTTAAAATCAAAACATAAAGCTTTGCTTCTTCTATAATAACAAATGTTCCTACTACTGCACTTATAACGGAAAGGTTTTAATAAATCGGAGCTCGTCAAAAACACTCTATACATGTATATCTGTCTGCACCCACACACACACACACTTGCATTTAACAGTAGAGTCCACCGTGCGAAATATTACCTAAGCCAAAACACACATGATGTTAGAAAAGACCGTTTTCCTATCTGCTAAAAAGCAGCTTTTAATCTTGCTTTAACCAGAACAATTTATGCCCTATGCATGCGTCAATGAAACGTTGACGTCTCTGTTGTATACAATGTATGCAGCTCTACTCTACTACAAAAGAAAAACTACTCGTAATCCGCTTCTCCGAACTTGTTTTTCTGTTTTTCACCAAAAATGTCTCTGCGAAATGAAACAAGTTTAGCGAGGAAGCCAGACTGTTTAATAAATCAAACCCGTTATTTCCGGCGGTTCTTCACACACAGTGGTCATCGTCGTAGTCGTGAAACCTCCTTCCTGTTCCTGTCCTCCTCCTCCTCACAGGACGTAGTAGAAATCGTTGATGGCTTTGACGAAGTGGTGGTCATCCCTCTTGCAGTGCGGACACACAATGGATCGGCTGTAGTCGCTGAAGAACTGCAGCTTCGGATCGACGAACGGACGCTGGCAGCCGGAGCATGTGAGACGGGCGGTGCAGCATGGCATGGCGGCGAAGATGTCATAGGAGTACATCGTTCCAATGACGAGGGTTGACCCGCTCCATTGCTTCTTGCAGAACTTGCACTGGAGCGCCCTCTTGCGACCGATCATGCACCGGAAGCAGACGGCGTTCATGTACAGGTGGCGCTGTCCGTGGAACTTCACTTTGAGGTCGGTGTTGTAGCGACGCGGCGATAGGAAGAAGGTTCCGTCGACGAGAGGGTACTTGTCGAAGACTGGCATCGCATCACCGCACACGACACAGTCCACCGAACGGATGTTGCGCACGCTCAGCGTCACCATGATGAAGGAGCGAGTCTCGTCGTTTCCGAACTGACCCTCGTCCTCCAGCTTGATGTGGTAGGGATTGCGCAGGCAGACCGGGAGGTCTTGGAAGACGGTGAAATCGTTTCTGTGTCTGAAGATGTTCCCAGAGGCTGCCTGGACGGGGCTCGAGAAGAACCCCGTCGCGGTCGTTGTAGCCGCCGCCGCCTTCGGAAAGAGGGTGATGATCGTATCGTCCGATTCTGGTGAAGATGGTGATGAGTCGGACCCGCTCAAGGGAGGCGATGAGCCCCCGCTGGACATGCTCATCGTGCGGCATCGTCCCCCGGCGTCGTAGTACCCACCGCCGCCGCCGCCGCCGCAGTTGCCCGAGTCTCTAACGGAATGAAGGGAGGAGAGCTGTGCATGGGAGTAGAAGTTGGACTTGTTCGTTGGACCCGGTTCCGATCTCCGTCTCTGCCGTCTCTTCCTCTCCTCCTGACCCATGCCCGATGATGACGACGAAACGAAGGTGAGGTCCTTGCGTAGGAACCCCGATCCGCACTTGCACGCGCATGCATGTCGCACCAAATCGTATCCCTTCTTCGTCCACAAGTTCTGCGTTCGCTGCTTGTCGCTCCAGTGTCTCGCTCTTCCACACGACCTCATGTACGTCAGCAGGTTCCTCTCCCACGTCTCGAAGCACTCCGCGTGCATCCAGCCACTCTCTCTGCACGTATCGTTCGAGCACTCGACCCGCACCGTGTCCTCCATGTCGTCCAGGTCGGACTGGTTGATCGGCGGCTGCCCGTACAGCTGACACGGGCGACCAGGTACGCAACACGTCTGCTTCTTCACCGATCCCGCTCCATCGGAAAACTTAACTGACGACATCTTCAGGGTCTTACCACCAGCGTCCCCGTGCAACTCGGAGGACAGGCGGTTCTTCTGCAGAAGCATGCTGCTGCCACTACTCATCTCTTGCTCAAAGACGCAGAAGACAAAAACCGCCTAAAAATCCGACTTTAAAAATCCAAAAACCACTCTGTCTCGCGGATTGTGCCAGTAACTCAAAACCTGGATCAGAGCCACACACCGTAACCGTCTCTAATCTCAAGTACTTATAGACTCGGATCTCACGAGAAAAAAATCAAACGTCGATTGTAGACAACTGCAATCAACACAAATCGATGCTCGCTTCTAAAACTCGGCTCGTCAACAACACCAAAAACCACGTAACAGCGAAAACTTCTTCGTCCAATAGAAAGTTCTGTATAGACTCGTTCAGCAACGTGATAATGCGCAGTTCTGTAGCGTATAATTATCAGTGTAAACGTGCTTACTGTCTTCCACTCGCATACCGACTGACAGCACGCAATAGACGATCTATCTGAAATGAGGCACAGAAACGGCTGCACGCGCACGCACACCACGAACTGTTTACATCGCCGCCGAACTGTTCCAAGTGGACCAGCCAGTCATCGTCGGGCGGGGGAAGGGTTGGGGGGGCCGGGCGGTCGTTCGGTCGGTGGGTCGTTGGGTCGCCCGGTCAGAGGCGGTGCCTGTGCTAGGCGGCGCAGGACAACAATCGACGTTTTTTCGATGGGCCTGGGATTACCCGGTGTAATGTTTATGACCGGCCAGGTCAGCTACAGCTGGACGTGTTGGTCGGCGCGTAGTGGACCCCCCTCCCACACCCAACCCACCCCCAACCCTTTCTATTGATCAGCGGCCCGGATTGTAGGCCACTTTCTCAGCAGCGGCGACTCTCTCTCTTTCTCTGTCTCTGTGTCTGTCTGTTTCTCTGTCTGTCTGTCTGTCTGTCTGTCTGTCTGTCTGTCTGTCTGTCTGTCTGTCTGTCTGTCTGTCTGTCTGTCTGTCTGTCTGTCTGTCTGTCTGTCTGTCTGTCTGTCTGTCTGTCTGTCTGTCTGTCTGTCTGTCTGTCTGTCTGTCTGTCTGTTCGCTGAATCATTAGTTTATTGTGCATAAGGCACGAGACACACACAGAGACAGAGAGAGAGAGACAGAGACAGAGAGCAGAAGGAAACGGTCGGGTCGTTGCTGTTGAGGTTATACGATTGAATGACATGTTTTGTTGTTTTCCGGATATGTGGACCGCGTTGCAGAATTGCGGACCACATTTCCCAGGTCACGACGCCCTGGGCCAACAGCACAGCAGCTGTAGTCTCGATCGACCGCCGCCACTGCCGCAGCAGCAGCAGTGCTGAGCAGCGCGGCTGGAGGCGGAGCGAAGCGGCGGCCTTGCAATATCTGGACTAGATATCGATGCGTAGGGTAGTGGTGGTGAAAGTGGGCTGCTGTGCGTTGCTGTGGGCAAACCACTCCGCCACCAGATGGGAGGATAGGGTAGGGTGGGATGGGGGTGGAGATCGAGCTAGAAGAGAGAGAGAGCCATATCGTGCTATGCATTGCGTTCCGTACTTCTATGATCCTGTGTTGAAATCAACTCGACTAACTGTTGCAATGCGTGGTGTGCAGGTACGCGGGGTTGGCGGCGCGTGTGGAGCTGTCAACGCTGCCGCAGGAGTCCCATTCCATGTGGTCAATCGAACTCTAAGAAATCGCTAGTCTCCGTTGGGATAAATTTACATTTGATCCTGGAGCGTTTGTATCACGAAATCCAAAAGGTTGTCTAAGCGCATGAAAAGGAATTGGTGTGAAAGGACGCGTGGTTAACTTAGTCTGTATAATTATAGACTGGTCTATAATCGTACACCTATTATAATTCAGCTTACAATCACGATTTCACAAAGCTTGTCTAATTTGGAAATTGTTGTTATCTATAACCATCAATTTATTGAGCCAAACGCTTACAACGTAACACCTAGTAGTATACTTGTTAGTAAGAATAGGATAGAATATGATAAAATCTATATATTAAATGTATATGTATAATAATTATTGTACATACATATATAATATTATATATTGATATATATTTAAATATATACATATATACATATTAGTATACATTTACATGTATATATAACACATTGTGCTAAATATGAAACGAGTAGACCCATACGTCTTATATCATCTATTCGTACGGATGATAGAAGTCACAGAGAGTGAGTCGATGTATTAGTGGACCAAAGCATTCAATAAACGTGAACCAAATAATGCATGCAGGCCACTCTTGAACGTGGTCGCACACACACCCGGCCAGTAAGTGCACAATGTATCTGTTGGATATATTCCTACACATTACTGCAGGACAAAAATCGTTTGTAAAGCTATAGAATACACACATACACACACAATGCCGCTGTGACAACAATATTTCACCATCCATAAATCCTTCTGCACTATTATTTATCTGACTCGAACTGTCGCCGACATTTACTGAATAATTTATGCCACAATGTCCACAATGGCGAATGGCAATTGTGATATGTAGGCCCGTATCAAACAAGACTATAATAAACCACTGTACTAAAAATCTGCTAATGTCCCAGAACGATCAGGCCTACTTCCGTTGCCATAGTTCACTGAAAAACTTCATTGCTATTCAGCCCAGAGTGCGAGTCTGGTAGAGGAAAACAGTTTCAAAATACTCCCGCCCCTCCATGGCGAGTGAAAATGCCTAGATGAAGACAATTCTTAGGTGATAAGGAGCATAGGTATATATATATATATACACACACACACACACACACACACATATATATATATATATATATATATATATATATATACGCGGATCATGTGTTGAAGTTTGTTGCCGAGCTTCTGAAAAAAATCTGGAAATGTGCCAGAAACTATTGGCCTACAATTGGTGTAATAGAGGCCTATATTGTTATACTTATTAATAATTTTTAGACCACACATCAGGGAGAACAGTCAATGGTCAGGTTTTTGCTTGTTTCAGTGCCAGGTCAGAATTTCGGGGGAAGCCGAAGAGACAGTATAATGATGATGGTGACGACGACGACGACGATGATGATAATAATTTTCGTTTATTCAAGAATTCGGTTGACAGACCACAACCGGTTACAGTATCTGAGTAGGCCCTGTCTAGATCTACAGTTATGCAGTATGAAAAAGTGATGCAATTCAAACAATTCAAAAGACCGAAAATCACAGAAGACATAAATCACAAATTTGCAACCATGCAAGGCGCACGTTCTATGTAGGGCATTGTAGGCTACCTTCGCTGCCACCTAGGGAATGAAGGACGAGCTATAAGGCTATAAGACTCAAACATGAATAAACGTGGTTGAAAAGTTCATGTGTTGTGCGTCGTGCAGTTACTGCCATCTGGTGAATAGATTGAAGTCTGCGAATTTCTTTTGATCTCTGCCTGAAGTCACACATCTTCACGAACCCGTGTGATCCTCCAACTTTCAATTCCCGACCCACACGACACCCGCCTTAGTAGCTTTTCGCCCCTCTGATCCATTGGCAACCGGACCGGGACCTCCTTTGGACTACTCTTACGGACACCCGGCCCTTTCGACAAAACGAAGCGCTTGTGAATAAGCTAGTGCCCGCGCCTGGCTTTTGAGTGACGCTTTAGAAGTTTGGAGATTACGATTACAGAACGCGCTTCTTGGCATTTATTAACTTCTTTAAAATGTTTGAAAGCTCAAACTAGTCCTATAGTCGCGCAGAGCCTAAGTTGCAACTTGCAAATTAACTCGCAAGAATAAGTGAAGAATTTAGGCCCCAGGCTTAGGTCCTAATTTTATAGGCCTACAGGCTATACTAGGCTAGGCCTGCGCCATAGAAAATATTTTCTTATAATTGATGCAGGAATTAGCATAAATAGCTGATGTAGGCATAGCCTAATAGGGTTTAGGCTACTATATTGTTAAGATCATTCTGGTCTATTTTTAGTATTTAAACGATTTCATTTATTGACATAGGCGACTTAAATTTAATAAATCAAGCTTTCATTAATTTTCGTGCTTAGCAGCTATGTCGTATACGTAGCACCTCCCACCCACTACACATTAGGACATAAGAGACGCCGACCGTAGCTTTACGCCATTAGCGACTTTTAGGGTACTTTAGATAGGCTACTTTATTAGGCTTAAGCAATCTGTAGTCGACGCTTATTATTCAAAATGAGCAACGACCGATATTTATTGCCGAAATAGACTAGAGGCTACAGCACAAGTGAAATGCAATTAGTGGAAGGTCGTTGGGAGAAAGGACACTTACACATGTAGCCTATATTAGGCCTAGAAAAAACCGCATGGTCATAGACGTGCTTTGTAGGCTGCTCACGATATAAGAAATAGGATTTCTTACATCGTGAGGCTGCTATTAGTATCCTTGTGGTCTAGGATAGTTATTATTGCAGGCCGTCTGTTCTGTTAAGCCTAGTAGCCTAGTTAAAATTTGTGATTTGTGTTCTTGGGAATTGTTTCGATTGCATAGGTTAACTGTACACAGCTACCGGTTGTGGTCTGTCATCCGGATTGTTCAATAAACGAAAATTACTATTAAATACACAAAAGAGATTTAAAAAGTTTAATCTATTAACAGGCGAAAACATTGCAGCGGGGCGACATCTGTGGGAAGGAGGCAACCGGATATACACATTTAACCGAGTTACATTATTTTATCTGCATTTATCTACATTGGAAAAGCACCTATGATGCGCTGATTCCTTGCGCGAGAGGTAAATATTATTTTGTTGACGCGTTCGGACTGATCACATAACAGTGATCAGATGCATTTAAGAATTTCCATCTGATTATTTAGGCTAGTATTCTCTTCTGAGGTAAAATTCGAAAACTCGTAATTCTATTTACGTAAGATTTGAGATCGCCTATGGTTGACGTTCACTCGGGAACCTCTCCGCGATTCTCCATATATATAGCATATGAACACGGCTGACATAATTATTTCCGTTTTAGTGGATGGAAAAATGACTTGAAACCATAATAATATTATTAAACCGTAGTTACTCTATTCTAAGTTACTGCTATTGGCACTAGCCTGATTTATCGCGTATCGATTGTGACCGCAGTCGGTTTGTATTTGATCTAACTTCTATAGCACCGCCATTGTTGATCGTAAATGTGAATGTGTTGTATCAGCGCTCGTGAATAAGCTGGTGCCCTGCGCTTGGCCTTCGAGTTGCGCTCTATAAATTTGGAGATTACGATTACGTCGTCTTACTAATTTTTTACGTGTTTCTCCATATAGTTTGTTAGCTTTTTCAAATGCTTATTCTGCCATCTATATTAGCCATCGACGATTTGATTAATTAATTAATTTATTAAATGAATTTGCATGGTGCCTCTTAGAGAGGACTTATCAAATAGCTCTTGTTTTAGTTTTCTCTATATATTGATATGTTGCCGAATTTTCTGCTGTTTCCATGTATCTGTTTTTAGGATGACACCTGATCTATAATTCTATATGTTTTGCAGATCTCTTTGCTAGTCTACAGGTAATGGATTAATAGTAAAAATATATGTGTTGTTTTATTTCCAGAGATTAACTATTGTTTTACAATCGAATTCGTCATCGCAAATATGGCACCGACTGAACAGAAATTTTCGTAAGTCGCTACACATTTTCCTTCTATGTTTATTTTCATGTAATTCGTTGCACAGCATTTTAGACTTCTTGGTCTTTATCTATCTCTGTTTCGTAAGAATTTGTTTGATTCTGGTTTTCCATCATTAGGATGTAGGAGCTTCGGATGAGTTTCTGTGAGGGATGCTATATAAAAAGCTGTTATTATGATTATTAAGTGTTGCAATTTAATGCAGTGTGAGTAAAGGACTTGTTCGAGGTCCCTGTGCAATTGCAATCTCTGAGAAGCCCTGAACCATCACTCTTTACATTTGAAGGTCATTGACCAAATCTCACACAATCCACTGCATGCAAGATTCAAAGGATATAGTGGCAATGCAGACCAAACTGTCCTGGATAAAAAATATAATACTGGGGCATAACCCCACTTGGATTAACACTAAGGGCAGCATGGACTCGACTTATGACAGTGGAGATCATTTATTTGTACCCATTGCCACCACATGCCTGGCATCAGCAACTGTTGATAATGAATGATCTGCTCAATGGTGCCTCAAATCGAATGCTTGATCCAATTGGTCATGGCAAACGAATCTTTTGTTTCAATGTCAGGCAGGCCATGCAACACAATATAGTAGATGAGGCGGGGTACCTGGATGGGGGGGGGGTGATGCCGGCTGAAGGATATGAACCCATGAGAAACAGGTCAGAGAGACCATAATTATGAGCAGCATATGAGAAGAGAAATGTCCTTTTTTGCAAATGTTTTCCAGATTGAATTACCCTGCTGTGCCTATCAGCCTTTGACATCTATCCTTTTGGACTTTGACCACAGAGTAATTAAGCTATAATAGAGATGTACTTCAATCAATCCTGCCACAATGAGTGTGTGTGTTTATTTGTGTGTGATGTCATATGAGAAGGTTTTAAATGATTTAGGTGACCTGTGTCCTCTGAAAACAAAGCTGTTATCCCATCCTTGGTTTGCTTTAAAACTGTGATAGGGCCCATCCAATAAATTCCGTAATCCTACAACTCTTGCACTGAAGAATTTGTGCACCGATATTCTTCCGGGTTTCTTACATAATTAATTCAGTTTAGATTCCACCTATCTTGTTAATGAAATTACTGGTCCAGGCACTGATCGTGTGGCACTCCACTTGGCACTCAAGTGTGCCCAGTTGGAATGGAACTTATTGCCTATGGCCACCTTTCCTGCTTCCTAATGACCAGCTTTAAATCCGTGCTTAGTACGTGCACTATCATCTGTCTTCCATGCTACTTTTATACTATACTATTTACGGATTTATAAAGCGCCTCTTGCAGCACAAACCTAATAAGAGGCACTCCCAGCATGAAGAACCCCTCGAAAAAAGAAGCTTAAGACTACGAACAGAAACAGTAGTGCACCCAGTTTATGTTTGAGTGCCCAGTTATTGCAAGTAAGTCATTCCATAGAAAATGGCCAGTAGAGGCATGGTGCTGTGCTGTGGCAGTCCAAGGCCCTAGTACTAGAAGGTCATGATGGTCTAAAGAGGGGAGAGGGTGTCCAGTGGTAGCTGAGATAGGCTGCCTAATATGATCACAGCGTCAATGAGGAGCTTATTCCAAGCGTCAGTTTAGGTGTGGCTGGGCTGATGAGAGCCTTTCTCAGTAGGTTTCTTGAAGAGGTTATATAAAAATTCTCAGAATGAATTAATTGCCCCTGGTAAACAATGTGCTATTGAATGCATAGATCTCTCCTTTTCAATTGTTCTTCTCCAGTCTGAAGAGTGGAGTTTTTTATAACTGCCTTGAGTTTTCTTTGTAGTTTTATGCTTGAGTACTGGTTCAAGTTATTTCTGCAATAAGAGGTCAAGTGTTATATGGATATATACTGTGTATGAAACATGAATGCAGTCTATAAAGAAATTGATGCATTCAGTTACTGCAATATAGATTTAGTGCAGAACATGGCCTCTGATTATACAGGTAATGTATCTGTAGTGGTCATTGAAGTGTGGCAAACTGAATCTAGATCTCTGAATTGAGCACCTCCTTAAATTCAATAGGCATTGTTTATAGCCTGGGTCAAGTGTAGACTTTCTAGTTGAAGTGAGACCTCGTGTTATTTGTGGATCTTTTGACTGTAATGAGTGCAGATCTACATAAAACATATTCAAGTAGAACAGGGGTTCTCAAACTTTATTTTTATTGTACCCCCCAAGTAAAAAAATCGAATGTTGGCATACCCCCAGCAAAGTCAGATCATAAACAAAATGCCATTGCCTAGTCACCATTGCAGTGACAACTAAAAAGTCCTTTTAATCATTGTAAGGTGTGGCCTATTAGAGTCGTATAGCCTACATACAGGCCCTTACAGGGAGCAAAATTGAAAATATGCAAAGTTTTAATCATGCAAATGATGCAATCATATCAACAAAAAGGGGAAATTGGTCTAGGCCTATAATCCCTGTAAGAAAGAACTAACCTATAGCATCATATTGCTGCGTGCTTGTTTTGACTAGCACAGATTTAAACAAAATTACCTGGTTTAATATTTGTCAATTTCTAACTCAAATTTAGCCCATATTTATTTTTGATAGCGAGAATGTACACTGTTGTACAGTTCAAAAACTAGTTTCAAACAGATACATGTATATACATGTAATTATATGACGTGCTGAAAGGAATCACAAATTTTAAAGCTCGACAAGAAATTAATCCTTAGAACAATTCAGCTATCCTTATTGAGCTCTATAGGCTAATAGCCTGCTCTGATTGCATGCGCTGAGAATTTCTGAATTTGGGTCTTTCAACCAATTACACATTATTTTGTTTCAAATTTATAGTGACAGGCCTGAACATAAACAATAAACATGTTGCATGCACTATAATATAAGCTTAAGTTTAGTATGTGAGTTTAGTCACAAGTTGTGAAAGAAAGAAATGACGATGCAGTTACATGAAAAAACCAAGGAAAAACGGACTCAGAGTCCACAAACTCAAAGAAAAATTTATATTTCTGGAAATTTTTGCGTACCCCTTACCGGCGCCTGGCGTACCCCTTGGGTACGCGTACCACAGTTTGAGAACCCCTGAAGTAGAATATAAGGTGTCCCTTTAGGGTAAATAAATAATAATAATAAGTAAGATCTGTGCCAGCCCTTTTAACAGTGGCTTGTAGCCAGATACTGGTTTGCAACTATCAGAAGATATATTGGGATTCAAATTTAGATGCAGTATAAAAAGACTATTTACTTTCACATCTATTGTGCCTTTGTGGGCCAGTTATTTTCCAGCCTTTTGAACTTGTTGTTTTCAGTACAATGGACCTGTTTTCTTGCTTTCTGCCTTTAGTCACACTTATTTGTTATTGTCAACCTACCTGAACTTTACATTTTGACGTAATCCAACCTGCCTGAGTGAATTTTTTTATTCTTAACCTTTGCATTTTGATGTGGATCGAACCTTTGTGACTGATTTTATTTCTGTAAACACGAGTAAGTAGGCTGGTTCTGACTTGACGACTTTAATTTGAATATGGCATAATTATGGGATTCACGGTCATGATACCTTACACCTACCGACTTTTAAGTCAATCATCCATTCATTCATTCATTCTATGGGCTCATATAGAGCCTCTTTCAAGATATCTACACAGGAGCATGCCAGCCCAGCCACGGTTATTTATAAAGAAAATAAACTTTAGTGATTTAACCAGCATCTTCTCTGACCATGTTATGATTTTCTTTACTATCTTTCCTTGATATACCTGGTACTGGCTTTCTGAAACTTGTTTATGCACCAGTTATTATCACAAATCAGGACTAAAATATCTGTCCAGTTATTTGTACAGTATGTTTTACCTTGTAAATTTTGACTGGCCTTCATTGTATTCATATGCTCTTGTGGCATCTGACAACATATAAATTGCCGTTATCAGTATTGTTATTTGGAATTTATGTTTACGTTGACGCCAATTATGTGGACTCACTCTTTTCGTTTTGAATTTATATTTGCCGCTACTGACTATTGTTTGAATTCATGTTTGATTTTTCTGAATAGTGTTTGAAATTTTTATAATTTAATTTGATGTTGAACTGATGGATTTGGTTCTATTACTCACTTCAGCATCGATCGTAGAAACTATTACGATGTAGTTTGGGAACCGTTACAACGTAGGGAACCGTTACAACGTAGGGAACCGTTACAACGTAGGGAACCGTTACAACATAGGGAACCGTTACAACGTAGGGAACCATTACAACGTAGGGAACCGTTACAACGTAGGGAACCGTTACAACATAGGGAACCGTTACAACGTAGGGAACCGTTACAATGTAGTTTGGGAACCATTAAAACGTAGTTTGGGAACTGACATCTGGATGTAGATTAAAACTAAAGTTATTGATAACAGTTTCAGGTTATTTGAATGTGATTTGCATAATAAACCATTTCAAAACGCTCATAAGATTATACTGGTGTCAATGCAAGAACACTGATAATGAAAAGAAAACATAGTATGTTGTCTTGATTGCTTCGTAGAATGTTGCCTCGCATCATCAACGGTGGAATTGCTGGAATCGTTGGCGTTACGTGTGTCTTTCCGATTGACTTGGTCAAAACTCGCCTTCAGAATCAACCAATCCTAGCGAGTGGAGAACCAATGTATAAGAATGTGTGAGTGTGTTTCAGTTACTCAATCAATCTATCAATCAATCAATCAAAATTTATATAGCGCCCCTTCAAGGTACCTACTCAGAGGCGCTCCCGGCCAAGATCAAACGAACAAAAACAGTCTTCAACAGTTTGTGAAATTAAGAGCAGCTTGGGAGGTGTCGCATAGTCAAGGGAAGTCAATACTCAGTACTACACAGTCTGAAATTCATGCCTCTGTTTCAACGTGTCATTGATAATTTATATGATGAAGTGTGCGTAATAAATTTTCTTCGTTTCATTATATTCCTCATGTCAATTGCATGATTGCTGTCACGGCAACTTAAGGTAATTTATTATTAGTTTATTATTTACTACTGGAAAAAGGAGCAGGTAGATTTATGTAAGTAGTCGCAGAGGTAAGTTAATTCACTGACACAGATCCATGCATGTACTTACTACTTACATAGTTGTCAGTAAGTACTGTAAATACCAATAGCGGCGTTTACTCTGTGTGCACACATCCCTGAAAATTCATAAATACTTTGTCTTTTATTGTAGGCTTGACTGTGGGATAAAAACTTTCACGAAAGAAGGCTTCTTTGGAATGTATCGAGGTAAAACGTTGTTTTCAGGCTCATGAGGTTACGAGGTCAAAAGTATACATTATCATAATCATTATCATTTAGGCACATATATTAGTTTCACAGGGCTTTGCGATGCTAAGGACTCGGTCATTTCGTTATGCTTCAAGGAACATTATTGGTTTTGGTGTTGTTCTAAGTCAGTGGTTCCCAACCTTTTTGGACCCTAGGGCCATTTTTTCTAAGTTGGAAGACAAGCGGGCCACTTTCTCTTAGTTAAATGACATTAAGGGGCCACAATGCTAAAATTTACTTAACCAAAAGCATATAAAATTGTTGTAATTGACTCAAAATGGAATGTTCGATGTTATTTATAGACGTCAAAATAAAATAATTTGTAATAAAAAATAATTATGTGTTCTATCCTGTCAAAATTGTCAATTTTTCCATACATTTTTGTTTATTCTTCGAGAGATGAGGGCCATTTTTGAGGCCTGGCGGGCCACTTTTGGCCCGCGGGCCACGGGTTGGGAACCGCTGTTCTAAGTGAATCGTGTCAAATGTGTACCTGGTGGGTAGGAGTGTTTGTGCGTATATCTGCATCTGCTTGAGTGTGCAATACACTAAGTACCTTATGTGTTTTATTGTACAATTCAGTACAGTTGGAACTGTTGGATACATTGTAAGAGAATTGATGCAGTTAAGTGCAAATAAAATTGTCGCTGGTTAACTAGATATTCCATCAATCAATCAAAATTTATATAGCGCCCCTTCATGGTACCTACTCAGAGGCGCTCCCGGGCGAGATCAAGCGAAAAAAAGTCTTCAACGGTTTGTAAGACATAGTTAGATAAGAAACTGCAGTTCTCTGGGATATTGATTATACGAAGAAGAAAGGGAAAAACTGTTCTTTTTGCAAATTTTCTCTATTCGTAGGCTACGAATAGAGTATGAAGCTTACATCACACATACATGTAGTTTTGTCATTCTGAAATTGTGAATTTATTCCATTATTATATAAATATGTATAAATATGTAGCTCTTTAAAGTTTTCATTTTATAGAAAGACATAACTGAAATGTTGTACATTGCATGTTATCATGCATTTTCTAAAACTTGTATGAATGTATAAACACTTGTTATAGCACCCCTTCAAATTTCTAATCAGTGGCGCTTTCGACTACAGTGCGGTGCGGACAATGAATCCTTATTTGGGTATTGAGGTGATGCTATTTCTTTGTAGGTTCTGGTGTAAATCTGCTTCTTATAACACCAGAGAAGGCAATAAAGCTCGTAGGAAATGATTTCTTTCGGTATCACTTAAAGGTGCCAGGGTGAGTGTTGTCAGCTTTTCGAATTTCATTTCTCTTCTCTCTACCTGCTTGCCTCAAATTGAATTTCTCCACTTTTATCAAGCTGCTATATTGTGTCTTAATATACTTTGTCTTATCAGTATGCATTCATGTGGTTTCACTACATGAATGAATAGGTTTTGTTTTAGAGAAATGAGCCGTATTGTTTGAATGTGAAAAGGTTGCTTCTGGTAATTTCTGTACCTCCAACTAGCCCCCCAATGTCCAGCATGTAGCTCTACCTAAGTTCTCTTAAGTAGCAAGTGTTATCTCTCAAAGTTTACAGTGCTTAATGAAAATAACCGTAGATAGGAGGTCAGTTGCGCATCTGGTATAATGTAGAATGTACTTACTTACATCCATATTTTGTGTGCTTCTGTCAGCAGCAGTTTTCATAAGTAGTCCTAACAGCTTACAGCTAAGACTGATCTAAAAGTTGTGACACATTCTAAATGCAACATGACCTTCCAGATAAATTCATCATACAGAATTCCTCTGTTCTAGCTTGCAACCAACCATTCAAACATTATGGTCAGCTGTACAAGTTAGATATAGTGTACCTGTTTGCAATGCGCCAATCAGAGTTATCTTTCTCTATAGATGAATATAATTATATATATTTTGATATGATTTGAATTCCTGTGTCTGTTTTATAGTAAAAAGTTGTCACTGGTGCGAGAGATGCTGTCTGGCGCTGGTGCAGGAACGTGCCAGATTATCATCACAACTCCGATGGAACTCCTCAAGATTCAGATGCAAGATGCCGGACGAACTGGTTAGAATTTTAATTCTTTTCTTTCATTTCTTGAAGTAACGTTATATAACTTTACGATTACAGTTATATGTGTTTTATTTATTTATTTATTTAAAAAAATTAAAAAATTAGAAAAATTAGAGAAAAAAAATTAAATTGAAAATTAGATTCATAGTGTAGCACTTTAGAAGGTACATTGAACGTGCCGTACTTGCTACCATATGTGGTGTTAAAACAAGTGTATTATTGCATTCTTTGTATCAAGACCTCATCTTTCATTTCAGGTGGGGGTAAGCCGTCAGTGGAGGGTGGAGCAGCAAAAACGACGCGAATGTCAGCATCCAAGTTGGCACTTCAGCTGTTTAGGGAGCGAGGGATTTTTGGACTCTACAAAGGCCTGAGCGCCACTTTCGCTCGAGATGTCACGTTCTCCGCAATCTACTTTCCGCTATTCGCTAATCTGAATAGTCTGGTCAGTACTTCATGCAACTTATTTTTCTATGTCTTTGAATTGCTAAGTAATGAATAGCAACTGCCGCTCCTGAGTAGGTTCTTGAAGGGACACTATATAAATGCGCTGTAAATGAACTACTGTTTCTGGTGTTTAAATCCCAGGGATTTATAGGAATTTGATTATTTCAGTATTGAGCCATACTTCGTCTATATAACCATTTACAAATAGAACTATATAAATAAATATTAAATATAGCAAATCATGAGCCAAATTGGTTCGTTTTTGTAATACGGTTGCTAGCAAACCACAATCGATTCAATAAGTTTTCGGAATGAATGAATGAATCGCTGTCAAAGAACTGATAGACTGCATGTATTGTAGATGTAAAATATTTAGCTTGAATTTACTTTGCTGTTGGTGGTGATGTATTTATTCAGGGCCCCAGACGAGAGGGAAGCGACGAGGCGGTCTTCTACGTATCATTTGTTTCTGGATTTGGCGCAGGATTGTTTTCTGCTCTTGTCGTTACTCCACTCGATGGTAAGGAACTGGTTTAGAGTTGTAATTAGGGTAATCAATTAGGGTAATCAATTTGGGTAATCAAATTGGGTAATCAATTAGGGTAATCAATTAAGGTAATCAATTAGGGTAATCAATTACGATGATCAATGGTAATCTGATTAATTGATCCTGATTGGTTGAATCAGGGCAGATAGGCAAATAAAAATTCATTCGCTTTTTCATTCAGTTGTATTGAACATTTACATAGTGCCTTTTCACAGAGCAGAGCATGACAAACAGATTGACTGGTGGATGCCTTAATTATTCATGACAGCGAAAATTTTGAGAAACATTTGTTGAAACCAGATTTATTTGTTTTTGTTACAGTGGTTAAAACACGTCTGCAAACAATAAAGAAAGGAGAAGGCGAGAAGCATTACAAAGGAATTGCTGATTGTTTAGTGTTAGTATCTCATCTTGTGTTAATAACGATGATGATGATGTCGATGACAAAGATGACGACGACAATGATAATTTATTCAATTAAAACAGACAAACTGCACATATCATTATTTGAAATAGTAGGCACAGTGCACACATGATATGATATCTAACAAGTTAAACAATATTCAATTTTGTAACTCTATGGCAGCTTATTATGTGCTGATCCGTCCTACTGCTGTAGATCTTATTATTGCCTTAGGGAGTGAGAGGCTCGGTCAATCTTATGGGGGGATTGTGGATATTGTCTGACAATAAGTCATCATAAATAATTCATTGAGAATTCACAATTCTTATGAGATGCAGTGGTGTCATCATCACCATCATCATCATCATTGTCATCATCATCGTTGTCTGAAGCTTTTCCTGATGCTGTGACGTTGCAGAAGGACATTACGAGAGGAAGGATGGAGGGCGCTGTTCAAAGGCGGATTCTGCAGGATGCTCGTCATGGCGCCACTCTTCGGCATCGCTCAGACCGTCTACTACCTCGGCGTTGCAGAGATGATGCTCGGCATGCGTAGACCGTAGGTCCAACGGATAGGCAAATACTGGGGTTGATTTTTAATTAATTAAAGTACACCAATTGTACCGATTACAGTCAGTTGCTTGCTAGCCTCCCTATGAATGCCTTGCGTTTTGTTGCCGTTTTAGTAACCAATTTTAATCTTGTTTTCTTGTGATTTTTGTTGTCTGTGGTAATTGCCATCGTCTAGCTTCATTATTGTGCTTGCAGAGTGAATGAAGGCAGTGAGTTGATATAAATGTCAAAATGATTAACTTGCAAATGGCAGCTTAAGTGGCAAAGTACACATTTAGAAAGTAGTGCGTAGGGTGTCGGTTTTTTATGAAAATGTTTTTAAAAAATGTAATGATGGTAGCTTTATAATCAACAGTAGCTGATAGCTCTAGTGTTCCGTAATAACTTCCAATGAAGTATATAATTATAGTTGTTATGTTAGTTTTAACATTAACCGAAAGTAGTACATGTACTTTTGCTCAATAGATCTTACTGATTGATATTGAGGTCATATTAAGACCAGCGTGTTGGTACTATTGTAGTTATCGTATTCCTTTCAAGTATTTCTTTTAAGTAGTTAAATACAGTAGTTCCACTAATAGAAAGAGTACTGGCAGTTGTTTACAATTCTGATTGTATGTATGTTATTCATACTTCAATGTTATGCAGTTAGCGCCAAACACGGGTCGAGATAAATTTATCTTGTTAAACAATGCAGCTGTTGCTTTTCTTGGAGTAGCTGTGCAATCACATTTATTGACTTGCAAAATCTTCGACTAGTCGTAGCTCCATTTGATATATATGAAACGGTTCTTTTCTGTTTTTGATATTTCTAACTGCTAACATTGCTGTTCTGTCAAAAAACATGTAAGCAACAACAGTAATGTTATGTCAAAAAACATTTTTAAAGCAACAACAGTAATGTTGTGTCAAAAAACATTTAAGCACAACAGTAATGTTGTGTCAAAAAACATTTAAGCAGCAACGGTAATGTTGTGTCAAAAAACATTTAAGCAACAACGGTAATGTTGTGTTTTGTGATGTATTATACAACCCTCATGTAAGTCTGCAGAATTAAGTTGCAAACAATAAAAACTTTATTTGTTGATGAGTGCTAAAAATTGTTAGCAATTCTTTTAGCAATTTCAAAGCTAAGTGTTTAAATTTTGTTAGGCGCTCGATATTGCAACCAAGTAAATTTTTTATCCAAAACATGCGGGTATTTCTGCATGTAGCATTAGACATACTTTCATTTTGCTTGCAAAATTCACACCCGTGTAACATATTTACTGCAGTGCATCCATTCATTTATTTATTTATTCATATCGAATATTTATATAGCACCCATTCAAAAAACTACTCAGAGGTGCTCCAAACTCCAGCATGGCTAAAACAACCTTTTCAGGTGAGAAATGAACATAGGAGAGAAGATCCTGGGAAAGAGGCAGCGCAGCAGAGGGAGGTTATTTCAGATCGTGGGGTCTAGCACCGAGAAAGTGCAGTTCTGCCTGGTGTAGGTATGAGCAAAATCGACAAGGGGGAGACCCTGTTCAGAACAGCAAAAGGATCGACAGCTGTCTTCCAATAAAATACCCTATACAAAAAATGGGGCCAGCAAGCTTCTATGCACACGAGCCAATTATGCACATATCCGACATATGCACTTAAGTGGCAATGACTGTATTTATTCAGAGATTGGTTTTGCCACATAGCATGCAGTTGCTACTAATTTTAACAGTTTAATTCCTCAGCCAGATTCTTAGTATAAGTCGAAAAAATGCCTGCATGCTTTTGGTATGAGTAGTCTGGTTTTTTCAATGGCATTAACTTTTTAACATGCTGTTTTTACCATGCGGTTTTTAACCATGTTGTCTTTACCATGTTGTTGGTATCGAAGATATAATTGCAGGGCTATTTTAGCATGCAGTTGTACACAAAATATGCAGTTCTAAATGGATTTGCACAGTTGTATAGGCTATATAGAAGCACTTCAATGCTGTTAAAACTAGTAAAAATGGTCATTATCGTCTGATTGGGAGTAGTTTGCCATAGAGGATGGGCAGGGAAAGAACGGGTTGTGCAGCTGTAAAAATTCCTTAAAAGGAGCCAGGGCTGCATAATTGTTGACATTTAAACAAAAGTCGGGCTAGAAATTTTTGTTGTTGTTCGTGAGTCCACATTTCTCTAATGTCGGGCTAGAAATTTTGTTGTTGTTTGTGAGTCCACATTTCTCTAATGTTTGGGCTGGAGTCAAAAAAATATCAATTCCTTTTTTTGCACAGTTTGCAGCTTTAGTTTCTTCTAGATTCCATATCATAGGAAGGATCCTTTGTTTGACTGATTTACACGTTTTCGAATTTTCTGCAGTTTGTTTGGATTGTTTTTTAAACACAGTGTATTCCACAGATGTAGATATTTGTTTTCTTGCATCAGGTTTTTGAGCCATTTTTTGGTGATTTTTAAGCCGTAGTGCATGAAAATGTAATTTTTAAACATTTTCTACACGTCATTTCATTACTGTCTGCTTGCATAACTGGAGAAGATATTTCCTCGTATTTCTTTTAGCTAGCTTGTCCTTGTCTTACAAGAGATTTTAATATACTTGAACTAAACCATGATGAGTGTCCTGACACATGTATCCACAGATTCCACACGTACCGGTACATTTTATAATTAATTATAATTGTTCGGCATTCTGATTATTTTTTGGCTTTGTCTGTTTTATTTGTTCTAATCTAAATGTTCTGTAGGACTGTGTTGTTGAATTAGTACTGTGGCTAATAGGTGATCCTGTGTAGACCATGACGATTCTAATTATAATTATCTGTGTAATCTTATAAATAGTAAACAAGGGGTTAATTTAATAAAATAAAAGTTTAGTTTCAGTTTTAATGTGATATCTTCGTTAATTTTCTAAAAGTCTCTAACGCAATTCAACCTCAGTTGCAGAAATTCTTGAAATTGTATGCACTGTGCAGTTCTGATAATTATTACCATACTTAATATATTGCTATGTATGATAAATGTTTTAAGTTTACCATGTGATGGTCATAATTGAGGCCTGCTGGAAGTAATTGATTTCGTGCTTATTTAATTCTGACCTGTGTCTGTCTGTAAACTTTTCAGGTGAACTTTCAGCTTTGATAGGTCTGAAGTTTTTGCATTAAGTGAAAAATTTGTGGTGACTTTACGGGATTCTTTTAGCTGCTGATTTGCTTCTGTCCTGATTGCTTTTTGAGATTTTTTGGGCATTTTCTGGCAAACAAGGACCACATGCGATAATTTGGTTTATGCTAAAGTTACATTGTATGCACACGTGAGCATGTAATCATTCATCATCACTTTATAAATCAGATTCTATGTAATATCACATGTAATGGGAGTTGTCATGTTGATGACAAGGTAATGTTTACCGCAGATATTTAAAACTTTGCTCATTTCGTGAAGGGCTTGTTTTACGTGACATGCTTACAAGTGATATCTGCATTTTACGCTTTACACATGTAAAAAGTGTAATGCATTGATTCATAATGTTTTAACATTGGAAAAGTGTCTGACTTTTAATTTTTATTGCTTTTAAAGGCTTCATTGGATTTAGGCTAAATTTTCTTGGCAAATGCGTTATAGCATGTAATTTTTTACCTGTTTCATGTAAACTCTGCAATATCACACAATTTAATGTAACTATAGGGTGTAAACACTATGTAATATTATGCAATGTGATGTAACTAAGGTGTGAACACTATCAGGTAACGTTATGACCATGAATGTTAATTGTGTCATATGTTACATACTGTATACCATTAATGCATACATGTATAGTGTAGATGATGCGATTTTGACAGGCTCTTAAACGTGTATATAGAATTATAGATGTCATTGTATGACAAGATTTGCCTTTAGATGAAAATAGGATTGGGAGTTTATAGTAGTTTACTGCCTGAATAATACTGGAGTTATGTTTTTAGCCTTGAAGTTTAAAGCAGGTTACGGAATAAGCATACTATAAGTATGTGTTGGTTTGTATGCAGAGGCTTTAGTGGTGTTATAAGACCAAGAGACTGGGACCAGGGCTAATGAATCCAGAGCCAGCAGTCTGCAGCAGAGCCTTGGACCAAGTAAAGCTGCCATTGTTTCTGTTGCAATGCATACTGCTATTAATTTTGACCAACCTTTGCGCCTCTGAGGAGTTCTCTTGAAGTGGCGCTATATAAATGTTCAATTACAATTACAATTAACAACCCACTGCCTCTTCTTTACTGACCTTCACCCTGATTTCTGACCTGGCACAGAAACCAGACCAGTAATCTGCTTTATTTGTATATGAATATGTAAATGTATCTATAAATTTATATAGTGCCTCTTGCAGTGCGCACTAGGCACTCCCAGTGCAAGAGACCTAGAGAGAGAGAAAGTGGGCTTTAGACAGTGAAAGAGGCAGTTGTGCATGTGATTTGATTATAGCACTGTGTTATCATTGATGCAGCTTTTATGCGGTACTGAGAAATTGCACGAGTTTTACACTACAATTACAATTCTTTTTCAAACAAAAGGCAGGGAGTGGTAAATGACCCCTAATTACTGTTGTCATCTAGGAATTTGCCAGAGTTCTGAATGACAAGGGTTGTGCCTCTATCTGTTTGCATATTGTGCTTCTTCCTGCAAAAGACTGCAATTTAAATTTTCTTCTGCAATGCAACTTACTGCAAGGCCATTTGCATGAACTTGTATGTGAAATTTTAAATGACCACATAAATTTATAAATTGAAAAAGTGAAGAACTGGATAACAATCCCTCAATAAAACTTGAAGTCAGGCACCATTTAAAGTGGGTGCTACGGCTTCTGCAGCACCCAGACTGCAGAACTTTTATAAATATGTGCATGGTGGACCGGAGGGTTGTCATTCCATGCCTGCGCTAGCCTGGCTGAAGCTCATATTTGCAAGATATCGTGTGCTTTATTTGTATATGAATATATTGCTGTCATGTATATTGCTGTCATGACAAAAGTCGGATGTATAGTAGGTCCTTCTCACTGTTTCTTACTTTCAAGAGTACCAGTTGTACGAGTGTTACCCAATGAAAGTGTCTTTTGAAGTCTGTTTATGAAATCTGCAATTTTTCAAATGATTAAATGATTTATTATATCACTCTTGTCACAGTCTTGTGTTTGTCAATTGATCAAATCTGAACGAAATTTTTACATTCCAGCCAAGTTTTTACCGATTAACCGAAGTAGATCATTTGGTGATGTATGTATGACTTTGTACGTATGTTCGTTTATTTCCTAAGAACAACTGGTAGAACGCTGTTGGTGTACCGTGTATATTAACAAATTTACAGTAGGGCAATGTATGTACTTATGGTTGAGTTTGTTAGTAGGCTAAAACAAGGCACACAACTGTACAGTAGAGTGTGCAGGCAGGCTGGATCAGAGAAGGGAAGAAAAAGGTCATACTTGATCTTGAGTAAGCTGACAAGCAACCGAATCAACTGGTTTGGAGAAGCATCATGATCTCTCATAGCGGGGCATTGGCAGCCAATATGCTACATTACACACTGTAGTACAATTATTATACCATTCAAGAACCTCAATTCTAGCACATCAAATCAAATCAGTTTATTTCCTGTATACACACAAAAACAATCAAGACAGTGAACAGTAGAATCGTTATGATTAGATCATCATCATCATCATCATCGTCATGATTAGATTATCGTCATTGTCTAATCTTTTATAAAATTATACATAGAAATAAGAGCTACAAAATTAAATCCCCTCTCAGTTCTCACATCGTTCGTGTGTTAGTAAATGCATTATTTCATTTTTACATATTACATTTCGTGGGTGTTCAAACACCCAAAACACCCCTAAACACGACCTAAGGCAACACTGAGAATATAGCCTACCTAAATCGGAAATACAGTGATCATTTAACAAAGATGTTTGTTTGTAAGTGAAGTCATTAAATCTAATCTAACACAATGAATTATAATAATATAGCGCCGATATCACCATAAATGACCAACAAGTCAAATCACAGCCTAAACTTCTCACCCAAATGCCGAAGAAAGCATCAACAGATCAAAGAAACAAGACGTCAGGCGACCGTGCGAAAGCAAGTTTAAAGAAATCAGACTACAGTTCAAACAGTGATAGACAGAAGGATAGGCTGAATAGAGAAAAACAGGCAAACAGAACTAGTAAAAGAGAAGGTGAAACACACAAAAGCATTCATCTGATCCATAAAATCATCATAATCCAGATACTTAATTAGCATCATTACATAACATGAGATTTTATCAGCAGCAAATAAATACATCAGATACATGCATGTGACATTCATAGAAACTCAAACAAACCTATAGTTGCATCCACGAGAATCGGTCAACTGGATCGTCTTTGTTGCTCCTGTCCGGAATTGCAGTCATCCTTCGAATAAAGAACTTCAAACTTCTTCCAAACGGTCGAATTGCTGACGGGAAACAAAATCCCGGGCAACAGCCAACGTTCCATGTCAGATGTCGGAGTAGCGTGCAATGCCAGTTGCGACGGTGCCAGACCTAATAGATACTTAGCGGTACAAGGTACTAACGGTCCCAACAAAACTACTAGAGTTCTATCGCCTGTGAAACTACTACTGACGATGCCACCACTAACTGACAGAGATAGCTCTGTCAGCTAGTAGAGGTGTTGTCAGTATTAGTTTCACAGAGGAAAACTCTAGTAGCTTTGTTGGTACCCTTAGGACCAAGCACCGTAAGTATCTATATGTCAGATGTCATAGTTGCAGTGCATGTCAGTGTCGTAGCTAATAATAATTATTATTATCACTTAAAAATACAATGTACTAACAGTACTAAAAACTACCATTATTATTATCACTTAAAATACAATGTACTAACAGTACTAAAAACTACCATTATTATTATCACTTAAAAATACAATGTCCTAACAGTACTAAAAACTACCATTATTATTATCACTTAAAAATACAATGTCCTAACAGTACTAAAAACTACCAGAGTCCTATATAATTATCGCCTATAGATTAAATTAATACTGACGACGCCATGTACAAGCCGACGCCTTGTGTCAGGGAGACTGCCAGAGCCGACAGAGCTGACAGGCGGCCAGGACGGACGGTGCCAAAACTGCCGGTTTGTCTCTGTGGCCACCAGGACGGACGGTGCCAAAACTGCCGGACAAGTCACTGGTCTCTGTAATTTATCAACACACTCATGTTCTATAACTTCTATGCATTTAAGTAGCGCCTTAAGAGAGCTCTGTAGGTCGACAAAACAAACTAGGGAATGCAATGTCTAGGGAAAACAATTAGCAGAATTATTTGTGCATAGGCCTACTTCCATATATCCTAGTGACTATAGAATTTGCAATACATTTTCACGCTGAAATGATACGATACTCTCAACAACAGTAGTGAAGAATGACTAAGAAAAAACTAAAACTTTTGTATAGAAGCCAATGACATGCAGCAGCAGATGAATGATACTCAAAGAAAACAATTGATACCTGTGATATCTAATGAAAACCATGAGGAAAACTGAGTGTATTCTACGTATTGCTAATTTGTTTGAATCTGTTTTTTAATGCAGGGACGAAGATAAAGCCTAGCCAAGAGAAGCTGCCAAAGCAGATAGCAAACAAGCCTGAGTCACGAAAAGAACATCTAGAGGCAGAGACAGAACTAAGACAAAGGTAGAAAAATAGAGACCCAAGCAGACTGAAGTGAAAGAAAACGATAAGATAAAGCATACAAAAAAGATAAAGACAATTGAATAACCGAAAACATGTAGATAGATAGATAGTCAGACCTTAGAAAAGAGACAGAGAGAGACAAGAGAGTGACAGACAGAGGGGAAACAGAGTCTAAGACCACTTAAGAGATGAGAGGAACACATCCATAATTTTTTCCATATACATTTATGTAGATCTATATTAATTATAAGACCAGGTCAAGAGAGAAAGAAGTCATAGAATGGGACATCATTAGGTAGCTTCAGCTAAACAACACTTTGTGATAAAAAAGATAATTATAGCATTGCCATTCTTCATCCAGTCCAAAGCTGGCTCTATCAATCATGCAGTGGCTGAGTTTAGTGAAGGGGGGGTTGTCCAGAACTACTGCTTAGATATTCTTAAACTGGGTTTTAATAACTTACAGCTGTTGCCAATTCTCGCTCGTCATTCCAGTCACAAATCTGCAGAATTTTCATGATGGATCTTTGCGATTCCAACGATGATAGTGAACAGCAACTTTCCAACTACACAACACACCAGATAGGTTTAGCAAAGCCATGCATATTGGTATAATAAAATGTAACAATACAAATGAATGACTTAACTAACTTAACTAACATCTTTGTTAAAATAGTGATCACTGTATTTCCGTTTTAGGGATATTCCCATAAGAACCTTCTAGATATTCTTACGCCAGTTTTGCAACGATAGTAGTGCCAGTCCCAAGCCTGGAGAAAGGAGGAGGGTGACACCAATCATACTTGATATGACACAGTGTCGTTAAACAGCAACAACTTCGTAGTGTGCGCCACATGCGACAGATGTCGTTCCAGTCGCAAGAACCGCCGTCTGCTGATTGATAACGATTCACCTGACGATTCCTTTTAACCCTCGAAGACCAACGATCTTGAGAGGAAATGTTTTTAGCGATCGCTCCACCGACAACGGAAAGCAACAAACAGATTAACAAGTCTCTAATTTGTTGGGTTTCATCAATTCGACTGACACTCATTTCACCATGATTCGTTTTAGGAGCTATCAATTTCATAAACTTGTGTTTTTATATGAATTATGTGAAGTATACATACATAGGCCTCACTAGCTGACAGCTTAGCCTTTTTGAGTAAACCCGAGATATTGTTTTATTTTCAGAAGAATGGTAAAAGTGGATTTTAGATTTGAAAGCTAAACTGGCAATTTAAGTTAAATTTAGCTGCTAAAATCTATCGAATGAATCACTGCAAAAGAATTAGTTAAAATTTATTTTAGGATGCTACGTGTAGCAGCTAGTAGCATTGAAATTGCTGTTACATTTTTTACAAATTTCTGAAAAGTCAACCGACCCACAGGCTGACTCCTTGCTGAGAACTGCTGATCTATTACAACATCAGTAGGTCTACCTATACTTCACCAGTCCATCATTTTAGATTCCAGAAAGTCGTTGCACAGCAATGCGCACCTTTGCCTAACAACTGTCCAGATATTCTTACTCTTGTTTTCCAGACTTTGCAAAGATATAGTACCGTACTGTTGTCGACATTTTTCGTCGTTCCATTCTCGAGAACCACCATCTGTTGCTGACTCTCTCCGCAGATCTTTACGACTTGCTATGATGATTGTGAATTGAAGATATTTGTGCCCTCGCTGCATTGAAAAGTAACAGACCGGTATTCTACAAAAGCCACAGTAGTCTAACAGTTCTAACTAGACTGTGAGGCATCAAATTTATGTCTAGTATTAATGAACAGAGTGCAAGGCTCAGTCGATATAATCTTTGATCGTCATCAATCAATCAATCAATCTTTATTGACCACCACAATAGTAATACAAGCAGGCAGTTTACAAAATTCGTATGCAGGCTGTCAATAGGTAAATCCAAAAGAAAACATTGGTTCAGCTATAATTATTACACCGGTAATTTCATGATCAATTATTATACACTGATGGACCAGTGATGGTCACCATGTAATAGTACTCATATCTTCATAAAGTCATATTATAAAGTGTCGTATATGCTGATCGCTGAACGAATATAATGAGCATGCACATCTGAGTTTTTAGAAACCTATCAAGTATCAATTAACAAAATATTTGTTTATTAAATGCAAACTGACAAACCACTGTACGCGCATGGTTAGACACCAATACTGTCCTAATGTTATCCCCGCTCCAATAATTTATGGAGTGGAC
>OX243823.1:16410617-16470617 GCA_945859605.1 Lumbricus rubellus
CTACTGGCGATTATAAAATTTCAATAGATTCAATAGAATTTCATCGCTTATAACATTTCTCGCTTCAATTTACAATTTGTTATTTTTTATAGCCTTTCAGCGCTGTACGCACTTGCGTAAGTGCGTACGCGCCTAGCGGCGCCCCTGCCAACTGTTCACAATTTTAAATGGTAGGCTAGCCTAAGTCGCGGGTAAAATTGTTGCCAGCTATTTGCATACCTGTAGGCCTAGGCCTACATCTTTCCAAAAGGCATAGGCCCCTAGGACATAGAATATTGTAGATCATAATAATGGCGACCGAGCTACAGAGTGCAAAACATTTTCTAGGCAGAAGTAGGCCCTAACTGTAGGCCTATATGCCCTACGTCGATGGCCCTAACTGTTGTCCAATCTCTTCTTATTTGACTGAACGGTTGTAGGCGTTCCTAGGATATGGTAACACGTGATCATGAGGCTAGAAACTTCATGGTAAACCGACCCTAACTGATAGATAGGGCGAGCCAAGCCGCAGAGAGCCGGGAACAACGCCCTTCTGCCAAGCGGTGCTGAATACCTCCCTCCATCTTGCACCGCTGCTTCGATCGCTTCCATGCACAGCCAACTAAGCTCGTGGCCTCCGAAGAAAAGAGTGGGGGATGGAAGAGCGGAGGAATAGTCTGCAGTTGGCATAGGAAGGATTAGTTGGAGGAAGAAGAGATCTTGGCAAAGCTTCTACGAAGAATATGGCGAACAAGGTAGGAAATATTCAAGGAACGGAATATCGCTTAATTAATATGCTGCGGATAGAATTATGACCGGCAGCTTAATATGGAGAAGGTTAACGGAAAGAAGGGAATTCCTGTAGTGCAGTGAACTGTAGATTCTGATGTAGGCCTAAGGATAGACCTATTGGAATTTGGAACATGGCTAGCATTGGGCTAATGTAGGCGTTATAAATGTTGGCGCAGATGTAGGGCCTTTATTGTAGGCCTATCCACGACTAGCTTACATTAATTTTGTAAATCTCCTACGTTAATCATTGGCCTAGGGAAATTAGGCCTAATAGGCCTAGATGGAAGAGTGTTTAAATGATCAATGGATCATGGAGGATATTATGTCTAAGTCTCTATGAGAGGATCATGTTTCTGTAAATCTATTGATCGGCCTATAAATCGGGCATAGCTTCAGCTTCAAAGGATCGGGATCCATATAGGCGATTAGGCGTTATATTTATATTAAACTCCGTTAGATCGAGCGTTCAAAGAAGAAACCCGTCTGAAACTGGAAACGTTTTCATAGCTTTGAGTAAAACAGGCCTACAGTACTGTAGGCCTAATAGCCTACACTTTGTATTGGACCAGTTTAAATAAGCTATACGGTACCTTAGTTGGAGCGTATCCTATAGGCTATAAGATTATATGCCAGTTGTGTCCTGATTATGACGGTAGTTTAGACCTAATTTTAGACAATTAGGCTATAACGTCACACCTATCCTCGTCACGCTCCAACACAAAAATCATATCCTAAGTAAGATATCTACTATGAGACCGTCACACATCGCCACAAATTTGTGACCCCATAGGTGCGTGACATCATTAAATGGACGGTCCCTATACTACCACGCATTAGGTCTAATGTCGAGTAATAGATGAATACGATGTGTGACAATAATTATTGTCTAGGATGGCGATGCCGAGCAAAAGACGGAGATTCTCGATTGGATCGGAGCGGTGGTTGGAGAGCCGATCGAACGAAAGGAACCGTTTGAAAAGGTCCTGAAAGATGGCGTCATACTCTGCAAGTCAGTATAATATTGTAATTACAATTGATAATAAACAAGCCACCTTGTCTATAGGCCTATCAAGAACCTAGCTATAGGGGGCCCGGTGTTTTGGATGTTTGATAACCCCCCCCCTCAAATGAAACAATGCTACCATGAAATAACGTATTTAGCCTACTAACATCATCATGTAGGCCTAAGGACAAAGAAGTTAGATTTCATTTTCAGCTCTTAGGCCTATTTCTATGTGACATTTTACAATAGGCCTTGATTAAAGCCTCATCCAAACCCCTTAATCTGTTCATTCGGTTGCTGTTCGGCTTGCTCAAGGTTGAGTAAACACCCCTCCCCAAATAAAATCCTGGCTATGGTCTTGAGGCCTAGGTCTACAGATTAGAGCTACCGTCACTGGCCGATGATTGACATTATGAGTTATCGAAGTATAAAGGCAGACAGACGTATGATTATAGCCTAATTTATAGGCCTATATATGGTCTGATGAACGTAGGCCCTCCCGATGTGATTGGGGAATAAACAAGAACATAATTTTATGTTCACTTAATGTTCAGTAATCAATTTTCGAATAATTTCGTTGGCTTATTGCAGGTTTTTTTTAACGTGCATGCAGTTGTACACAAAATGTGCATTTCTAAATGGAGTTGTGCAGTTGTAGAAGCACTTCTGTGCAGTTAAAACTAGCAAAAAGGTAATTGTCCTCCGATTGGAAGTAATTTACCATGGAGGATGGGAAAGGAAAGAAGGGGTTGTGCGGTTCTAAAGATTCCTTAAAAACAGCCCTGGCTTATTCATAGGTTGATAAACAAAATGGTTCCTGGTCACGTGAAGAAGATCAACACGAAAGGCGGGAACTTCGCTCTGATGGAGAACCTGGCAGCATTCCAGAAGGGCATGCGCGCTTACGGAGTGCCAGAGGATGAACTCTTCCAGCCCGTCGATCTCTTCGAAGCACGCAATGTAAAGGCCGTCGTCCGAAGTCTGGGAGCACTCGCGCGTATCGTAAGTTGTTGGATGCCATCATATTAGACAGTTTCCTCTGCCATCTTCTTTTCATTTAAAAATCAATGGTTCATGCTTTTGTCGGCACTCACAATTGCATCTCGTTTGTTTCACCTCAATCGCCCACTTTCCTCACTAGGCCTATATGCCCATATCATCTGTGCTACTGGTCCAGTACTGGATGAATTGACTTAATACCAACCACCCCAGTGTGTGTATCAGGGGACTATTTTCCAATACCTGCGAGTGTGAGTGTAGTAGACCTACTTTAACAAACCATCCACATTAGTGCTCCCAATGCCATCCTAGAAACAAGTAGCCCATATTTCCTGATGGCGCACATACAAGTCCATTATGGGGAACCATCTCATGTCCATAGAAACGGGCCCACATTAAGGTGGGTGATATGGGTGCTGCAGCACCCGAGCCCACAGTTTTGGGGGGCTAGCAGTTGCAAATATGTGCATGGTGGAGCGACAATTTGTCAGAGGGGGCTTTTGGAAGGTAGTCACTGCCACACTAACCCTAATGCAACCCTGCATGGAAATGCTGGTAGTTGCATGGTACTGCCAAGGAATTTAAAAGCACCCAATAAGAGGGTGCACCATACATGTCTGGCCTGCGACACATGAACCAAGTGATTGTTAATGGCAATGTGCTTTTAGCAAGACGACAAACACAATCAGACTCATCACAATGATCACATGCACTTCAAACATTTGTCAAAACATATAATGGAAATCCAGTCATTGTCGTATTTTCAGGCTCTGAACAAAGGCTTCGCAGGCCCAGCCTTTGGTCCCAAAATGTCCGAGGAAAACAAAAGAGAGTTCTCGGAAGACCTGTTGAGGCAGGGTCGTGACGGACACATTGGTCTGCAGGCTGGCTACAACAAGGGAGCAACCCAGGCTGGAATCAACATGGGAAAGCCTCGCGGCGTATACGACTAGAGGCCAAACAGAAGCAGTCTTGTATATTATGGAATAACATTCAGACTGACATCCACTTCAAACCTTTTCCATAACAATTATTATAAATCCACTTTTGTCCTATTTCAGGCTCTGAACAAAGGCTTCGCGGGTCCGGCCTTTGGACCCAAAATGTCCGATGAGAATAAAAGGGAGTTCTCCGAGGACCTGTTGAGGCAGGGTCGCCAAGGACACATCGGTCTGCAGGCCGGTTCCAACAAGGGAGCAACCCAGGCGGGAATCAACATGGGAAAGCCACGCTCCATAAACGACTAATCGTCAAATAATAGAAACAGTCTTGTAGATTATAATCGAAGGAACATTCAGCGACATTCTTCTTGGCATTGCAGCACACGATATTATTCAATATCAATCATTGCTTCACGTGGGCTGCGTCAGAAAGTAGAATATTTTAGAGAATAGTTACACTTCACTCTCGACTACTGGTAAAAACATTTCACGAGTTGCTTATGTATGGTAGACCTCGAATGGTGGCACAAGATTGCAAAATAGTTGTTCGCGTTGCAATGAGAGTGCGTGTGCTTAAGATAGTCACCTTGTGAGAACCCAGGGCAAACTGTAGATGCTCAGCACCAACAAAATATGTCATCTGTTGTGGCGGCATAAATGTTAAAATATTAATTGTTGATGTTTACATTTCTTTACACAGAATCGATTTCACGCGAAACTTTGTGATGGTTGCGTTTGCTTCACGTCCTAAAATTTGAAACATCACACTGTCATATTCCAAAGTTCAAACTAGGGCCGGATTAAGGCATGTTCAACATGTTCGACCGAACAGTGGCCCCCACACTCTAAGGGGTCCCCCACACAAGAAAATAATTTTCAAGGAAAAATTGGTATATTTTGACGAAATTTCGACCAAACGACTAAAAAAAGTAATCGGAATTCTTGAACAAAGACCCCCCCCCCCCAAAATTTCCGAACAGGGCCCCACATTTCTTAATCCGGCCCTGGTTCAAAATCTCATTTTCTTTTAATGTCTGTGTATTAATTATCAGACTATTTAATACAATAAATGAGAAACACAATTAAATTAATTGCATAGGGTCCATGACATTCCATGTATTCCATCTTTATGGAGTAGTGAGGAAAATAGAATCATTTTCCTAGTCATGAACCAGCAAGAAGCACACTATGACAACATCTCAAAACAAACTTGGAACAGAGTATCATAGGATAGGGTCTGGTGACTCTGGTCTTCACTTCTAACTTTGCACTCTGATATGACTTCATGCCATAGTACCCATCATGTCACATGGTTAATTGTTCGGAAGTTCAGTAACACACAAAAAGATATAGATTAAACAAAGCGAATTGTGTTGATGATGGAACTGCATATTCACAACTTCCATTTGTTTACCACATGGTTACCACATCACATTAGCAATAAACAAATAGTTCAGCGTTCACGAATGCAGGGCACAAATTGTCTGAACAGACATGTAGCGAACACAGTTCTATAGAACCATTTTAAGTTAACAGAAAACAAAATGTCCTAGACATTAAAAAATTCCATTTCACAGCTCACCTGAAAACATGGGCGACCGCAGATTTTTTGGGGGAGGAACACAATTTGGTCACTGGTAAATTTTTTTACCAAGAGCTTGAAAAATGCAAAGTGCAAGGGATTAGGAACTTCGGCGATATAATTTTCATAGTGGTTCTGCATGTCAATTTCTCAGTTTCACTTTGTGCATCATTAGTATGATTAGTGCCTTAGCGCAAAGAAATAATAAAAAAAGAAAATGTAGTTAAAATAGGTTTAAATTTTCCAGGGGGATGGCAAGTACCCCTCTTCTCCCTTATGTGTGGGCGCCCATGTCTGAAACAAAACCTTAACCTACCGAAAAATCTGTGCAGTTGCAAGAACTTGCAGTCAAACAAACTGCAGATGTATGAAAATTTACAATACACCCAAATCTAGAGCTCGCTCCTACATTCAACAAATCAACTGGCAAATCCAACATTTTCATTTCCTTCATGATGTTTGCATTGCAAAGCAAAATCGTAAACACAACGTAACAAATAAAACAAACCAGCCCTCGAGTTTAGCTAACAAAGTTCAATCAATAATATTTATAAAGTGTATTTTTATGCCCAAACGACCCGACAAAATATATGACGTAATTTAAGCAAACTGCTAATATTATAAGCATTCTTACGGATTTTCTTCCTTATTAATTTTTACTCAATTTATATAGCGTTGAAGAATCTCCCAACTACACAACATATGACCCGCGCATGCAGTGACAATCAGATAACCTTCCGACAGCAAATCACGTCAAGTTCAAGTTCAAAGAACAATAAGCCCAAGTTCAAAGAACAATAAGCCCAAGTTCAAAGAACAATTAGCCCAAGTTCAAAGAACAATTAGCCCAAGTTCAAAGAACAATTAGCCGACCAAGTGGAATGCGGATCATCCGCCAAATAAATTCCTAATTACGTTGCCATTCGAGAGTTCCTGGCCGGCCGTAGTAGCAATGTGGGTCAGAGTCGGGCAGCAACGAATGCCCGACCCCTCCCGGGCAGCAGGACAGACCACCATCGGTCATTTGATGGTCAGTGATGCGGAGGCATAGCTGACCGACGAGTCCTTCATCGTACGGCATCGGCTCGACTGGGCGTACTTGACGAACTGCATAGAAAACTGATGACCGTTTCCATGTTGCCGGATGGCAGCGATCGCCTGACAAAGAATTTCAAATGGTTTTCTAAACTTGCAATAATCAACACTGAAACTGAAGTAACCTTCATTAACATATTTGACAACAATGATGCAAATGATGGTGAAACAATAGCACAAAGTCAGCAGAAAAAACAATATAGTATTGCAATAGATCTAAAAGTATAAGAAGCACCTTGAAACTTGCCGTTAATGGTACTACAGTTTATTTTGCCTCTGCAACCACATCACAGGTCAGTTTCACTACTATCCCTATGTTCTAGTTTAGTTATTTTGGTTTCTGGTTGTGTTATGTACTATAGCAATTGAAGCAGACAACTCAGTAGTGGAACTCACAGTAATAAATACACCCATCCAGTACATGAGCTGCACAATTCATACAGCATGCAACAAAATACCAAATTTCATTATTAAAAATAATATACTAAGCTCACGACTACAGAATTTTTACCAGTACAATAACTTAAAATATACATAATTTACACAAACAATTCCTCATCCTTAGTCAGAGGCTCTCAGGAACTTACAATTTGAGTCAACTTTGAAACCTAGAATGGACTCAAACGGTTTAATCCTACACAAGTGAAAGCCTGCCACTTGCAAATTTTCAAGTGAGTCTAGCATCATCTCCTTATAGAGTTATTATTGCTCTTTGTCTAAATATATAACTTTTCACTCAAGCAAACACGAAAGCGCTTTGCAATGTAGGGACTCACGGAGTCACGTAAATGTACACGGAGATGATCTTTGGATCTGTGTCATCTTTAAATTATGTTTAGCCCCTCTTAAATTGTGACGCATATAAAAACTCGACATGCCACCAAGATCAAAACTGAAAGTTGACCGAATCTTCCGACTCACCCCAAGCAGAACGCCAATGGGATGACGACCACAAATGGTATTGTGGTACTTTTTAAGGTACTCGTTGAACGCAGCGTGATCCAGGTTCTCGATAATATCCATTCCCTTTAATAGAAATCACGCAAAAAGAGCATAAGCATCAATTTCAAATAGGAACAGCATCAATGAACTTACTAGAAAATAAACATCAAGTTGGTCATTGTAACATCTAAGTAATCATGAGAAACAGTAACAATCACATTGCTAGACAACAAGTATGTAATGTATGTTTGCGTGATCACTTGTTATAGGCCCCTTAAGATTACTACTCAGAGGTGCTCCCGACAACAGTGCGGACACTGAATCAGAGTTTCACGTAGGCGCATGAGCAATTGCAAGTGATTTACCAATTCACAATGAAACGTGCCCATTTTAGAAGACAAATCCAGTTTTACTTATCAACATCATTCATCACCTGTGCGACCTGGTGGCAGACCGGTAACGCGTCCGCTCACGGAGCGGGAGGTTGCGGGTTCGACTCCGGGTAACGACCTTGGGCAAGTTGTTCACGCACACGTGCCTCTGTCACCAAGCAATATAATTTGGTACCGGCGTAAGCTGGGAAGTAAACAGCAAGTCCTGCGATACACGCCCCGTGTGCAGGACCTTGGGATTCGTCCATTGTTGGCTCAGGGCCATGGAAAAGGAGATGAGCGCCTCCCTATGTTCCTCATGGAACGGGATAGGACTTTACTTTTTTTACTTCATCACCTACTCCATCTGTGGGAGCGTCGCACAATACGTTTATTTTATTTCTCCAACAGATCCAATCCTCAGCCACAGTGAAAGTTTTATTAATTTAATACGAACAATGCACACTTAAAAAAACAGTGAAAGACAGACTAACTAATTTGTCAAGTTGTTCAATGGATTGCCATATCTCTCCATCACTCTTGTTGTAGTGGGTGAACTTGAATCGCTGTCCTGTAAACAGATTGCAAAAAACAGGCATAAGACTCCACCAGCTGGTGGGGCGCGGTGGTGTAGTAATGGCGTCGCTGCCTTGGAGCCGAAAGGTTCGAGGTTCGAATCCACCTCGCCGCGTAAGGACCTTGGGCAAGTCCTTCACTCACAATAATATTGCTCAGCGCTTCGGCGTGAAACTCCGATGCAGTGTCCGCTATGCATTCGGGTGCGCCTCTGAGTAAAGAGAGCTTGAAGGGGCGCTATAACAAGTGCACATACAAACAAACAGCTACAAGCATGCATTGCACAGCCCACACAGACTTTAGCAGCCTACTTGGGTCATCTGTACACAGCAAAAAATGTTTCAAAAGAACCTATGAAATACTCACATAGATATAAAACTGTAAGGCTGTCTGTGACTGTCGAAAATACGGTTTACAAAGAAGGGTAATACTGCATGCCGATTCAAATATACCCCACAAAAATACCAATTCAAATAACATGAAGAACATAACTACATTTTAATCACGAAAATACTGCAAACAATAACTATGAAATTACATGCATGATACAACTCCATATCAAAAGTGCACAACTGCTGAGCCATGCTATGGTATTTTAATGGCGGCACCGAATTGCATCTTTGAACATAACAAATAAGTTTGCACACAAAATAACCATATCAAAGTCTGATAAAAAAATTCCCATAGACCCAGGCTGACCAGAATACAAAATTGTATAGACGCTTCAAGATGCTTTTGACTAACCCCAGTGGCAGAAGTCCGATGAAATGACAAACAGGTTGTCAGGGTTGGCCAGGTACGGTGCCAGCAACTGTCCAAACGTCTGTTCTTTCTCAAACGATAAAGAACCAACCAGAATCGGAACAAGAGTAAACTGACCACGTCGACTGAAAAATCAGAAAGTCAACCAATAACGCGCATACCGACAGGATGCTACGTCTAATGAAAATATGAAGATCTAATCTTCTAGCTTTCAATTCAAATCAAATTTTTTCAATTTGTCTATTGATCCCCCCAAAACGGACAATTATACATTCACCATATTACACACATTTCTTACTCTCAATATACTAAACAAAATATGTCTATATCATATAAACCAAAAATAAATATAGTCAGAATACGCACTTCATCCAGAAAAAACAGCTGTAATGTACAGCTGACATATAACGACTACCATTGCAACTCATTAGTCCTAAATGTCAAACCAGGATGCACAAGAAGTTTGCATGGATAGATGAATAATCCTTACTAAGCCAAAGGAAGGAACGAGTGGAGGAGCATTGCCCGATGTGCAGACCTGCACGGGAAGGATTAACACAAAGTAAGAGCCAAGGAAAACAAAATACACTTACAGCAACACAAACATTTTAACAATTAAAAGTCAGAGAGTAAGTGTAAAAGCCACGCTCAGAACAATACTGGAATTTATCATTGATAATAAAAATGGACACAATGATTGAATTGAAAGACGGAAGACTCAAATTGTGGCGCCGCAGACCGAAATGAGCATTAAGTCGGAGATTACACATCAGAGATATTAGGAAAATAGTATGTTTGTGATTTTGTAATTTAAAAAAAAAATTTACCTAAAAAGTTTTTTTCTTGAATTTTTTCACTTAAAAAAAAGACAAGTTGCTAAGCTATTTTAATGCTCTTTACACTGTGTCCCAATAAATCGGGACCCCTTTTTATAATGTGAATAAAACAGGCAAACCTTAATAGATTTTCAAAATTTCAAAACTGTTTTTATCCTGATTCAAATATGAAGTTTCTGGCATGAATATTGACGTCACACTTACGTCATTTGCATCAGAGAATTCAAATGTTAAGTACCGAACACAACGATTTTTGTTGACATTTGGTTTCGATATGTAAATTAACGACGTCATTATGACGTAATTTTTTAGTGATGGCCGTTCATAAATTACCAATTTGTAGATAATTATCTCAGCATAAAAAGTTTTGAAATTTTGAAAATTGATGAATATTTGCCAATTTTATCCACACTATAAAAAGGGGCCCCGATTTATTGGGACACAATGTATATGCATATTATTTTTTTTATTAATTAAATTAATTTAATTAATTAATATTATTAAATCACTTATTTCCTTATATCTTCGGTTAGAATTAAGCTAGCAATAATTTTTGTGTCATTTTGATGCCTGAGACAAGGCCTTTGAGATGATGTATCAAACTCAATATCTTGGAAAATCACCTTAATGCTCATTTCGGTCTGCGGCGCCACAATTAATTAATTTTTATCCAGTAATTATCCAGACAATCCCATTCGAAGCATTACAGAGAATTTGTCCACACCATGCGAGATCTCAGGAATCAAACCCACTACGGCTACAACTTTACGCCACAGAGTTAAGAAAGCACTGTCATTGTTCACCTCTCCATGACCTTGGCAATGTATGGCAGATGCATTTCCAGGCTGTGTTCATCTTCATCCGTCGATATGCTCATCTCGTCAAACAAGTTCGACGAATGCAATTCATTGTAGACTAAAACAAGTTCAGAAAAGCACAGAAAAATGAGAGAAATAGAGATACCAATCAACCTTAAATATCAGATATATACTGACTAAGGTATCTGCTGCATACCATGTTTAGACAGTAAGGCTCTTATATAATCAAACTCGCAGAGCGGGTAGATCGACAGAACATTGGTGACTACACCTCATGAAACTTAGTAAAGTTGGTCATGCATAGAATTAAACAAAAATTCATAATCTAATTACTACAGCCAGTAGAATGCTTGGCATTAAATAGAAGACACAGCTAGTTTAGGTAGAAACATCAAGGTAATCCTTAATAATTTCTTTAACCCTTTCCCGCCAGACTGGGTCACTCGTGACCTGATTAACAGGATAGGTATAAAAACAATTCCGGCTGGAAAGGGCTAAATTCAAACCTTGTAGATCCAGGTCGAGATCGTAGAGAGGCGTCTTGTAAACTTGCACGGATGAAAGTGCACAGCTCGTCAGATGAACATGATGCGCTGGACCCAAAAGGAACACACGTTTGCTATGAAACAAATAACACACCGTCTAATTGATAACATGCTGTGCTTCTGGTTTATACCAGTGCACTCTTCAAGTTTGTATGCGCACTTGTTATAGCGCCTCTTCAAGCTCTCAACTGTTACTCAGAGGCGCTCCCGACTTCAGCACGGACACTGCATCAGAGTTTCACGCCGAAGCGCTGAGCAACTGCGAGTGAAGGACTTGCCCAAGGTCCTTATGCGGCGACTTGAGGTGGATTCGAACCTCGAACCTATAGACTTCAAGTCAACGACGCCACCACTACACCACTGCGCCCAAGTCTTCAATGCACAACATGATTGAGTTCAAACCCAGACCTGCTATCACAGCCATCGAAGTCCGGTGATATCAACCATCTCCACTTTTCTTACACAACTCTGCATATGAACCTAGCTGAAGCTGTTTCACTGTTATTATTATCACAGTGAATTGATATAGCACCACTTCACGGTTGCCTACTCGGTCTGAGTGCTCCCAGTCCAACCTCAGCCTAATAGGAGGACAGTCTCAAGAACAGTGAGAAATGAGACAAAGGCATTTAATGAAGAGTAGTAAAGAGACCATTCCAGGTCGCAAGGCCAGCCACGGAGAAGGCGCGACACTACCTGATTGCAGTCCGCGAGCAGGGAACAATAAATTCCACGTGTCCAGCTGAGCATCGTTATGTAAAATCGCTTTGGGCAAGGGTCACTTCCTGTTTTTTATAAATGGACCTTATTTTGCAATCTCTTCACCATTAAGGTCTTGATGTTAATGAAATGGACTTGATTGACACCGACAATTATTATCAACCTATTTTCAAGTTATCATTTACAACCAAATAAAGACTTTGAAAATGCATTGAAAATTAGAAGGTGCACAAAATGAATGATGGAACTTACACCTTAGTTGGATCAACTTGCTTATAAGCATATCCACCACATGCACCACAGTAGTAATATCCCGCATGTCTAAAAAAAGACAAAAATTATTTCAACACCTGTCAAGAAACAGTCATGGCAGCACTAAGCCTACTCAAAAGTTTACAATTAAAGTTATTAATAGAAGGCAGACTTTACCATGGAGGATGTGAAGGAAAAGAAGAAGTTGTGCGGTTCTAAAAATTCCTTAACGACAGCCCTGTCGTAGACAATATTAACAATATTAAAATTATAATTAGAAAAAGCTTACGGAGCGATGATGGCACGAGCTGGGCCATGGCTGACAACTGCTTCAGAAAGCCAGTTACTCAGTTCGCCATTCAGTTCGGTTCCTGGCAAGAAATGCAAACACAGCTCAGCACAAATTTCAATGGGATGGAACTGCCTGGAAAACTGCTGAATCTGCAATCTCATTAATTCTAAATGAGATCGAATAATCACATGAATAAGAATGTGGCAATTGTCCATAAATCTCAATCTTAGCATACATGTATTCTTGTTGTTTTATCAGTAAAAAATAAGAGCATATCTTATTATTGATTGTCAACTCTATATTAGCGCATTTTATTCAACCACGCTGAAATGGCAAGGAATGATTCTCGCCTTCTTGCTGTCGCGAGCTGCAGTTATTTGGAGAGGCATTCCATCAAGAATACCAGGCAGATGGGAGCACTTGCGCAAAGTTGCTCGGAGTAGTTGAACAAAATATGCTAAAATGGAGTTGACTATATAGGCCAACTGCCCCACTTTCACAGAGGAATAATAAATCTGCTAAAATGGAGCTGAATTTACATTGGAATAATGATATGTTGAAGTGGAGTTTTACCTATTTTCACACAACCACATTTTACAAACCACGATGAACCTCTAAAAGTTGCGGTAAAATACTTGATAAAATATTGCTATATCAAATCAATCATAGTACTACAAGAACTTAAATGTCATAAAATACAAGCAAAACGTGCTAACGCTGTGACACAAGTTTGATTTCCGAGTTTAAGCTTACTAAGCAGCTTAAAAGCAGTTTTTCATGTTGTTTTCGTCATTCAGTTTACATAGAATCCCGTGCACTTGTTATACCGTAATAACTATGCAAACTTGGAACACGCCCATTTCTCGCACTTGTTAAGAGGATTTAGGTAACCTACGCTTTTGCCTAGTAAGTTAAATCCTTGATACAAAAATTGGCTCTAACTTTTCAGTCAACAAAATAATGCTTATCCGAGAAAGATTAAACGATTGAAAGAATTCCCTTTGTCTACGCAATAGGTAACGCCAAACACTGGCACATATTAATCGTAGCTATTTACAACATTTAAAATGACACACCGTGTCCAGTGTACCAGCTTCCTGCGTGAGATGCCCGTCTTGCTTTGGACATTTTGGCCCCAATTGCGGCAAATTTCAGCTAAAATTCACCACAAAACGACAACGACCCAACGACGGTTCGTAACATCAAGCCAATAACCGGAAGTAGGGCATTTTCAGGTCATTTTAATAAAATAAACAAATATTTTGCTGCCAAGAAAACTGTACGGCCTTCGTCGACAAAATTAATTTATACCAATACGCGACATAATTATGTAATCATTTTTCAATAAATTAAGATTATTTACGAAAAGAGGTGTTGATAAATGCGCAATTATACGGAAATGACGCAGAGTAACCATGGTTCCCAAAGGCGCATGGATGGTTGCAGCTGGTGTTGGTACAGTTGGCGCACCTTATGGTGACTAGAAGAAAAGCAGGTGAACTCAGATATTTACCTTAATCGGAATTATTGAGATTCGGAACACAATAGGTTAAGAAACGACAGCGTGAAATGCGCGTATTGAACTTCCTTCCCATCCGGGACATCCCACTGAATGGGTAGAATAGCCTACTGACCTGTAGACCTATTTGCCACTAGCCTAAATGAGACATAGGCCTAATGTCACTGGTTTTTCTCAATAGGCTACCAAAGAAAACATGCTACATGTATATTTAATACGTTCACTTCCTTTCCTCTTACAATCTTTTTCACTCTCGACGAAACCCACCTTACAACTTAATTCTCCTTATAGTGCTTCATCTTTAGGGCCTGCAGTCTCTGTAGTCGTAACCATTCTCAAGTCTCAACCGGGTCTTCCTCTGGCCCTCTCGAGCAACCGACTGAATGAACACCCAGCAAGTCAGAACAGAATGCAACACATCATGAAATAGGTCAGAGAGGGTCGAAAAAGCACAAGACTATGATCTACTTCGAACTACTCCCTTGGACAACCCTTCTGAAGTTCTGACTAGACACGGCGCTCGTGAATACGCTGATGCCCTGAGCTTGGTTTTTGAGTGGTGCTATCGAAATTTGGAGATTACGATTATAAATATACACTGGCGGCCCACATATATTGTTGCTGGAGTCTGGAGGAGCAAACATTTTTAGTAAGGGCTTGAAAAGTGCAAACCCAGTCAAGAACATTAGGAACTAATACAGTAAGCTTACGTACTTTTCTTAGAATTTTCTACAATGTAGATTTCTCTGTTTCATGTTGTCATTAATATAATTAGTAGGCCTACTTTTGTGCAAAGATATTTGCTAAAACACGAAAAAGTAGTTAAAAATGACATGTAAATTTTCCAGGAGGGGCAAGTGCGGGCGCCCATGCGATTAAGACAGTTGCGCATAAAGGTGAGATCTTAAATACGTTGATGGACATGCAGTCATTGCCTCATCCTTCCTCCACAATTTTGTTAATAAGGAAATTATAAACAACCAACAGCCAACATAACCATTATTTATTAGCTTTGTGTTAATATGTTAATTAAGTTATTGATATCGGTAGATAAGAACAAGAAATATCACAGAAAAACACAAAAAACATGTAAAATATAGATGTACCTGGTAAGTAGTCGAATGAAAATATAACAGTCATCTTCAAGTTAGACATAGAAAGCAACTAATATCAATCAATTAGCCTATAACAACATAGTTGTCATGTAATGTTTGGTGTAATCTGTGATCTCACAGCTGACTATCAATTAAGTATAATCACCAGTAATTACAATTACCATTGTCTGTAATTACAGAACATTTGCTATAAAGAATTGCACAGCACATTATAAGTACACCAATAATACAAAATATGAAAATAATAATGCCAATAACGGAAAAATAATAATAGAGATAATGCAGTGATAGTAATAGCAACAGTAGTATTAACAATCATAAAGATAATTAATGTAGTGATAGTAATAGCAATAGTAGCATTAACAATAATAATAAGTATCATATACATTTGTCTACTCTATGGATTTATAAGTTCTAAGTAGCCTTACTGTCAATTCTTCTAGTGTAAACCTACAGTGTTCTGCCTGTTGTTTTTTGGCAGTTAAACGAATATACATACAATACATATTTAATCAATCTGCTTTCCAGATTGACCTAATCATGCAACAATATCATCATAATTATAAATTAACAGAAAATTAACAGTTAAGTTCTGAATGCCCTAAATTAAAGCTGTATCTATTTACCTAAACATTATGGCATTAGGAAACTATCAGGGACACCGAGATTTTAAAATGCACATGACAATCTGGGATTCACTCACATCCAATCATCCATACAGTCGCATGCACATTGCACACACATGCCTTGCAAACCTTGATAGACAGAGCAAATTATAGTTCAAGAATTAGTTAATTATATTGAATCTGGACTCCAGTAACACAGTGACATTTCCAAGAAAGCATGATCTGTCCCTATGAGCTGCCCGATGTGCCCATGTCCTCCATGCTAAGCTTTGTAACTATAATCAGCCTATAAAATGTAACATCCAATCACAGATCAAGTCTAATTAGACACACAAAAAAAGATATGTTCGACGAAAGTAGATTATACAAATATTCATTCAACACACCGTAATTACACACTATATTATTTAAACATATAACTTTTAATAAATATATGAACCTATGTAATATATGTATATCGAATTAAGCATTGCTCTGTGTTCCTAGTTAGGAAGAAAAGTGGATACAATAATTTGTTTAAAGCCAAATCTTAATTCGTGTAGAACTTGTAGTGAATCATAAAAAGTTAGAAAATGTATTCTGCTATAAGTGAATGCATTTCAAAAGTCAAGTTGCTGGAAAACTCTCTCTTCCTAATCCTCTTCTTCCTCCTCTGAAAGACTTTCCACAGATGGTGCTTTGCTGTCTGCATCGTCACTAGCATCTTGTTCCCTTGTCTTCAGGAATGTTACCAGGTTATGATAAAAGTCCTCTGTTAGCAAGAAACTAACATCCGGATCGAGCGATGTTGACCTGTTCGAGATAAAAAATAATTAATATTATGAGTTTCAATATAAACTTATTTAATACATACAGTTAACCCTTTAATCACAAGTTGCATTGTTTCCCAGTCACTTTTAGTGCACTCTCACTGTTAAAGTGCTAAATGAAATTCAATTCTGGAGTATCTGAAAGATGCACAATGCAGATACAACTCCATTGCCTATATGATTGATTTTTGGAAAGTTCTAACTCAACTTTTATTTTATACCCAAATGAATCCAAGCCTTTCCTGATGATGCCAATGTGGTTGGAGATAGTAAAAACAAAATCTATACTTGTCTCTTTTTGTGACATTGCAGTATACAACAAGCATAATAACTATGTTGCTGCCAGAAACTTAAAAAATTTCAATGTTTGCAATCGGCATACTGAAAATCATTAAATGTAATTTTTTTAAACACCAAAAAGAAAGCACAGTTAGAAGAAGAAATAGAAAATTTAAAGCATAGCCACAATCAATAAATGAACTTCTGTATGCACGCAGCAGTTTGTGCACTATCTATCCCTGATGGACAAACTCTAATAAAGAAAGCATTGAGATTTGAGATTGCTCCCTACTTTGGTAAATCTGAAGATAATGTAATTTTGAAGAATCCGATACACTGACAACAAACCAACAAGATTTCTAATTGATTCATTCAATGTATTTTTAATTGATAAGTTTTCGATGGTTTCTGCTCACCTTGACGAGTCAAAAAACTCCACAAAGCCTTTTCTGACAATGCCCGGCTTGTAAACAATTTGGTCAGCAGTGTCGTCATCTGCTAGTACAAAATCTCCACTGGTCAGTTTCTGTCGCTTTGAGAATGGTCCAAACATGTAGGTGGCACTCTGAACACCCTTGCTGCCATCTGTCCACTTGATCATGTACTGGCGACCATCTCCAAATCTTTCAGTTACCCGACCTAAATCATTAACAGGGTTTCAATTTAATCACCATCACAAAGGTTCCAAGGAAAATCTACTGCAGCTAAGGCATCGTATGTAGAATATCTCTTTTTGTTTGGCACATAACCAAAGCAGAAAAACAATTGCTTCACATTATATTATATTTCAAATGCATGTTCATCGCCTAAAATTATAGGACCTGCACACTGCTGCCTGCTTTGGGCGTGTTATGGCGCCATATAAATTGTCATAAATATTAATATTATTATTACTAAATTATAGCATTATGAAGACTCAAGGACAACTCATTTACTGACGAAAAGAACCATGGTCTGAGCCTGAGCCAAATGGCATGGTAACTAAATAATTTTAAAAATAATAAATTTTTAAATAATAATTTTTAAATAATTTAAATAATTTTAAAGGCACCTTACACAGGTTTCTCAAAAGCAAATTCTTAAACATTGCTCTTCAGGCACAGTTCAGAAGCACACAAGCCTAGGCCTACCTCTGACTTAAACATTAAAACTCATACTTCAACAGAGGCTTCTGTTACTAAAGGGTAGCTAAACAGCATTATACAAGCCACACATCTGTAATGCACTAACCAAGATAGAACAATCCAGTGTCATCATTTCTTGCCACAACAACCTGACCGACCCATCGTTCCTCGCAAGCCCTGATGTTGCCCACATCGTAGTCATATTTCTCATCAGGAATCACATAGACCTCGTCCTTCGCAACTTCTGATTCTCGCTTGTCGTAGAAAACAACCGTCACATGACCCCTCGTGACACCTCTCACTTTCCCTGGACAGTAGCTGAATGTAAAGTCCGGATGCAGGGCAATAACATAATTGCCTTTCTGTAAATAATGTCACACTTGTAATGCAATGGTGTTGTAAAATGAAACTTTAAACTCAATTGTACCTTAATGAATAATTGTTTAAAGAATAAGCTGTTATTTGCTGCCATGTAACATGGCAAGTAAAAACTAAAATTTAATAAGCAAAAAAATTAATGTTCCAATAATAAGTAATAAAATAATTGCAATTGTCTTCAAAGCATACAAGCAATTCAAGAGCAATTCTGGTGTTACAAAAGCTATCACACATCAGGGCAATAAATGTACATGTATACAAATTCCCCATGCTCACTTTGCAACTGCCTTCTATAGGAATTACAATCATATTCAACAACAGCCTCAGATTCACATTTCGGTATGACCTTGCACACTGCAAATCCATTAATAATAATAATAGCATTAATAATTTGTTTGTATGTGCACTTGTTATAGCGCCCCTTCAAGCTCACTACTCAGAGGTGCTCCCAACTACGAAGTTTCACGCCGAAGCGCTGAGCAATTGTGAGTGAAGGACTTGCCCAAGGTCCCTACGTGGTGACTTGAGGTGGATTCGAACCTGCAACCCTTCGGCTGCAAGACGACGAACATACCCACTACACCCCCGCGCCCCACAAATTATGATGAAATTATCAACAGATGTCACTCACACGAATGGATTGGTCTGAGCCGTCGTCATTCGCAATGATATCTTCCCTCCAGATTTTCTCCAAATCCCCCAGACTGTCCTGAATTATGTAACAGTCATCTCCACACCGGTCCTTGACAGTTCCTAGAAAGTTTGGCATCCATAACTTTAGCATAATTGAGTAGTCACTTGTAGTAGAAGCCTTGTCTAACAACTATTTTGAGTAAACCATTCAAAAGTTCTAGTATTGAATTCTGACTTTCCAAAGTGAATTGTATAGCAGATTGGAATTTCTGGGGCTTAAAAATAAATTCCAGCATCATATCTTTATAACATGAAGTGTTGATGTTGCATGTATATTCTTAACTAAAGGGACTGAATGTTGCCGGGATGATGCTATAAACACTGAAGCACTAATTTATCATGGTTGTGAAGTTGAATTTCAGAATAGAGGTTCACTAGCTCTTCAGCCATTCCACTATAAGCCAGTGCGCTGAGAGATTTTGAGAAGAGATAAGAAAGAAGAGAGACTGCCAGACAGAATTGTAAAGTAAAAAAGGAGAAAGTTCATTCCAAAAGAAGAAAAGAGAAGCAAAGAGAAGAGTGCAATTGGAGCTAACAAAACTTGGCATAGGCTAATCTAATTTTGAATGACCAAACTTGACTGCCTATATCGTAACAATCCATCACTAGACAATTGTGCCGATCATAATTCTTGGTTAGAAAGTAACTGACTGTAGCGATGATGATACCTGTGTAATACCATCCATCGTCAGACCACCGTGCAAGAACTTCCTCGCCCACTTTGAGGTTGCTCAACGACCTCCGCATTTCCAAGATCGGAGAGAATTCACCAACAGCTGTAATGTAATGTAATGTATGTAATTAAGACAATTTTTATAGCATCGTCGGTAGCAAGCTACTTCTAGGATGCTTTACACACATAGCCTAATACAATTGTCAAAGTTCAGCATAAAAAGCTGCAAAATATGCAAACTCGACTTGTCGGAAAATTGCTCCTCTAAACAACTAATAATGCTAAAAACAGTTGCATTGCATCTATTGCATTTATAAATTTATATAGCGCCTCTCACAGTAATCATATTAATCAGAGGCGCTCCCATTTCGAGAGACCAAGAGAAAGAAAGTGATCTTGAAACAGCAAAAGAGGAAGTGGATCAACAGTCACTAAGAAGGAACGTTTAGAAAAAGACGCAAAAGAGAAGTGAATTGCAATTTTCCTCTTTGGATAAGCTGTTAGAACTGGACCACCCCAGAACACCAACCTTATCAACTACCTCCACCTAACCATGCAAACACTCATACATGCATACATAGATACTCACATACATACAATATACAACATGCATACAAACAGTACACTGAAATATATAACACACTAGCAGATAAATACTGACAAATCACTTATTATTTGCAATCTGTGAATAATTTTAAAGTCATATGGTTTAATGTTATTTCTTTTAAACTTACATTTCTTCTTATGCTTTTGTGAAACTTCTTTTCTGTCAGTTGACAACACATCCTAAAATAGCAACAATAAAATAATTACTGACAATAGAATCAAAAATTAAAATAAACATAATGGATCACAAACAAATACCTGATCTATAATCGTTTAATTTTAAACTGAATGTATTAGTGAAAATTAAAGTTCTAATCAGAAAAAATAAAAATAAAAACACACACTCACTAGAAAGTCAGTGAATGCCGAATACAAATTCAAAACACAAAAAACTGTAACTGCTACAGTCGCCTAACAGCAAACACCTGGTTTAGAAATCACAGTGACAAAATTTAAAGAATAAAATTACAAATTTATTGTAAAATAATTAGAAAAATGCTTAAATGCAGTAGTTAACAATTTAAAACAGGTATGTGTACAATGTAGGTGCAAAAAGACGAACCTTCAGCCGATCAATTTCCTCCAATAGTTTCTTCAACTGATCCTTTGCCTGTCCTTTGCGCTTTGCAGTGCGGTACTTCTGGATGCTTGATTGCAGCTTCTACACAAACAAAAATCAAAATGGCTCTAACCCCTCTGTATATCAACCATGCACAAAACCATGCAGATTAAAACCACAAGCAATCATAACCACGGCAATCACAACCGTGCAATCATGGAAATGATAGACTATTCTTTGGTGGTACTTGCCAATCTGCATTGTATTCTACTGTACAATTGTATTCAATGATTATGATGAAATGCTTAAAAATAACCAATAGCAAATAAAGGTCAACAGAATTCTCAAGGTAATGAGTGCCTGATCCTAAAAAACTGACGATTCTTTATTTTTTTTTCATTTCAAACCTTTTTTGTTTTTATCTGTCTTCGGATGTATCTTCTCAACGTCTCATGTAGGTCTTTTGTCTTGCGTGAACTGCTTATTCTGCCAGACTTCCTCTCCTCATCCTCATCCTCATCAGCATCACTGGCTTCTTCTGCCTTGTCAGCCACCTCATCAGCATTCTCATCCAAAGCATCATCATCATCAGCATCATCATCACTGCCTGAAATGGCAGAAATGCAAATGCAGCTACATAAAAAATGTTAACAGATGAACAACAGTAGAACAACATCCATAAGCATTGAAGGGATGACGATAATGAGTTCAGGTTCATTGGCATTTCTGCCCCCAATGGATGCGAAGATGGAGAATTCCTGCCATCTTCATAGACAATAATTGTGAGCAAGCAATTTGTTCAGGGTTGCACACACAGTGATATGAGGCAGATTCAAACCTGCATGCAAGGCACAGAACACACTGCCACACCGCTGCATCTTACTATACCATCATGCCCTATGAAGGATCAATGGAAGGTAAAATAAAAATAGTTGTTAAAGACTCTTAGGCAGCTAGTTACTGTTACATCACATAATAAAAAATGCTGAGACACAACTCAGAATTTGTTATCGTTTAATGTCTCTCATTGTTTACAAAAATTCAACACAATACATCAACAGGTTAGTTCTACTGTTCTAAGAGCTTGGGCAGCTTAAGAATAGAGTGGCAATTTTGATGCTTTGTTAGTTTTAAAGTGTACAACTGAGAGAAGGGCCACTATTAAGCCAATGTTTCGAGATTTAAAAACTCTTACTATCAAGTGATTCCTCCTGCTGACTTCCATCATCTGACGATCTACACACAAAAAATCATTTCATACTTTCTGAGCTGAAATGGATTTAACATGTATTAACACCTCAATTCTAGCTATTTTATCCATTTCACAGTGAATGTACAAACTACTTATAATACTTTGAATTTACTCTAAGTACCGGTAGTATTACTTTGGATGGATAATTCAGGTTGAGTTTTTAATCTGTGGTTTGTAATGTGTTATAAAAATATTATTATGACATTGCTTTCTACAGTAATTATGTTATGCAAAGTTGGCATACGAGACAGGCAGTTCATGTGTTGTCCATTTGAATGGCAGCTGCCAATCATCAATGTTCCTTAATGCAATTATCTATTTGATCATTTAATCATGGATTATTGCACTATCTCAAGACCTCTAGAATTAAGAGCATCAAATAGTTTAACAGGTGCTAGTAAAAACGAAATTAATAAGCAGGCAACGTCAGCTGAAAAAGTTGCTCTAAATGAAAAACCAGAACTTAACACTGTGAGAAAGTAATGGCAAATATATATATAACATACTGGTCGTCGTCATTGGCAACCTTCTTCTTCCTCTTCTTCTTTTCTTCTTTGGCAACTTCTTTCACGTAGCGTACGGTGAATTGGTATCGAGAATGACTGACTTTGATGAGATAAATTCTCAAAAACTGAGCCTGTGAGCAAACATATGACAAACAGGTTTTCATTCAAGATAGCACTCAATCTTTTTTCACACATCTCTGTTGATGCTCAACACAGTTTAACATAAGTCACATGTTGCTGCACGGCATCAAGAGCTCACTTTAACAACAACACTAATTTATATATATTTTATTAAAAAGCAGTTACAGGTGTAACTACTGTTTACATTCTTGTATTCATTTCAAAGCATGATTAATTTGAATGTATATTCTCTACAATGGCCAAACTCCTAATCTGGTACCATAATGAAGACAAACCATAATCAATGCACTCTCTGAAAGTCTCACAACAAATACAATAGCCATTGTTCAAGACACCTGAGCTTCAACCTTGGTTATACTCTTAACAATTAAAAGACTACCATACATCAAAGCTACTGGTCACCCTTCTTGATTTTTGAGGCTCTTCCTCGGAAACAGATATAATATATTACGTGTACAACTGTACATCAGATATTCATCTAAACAATAAAATATGGACTCTAACAGACCCCCTGCAACCAGCATTGATGATATTACCTGTTGTCCAGTATATAGAGAGACTGCATAAAACTTCCCATGATCCTCCGCTTGGATTGGCTTTCCCATGACTCTACCCGGCACGTAGCATTCCAGGCCATTGTCATCATGCTGCACTCGACATAACACGTAATCTCCAACCTAAAACACATCATGATGTCACACACCCTTCATAATTATATTGTCTCCAATTTCAAAATTCTAAAACAGTTTAACATAAGTCAAAAAACCGTTAAAGATGCTTAAAAATATAACTTAAATAGTTAATTCATTTGTTTACAAACGATAAACAACAGCACATTTGTGAAAAATTAGCTTGGTCATGGCCATAGGGCCTACAGCTGCTATATAAAAAAATGTACATTTAATTTACAGGCAGGCCAATTTTACATCTAGTTATCTAAAAAAGCTAGTTTAGTTAAAGTTATTAGTATTTAAAATTATCTAAGGTGATCTGTGTTTACGACTATTCCTTACCTACTACTTACAAACAAACAATTGCATTTAAAAAAAACTGAGGTTTAGAGAAACAGACGATTTACCGCAAGCGTAGGTCTGGTCACAGCGCCAACCAAAGGAATTATAAATCGAGTTGGTACAATCTCCGTTGAACTTTTTCCAACAAACTGTATTTCTGATCTTCGAACATCCATATTCTCTTTGATTATGCCTATTGTCATTAGAAATACATACATTTAATTGGATATTAATTGTTTTCACAATAATATAAATAAATGATCTAATTAACAAATTTTTTGCGTAGTTTTACACTAATTGTAGAGAAACATTCTGTAATAGACACCAAAGCTACACAAACCAAGCATCCAAAACGGGCAATTCTGGTATAATGCAAGAAAAGTCAATTATCAGCCTAAGAATGATTAGCTCTGGTCCATCAGATAGCATGTGTTGCTCTTTCGGCAGCTACATGTACTAAACACTGTAAACAGGCATGTGCAAAGTGTGTCTACAAATAAATATGTACCGCACAACGGCGTAGGCCTACATACAAAGCCATTATAGTTAAAACAAGCCATGCTACTGTAAAACTGGGTGTTGAACCTGGGTAGTAGAAGCCATCTTCAGCGCTTCTTGCAACCACCTTGAGATTTCTCTCAACAACCGGCTTCTTCGAGACTTTGATATCCGATTTGGTTGACTTGATCTCTGACTTCGCTTTCTTCTTTGTTTTCTGTGGAAGTTACACAACATATTTTAAGCCACTTTGTGTTAAAACTACACCAAAACTTTTATGTTATCCTGGAAACAATGCTTAAAAGCTGTAATGTTATTGTGTCTGGGTTTAAAATCTTATGGCACTTTGTGTCGTCTGCATTTAGAATAATGACAAGGCAAATGAACGATAGCAACAGTAAAAATAGCATGCACACAACCCACAAAATTTAATAATAACCTATTCACAAGTTTTCTTCTTTGTCAGTCAGTCATTTAGAATATTTTCAGAAAGATACAGAGACACATCGCACGGTTTAATTAATTTTTAGACGATAACGCAGTTCTATTTAAAACAAGAATAATTGCATTCTGATGATAATTTCATGATGGAAGAGGAAGAACAGCAGGTCTTGTTTGTTTTGTTTTTTGTTTTTGTGTCTATTTATTTATTTATTTATTTATTGCGAAAGAAACAAAAACTCACCTCTGCCTTCTCCGATGATTCGCTGTCACTTTCCTCCACGCGTTTTTCCTTATATTCTGGAAGTCCTTCTCCACATTTCAGAGCTGCTTCCTTCAGAGCCATTGCCTGCTCGATGTAACTGTCTCCCTGGCGAATCTCTTTCATCAAAAGCTGAACATCTTTTTCGTGAACTGGCCACCCGCTCTCAGTCAGCGCTTTGATCAGCGCAACCTCGTTGTCGAGAAAACTTATTGGAAAATCGCTGTCAAAACTGAGACAAAAAATCACCAGCAATGTATCAATTAATCAATTAATCAATTCCCTTTATTGCAACCAAAAAAACACAAGATGACAGCAAAAGTAGAAAATATTACATATATATCTGTATTCACAAACATGTTCATTTGAGATATTTTTGTGCAAACAGTAAAGTTGTCAGATATAGGCTCCTCCATGCCTTTCACAAGAAAGACCTATGGAAACAATAATTAATGTTACTGGCAAACTGGTTTGTGGAAGGCCATGGGCAAATAATCTGTGATTGGCAAAAGTCTGGCTTGTTGCTGTTTCGCAACACTGTGTCATATCAAGGATGATTAGTGTTGTCCTCCTCCTTTCTCCAGGCTTGGGACTGGCACTGCCAAAGTATGAGCAATGGCAGAGTTCATTCATAAAATGATCAGAAGATTTAATATAGTCCAATAAATTCAAGCTCTGCACCTGCATTTAGGATGATAGAGCTGTTTCTAACATGACTTACTTCTCACACAAACTGCTTGTCATTTTGTCCCATTAGTGTCCATCCTCATCTTTGGCTAGACGTGGGACTTCAATTAAAATGGGAGTAGATCAATGTTCTGTTCCGTAAAATATCAGTAGTGCTTTAAATGTTTTCTCACTAGAAGCAATAATTTAACAATTTTAGAGAAAAAGAGAACAAAGCACAATCCGATGACAGTTGTTAAAAGTGATATTACAGGCAAGCGAACATCACCAAAACTAGTTTTTCACTCAAAACTGAAATTTGCCTTTGCCACAACTCCTATCCTTATTCATCCTCTTGCTTTTTCCTCTCCCACCAGTCCAATTCTAAGAAGAATTTAACTCGTTACCCGTTCATTTTCCCCGTTAAGCCCGTGCTTTCAGCGGATATTCTCGGGAAAAATGGGTAAAGGGTTAATAGAAGTAACTTAGTATTCCTTCATTTTTAGTTTACAGCAATCTTGTATCGAGTATGACTGCTCTGTGCTTTCTGACTACAAAAGCAACAGCTGACTTTATGTCAAGTTATTCAAAAATCTATTAATCAAAATCACCTTTGTTTCTGTTCTTCTGAAAGAGCATTCCAAACGATTCGATCAAGGCGTCTAAAATGTATAAAACAGATGCAATTGTAATGGTATTTGTAACTACGACAATTGTAGTCGTTCTTTCATTCTATGGACCTCTCTACAGCGTCCCTTCAGGAATCTACTCAGGAGCGCTCCAAATCCAGCCACGATGAAAAACTACCAGTGATTTATGTAGCACTCTACTTGAGTAACTGATTGTTTTCGATAATATCATCTGAATGACTAGTAAAATTATTAAAATAAAGCAGTAAACTACAAATTGAACATAAAGATGGAGCAACTAAAATATTCCTGACAATGAAACCAAACCATTCAAATAATGCATTAAAATAATAATTTAGGATACAATCCATTAACTGAGTTGGTGAGAGAGAACGAGAAACGAATATCGTATAGACAAAGTCCATACGCAATTGACTTATTAGATAGGAATACGCTACGTGAAAATGCAGAAATAAGTCGCTTACTTCTTGTAAAGTTCGATCGCTTCTTTCACTTTGTTTGCATAAGAGTTGAAGTCAACAGCCAGTGGATTGACAAGATGAAGTCGCCTCTTTGCCTCTGACAAATACGCTATCGGCAGCACCTACCAACAGTTTAATCATACATTAATCTACACGCAATCCCAAATAATTCAACCATATTTAACCAATGGATGGGTACTGGAGACGGCTGGTGTAGAAGGGAGCCTACTTGAATCAATTAAAGGAAGGAAGATGTCATACTTCGGGCACAACATCAGGAAACATGGAGATTGCTTAGAGAAGGAAATTATGCAAGGAATTATTCCGGGAGCAAGATGAAGAGGAAGACGTAGGAAGAGGTGGTGGGACAACATGTGTGAATGGACGGGATTATCAACAGAGGAATTGTTGAGAGCAACCGAAGACAGGAGAGAATAGAGAAGAATTGTCCAAAATGCGACCAACCCTCGTGTCGAGGAAGGTTGAAGGCAAGGCAATTTAACCAGACACACCGTGATCCAAACCAGGTAATAAAAGGCTGTTATGCAAGACTATAATATTGAAGGTGATGCAATAACATACATAAAATTATAAACCAAGAGTAATCCATTCAAATTCAATTCATATCAAAAATTTACATCAGGCAATAAATATATTTTCAAATGATAAAATTACACAACATAAGATAGCTGATAAAGTCGTGATACCAGACTAAAAAAATTAATTGAAGACCAGTCAAATGAACTGTTCGTATCTAAATATTTATGAAACACTTTGTAAAGATCCAGCAAGCCCGGCGTTTCACTAACACATGCAGTTCAGAGGCTTCTAACTCTATACAGGGTGGGTGCAACTCGAGCCCAGTGAAAAATTGGGGAATCAGAAATGAGCCAAAACTCACGTCGACTGGGGAAGGCCGGCTCAGGGCAGGTGGAGGCCGGCTCGGGAGGGGAAGAATAGGGATTGAGCCGGGTTGCTTAGGGGGATAGATGCAGTTCATACAACTAGGTTTAACCTGGATTTAGATAAGATAACTTCATAGAACAGATAAGACTTACTTTATCGAAAACTTTTGAAAGAACCTGCTTGTTCAAGATCGGTACATATTTTGGTTCGTGCGAAATAAACGTCGGTGCGAGAGCATCAACAATTGTCAGCTTCTTAGCAATTAAACCGTTCTTGGCCAACCACTTCTTTGACGACAGGACTCGTGAGCTACATAAATTAAATAAGATGACTTATGACAATTATCCAAATTAAAATTTTAATTCAAGACAGGAATTATCGTTAACAAGCGTGCATTTGAACTCAGTTTATTGTATCAATATGAATGCATTGCAAATGAGTGTTAAATTTATAAACAGCACATAGATTTGTTTGAATTGATCTGTTTGTTTTCATTACTAAAAACCTCATCCTGTACCGACCAATCATAGGCGAATTTGGTGCGACGAAAAACGAGATAAAAGAACATACTTAGCACAGTGGGACCTCCAGCCAGAATCTTAGAGGAAACTATATAAGGGAGGTCATTCCACAGTGAACAGTACAAATTAAAAGACAAAGAGCATACTTTTAAAACAAAGTTTTGCATGAATGTAATTTCGTGTCAACATACTTTGTCAGTTTCTTAATTTTCTTCTCATGTTGTTTATTCCTTTTCTCTTCAGCTGAAAATTCAAACGACAATGATGACAGACATTTCATGTAGCCTTATAGTCTGACCGAATTTTTAGAGAAATTCTAGCAACCATTTATATCAGCAGGTTGGCTAAAGAAGAGAATCAGGATAAAAATGGGGCACTGATTTCTGAATTAAATGTTGCTTTGCCCAGTAAAATCCTGACAAGTAGGTTCAGCACTGTGTTTTTGGGCATGCTGGAGTCGGGAGCGCCTCTGAGTAGTTCCCCTGCAAGGGCACTATATAAACTAATGAATGAAAGAAAGAATGAATGAATGCATGAATGAATGAAAGAGAAGGCATGTGTAACCCATTTGTACATTATATTCCCAACGTGAAAATGAATTGAAAAAAGTTGAATTCAACTGATCAAAGAGAATGCACTGAAGTAACATATGACCAAACAGCATCCTAAGATGGAGGAAACCAGTCTATTAGGCAGAAATGATAGAGGTCACCTTCAAGAACATTCTTCTTCCTCTTCTCCTGTCTCTCCAGCATCTCCTTTGTCTCCGGAAGAAGCCATTCGGTTGACGCAAAATGGCCGCCAGAACTCATCGTCCGAAGAAGACTTGTCCTTGTATGAGCTGTGAACAAGTGAAAGTCATGAGAAAAAAAATCATGCAGATGACTAAATTGTCAGACCATTAATAAAATTGACTTACAACTGCCATGAATATTTAAAAGCATGATATGAGTTAACACTAACAATTTGAAAACACGTATTTATATCAGTACCATATGTAACGGCCATTGTATTCACCTAAAAGACAATAAAAACACACACACGCACGCACTCACACACGCACACAAACACAGAGACCAGTACACATCTCCCTTGAAGATCATAAGAGTTGTTATTCTGCTGTTAAGAATTCCATGTATTTCATGTACTAGAAAAGTCCGACCTGTTGTTAGAATGTAGTTTATGGACTGCAATAATAATTTTTATTATCTCAGTGTCCTTGTCTGAACTTTATTTTAGTCAAACATCATAATCAAAATGTGAAAATTCTGCAAAATGTGAACATTCTGCTAAATGTGAAAATTCTGCATTTCTTCAGTTTACCAAACATCTATGCCATGGGTATCAGATAACTACAGTGGTCTTATTTCACAGACTCTTGAACGTCAATGCTACTACAGTTCAAGAAGATTACTTTGATCACTCACTGACAGTGACACAACCGATACATAGTGTCAATGGGAAAGTAGCAGAGAGCACTAAAAGGTGAACTTAGAAATTCTAGTAAGAAGTGCAACTAGGTTCCCACAAGGAAAAAACAGATGTAGGCCTAGCTCATAGAACTGCAAAAAAATAATAAGGCTAAGGTGGTCAAATTTTATATGAAATAATAATAGAGATTCAGGAATAGGACTCTTAACACAAAAAAGGCAAGAAAACATTTATTTACACTAAACAAACGATGAAAATTAATAAACAAAACAAAAGAAAAAAATAAATCAAATCTATAAAAAAAATATCAAAAGTCTTGACTTCTTATCTCTTATCATATCTGCTGGCTTTTATATATACAGTGTTTGCTTCAGCCAATAGACATCTCAGGCTCTGAAAATAAGACATTCTGGAAGAGGCCAAAAAATGTATAAAGTGAAAACATTTATCCGAAAACTTTTCCATTAAGTATATTTAATGGAATTGGAAAAGGCCATGAGGTCAATTAAAACAGTTAAACCAGCAAGCCCAAAAACGAAATAGTAAACCTGACAAAGAAAGACTAAAGTTCTGACGATAATATGATATGCACATCAGAACTGCCAGGACAAATTGAAATTTACATAATATGACTAATTGCAAATTAGGTTTTATGAGGAATGCAATGCAAAGACTTCTTTACAAGTTTTATACACAACGGACAAATTAGAGGCTAAATAAAACAAGAGAAAACCAAAGGGGGAAAATGGTGGATTGTTTCAAAATATGTGAGAAAATTAGGACCAAAATAAAAAGAAAGCCAGGCAAAATAGTAAGTAAGTAAGAACCTGCACCAGTCCGACGTTTTATGAGATCTGAAGGAAGTTTTAGAAAGAACAGGAGTATACAAAGTAAACAAATAAAAAAAATTCTATAATACAAATATCTTTCTTTTAAGACAACAAACAGCCAAGTTATGAATACTTTTATAACTAACATTCAAAAGGTCATTGCCAATAGTACTATCATTTGACAATGACAATACTGACAATAAGAGTGCCTTGTGCGTTACTTAAAGAGTGCTATACAAGTATTCTGATGCAAGTGTATACATACATGCGTACATACATACATACATACATACATACATACATACATACATACACACACACACACACACATACATACATACATACATACATACATACATACATACATACATACATACATACATACATACATACATACATACATACATACATACATACATACATAGATGTATAAATAATATACATATATATTTAGATACATAACTGGCATCATCTACAATGCACATCATCAAGCCCTACAGTTAACTTCACTGTTGCATTGTTGAGCAGAAAGCATTAGATCCTCAGGTTTATTGTTTACTATCCAAACTGAACAATATTCAACAATAATTACCGCTAAATATAATTTTTCTAATAACTAGAGAATGTAACTGTAACTGATTTAGAACTGATAAACTTAAGCAGTCGACTTATTCAGTGCAGCCAACTACTGTATTGTATTGTGGCTATAAATTTATATAGCGCCTCTCACAATGCACATTGAACTGACCTGCAATGGGAGGGCTGTCTGTCGAAATTCTCCCAGACTTTGCAAGTGCAGACTTTGGTCGTGATGGAAGGAGCTTTGCCGAAGTGGACCTCTCCTTGAAAGAAACGCTGACTGGACGAGGGTCCTTGTAGGAACTGAAGGAGTGGCCAAACGCAAAATGTGATGAATCTGAAGAAGAGTGGTTTCCAGGCACAGATTTCCTGTTTGACAAACCATACCAACAACAGGTTACAAGAGCATAGATAATCTGGCAAAAACACATTTATTTATTAAATGCTAAGTTGCTAACTACTTTATTCATTACAATATAACTTAGACTTCCTGACAGTTCAGATCCTCTAGACCAATGTGAAATTCAGTAAATTATCATCATTAGTATAAAAACTATCTATCCTCATTTCTCCAGGCTTGGAACTAGCACTATCTGAGTATGTGCAACATTTGACAAAAGCTTAGATCTATCTGGTTCCATTGTTTCAGACACTACCTGGTACCCTTGTTGGTCGCGTGGTCATCTTTGCACATCGATAACACTTCACAGTCATGCTTCAGCTGTTCAATCTTTTCCAGAGTGTTCCAACCAATGTCAATCTCCTTTCTCAGAAGTGCAATGTCCTCACTCTGTCACAGAGTATAGACGAAAAGTCATCAGTCAAGATCAAGAAAAAGCTATATATATATATATATATATGTATATATATAATTATATATATTTATATGCACAAACAGAAAGTTGAATTACAGACAGTAATTTCTTACCAGATAAATGTTCCCATTTTCAAATTTTAATATGTGCACAGACAGATGGATGGCAAGACACAGACAGACAGTCAAAAGACAGACAGATAGAAAGAGAGACAACAGATAGGAAGGCAGGCATATAAACAGACAAACACAAATACAAACACACAACACATTAATACAGTGAGAACTAAATCAGACACTGAAATTGACTGAATACTTAATAAAAGAAACACTGACTATAGAAGCTCCATTCATTCTTTCATTCATTCACTCACTCACGTACTTATTAGCCTAACTCACTCACCCACTCACTCACTCATTCACTCTTTCATCCGTATGTTCATTCTTCCGCTCATTTACTTGCAACATTTAAATAGTATTTCCTCTAAGATTGATTGCAAAGAATAAGAACATGGCGACTAAATGTAAATGATTAATATTTCAATTTTTACTCTTAAAAGGTCGAGCCAAACATGAGGTAAATCTGAAGTAAATTTTATGGTAAAGGAAGTGATAAATGCGATCACAGATTTAGTTGAAAATTTGTACACAAAACAGTGAAAAATACGTGCATCTGCATAACTACATCATGAAATTTAGATTTTAACACTATAAAAGCTAAAAATGTGCATATAAACAGTGTATATTTTGAACATGCTAGCAGATGGTGCACAAAAATTCAGAAGACCAAGAGAATAATAAGACCAGCTCACAAGAACGGTCAGGGTAATGCAGTTAGAAGAATTCAGATGCAAATCTCACACAAATACCTTGCAACTTTTCTATTTTTGCCTAATTAAGCATTAAATAAATATTCTGACTGGCTGAACGAGTGAAGTGTGGATGGTATTTTACAGGTGACATAAGATGACAAAAATCAGTTCAACAGAGTGATGTCAGTGACGTGATAAAACACATGCTCTGAGTGGTGTAAAAATGGAATCAACTTCTCTGATCGTACCTCAAAATATTTCCTTACAACTCTCTATTTTTAAATCAATAAAAGAAACAAGATTGGTCACAAGACATGATCAAAAGGTGCAATTAAATAAAAGCTATAAAAAACACACAATTGATGATAATTAATAATTAATAACTTAAATAGTTATTGCATAGTCTAACGTGCAAGGCTTCAATCAAAGCCAAGACATAATCACAGGCCAATATACAGAAGAGCAGTGCAGTCCAACAACCTATGCTATACGCCCTATAGTGGACAAAGATTCAAAAACAAATCAATCTCATGTTGAGCACAAAATACCACAAGCCACTGGGCAGATAAAACGGATACAGAGGGGTGGGGGATTCCAAAATTTATTAGCTCCAGCACCCAAACAATCATCAACAAATAATCTGGAAAATGCTTCTGTAATATATCACGTTAAACAATGGATTATTCTGTATTTAACACATTATTTTATCTTGAAATAGATATAACTTTCATAATGATTCCGACGATAATGACAAAGATCGCGATAATCATCACTATAATGATGATCACACAACTTTTAAGTAAAAAACAAGACCACAATGAAATAAATTTGAAGGTGACAGCTAAGTAAGTCAAGGCTGACAAGTTAAAAAAAAATAATGATCAGACTTATGCTAGTGATGATAGTGAAAATAGTTTTATATTTGTTGTTTTTGAAGAAGATGATGATGATGATGATGATGATGATGATAATGATGACAACGATGATGATGATGATAGCAAAAAGATAATATTGTAAGAATATGTATCGACCTGCCATGGTTCCGGACCATCAAGGTCAATCTCGCAGCCATCTTGTGAGTAATAGTGGAATCGTCCGCCCGAGTCCTTCGCCAGTTCGTAGAGAAATTCGTTCGCTTCTCGGTCGTTGCAGTTGAACGAAATCGTGTGAATTGGAACGGAACGAGGCATCTTCGTCTGGGCAATTATAGATTTCGGAGGCTGGAAACAATTCACAATGTAGACAAATGTAACGTGGCAATTATGCAGCACTGCTTCGAAAGATATAGAAGTAATAGTGAAACTACGATGCAGTGTTCGTGCTGTAGTCGGGAGCGCCTCTGAGTAGACAGCTTGAAAGAGTGCTAGAGCAAATGCGAGAAAATAAGTAAAATAAAATAGATGATAAGCAGTTTACAAGAAGTCGATTTAAATAACTATTACAGCAGCCTGCAGTAGTCTATATGTTTCTACTGATCATTTTACAATCGTTCCAAGAAACTTGTGGAAGGCGTGCTATTCCAAAAAAAACGGAAGACAAAAATGAAAAAAATGGAAGACGAAAAATAATTGGATTCTGTTACAACTTGTACACTACAATTTAAAATTTTAAACTTTGTCTATGCAATTTTATTTTAATAATCAGCAAGCAAATAACACAACTTTACTTGTACACACTAAGTAAATGGTCAAATAGTGACCTGAATTAGCGGAATCCAAAAATGACAATGAAAACAATATGTTGCCAGATGTTTTAGTTGTTGATTGCTAACCTGGTCGGGTCTGCCATCCGTCAGCAAATAGACCGCCTGGGTTTCTCGGTCAGCAAGCGCATGCTGGAGCGCTCCCATCGTGTTAGTCGTGCCATTGCAGGTCAGCGCCCTCACCCAGTTCCAGCCATGCTGAAGCGTCTGCTCTGAAACTTCAACAAGTGCTTTCTGCCATAGAAAGACTTGACTGTTGAAGGCAATCATGTTGATCATCTGCTTATGACGAAGTTGCTCCTAGAAAATAACACAATTATCATTATTATCATTATCATTATCATTATAAATATTATTAGCATTATTATTAAGGAATATTAATAACAATAATGAATTATTATAATAAGGAAAATGTTATAAATGAAGAAAGAGTTCATGTGTTGGAGAAACTGGTCATTTGAAAACTAGGCTCCATTTCTTGGAGCAGCAAGAGTGGGAGTGGGCAAGTGGTGGGTGCATCATAGTTCAACTAGAAGATCATAAGATAGCAAACTGCAGGACTAATCATATGGGATATTACTTGTGGTTGAGGTTAGTAGGGGCGTTCGTTCAACTTCGTTGTACGAATCTGATTACATCAGAGCGCTTCTGAGTAGATGGTCTTGAAGTGGTGCTATATAAATCTCTGGAATGAATATATGAGACAAGCCAGTGAAATTTTATTCAGAATCAGCTAATATAGCTGACCACATAGGATAAAAAAATGCATGCAGCATCGCTGCATCAAGCAAGCAGCCATGTTTTGCCATATACAGGGTGGGCCATAAAAAAACCCACTACGGTTTTTGCCAATATCTTGGCCAGAAGTAAGAATTTTTAAATCAAATTTTTACAGGCGTAAAGACAATACATATCTGCACATGATGGCCAGATTTCATCAAGATATTTCAAATAAAACAAAAGTTATATCACTTTTAGTGAGACCATCCATTGTTTTTTGATGATTCAAAAACATTACGCAGCAAAAGGTATACATGCATGCTAGCATACAAATCTGCAATTGATTGAGCGCCTTTCTAAGAATGCACACACGTAACAAAAGATTAGAAGCTAGGTTAATCCGAACCTGCATGAGTAGGAAGATCTTGTCCTTGACAAACTGGAAATGTGCTTGCATTGAGACGGACGTATCAATCAGAAGATAAATACGATTCTCAACGACTGTCCCAAAAATCTCTCGACTTCCACGATGCAACCAATCGACCCTTAGAAAGAAAAACACCAACGTCGCTATAAACACAATAAAAAGATGAAAATAGGACAAGCAATGAGACGTAGTTAGAAGACATACTAACCAGTATCTCTCCCTACATAATCACACTCGCTCCACAGATGCAGCTTTATGTATGCATGCTTTGCTAACGGAAGTATTTGGTGTAATGACATCTAACATCATACTATAGGCTAGCACAGAGAGCGCCTCTGAGTAGATATCTTGAAGATGTGCTATAAAAATTCTCAGAATGAATGAATGTATGTAACTACGTATGTTTTGAAGGGGGAATGACGCTGCGTTGGGCTGCCCATAAGCAGTGAGTTGCAGTGGTCTAGGCGGGAACAGACAAACGCATGTGGTAAAGACAGAGGAAGATTAGGATGCATGAATGTATGCATGTATTCACAATCGTAATCTTCAAACTTCTTAAGCGCCACTCAAAAACCAAGCGCGGAGCACCAGTTTATTCATGAGGGCTGCATTGAATCAAAAGGAGTGTCTGTAAAAGTAGTCCAAAGTAGGTCTGGGTCGGTATGTGTATGTCATGTATGCATGCACGCAAGAAAACGTGCATCCTTTAAACAACTCTCAATTTGTTACTTTTGCAATTGTGCCTTAACATAAGAACAGAGTGCAACTGGGGCTGAGCTTAGCCCTTTAATGCCGAGATGGTAGTAAATGGTATGGGAAATCCTATACCCTCCGGCATTAAATGGTTAATGGAACAATATGTATTGTCATGTGAGGACAAACAAACCGTCGCTGCATTGCGTCCATTGCAATGCCCAGTCGGTCCTTGTAGAGTCGATGGAATTCAGGCGTCACATGGACGTGCATCATCTGACCGTCTTTCCAAACGACGTGAGCAAACTTATCGCAGTACTTGGCATTTATTAGCTTCTTCACAGTACTCTGAATTTATGAGACAACAAAATATATCCATTGCTAAAATAACACTGAGTAGCGGACAAAGTTTACAATATAAAACATGTGAAAGTGTTTATTGTATTGTATCGTATTTATAGATTTACGTATGTCTCTCACAGAATGACTATTCAGCAAGGAAATTCGCGGGGAAAAAATTGAATGCTTTTAAAGAATAAGATACTGAAGAGGAAATACGAGCCATCAGTTTAGCCCTTAGTGCGGGAGGAAAAACATTCCAAATGGAGTGACCAACCGCACAAAATGTCCGATGGATGTTGGGCAAGAGACGTCATAGTCTTGGGAGGAAAAACATGAAGACAGTCAGCTCCAGCATGACTAAAAAGAAAAGTATTAAGAGATTCTCTCTAGTGAAGGTGCACGCAAAAGGTGTAAGGAGGAGACCATGTTCAGAAGAGCACAGGGACTGAGTGACAAGGACAGCAACAGAGTTCACGAAGATTGGAAGGGACGAGGCATAGGAAGCATCACCACACTCTTGAAGGAACAGGAAATAAAATTGCAATAACAATAACAACAATGAATGCAAGCAGTTATCTCCAGGCACACCTGTACAGGTATGTCATCAAATGCAAAAGAACGAAGTACTTACTGCCTCCGATATCTGGCACCGATCGCTTGGTGGAACCTTGAGGTCAATCACTCCGTCCTGGTGACGGAAAGCAACACCGGAAAGGACCTCGTAGAAGCCAAGTCTCTTCGCCTGGATTCCATGAAGTCTCAGCCACTGAGCAGAACTCATGTAAGTCTCGTCAACAAAGTCCTCACTCGAGTTTTTCACCTTCAACAACTCCTCACCTAAAGCAGAAGACAATAAAGTCTTTTCACTTATTAGAAGATACTTCCATTGCTATCTAACTTAGCAATGAAAGGCACAATTTATTTTGTCCACAGTTTATTGCCTAGCTGATTAACAGTGTGACAGAGTCTCTTTCAATCTAGTGCAGATGATACGAAAATGGGTGTTTGTTTATTTTTAAATTAATTATTGAATCAAGAAACATATAAAAACATAAAATACTTGCCTGGTTTAGTCTTTTTCGGGTAATCCTTCATTACAGCTTGAATCTGTGCCAGGTTGTTCTTGGCTTCTTCGAGCTCTTCAAAGAGCAAGATGACATCCTCCCGCATTCCAGCACCGCGTGGCACTCCCCCGTACGCCTTCTTCCTCAGAACCAGATTTGACTGAGCGGAAGCATCACCAATCGCCACCCTCTCAAACGTGTCCATCTCCATGACAACTGCATACGCATGAAACCTAAACGAGCATGTGAATTCTAAACATAATTTTCCATGATCACTGGATAACTTTCAAAAACTAAATGCAGAGGTGAGCCACCAAAGAAAAAACTTAGGCACCCTTTACCACAGAAAGCATAAAAACATCAAGGTTACCCCAACATCACATTTTGAAAGTATTGGGTTTGAATAATTATGACAATTTATTTCACAGCTGAGCTCACTATGTCCAAAACAAGCCCAAAGTGTGACATATGTAGCCCACAAGGGATATTCTCATATTTTCAACATATATTCAACAAATGAGTACACTTGCAGACTAATAAATGCATTTTAATGACCTGACCAATTTGCAACATAAGTTCACAACGCAGAAAATAACTGTTCAATAATTGTAACAAGCTGTGATTCCAAAGATAAATACTTCATTGAATTCCTTAAATACTTGTTGACAAGAAAAAATGTCAATCAGAGATCAAGTGACCAAACTATTCGTATACCTGGCATTCGAATCTTTTGCCAGATTCTTTAGGAAATCAATTGTTTCAGAACTTGTACAGTTGTACGAAACAACGTGAACTGGAATTCTTGAATCAGAAACCTGCCACAACAGTTACAAAAACAATAGAAATTCAAAACAGTGCTAATAAATTATTCTGGCAACACATCTTAAACATGGTGCACTTTCAGTAACTAGTCTGGCAATTTCAAACTTGTTTCTTGATCCAAATGACTTTTCCTAATGAAGACTCTAGCCAACTTAGTTGTAAATAATTGTTAAAAAATTGTAATTTCTACCATGGGCGTCCGCAGGAATTTTTCTAGGGGGGCGCAAACTTTTAAATTATTGTCACATGGTCTAAATTTAATGGGTGACAGTTTGAATTTCCATATTACCCCGAGAGATTTCTATAGCCTACCTAGTACCTATACATTATGCGCCCAAAGAAAGTTTTAATTAGCCTATAGGTTCAACTTGTGGAACGAATCGATAATAATATTTATCACATTGAAAATCGCGTTGTAACAATCACAACCAAATAATCTAAATTTATGTGCAACTATGCGAAAAATCCAGAGGGGCGCACTTGCGCCCCCTTGCGCCCCGCTGCGGACGCCCATGATTTCTACAGCATTCAAAAAAGCATAGTTATGGGAAATAGCATATTCACACAAATAGGTCCTGTCTGTCTTAAAAATTCGTTAAAAAATCTGTGTTACTAGCTTTCAGCCACTGATCGAAGCCTATAATGCTAGATACCGGTAGTTGGCACAATAGGTACACGTAGGCCCAGTTTATGTGTGATCTAAAAATTCCTATCAACCCACATCAGTTCTTTTATGTTAAACTAGATTTGACTAAACTAACTGATTCGTAGTAGACCCGGAAGAGCATAATTTTGATCACTCTGTTAATGAGTTTGAAATTTCTAATTGTAAATCAATATTAGCAGATACTGCTACGATAGAAGTTGTTGAAAAACGCGACCATAAAACGGACCCTTTCTCGGAGCATTTCTCGACATTCGTCTGTGGCTGAACCTTCCGAGAAGAGGTAAACGGACTCCACCTGTCAACAGAACCGACATACTGTTCATCACAACAGCAGAACCCTCTGAAGTTTTAAAACCAAAAGAACTGTTGCTGTCAAGTTTGACTGCACAGTGTGATTTAAAGATGAGATGGATGAATGGCCGAGGAACATCACAGGAGTATGACAGGGTTGTGGTGGTGGTGGTAGTCGCAGTTTAATGACACTGTGTGATAACAAAGATCATTAGCATCGCCCTCCTACTTTATCCAGGCTTTTGACTGGCACTGCATGAATGACAGGGTTGTGTTTTATCACCACCGACGCCATGGTAGTGGACTGGGTGATGGCAAGCAAAGGTGGGACTTGCTATAAACCCAGAAAAAAATTATCTGGCTATGAAAATCGAAGCTGACAGGATTTTGATCGATGACAGAGAGGTTGTGTACATTGGTGATTTCTGCTACTTTAGTAATTTGACAACAGTGGACAAAAAAAATTGTGACAAGGGAAAAAGAGATGCATTGGGAAGGCAAGTCCCATGTTCAAGAGGCTTGGAAAGTAAGGGACAATGAACGGATTCAGTATAAAGACCAAGATTCCTCTTTATGATGACGTACGACACGTAGTGTTGTGCAAACACAACATGGATCTGTGATCCTGCATAAAATTTAAATTGAAAGATAAAGTAGAACAAGATTTTTAATCCACTTTTACTGTAGGCCTACATAGATAGTAAAAACTTGATTACGTATTACAAGAAATGTAGTAATTCAATAAAGAAATGACAGATCAAGATCATCTTACATAAGGCAAAGCCATTGCTTTGATCAGTGCCTCAACGGAAGCTGACTTCGGAACCTCTTCCTTTGTATCCAATTTCCACAGCCAATCGACAGCCTGGTTTATCGTCTCTGGTGTCACGTTTATTAGGTCAGGTCGGAAGAGAACTGGGTCATGGGCTGACCTGTTTTACAGCAAAAGAAATGCAGGTCAACACTTGAACAACAAGCTGCATTGACTCCCAGTAATTTTTAGTACACACTCGTCATTACAGTGTTAACATTACAGATACAAATAATGCAACAATGGTTAGCAATGACAATTGCAACGGTTAGCATTATTATTAGATGTAATGTAGTGCAAGAAGCAAACTGAATCTAAAACATGCAACTGATTTACTAATTTACGAATTGACGATTTACGAGAACCCAAGGTAACTGACTTGAAACTAATAACAGTAACAATAACAGCTAAGAAAATCAATAACCGGAATAGTACTATTAGTGGGGCGCGGTGGTGTAGTGGTGGCGTCGTTGCCTTGGAGACGGAAGGTTCGAGGTTCGAATCCACCTCGCCGCGTAAGGACCTTGGGCAAGTCCTTCACTCACAATTGCTCAGCGCTTCGGCGTGAAACTCCGATGCAGTGTCCGCTCTGCATTCGGGAGGGCCTCTGAGTAGTGAGACGTTGAACAAGTGCACATGCAAACATTAATAGCAATAGCAGCAACATAATGCAATTGCGTACCGAACGATGTTAAAGCGTCCAATGAACGCCACTTGTTCGAGCAGGACTCGCTCGACCGCGCTCAGGTAGAGGTGCAGCTGTTGCTCGGTGAGATCCTTGAAGTCGAGCACGATGCAGATCGACTTTTCTTCGATCACGCCAAAGATCCGTCTGCTCTCAGACGTCAGCCAATTCAGACGACGCTTGAATATCGTGATCGCCTGGATGAGGCGAGTCTCCAGATGTTTCATCGCCTCTGGTGTAACAGTAATCTGGAAAAAGAAGGTCTTGGTGATTTTGAAAGAGCTTGCAAGACATGAATAAATTGTTAAAGCTGCTAAGATCAAGAAGCAGATAAGATCAAGAAGCAGATAAGATCAAAACGCAGATTAGATTAAGAAGTATATAAGATCAAGAAGCAGATAAGATCAAGAAGCAGATAAGATCAAAACGCAGATTAGATTAAGAAGTATATAAGATCAAGAAGCAGATAAGATCAAGAAGCAGATAAGATCAAAACGCAGATTAGATTAAGAAGTATATAAGATCAAGAAGCAGATAAGATCAAGATGCAGATAAGATCAAGAAGCAGATAAGATCAAGAAGCAGATAAGATCAAGAAGCAGATAAGATCAAGAAGCAGATAAGATCAAGAAGCAGATAAGATCAAGAAGCAGATAAGATCAAGAAGCAGATAAGATCAAGAAGCAGATAAGATCAAGATGCAGATAAGATCAAGAAGCAGATAAGATCAAGAAGCAGATATGACCAAGAGGCAGATAAGATCAAGAAGCAGATAAGATCAAAAAGCAGATAAGATCAAGAAGCAGATAAGATCAAGAAGCAGATAAGATCAAGAAGCAGATAAGATCAAAACGCAGATTAGATTAAGAAGTATATAAGATCAAGAAGCAGATAAGATCAAGAAGCAGATAAGATCAAAACGCAGATTAGATTAAGAAGTATATAAGATCAAGAAGCAGATAAGATCAAGATGCAGATAAGATCAAGAAGCAGATAAGATCAAGAAGCAGATAAGATCAAGAAGCAGATAAGATCAAGAAGCAGATAAGATCAAGAAGCAGATAAGATCAAGAAGCAGATAAGATCAAGAAGCAGATAAGATCAAGAAGCAGATAAGATCAAGATGCAGATAAGATCAAGAAGCAGATAAGATCAAGAAGCAGATATGACCAAGAGGCAGATAAGATCAAGAAGCAGATAAGATCAAAAAGCAGATAAGATCAAGAAGCAGATAAGATCAAGAAGCAGATAAGATCAAGAAGCAGATAAGATCAAGATGCAGATAAGATCAAGAAGCAGATAAGATCAAGAAGCAGATATGACCAAGAGGCAGATAAGATCAAGAAGCAGATAAGATCAAAAAGCAGATAAGATCAAGAAGCAGATAAGATCAAGAAGCAGATAAGATCAAAAAGCAGATAAGATCAAAAAGCAGATATGATCGAGAAGCAGATAAGATCAAGAAGCAGATAAGATCAAGATGCAGATAAGATCAAGAAGCAGATAAGATCAAGATGCAGATAAGATCAAGAAGCAGATAAGATCAAAAAGCAGATAAGATCAAAAAGCAGATAAGATCAAAAAGCAGATAAGACCAAAAAAAGATAAGATCAAGAAGCAGATAAGATCAAGAAGCAGATAAGATCAAGAAGCAGATAAGATCAAGAAGCAGATAAGATCAAGAAGCAGATAAGATCAAAAAGCAGATAAGATCAAAAAGCAGATAAGACCAAAAAAAGATAAGATCAAGAAGCAGATAAGATCAAGAAGCAGATAAGATCAAGAAGCAGATAAGATCAAGAAGCAGATAAGATCAAGAAGCAGATATGATCGAGAAGCAGATAAGATCAAAACGCAGATTAGATTAAGAAGTATATAAGATCAAGAAGCAGATAAGATCAAGAAGCAGATAAGATCAAGAAGCAGATATGATCGAGAAGCAGATAAGATCAAAACGCAGATTAGATTAAGAAGTATATAAGATCAAGAAGCAGATAAGATCAAGAAGCAGATAAGATCAAAACGCAGATTAGATTAAGAAGTATATAAGATCAAGAAGCAGATAAGATCAAGAAGCAGATAAGATCAAAACGCAGATTAGATTAAGAAGTATATAAGATCAAGAAGCAGATAAGATCAAGAATCAGATAAGATCAAGATGCAGATAAGATCAAGAAGCAGATAAGATCAAGAAGCAGATAAGATCAAGAAGCAGATAAGATCAAGAAGCAGATAAGATCAAGAAGCAGATAAGATCAAGAAGCAGATAAGATCAAGAAGCAGATAAGATCAAGAAGCAGATAAGATCAAGATGCAGATAAGATCAAGAAGCAGATAAGATCAAGAAGCAGATATGACCAAGAGGCAGATAAGATCAAGAAGCAGATAAGATCAAAAAGCAGATAAGATCAAGAAGCAGATAAGATCAAGAAGCAGATAAGATCAAAAAGCAGATAAGATCAAAAAGCAGATATGATCGAGAAGCAGATAAGATCAAGAAGCAGATAAGATCAAGATGCAGATAAGATCAAGAAGCAGATAAGATCAAGATGCAGATAAGATCAAGAAGCAGATAAGATCAAAAAGCAGATAAGATCAAAAAGCAGATAAGATCAAAAAGCAGATAAGACCAAAAATAGATAAGATCAAGAAGCAGATAAGATCAAGAAGCAGATAAGATTAAGAAGCAGATAAGATCAAGAAGCAGATAAGATCAAGAAGCAGATAAGATCAAGATGCAGATAAGATCAAGAAGCAGATAAGATCAAGATGCAGATAAGATCAAGAAGCAGATAAGATCAAAAAGCAGATAAGATCAAAAAGCAGATAAGATCAAAAAGCAGATAAGACCAAAAATAGATAAGATCAAGAAGCAGATAAGATCAAGAAGCAGATAAGATCAAGAAGCAGATAAGATCAAGAAGCAGATAAGATCAAGAAGCAGATATGATCGAGAAGCAGCTATGACTAAGAAAGAAGGAAGACATTGTCCAAATGAATTTAATTTCATCCACAAGAAAAAAATCTTTAAAATCAAAATGATAATTTAAAGGATGGTGATGATGTCACCGATGACGATGATGATGTCACAGATGAAAACAAGAGCAGCAGTGATAGTATTGTATTGTATTTAAACATTTATAAAGCGCCTCTAGTAGGGTGAACCGTTCAGAGGCGCTCCCAGTGCGCAAGGCCCCGCGAGAAGAAACAGGTTTTGAGAAGAGACAAAGCAGAAGAGAGACTACCAGAAAGAAGTGTAGAGCGAACAGAAGGAGAAAGAGCATTCCAAAGAGAAGGACCAATTGAGACAAATGATCGAGACTGAGCCATAGTAGTTCTAGACCGAGGAACCAAGAGGTCAAATCTGTTGGATGAACGAAGTGGACGATGGGAAGAAGCCGAGTGAGGACGAAGTAAAACATTAGTCAGATATTTTGGGGCAAGACCCCGTTGAGCCTTTAAGATCAGAGTGAGGATCTTGAATTGTGTGCGAGCACGGAGAGGAAGCCAGTGAAGTTCATGAAACATAAAGGTAGAGATGTGAGAGTACTTGGGAAGGCGGGCAATCAATCTAGCAGCTGAGTTGAGAACAGACTGAATAGGTGAAAGACGAACTTTAGGAAGACCAATGAGGAGAGCATTGCAATAGTCAATTCGTGAGCATATAAAAGCATGAATTAAGGTAGTGAAGATGGAGGAGGAGACAGAGCGACGAATGACTCTGAGACGTCTTAAATGAAAATATGACGAGCGTGTCACATTTGAAATATGCTCAGTAAAGGTAAGTGAGCTATCAAGTACAACACCCAGATCCCGCACACTTGAAGAGAAGGAAAACAGCGGGAATTTTTCAGAGAGCAGAATGAAATCAAGCTTCTGGAGCTGCTGGGGAGTACCTAGCCAGATGAATTGAGTCTTTGAAGTATTAAGCGAAAGGCGATTAGAAGACATCCATGAGTGGAGATGATTAGTAAGCGATTCAATATGCGCAACTAACAGCAGCTGGGAAGATGAGGGACCATGGACAAAAGCCTGGACATCATCAGCAAATAGATGGCCAGCAGCACTACAAATAGGAAAAAGAGAAGAGATGTCAGCCGTGTAAAGAATAAATAGGAGAGGTCCAAGAACTGAACCTTGAGGAACACCCAGATTAACATGAACCCATTGGGTTCGAGAGTCACCCGATATAATCATTTGAGTTCTTTCAGAAAGGTACGACTGGAACCAAGAAAGGGGGAGACCCTTAACACCATAGGAGATCTCAAGACGCTTGAGTAGGATGTCGTGATCGACCATGTCAAAAGCTGAAGAGACATCATAGAGGGCCAACAGACTGACCTCAGACCTATCAACAGCAGAATAGATTTCAGATAATAAAGAAAGGAGAGCTGTCTCAGTGGAATGATGGGCCCTAAAACCAGATTGGTTTGCAGGAAGGAGACCAGATTGCTCAAGGTAAGGTAGAAACTGCAGAGAGACAAGACGTTCAAGTGTCTTAGAAAGAAAGGATAGATTTGAGATAGGCCGACAGATAGATTTGAGATAGTAATGACAATAGAATCCATTGTTCTGCAGCTCACGTTAAATGACTGTCCGTCTGGTCGAAAATACTTCTGAAACAAATTGGTTCCATATCGCGAACACACCGGCATCTTCAAAGCACGATCGAAATCTGAAAACAATAATATATTAGGCGGTAGATAAGTCCCTGAGGGATCCTGTATACCTCGGGGCAAAAAAAAAAAAAAAAATAATGAAAATAATTTTCAATTGAGCAACAATAGTATTAAGACGTTTAGCAAGGAAACTTGAATAACCTGCAAATTTGAAATCTAATTCAAAAGAAAAATAAATTAGGAATCATGATACAGTGAGTCAATGATGTGAAGGTCGTGGGACACTTGGGGTACAAAGTCAACAGCTTTCATGCTCGTAATGTTTAGTTTCATGCTTAATTGACTTCTTTTGCAACAAATATAAATCTGGAATTCTGATACTTTACAGCATTATCCATTATAAAATAGTCATGGTACTAGCTATGGGGTTAATTGACAGACTTTGTGTGGATGCATAGACATCCATAGTTTCAATTCGTTCATTACTTTTAGTCCAAGTTCTAACAATTTATTTGCCAATTAAATGAATATAATAATAGTAAACAATAGGAGTCGATAAGAAAAAGATATATTCTGGTTATTCTATTGGAGCGGTCAAGATTTTACTCAATACAACTAGACACTTTTGAGCATCCTACTCACCCAGAGGAATAAAAGAATCCAACAAGAAACAGATAAACGGAAAAGAAAGTTGTGACAAACAAACAGCTAACCATCCGAATGCTTAAACGCAATATGCTTGATGAGACTGTGCAAGTCGAGTCGACTTCGCTTCAGTCCGTACATCTGGAGCCATTTCTTCGTGGAGACGAGAGTCGCAATGTCCGAGTCCCACCGTCGCGACGGATCCGTCTTAACGGAAACTTCTGGATTGAAAGGAGTTTTGTCGATGACGAGGAATGAGCTGATGCTGGTTGAAATGGACCCGTTCAAAGATGCTGCACTGCTCTGCAGGGGTTGTGGCTGTTGACTGATGCTTTCGGTTGGGGTGTCGGAACCTGCGCCCTTCCGAGGATGTAAGTCAAAGGTTGCATCTGGAAAAGATGAGGAACATATTATGCTGGTCTAGCTAATCTGTACCCGAAATTGATATCAGTTTTATCAGGGTTCTAAAAGGAGGGTTAAAGTCCCCTGCTCATGACACACGTCCACAAATGCATGTGCAAATCAAAGATGGCCATTCTAAAAAATAAATAGTAAATCATCCACTAGTTGTAAAAATAATTTTTAAAAATTGTTTCCACTGGTTACCACTCTGTCCAGAATTCGCATACTTGTTCTGATGATGATTTAGCATTTAATTTTAAGTTAAACGTCTGCAAACGCAAATGTACGCGCCTTTCCATAGTGAATGCATAGCGTAGGGCTGTTCATTTATCAATGAATTGCTTGTTTACCTATGTCCATATTTCAAATGGGCATTAACATACTTATCACCATTAAGATCTATTTCTGTGTAGGGTAACTGACTGTTATAACAATAAACTTCTAATTCTAACGATTAGGTGTAAAGTAATTAATGATACTCCTAGTTACAATGAAACTGCAACTTAAATATTATATCTATCTTTAATATCTATGGCTCCAATAAATTAATTATCAGTCATGCATGCGGAAATTGCGGATACTAGGATAAACTCCAAAATTCGAAGGCAACCTTCTGTTTTCACAAAACTAAAATGCTAGAATGATTACACGAAAATGCAGATTGAGATGGAGGAAGTTGAGGATGAGTTTGAGGAAGAGAAGGAAATGAAGGAGGAGATGTATGAGAAGAAGGAAAAGCTGAGAAGAAAATTATAATTTGTGATGTTGTTACAAGCAAATAAGACACCACAATTAAGCAAGCGCAGATGATAATAAAATCAATGTATTACACAATTTTACAACAATTTTACAATAAAAGCGAAACTATATCAGGTGCATAATACATGTAATTATTGTCATTGGACGCTTCGTGTGATTACAGAACACTCAGAAACTGAGCAACATTCCTATAAATTGCAGTTGAATGCACAGATGAGAGATGAATATATCGTGCACTCATTTCACTCTGATCACAATTGACACAACAAACTTCGGGCATGGTTATGTCCAGAACCAACATTCAGCCAATCACCAAAAATGACTAAATGCCAGCTTGGACTGACTGAGTGATATTGCTTTAGCCTCTAACCTCATCACCATCATCCACTAAAATGACCTTCATCTGGCAATTCGCATTCTTGGTCAGGCTTGTCCAACTGATGTAAGTGACGTGGTGTGATTTAATATCGTGCAATGTTAAGTATGATCTAATGTCATGTACTTTAATGTAATATCACAATGCAATGTGATGCAAAATCAGGTAATGTGATGAAAAATCATCAAATGTGATGTAATATCATGATGTAATAGCATGTAATATTACGGCGTAATGTGATATAATATCATGCCGCAATGTGAATGCAACATAATGATTTAACCCTTAAACAACAAAAATGTACTGAAAGCGTCTGAGACACCGATGCAGCTAAAGGGTTAATGCAATGTAATATCATGATGCTACACGATGTATTGTCAGGATTTAATGTGATACAACACCACATACTGCAGTGCAATATAATGAAGTAACTTGATGCAAAGTAATGACACCATGACATACATCCTTCGATGTGGTGTAATAATATCATGTCATGACATCTCATATCATGTTTTTGTCTTCAGCAGAACATCTCTTAAACCAAACTTCTGTAAGCTTATCTCTAACAATGCAGGACATACAAATGACACAGCTATATTAAATTACCAATTAACCATACATGGAAGCATTGGAATGCATATACAATATTAATCAACAACCTCAGCGGGAAAATCTATCCTAAAATAAGTCCAGTGCAAATGTTGAAAAGCGAGCAGTGCATACAATAAAAAAAGTCCAGTGTGCTATCTATCTATCCGCAAACGGTGGTAGGTGCAAGAAGGTCCGTCCCATATCAATTCAGCTGCAGGAAATGGAACGGAAATTTAATCAGGATAAATTAATCAACGTGATCTCAGATCATTTATCAAGGGTCACGTTACCAAAGCAATCGTAGAAATTGCAACCTAATCTCGCCTGCTGTGCTCGTTCGGTCTATCGGAGAAATGGTACGACAAGAAATGCGACTCTAAAGTAGAACTAAATGTAATGGAAATGCTCTCTTACAGTCTATGCTACAGTATTGCTAACGTCTACGGTATATCACAGTAATAAATTTTTACAGCGCCATTTCAAGACAAAGGCAATCCATTCGAGAAGCTGCAGACCGGATTCTCAGAACTACAGCAGGGCAAGACAGGCAAATGCTCCCCTGGCAAAAAAGCTTTCGCCCTGATCAGTGCCCTGCCACAAGGCTGCCATAATTTTTTGCTTGTTGAGAATTTATCTAGGGCATAAATCACCCTCTTCATGGATGCTTGTATGACTGCCCTGACTATTCCACCATTTTGGCAGCACCTTGTGCTGGTAACACAAAAACTATGATCGGGTAGAACGGACATGTTGGATGCGCGAAACGAATAGTGAAGGATAGGCTAACTGTGATCTGTATTCACTAATTGATGGATTGGCGAACGACAGACAGGCTGCTCATGGAATGCCGCATTGTCCTTTTTGATAAAAAGGTTCAGACACAGATGGATGACATAATACCAATGTGGGTTTCTAAGCCGCATCCTAATAACATTTCTCAGAGCCATAGACCCTGTGGATGCTTGGACGATACTTTGGCTGAAACCCAGAAATGACAACAACCTTTTACAACATGGGTCCTTCATGTCACATGGTCAGGCTGAAATAAGGTAAATAAGTAAAATAACAATAGTTAACAACCAATGTTTAGTAACACACCAAGATTGGTCAGATTACAGCTTATGAAAAGTCATGCCAATCATTTTCAACTTTGGCAGTGACTTGACAAATTCGAATTCACCTTGATTAAGTAATGCTCGTACATCCATAGACTCCACCAGGCACACTCATGCTCAGAGTTCACCTAGCACACTAAGTAATACAAAAGTGCACATGTACAAGGTGTTCATGGTGTAAGGTGAAGTAACATTCATTAATAACCAATCAACTACAAAAATATTATCTCTTAACAATTTCAAGGTACCAAGAGGAATGATCTTGGATTGAAAGATATCTTGGCTGCAGTGCAGACCATAGGCGCAACCACCCTATGGGACCCACGGGACGCGTCCCCCCCAACTTTTGAGTGTTCCCCTAACTTTATTATTATGGTCCCCCAACTTTTTGGACGTGATTCATTATGGTCCCTCCCAACTTTTAGGACGTGATTGCACCTATGGTGCAGACACAATAATTATCGGTAGTATCAATCTAAGATGATGGCAACAGCAGGACGACCTACACTGTTACACATAATTATACAGTTTGAATGGATTGACCAAAAAATATGAAATTCACACCATGCTTTGGGATTCCAATGATGTAGCTACAGGAGGCAGGATAAGATGTAAAAAATCTGCCTCACTACAGCACCGAAAAGTTTAAACAGTCAGAAATATAGCAAAAGCTGTCACACAATGAAGGGCGGATTGAAGGCATATGCAAGAACACATCAAACAAAGCCAGCCTTCAAACAAACAAACAACCTGTTCAAAGTATCAACTTCAGCACACAATGTTACACGACTACCGAACTAAATACTCACACGTTATAATATTGTTAGCAGAGCAGATAAAGCTACATCTAAGAACAAGCACAGTCAACATCCAGGAACATCAACCACGGACATCTTGAAAGAACTCAAACATAGACCACTTCAATCAAGGCTCCAGATTTCATGGTCCAACATTCCAGTATTAACCCAATATTGCCACTGCTTGGTAATGGGACGCGTCCCCCTCCGCCGACCCCTCCCCCCCACCACCGACCCCATCTTTTATTCCGGTTCAGCACCAGTGCAAGAGAAAGAACATTTCCCCAATAACGGAAAATACGATTCAAAGGAAATCTAATTATGACTTATTCATTCGTAATAAAGATGTCCCCAAAGCCCCAGACGAGACCGAAACAATAAATCTCTCGAATGCAAAGTCTGCGTTTCCAAATACGAAATAGAGCACGAGGAAAAACATTCTGGAGACGGTAGACAAGTAACATCTGTGGTAAACAAAAATCTTCACATAACAGTTGTGACGCAAATGCACTGGTCATAAGAGGAGATAAAAAAAAAAAGTTCAGTTGCATCTCGGTAGTCGTAACTGCTTTGCCAAAACAGTCTTAGTCATGATAGTATCAAGACACAAGAATTTTTCACCTTTACCACAGTATCGAAATCAAAGATTATGCTATATTGATGATGATGATGGTGGTGATGATGATGATGATTATGATGGTAATGACAATTATGATCATATCATGATAATCATGATGATCATGATCATGTGACATGTTGACAAAGATGATGATGATGATGATGAAGGATGATGATGATGATGAAGAATGATGATGATGAAGGATGATGATGATGATGAAGGATGAAGATCATGATCATAATGATCATGATGACGACGACAATAATCATGAACAAGAACAGAATTGCCGTACATTGCACCAACAATTCTTGTTAGGTTGTATTCAATCCAGAATTTTTTTTATCCTGAGGGTTCATTTGTACTTTTTCTTTAGGATAAAACAATAATAATTATAACTAATCCAGGTATCAGCTGTCGTTTCCTTAACCCTTTACCCGTTCATTTTTAAAATTTGAGCCCGTTTTCAGCGGATATTTTCAGGGCAAACGGGTAAAAGATTAACCACTGGTTTAAAACAATTTTAGTGCATCATGTTCTACATTAACACAAAACCCAGCAACAACAGTGCTGCAATAATAGTATGGACAATAATAAACCGCTGACGAAGTAGATCTAACAGTCTCCAAAACAACAGCAAGATATAAAACTTACAACAGCAACAACTGCACGACAAAATCTACGAGCAGATTCAGGATTGAAAATAATGAAATGACATGATTGTATATTCAAATGATGGACATGGCAAAGTATAAACCTACATGCCATTCCCTCAGTTTAAGATGTTTCACTTTTTAATCTATTAACTAATTAAGTAAACACACTAAGAGTGCAAAACATTATACACTTTATTCTGCAAGTCAGTGCAAGACAAGATTTGTGCATATGTATTAAATTCCATATAAAGGCAATTAAGAGTGACTTCAGCTAAAATTAACCACATTATAATTGTAGCATTTGTACAGTAGGCGAGGCTGTGTGCATGAATAGCAAAAACATTTAACATTTCATTTTACTAGAATGGCAGAGTGCATGAATTAGTATAAACTCAAATCAAATCTACGATGTTAAACCACTCACCACTAACAACTACTAATTAGTAACTACTAGATCTGCCAATGTTATTTAAACAACAACTATAAATACTACAGATAGATAAAATACACTCAAGGCTTCGAAATACTGTAGCAACGAGAATGCGTGCTGAATACAGACCGACAGTGTTTTTTACACCTTCCAGCTCTCTTACCTGGAACCTCGCTTTCAAGCACCGAAGCTACATGGCGAAAAAATATTTACAGTTAAGTTTATTTTGTAGTGAATCTCTGCATGCAAAGTGCAAGACTACAAAAAGCTATGAGAGTGAAGAAACATTTGAAAGACAGCAGGTGAATGTGGTGTCTGTATTATCATGGCAACCATTTTTTTTGCATTGTTGTTATAGTTGCCAACATTATACCCAATTTCATCACCCACACATATCATCATAACAACCATTCTTTGACATTTTTGTCACGATTGTCATCATTAATGTCAACATTATTGTCAATGTCATTACCTCCTTCATCAACCACATTTATCTCAAAGCAACCATTTTCTACATTGCTGTCATGTTTGTCATCATTATTGTCATCATTATTGTCAACATCATTACCTCCATATCATCACCAGTCACTACAACAACAAACACCATCCCTTTCAAGCCTTCTCCCATAAAAACTGGTGCAACAGAAATCCACCCACTCCATCCCCAATCCCAATCCCCATCAACACCACTCCAGTCATTAAAAAAGCTCAAAGTCTGGACAAACAAGCTCCATCTCACAACTACAGGCAACTTAGTCCACGCAGCAATCTATGGTAAGTGCCACTAAGTGGACACACTGGACACTCCAAACGCTGGGTGATGAATCGCGTTAATGTACACCCATTTCGAAGGCACACATCACACAAAAAGACTGGTCACCCTCATCGTCCACAAAGAGAGCCAGCCGCTCCTTATGAATTACCCAACGGCTACCTGACGATTAAAAATGGCGACACATGTGACTTTGTCCAATCAGCTGTCTGCTTGTACAGGGATCGGGTTGCCAAAAGGAAATGTCCACCCGATGTAGATTGCGCTTTTAAACGACGAAGATGTATCTCTGGCAGTGACTTTGATCTATAGACATAATTTCTAAAACCAAGTAGCAGTGCTGCATCTTGCAGCTGACTCCACATAACGTTGTAGCAAGGATTCACATAAAATGTAATTAAGTAACGGAAATCTGGAAATTTTCTTCAAAACAGTGAATTTAAATAAAGTATGTTTGACAAGAAACCTGTAAAGTTCTGCAAAGAAGACTAAGTAAACTGATACATCTGCAAGAACACTTGTGACTCGCCCTTCGGTTTAAACTTGTTGGTTCCATACCAACTGCAAGCCTATAAAATTCTCTTTAAAATTTCTAAACGCCTATATAGCTTAGAGTAGCCTAATAACTAAAGCCATAATTTACACCACAGGTAACTGGTCAAATTCTATGTTTAAATGTATGATTGTATTTGTAGGATTAGATCAACATGGAAGATCCATTCTGAAAATTTCCATAAAGCTATGAAAACAGTTGGTGTATTAATCCGAGTATTATCTACCACCATATCACACGTAGATTTTATATTACTCTCCAACTCCCCCATACCCTTTAATGTTAAACTCAGAGTCTGGGCCTCATATTATGCATCTCGTCTGGTTAGGCGCACCCTTATTACAAGAAAGGACAGCCAGAATTATTTTGGGTCAATTAGGTCCTTTGTCTTCTTAATTTATGTTAGGCCCTACATAAATAAAATATTCTTCACAATGAACAGATTTGAATCCAGTACAGCTCAGAAATTAAAATAGTCAACAAGCAATACAGATTGATTGAAATGCACTGTAGTCTAAAATCTAAACACATCAGTCAACATGCAGACAGATAGACAGACAGACACACAGGCAGACACGCATACAAAATAAATGCAGGCAGAAGCACAGATACAGATTAACAGGCATACAGATAGACAGACAGAAAATAACAGACACAGACAACAACAACAACAACAACAACAACAACAACAACAGTAAGCAATGCGCCATAGTCAGACAGACAGACAGACATGCAAACAGACAGACAGACAGACAGACAGATAGACATGGATTTGAAACCAGGTAAGCAAAGATAACCAGTGCATTCAGATGACACTGTTAATCATGCGGCATGTCATAAATGCATTATGAGTCCCTAACGGAACCCATCCTACATGTATATACCCTTCCACCCACTGGAATGGTAATGAATCTCGTCCTCACTTCAATACAACTCCAATACAATGCGCTACTGCTGCAGCTGCACCATAATTATTCCTGTCAGCCACGATGCATCGATTTTAATATCCGGCCATTTTTAATTTGCAGCATAGTCCCCCTGAGGAATTACTTGCAGTACCGGTATGTGCTAATGAGTAGGAGCTGATATTTAGGTGGCATATCTTTCAGTGGATACAGTTCTTCAGGAATACAAAAAGCTGAATTCATCAGATCTGATGTCAATCAAACTATACCACTGGTTGCATTCTGCAGTGCCAGTCCAAAGCCTGGATAAAGGAGGAGGGCAACACTGACCATCTTTGATATGGCAGTGTCGTTAGACAGTAAAAAATTGTGGGGATGTCACTCAGTTTTAATACTACAAACTATCACATTGTTTCAAATATGAGACCGATCTTAGATTAAACAGACAACAGACTTTGGTTTGACAGTTATATGACAGCTTCATTGAAAAATAAAGCACAGTGAGAGGAAATGTGATTCAACTGAGGAGTTCTGTTGCGATGGAACTAAGAGGAAAAAGCTAATTAGTCAGAGCTGAAAATGTCAGAGTCCAGTGCTTTCATGACAGACATGTACTTAAATGCACCCTAGTGACAGTTAAATGACTGCCAATCCCTCTGGTTGTTAAAGGGTTAGTGAGGTGCAGAGGAATTCAGTTAGCTGCAAAAACAGCTGTTGGGACATGTATATATGTCTATGAACATTTATATAGCGCCTTACAGTAACCTCACAAACGTGCTTAATGTAGCCAACTGACAGTTCTAAAGAAGCGCGGCTTAAGTGACTTTGAAAATGTTCCATGAGATATATGCAGTGCAGTATCGTGAATTGTTAATGCTAATGTGAGGCTGACAGCCTTGACTCCTGGGGCGAAGCACAGACTAAAAGAAAAAAAGTCAAAGATAACAGATCCGTTTAACTCTTTAGAAAGCTGCTAGAAAATAGTGAAGGAACTTGCTGCCTTAACAACAGTTCAATTCGTACTCCAATAACAATGAAAGATTTGGCTGTTATTGTACTGCCTAACTGCAACATGTTTCCCATGCATTGGCTCCCGTTCCCGCAGCGGATTATATACCAGGTCTCTGCTTTGGTATGGCGATGCCTCCTAGGTGCTGCTCCTGTATATTTCCAAGAGCTCTGACATCCTACTCTGGGTTATAGCCCTGGATGTAGTGTTCTACGTTCCGTCATTAGGGGTGGATTCCTCATTCCCCAAGCATGAACTGTTATTAGACAGCATCATGCTTTCTGTAGTTGGCCTCATGGTATAGAATGGGTTCTCGCTATCTATTCGCCTCATGTATAGGGTGTGCTCAGATGAGTTTTATCGCAGTCTTAAATCCATCCTTTTCAGCCGAGGTTGTGTCGGGAGCGCTCCTGAGTAATAACCTTAAAGGGGCACCATATAAATCTCCATAATGAATAAATGAACATATACACAACAATAGAGTACCAGTCACTATCCATCTTATTCCGACGTAGCTCCATAAAAACGATGACAAGCTGGGCGAGTCTAATTACTTTGGAGCGGTAGCACAACATGTTTAATACATAAGCAGATCAATCAGGGGATGCCACAGCCAACAGGTGCATCTTCCATCTGGTGCTTAAAAAATTCTCCGACAGCACAACGTCCTGTAACTGATGTGCAACTGTATCTCACTAACATTTGTATGTGCCCTTGTTATAGCGGCCCTTCAAGCTCTTACTACTCAGAGGCGCTCCCGAATGCAGAGCAGACACTGCATCGGAGTTTCACGCCGAAGCGCTGAGCAATTGTGAGTAAAGGACTTGCCCAAGGTTCTTACGCGGAGAAGTGGATTCGAACCTCGAACCTTCTGGCTACAAGGCAATGACGCCACCACTACACCACCGCGCCCCGCGTCAACAGGCGATGTTGCAACAGAGACACATTTAAGTGGTATGAATTAATAGCTGACAATTGGTTTCCTGCAAAATTCTGTATATCTCTATCAACGGCTAAACGCTTACATTTTGAGTTAGCGTTTCTTCGATATGCGTCCATGAGGTTCAGAGAGATCATTGGTGACGTCATGATTGCCCACAAATCGAATAACGCTAAAACATAAAGCAGAACCATTTAATTAGCAGTATTTGAGTCCACCTGAAGTCGCCACGAGGAACTCTGAGCAAGTCCTTCATTCACAATTGCTCCATGCGCTTCAGCGTGAAATTCCGATTCAGTGTCCGCGCTGTAATCAAGAGCGCAACTGAGCAACAATCTTGAAGGAATGCTATAATAAGTGCTCATACAAGCATGCTCATATAGGTAACCGCATAGTTCAGAACACACGTTTAGCGAAATTTGGTACAGACCATGAAAATGAAATTAAAATTTACAAAAGGCGACAAAATGCATCCTATTTAGAATCTCTGGATAAATGTACCAATATACGTTATAATCGATGGTATATCGATTGTGTGAAATGATGACGGACCCTAGACGTGCCCGCACCACGCATCAACTGATATGGTCTAATATTTATATTTCCGCTTGGCAATACGTTTATTAGGATGTATGAATTGTTTTCATAATAACCACAAATGTTTGCTAAGACCGTGACACAGTACGTAATGCATAAGTATGCGATGATCCAATACAATCGAAAAAGCTATACTTACTTACTTGTTTATAAAAGCGTTTCGTCACAAAAACATCTGCCGCAATGTTGGAACGTTCCCGCGATGTCCACAGTTGGAAGAATAGAATCCAGCATCAAACCAAAAAGTGTAATTACGAATAATTTGTTTAATATGTGCTTTAATCTAGTGTTTAGACGAGAAAATGACTGCATGCATTGAATCGAGATGTAAACAAACACGTTGCTAAGTCCTAGATAGCGTCAACCAATCATCGGTGTCCAATGCACCACGTGATATCGGCTGGATGCAATTTCCGGTTATAGGCTAAGAGTGAAAATTTTTACCAATCGTTATCTAATTCCAAGTGGGTGCAATGATAAAACCACGATATCGACCAAACGCTGAGATACGCGTGTTTACAATTAATACAAAGTACAAACGAAGTCTTTGTTTGTTTGTTTGTTTGTATGTGCACTTGTTATAGCGCCCCTTCAAGCTCTCTCTACTCAGAGGCGCTCCCGATGCAGAGCGGACACTGCAAGGCAACGACGCCACCACTAGACCACCGGGTCCACCGCGCCCCAAGTCGAACAAACCTAGCGATCAAACATTTTTTGGAAAGTCGATTAAGTAAGTAAGTAGGCTAAGTAAGCGAGTAAGTAAGTAGGCCTAAGTTAACTCTCGGTTGCAGTTCTTATTCTAAGCTACAAACCACATTAGGCTTAGGCGGCTTAGGTCTATAGCCTACACAAGCAAGTGCATTCAAAGACACGAATAATCAGAATAATATTTAGCCTACAGCATACGAATAAAAATGTTCTTTGCATTTGATCCTTTGCGTGCCTCCGAGAGAACTTTATCGTGTGCGCTTGGTCGAAAGGAGCGCTCAGGATGCTTTAAGAGACGCTATATATTAGATTAGGCCTATATTATATAGGCTAGTCCCTCTGCTTTGAGGGATGGGGGATTTAGATTTCTGGTGGGAGAAAGGGGGCGCGAAAAATGTCCGTTGCGGCCAGATGACAGAAGGCTCTGTAGGCTACGCGGCGGCTTGATGTGTAGGCTATGGCTTCGAACCCGCAGCTTTCCGGCTTCAAGGCGCCGAAGATAGGCCTACTCCTACAAAACGGCAGCGCCCCACGAATGCTGCGGAAGATGTGAAAATATGTAGGCCTAAATCGAAAAATTGAAGGTAGGCTAGGCCTATGTAAATGTAACTTATGCCATAGGTAGGCCTGTCATCCTATGCTATTATAGCTTATAGGCCTAACACCGTGATTGAATTGTAGCACATAGGACCTAAGGATACGATTGATCAGCAATGAACATGTTCATCGAAGCCATACTTTTATGTGTGTATGTGTAGCCTATGCGTATACGCGTGTAGGCTATGTGTGCGTATGTGTGTCTATCTCTGTAGGGCCTGGCCTATGTGCGTCTGTGTCTGTCTGTGTCAGCATCAGATCTGTCTGTGTGCGCGCGTATTAGGCTATATGCGTGTGCTTGCGTGTGTGCGTCTCTGTATACGTGTGTCTGCGTTGCGTTTGTGTATGCACATCTGTCTGTCTGTCTGCTTGTGTGTGTCTGTCTGTGTGTCTGTGTCTATCTGTGTGTGCGCGCGTATATGCGTGTGCTTTCTTGTATGCGTCTCTGTGTGTCTGTGCGTCTGTGTGTGTGTGTGTGTGTGTGTCTGTCTGTCTGTCTGTCTGTCTGTGTGAGTATCCTCTGTAAATATACGAATCTAATATGTGCCGTTGACTGCGTATACCAAACCCGTCGAGTATTGCTGACATTAAATTTGAACGGTACGTTGACTTTTGATCTGCTGCAGGAGCCAGACAATAACGACATCTGCATGTATGATGGCGATGATGTATCGAACAGCAGCAGCAGCTCACATACAATATCCGCTCAGCAGCAACAGCAGCAGCAGCAGCACCATCCTCTCATCATCATCATCATCATCATCATCAGCAGCAGCAGCAGCAGCAGCATTCTCTCATCTCGACCGCATCTTCGATTAAGATGCCCGCTGCCTCCCAATTAGGGCCATAAATGGATCCACTGATGATGATCGGCTGATGGTATAGGCCTAAAGTATAGACGATGAGAGTGGAAATCTGCTTTCATCACAAATCGTCTCATTCTCAACGCAGACACGAACTCAGTGCAACGATATCGCTTCCGATTTTCTTCTTATTAAATTATTATTTGCGTGAAAGCCAGACAGACTTATTTTTATCTCATTTATATGTAGGCCTATATCTCAACCCGCAAACACACACGCACACACGCAGCCATGGACGGAGTTTATCAGGGGCTATGCATGGGGCTACCCCCAAGAAGGACCAGATTCTGAGATTCAGCTTTTTTACAATGAAAATGGGACTTATGGACTATTATTAATTGAATAATGAACGTCTGGTGGTTATTATTATTATCATTGCCTTTGATAATAGCTCACATTCAAAGTAATCTATTCACGGCTATAAATAAGGCAGTTTTTAAGTGATAAAAAATAGTGGTGCGACCTCTATAGGGCCTCTAGGTAAAGGCGAAGCACAACAGGGAGCCCGCCTCTGGTTTTAGGGCCAGCCACTGAGAAAGAGTGACAACTTGCCAAGTAACGTGTAGCCTACATTCAACGTCCCGCATGATATCCTAAAGGTCTTACAATCCATTGGCTAGGTTATTGCTTGTAGCCTACATTTACCTCTGCTATTATAAAAGCCCGTTCCACACGAGATATAGCCTAGTATACCGCTCCGTTTGCCAACTCTCCATCTGTAACTGTTTAGTAGTATAATCGGCTGTAACTATTGTTGTAACCATGTACGTGTATTATATTACTGCCTAGACGAATCGCGTGCTTGTGAGTTATATCAGTGCAAGCGATGATGAGGAAAGGAAGAAGGAAACTATTTGTCACGTCAAATCGACATTTCCAGTCGGTCCGCAGCTGTCTTCCTTGTCCCCGCGTGTCTTCTTCTTCAACTGATGGTCATACGTCTTCATTGGCCGCTAGCTGCACCTGCTGGCTTCACCTCTTCACCAGTCACGGAATGCACTTCCATAAATGGATTACAAGGGTTCGTGGGCGCCCCAGCCCGTCCTTCCTTCCTCCATGGACCTCTCTTTGTCTGTGTCTCAATGTCCATCTGTCTGTTTCTTTCTGGCTTTGTTTCTTTCTGTATATATCTGTCTCTCTGCACGTTTGTCTTCTGT